>CM071620.1:20093783-20693783 GCA_036365135.1 Miichthys miiuy
TACAGCTGGAGGTGGATCACAGATGAATTTATCGTGTACATGCAGAACAGCTTGTAAAGGGGAGGGTAGGAATGTACACTGTCCCCCCGCTAACATAGATATATAACGTAAAATCCAGAACAAGCTGCATCTCATGAATCAATTTAATTATCCGGTGCAATAAAACAACGTACAGTAAAGCCTTCAACATTTTTGACAGCAGAGAAGAGGAAAAGGGGGGGAGGAAAGAGGATGGACGTTTTGGCCCGAGGCGTCGCTCAGTGTGTCATCATGTTTTCTTGCTTGGCTCAGCCGTTTTAAAGACAGCAGGTTGTAACCGAAGCAATTAGCATCCGGGCGGTTTTGGCAACAGTAAACAACATGCACACTGACATGCATGGTGACATCGCAGCAGACGAACACAGCGGTACAGGAATGTACACAAAGCTCTCACAGAGAAATTGATAAATGCGTGTTTCTGCTTTTCTGAACACCAATTATCACACTCCATTAAGTATTATTAAGTCAGCTCACATCCACGATAACATTGTTTTAATACAGTAATGCAGGTTTCATTACATTGAATATGCCACAATATTAGAGCAGCACGTAGCAATTATTTTCATAATGGATTAATCACTCACTAGGAGCATCAAGTGAATCTTCAAATCTTGGTGCATCACGTCTCATCTTGGTTTTCTGCACTTGGTTTTTCTGTTTATCTAGTATTCTGTATAAAGTGTCTGACTGGTTTACAGTCTTTGTTTCAATTTACAATGTCTGTAACGGGTGTTTGAGGACGCAATTGCAGTAACCCGGACCACAGGATAGTTTGGTAACGCCTTCTTCAATGGTCTTTTCAGCAAACAGGTAATAATGAATGCAGTTTAAAGACAGGCGTCAACACAGAGTCTCTTGGGACTGAGATATGTCCAACCTCTCATAGAAATCCAGCAAGTTGAGGAAATCCAGCGATGCAGCAGCAGGATGCCACACCGGCAGGCAAACACCAGGAAGGGTAGAGACAGAGGTCGTGGTCGGAGACAGAAAGCTGAAGAGTTTACCGGGAGAACGACAAAGCAGGTTAGTCAGAGGCAGGCAGATTCGGCAACAGGAGAGCAGCACAAGGGAAAATGCTGGAGAGTCTTGCATGGAGGCTAAGCACAATCTGGCAGTGAGTCCGTGAACCAGAGAGGCTTAAATAGTGGCTTGACGCTGATGAGGAGCACCTGAGTACGCAGGTGAACAGAGTTGGCTGATGAGGTGGGAGTGGCCAGCAGGGAGGAGAGTGGAAAATTACTGGCAGAGCAGCAGAGGAATGGATTGTGACAATGTCTGAATTCATCCAGCTCGCTTTTGCTTATATTCACGAAGGATTGTCTAAACTTGAAACTTGAATAGCTGCAACAATCCGGAGCTTTTGATTATCACTACAATGATTTGTTATGGAGTAAGGATGCTGTTGATCACAGTTTGTGTGCGTCTGTCTGAAATGAACACTGGGATATTGTGTTTCAAAGAGTGGACTTTACTTTCTCACATAATCCACTGGCCTCGTAAAAGACGCTGCCAAATTGTTGCTGCGCTCTCTCAGTGCAGAAGAAGTTTAAAGAGCATTTCAGCAAAATCATACGACACAGAACAAAATGAAAAGAGCACCCTTTCCCAAGATAGATGGCCTGTTACACAATGCACAATGCAGTTTCTTTTTTTTTTTTTTTTGCTGAAATCCTCAGGCTTGTCCAAAAGTTGCTGGAACAGCTGAACCAGCTCAACACGTTTATCATGGTTGGCTCCCACTAGGCATCGAGTTGAAGTTCACTTTACTTAAGTGTCCATGACAGGCTTCTGTCACATATTTCAGCTGAGGAAATAACTGCAAGAAATACACTATCTTGTCATCTTTAATATTTGATGCTTGTTGGACATTACAAGATTTAAGGTGTATGAATAACGACGTACAAGAAGAACCTCGGGGATTGACTTTTTAATACTCCGTGATGCCATAACGGCAGTAAGCCGGTGTATCAAAGTGCTATGAGCAATCATGTTCAAGGGTTCTGTCGATGTCGACACAGAGTGACAAAGTCCAGACAAACACAGAGCGGCAGACAGACACAAACACATGAAAACAAACAATTACACCCCGAGGTGCAGGGGGCTGGTCGGGAGACGGGGGAGCGCATGGTTGGGGGATCCTGGAGAAATGTCAAGCTAAGCATATATCAATGAAAGGCAAGGCAGGGCTGTCAGGGAGCGTTAATGCAACGCGCTTGATGTTTTAGTAATGAGGACATGCTGTATACAGTGGAAAAGATGCGAGGACGCAAACAAGTGCGGGGCGAGCCATGGACGATCAACCGGAGAATCAGACTAACAGAGGGAATCAGAAATGGAGGCAGAAACAAACAGACAGGATGACTGGAAGAGAAAAAAAACAAACAGCTAGTCACAAACAGTCAAACCATTGGAGGCCTACAAAGACTCTCTGCTGTGGAGAATGTGACATTTATAAGATGTTACATCGATTTATTAGCATGAGTATTATTGATGTTTAGGCCCCTGCAGATGTAAATGTTTTAGCACTGAGATGTTTTTTCAGTACTCCCCTCTGTCTGGGTGCAGACAACTTGTATTACCTTAAACCAGCTGGCTTCTATCAACGTTCATCAGGCATTTTATGTGTTCTTCACACCCTGTGTAACCTTTACTCTTGGGAACTAGAAGCCTAAATATGCTGTGCTTCCAACCAAACACAATCAAACCAAACCAAAATGGGTTCCTGGAAGCTTCCCAGGAGGGATCTCGAGCAATAGGAAGGCATCTCGCGATCATCTTATAAAGGCTGCAAGCAGGTGACATCAATCAATCAACGAGATGGGGGAGGGACCAAACCACCAGGAAGACCTTAAAGAAACAGAGGCAGGCCAGCACAACACAGTCGTAAGGTCAACGGGAATCCCAGACTTGATGTTGATCTTTCACTGATCGCACAGTGTGCCATCATGGCATGAAGCACGATGTTACTAATCTGATGGCTAGTTTATACACTTATGAATCTAGTGTACTTGTTACTGGAGAAGAGGTAGACTAATTCATCAGTTTGGACAATTCGTCAGCACCAGTGTATGACCAACAGGATGTTTTACTACTATAACTATTGTTATTGACAGAACTTGCCTCCAATCATGGCCGAGCAGCATCTATGAGTCACATGGGGATGTACTGTAGCAATAGACCATTTTCACAGCAGACATTTTGACATGAAATAGTAGGGTCAACACCAGTTTCAGTGAACCAACATGCACCACAGCAGCACCCTGACTCTGGTTGACCTGGAGACCTTAACTAGTTTCACTGGAAACATCTGCCTTGACCCTGCTATTTCATGTCAAATAGCCTTTGTGAAAATGATCCATTGGCGCCTTTAAGCACCTGCCCCGGCGTCATACAGTCACCTACCAGACAACTCGGGGTATATCTATGCCAACGTTTTGTTTCTGTGCCAACGGAAGCGGCACAGTCCATCCTGAGAGCGATGGTTAACTTCCCAACCCCTGGCACCACAAATGGTCCAAATCATTATCTGTCTCTACAAATCCGCTATCGGTTGACCTCTACACTTTACTAAATAATTTTAGCACTGTACACTGCAACGCTGTGAGTTGTAATCATTGTCGTTGAATTAGTTATCTAATTATTGTTGTCACGATTTAACAGTTGCTCTCTGTAAAAACTTCAAAAGACAACTCCAACTTTTAATTGAAGTGAGTTTCGCCTGCTGTGTGGCTGCGTTACAGTGTTTATGCCCTAACCCATACGATGCATAGTTTTACCACCTTTCTTTGCAGCATCTTATCAATGTGGTAATAACGTATTTTTTTTATTTTTCTATTTAGTTTTGCCAGCCACTGCAGGTATGAATTTTATTCCACTGTGCTGTCTTTACTGAATTCGTTCCAAAAAAAATAAATAATGAATAAAATAATAAAGAGCAGCCTGACACCTTCCTCTGGGCAGTGCTGTATTTGCAAAAAACAATTGTGTTGGCAAAATGGAGTCTAGCCAAGTAAAAACTCTTTCCCTCTATTCATTAAATTTGTTCACTCTCCCAGTCAGCAGCAGCAGCAGCAGCAGCCACTGGAGTGTCAACTCATCCTGTTATCTCCACATCAAATTCACTCTCGTTTTCACTTCAGCTCCACTTGACTCATCTCAGATCTGTTTGTCCCACTCACAGCTGCCTCCTCATTCACTCTGAAAACTTCATTAAACTCTTCCACAGTCACTCTTTGCGTTGCTTGTTCTTGCTTTTAGTCTCTCTGACTTCGCCTGCACTTTATTTAATTGAATACACACTGAAGATCAAAGAGGAAAACAGGAAGTGGAAATTTAAAGTAACATTTCCCGTAAAATAACGGGTTTAAAACCATCTTGATGCTACATTGACGTCAGTTCTGTGTAACTTTGTGCTCTGAGTATGATCGCCCACAAGAAGTATGTAGCACTTTACGGCACTAAGTCTCACATCACAAAATATCTCACTTATTTTATAGAGAAAATCTGGTTTCACATTTGATGTTGATGTCTGCTGCAAACTGTAGCTGCTGTTAGCTGCTGGCTAGCTTCTATGGATACAGCTAATGACAAAGGCTAAGAGACCAAAGAGGACGACGGAGGAAGCTAACCTCTAATTTCCACCAGGCATGGCTGCGACATGTTTGCCAGAGCTGATCGTGCCCGTTCTAGACAATTCTTGTGAATCCACCTGAAGCTGCTCTATGCTCTGCAGAGAATACGTTCTTCATGATGGATGTTCAGCAGTCTTGGTGGCGAAGAACGGACCAAAACAGCGCTGTGGCCACGATGTCACAGAGCCGTTGATGTGCCTGAGGAGTAAAAAGACAAAGTGACAAGTGAGCACAAGGCCGCCAGACAAGAGTAAATCTGGGACTGACTTCTAGTTGTTGGCGAGAGCTTTGTAAAATAAATAAACTCAAAGATAGACGCCGAGCTGGACTTCTTGCTGTTGGACTAGTGCTGTAAGTAATATTAGCTGGCTGCTATCTGTGATCTTAGACCACAGTCCTATAAACAGCTGGAGGGTAAAAACCTGCCAACCCCTTTTGTAATTCAACAAGACTTGCCAAACTCGCCAATCCATCAATGTGTTATGTCTTTGCACAAGCGGCCAAACAGGAGTTTTGTCTAATTAGAATGAGTTCCCATATTTTTTAAAGTCAGGGAGCGATCTAGGCGAATAATTTCCTCAGAGTTTGGTATTTTCCTGACCTTCAAATTCTGTTCACACCATGTTTTCTGAATGAGTTGCTGTACCGAGCAATGTACCAAAGTCTCCCCAACAGCAAGCACGATTTAAGTGATGACGAATCGTGGCCTGTGCCGAGAAATCCAACTGTTTATGCAAAGCATATGCAAATAATGCAACTTATTGTATTCAGCATCGAGGAAAACATTTCACAGAAAATGGTTCTAATGTCTGTGAGACCAGCTGTTTTAGATTTGTGCATCCAGGAAGAGACCACAAACAGTTCAAACCACCAGTGAACACTTGAGTTTTAAGACTGTACAGAAAGAGGAGAAAGTTCCTCCAACATGACCCTCACTTCTCCTTCTGTTTTGTATTTTTATTCAATCTAGATGCTAACTGCTGAGAACAATGGCTTTCTCTCAATTGAGTCCAGTCTGTGTGCCAGCAGACTTTCTACTGATCAAGCTAATTCTAAAGCATGCCCTTGATGTAAGACAGAGGACAAAGTTTGCATCTCTCTTCTCCAAGTCCATTAAATAAACATCGAATGTTACACTCTCGCCATTCTCCAGCTGCAGCTGACAGTGAAACTGTGTCACATTCAAAGGGCACGGGAACTTTCAAGCTACAGCCACTAAATCTGTGCATGGAAATGACACGACGGAGCTGACAAAGCACTTTTTCTGTTTATAGGTGCAGGATTCAGTTTGGGAATACATACCCAATAAGTGTTTTCGCCAAAGGCGAGGTCTATGTTTGTGTGTGTGTGTGTGTGTGTGTGTGTGTGTGTGTGTAGTGCAGCCCCTCCTCTGTAAAGTTTTGAGTGTTTGTCTTGACGTTAGGAGGCTCTACGTCATGTGGCAGGATGACAGTTACTGTAAAGTAAATCCAAACAGCTTTTAGGAAGGAATGTAAACTTCGATTTCAAACTCAGGAGTCAACTAGGTCACAACACACTTCTCAGAGTTCTCAGCCAGAAATGAGCTGGTTGGCTCGTCGACTTCAGAAGGTTCTGCAGCCGAAATCAGGACGAAAATACTCAGAATAAAATCAGTGTTCGACTCAAGTTAACCTTTTGGATGTGCTAAATTAATATATAATAAGTGTAAAAACAAGCATGAAGCAAGGAAAAGTAATCAGTAATCCAGTAAAACAAACTGTATTTGACTGCCTGGTTTGTAAATGTGTGGAAATGTGTAAGTCTGAAACGCTTACCTCGTTCCATGTAGCTGTTCATATCTGAATTTATTACAGCGCTTTAAAATCTGAAGCCAGCTCGTTTGTTCTAAAGCTTTCAGTTGTGTTTTAATTGACGATGGTAAACGTGAGATGTGAAGATGAAGATAAGTGGATGATGAGAGGTGCATGGAGACCACTTCAGCTTACATTTAGGAGAGAAGCTGGTAAAATAATATCAAGGGAATAAATGGAGGAGATGCAGCAGAGGGCATATTCATACAAAATATGCATATATATACAACCAGAGAAACATTTCAGGATGACATGTAGTGAACTGACACAGTCACAGGGGAACAGCCTGCAGTTCAAATACGGAAAAGTCACCTGATATTCTAAAAACTAACGCTGGTTCAGTGTGACGGATGTATGAAGAGTGGGCCACCAAATCCAGCCTGTGTGCTTTACCTAATATCCAATATCCAACCCTGAGTGGTGAGCACTTTTTTTACATTGTGCCATACTCGGGATGTAATAATAATAATATGTTTCGCTCAGCGTGGTATCGCTCCACATAAAGGCGAATCAAACAATTCACCACCTGTTTTGCTCTGAATCTGTTTAACTGATCGGTGATTTTCTCGCTTGCTTCTTTGGTGTTGTTGTGAGTCACACGCTGAGAAAACATCAAATATTTTACTTGTTAAATTTTGTAGTAAAATGAAAATGGAAAAACACATGTAATGTACCAAATTATGATGCTGCTTGTCTGACAGCAGCACCCATTATATTTTTATTGTAGCATAAAATGGTGGAGTAAAAAGTGACATTAAAACAGGAGTATTTGAAGCTGGAGTGTGGCTTCGGTCCTGGTGCTGGCTGTAGGTGGAGAGCCAGAGTACCTCAGCCATGAAAGAGGCACAGCTGCAGGTTATCAGGCTGATTAGCAGCTAATAAATATGTCAGTAAGCATACGCTCGCTCGCTCGCTCGCTCGGTTGCTCTCTGGGATTTGCAGTGAGGTTGTGACGATGAGCAAAAACAGGACATGTAGCAAGAGGGACAAGAAGACATTTTGTTTGATGTGTACTTTGCGCTCAGATAAAGCAGATGTGTTTCCTGCCCCCACCTTTTGGGATCTGTTCCAAATAGCAGGTTTATCTCAGGTGATCTGGATAACTTGGCTGAGTAAAACTCGATACGAGGGCTCCTTTCTGCGGAAAAAATGACTTTTAAATGAATATAATTTGGAAATTAGCCATAGAGACCAAAACTGTTTTTTGTACCAGGCTGTAAACATGTTTATTTCTGCTGTGAAGTTGGACATTTTAACATGGGGAGTTTATAGAGACTGACTCGTTCTGTAGCCAGCCTCAAGTGGACGTTTGAAGAACTGCAGTTTTTGGCACTTCTGCACCGGCTTCAAGAGGTTACCGGCTGGACTGAAGTAATTATGACGGGAGCAAAGGCGGAAATCAGGTGATAAGTTTAGAGTGACAACTTCTGTTTATGGAGGAGGTCAAGGTGGATGAATGGGTCAACAAAACTTTGGACTTGAGTGGCATTCTCCAATCTTCAACCATGATTGTTCCTGAACCTTAACCTACACTAGAAGTAATTTCAACCAACACCACCAGGGTTCCCTGACCTGAGCTAAGTGCTCATTTTAACCCTCAAACATAACCATGCTGTTGTAGTAACGCTGGTCTTCGTTGCCAAGATCTTTCCTATAAATATACACTTCTATATATATATATATACCTTCACCATAGTGTTGTCACCTTTATAAAAGAGATTTCTTTATTTACAGATGTGTCATTCTAAAGAGCGGTTTCATAACATGTCAGCATAATATAGACCTGGAAAATCATTATAAAATAGAATTATCGCGCCACTGTGTGCACGTAACATGAAAAATCTTTTTTCTGTGACACAAACGACACAATATGCAGTCTTCTACAAAGACCTCTGTAAATAATAATAATTTCAGGTGTTGACTTTGAGTTGAATACAGTTTGTGTTTGGCATAATCTATAATTAGTAAATGGAAACTTTCCACAGTCTGAAGTTTTACACTGCAGAGAAAGTCGACAAAGATCCACACTTTGGCTGTTTAAATTCTTCACGCAACATTGACCAAATTTTATGCAAATCTTAGTGAGTGGAGCTCTTAGTAAATATACCCTCTCCACATATATATGCATGAAATAATTCAGTACATATTTAAATTTGAATAACAGTTTAGGTTGACTTTAAATGCCGGTGGCCTCCTGCAGATGTTTGCTTCTCATCAAACCCAAGGCTACTGAACAATAGTGTATTAATATGCACACTTGCAACCAGCTGGACAGCGGGGACTACACGTGGTTTTTACTCGAGGTTATGGCAGATTACCTTCAGTGTAGATCACCTGCCTTTCTTTTTCATCACCATAACCACGCACTGAAGCAGGAAGTCTCATAATTATCAAATCACATCAGAGGCGTTAACTTCCCACAGCAGATGTAAAAAAAAAAAAAGTTTGGATAGCCGAGGAGCCGTGACACACTTTCACACTTTCAGCTCGCTGCAGTGTGTGTTTGCCTGTCCTCGTTTACAGCGCGAGGCTCAGCAAGACAACAGCTCAGGAGAAGGAGTGTCACACGGTGTCCAAGATTATTAGGTAGCAAACACTCCTGCCATCTGTTCAGCTATCCAACGGAAAACTACAAAGGTGTGCACAGACTCTTTTCCACGCTGCCAGCTCTGTTTAAACTCTGACTGAACACCTTGGCTTGGAACCAGAACTGACCCTGAGGCCCACAAGAAGCAGAATCTGACATTTCACTGCAATGCAGTGGAGAGATTAATGTTATTTGTAGTAGTAATAGTAGGTTTCTGTTACATGGTGGGCTGTGTGTTCATTTGAACGTCTTGAAATGGGCTTTAGTCATATTTATACTAACATATGCATGCTGTTTGTCTTTTCTTAAAGAGCCACTCTTCTTCTGTATGTGGACATGGTGATAAAGTAGAGTCTGAATCTGAGTCACTCCGGTTTGTTCTCATTATAAAGTGGCCTGTAGCATTTTAACGCATAATGTTGAAACTAACACGAGAGATGCTTCTTTAAGGATCCCTTTAGCCGAAGCACGGCGTGGTACAGAGTGTGCATTTTTAGCATGGGTGGCCTGATGGGAATCAAACCCTGCCAGTGTTACTCAACCCACTGAGCTGTAGGATGAGAAACTCTGGGAGAGAGAAGAGATCAGGCCTTTTTGCTTGTGTCTTTGTAGAAAAATTGATCTAAACTGGCCTGAATCTCGCCGTTCAGATGGAAGCATGTAACTTTATCCATAAGAACATTTTATTTGGTAGGTAGGTAGTTCATCTCTATAGGGTCATTCGCATATTGAGAGTTAGTCGCACGTGTCATTAACACGGCTGCGTTAAAAGAGCTGGACGTGCTGCAGCCAATCAGCATTGTTTGCTCCAATTTGCCCCGTTCGCCAACTGTTATCCCCTGTGGCTCAAAAAGCAATTTCACCATAGACCGCTGTTGTGAAGGAGAAGACGAGGAGGAGGAGGAGGAGGAGGAGGAGGTGGAGGACACCTTCAACTGCGGTAAATTGTTACTATTTGTGTTATATGTTTAGTATTTTGAATTTTCCTTCAGGCGGGGTCAGAGGCCAAAACAACCTGGAGGGTAAACAGGAGGCGAGAAATTTGGATTCAAATGAACGGACAGCGCGTTGGAGTCCAGTGTATTACACATTTACTGCGTATATTGTAGAGATATACAGAAGTTAAAGCTCCAGTGCGTCAGATTAAGAGGGCTTAATGGAATATAATAAGCAGAAGAAGGTTTTCATTGGTGCCGCTAAATCACACTGGACCAAGAGAACTGATTAAAAGCTGTATTAAAACCACAGACTGTAATAACTGTAATAAATACTGGAAGGAGCGCCCATGTCTCGATAGTAAAGCCAAGGTGGAAGTGTCTTAAATCAGCATTCTTTCTTATGACCAGCAGGGGGCAGCTCTATTGGTTGCAAAAGAAGTCTATTTGTATGTGAGCCTATGAGAAAATGAGTTCGTGGTCTCAGTTGTTAGTCTCAGTGTTCTTCCATGCAGCATGATGTTCATTCTCATTTAGAGTTAAATAGACAGTATGCTTTAGGGTGTGGCTACTTTGCTACTTTGTGTACTCGGGGTTTTAAGACACATCCAATCAGGATAAGGCAGCTCCGTGCTCTCGTCCAAATATGGTAATTTTGGCTCCAAAAAGCCAAGATGGCAACAAACGACGCAGCGAGTTTACGCTGGATTAAAACCTCTTAGATGCGAGTATGAGCAGCTACATGCAGAGCTTGTACACGGCTGTACAATCATGACTTTTTTTTGTACTTGATGGATGTATGACTTGTATGTTTATGTCACCTTGTGGTAAATTATTAAAATCACAAGAAACCTGACAGAGGAGTTCATCATGACCGTACAAACAGCTGTGTGTACAGACAGAGAGACATGAATTGATCTCGAACAGTTGTCACGACACCCTCACACACAGAATACGTCAGGCTGAAGAGGAAACATGGTGTCTGTAAGCTGCTCGTGTAGCTCTTTATAGTGTCTCTATAGAGTCATATTGCTCACTGAGCAGAGGTAGTTCCATGTGACATCCCGGGCCATGAAACATGTCCAGTTTGATGATGCAGGTTGTCAATAGTTGAGTGTAGATGACAGAATCCATTATCCCGGCTTGTCGCGGCCTTGAGGAGGTTAGCACGTTGAAAAATATCCTTCAGCTACTACAAATCTACTCAATTTCTCCATCCATCGTCCTTCACCCGCTCTCTTCACCTCTTGTCTCCTGGATTCCCCTTTACCTCCATACATCTCCACTTTCTATTCCCCCACCGTCCTATCCCATCCTTTCCTCAGCTCCTCTATCTTCTTCCTTTCTCCTTACACAGAAAAAAATCCATCAGACGCCTGAGATGCCGAAACGCCAACCTGCTGCACAGTTACATAAATCAAACGCCCCCCACCCCGCCGCTTCCCGTGTCAAAAAGAGAACAAGAACTCCCCTCTTCCCTCAAAGTGGAGGAACAGCTTTCAGTACTGTAGTGGCTACAGAGGTCAATTATGCTTGGCCATCAATTTTACACACACTTAAATGGAGTGCCGGTACAGGTCATAAAACACTCTCCATCTGCTACATACATCAGTCATCTTTATAACTGCTGGCGCTGTCACTCGCTTCCTACATTTCTCCTCCTCCAAGCCACATTTTCAGCCGCCTCGAGACATTTGGGGGTATGAAAAGGAGGAGAGAGGTAATTTTACCTTTTCATTAATTTTTACACTCTGACTCCTCTCCAGTTTTCTGTCTCTCACACACAGTATATGCTCATTTTCTCTCATTTCTGCACGTGTTCGCTGTATTTTCTCCCTGTTCACTTAAAGAACGTGTTTATTGGCATTTTAGTTGTAGCTGGCGAAGCTGTCGAGAGAGCGCCTGAATAAATTAAAACACATTCACTTGCTTACCGTCGTTACACTCGCACAGAGAGCGGTGAGTTGGTAGGAGAGTGCATTACTAATATTGGCTCTGCTCCTTTGGCCACCGTCTCCGTTCTACTGTGACAAAATAGTGCTGCGGCTCCTCTGGAAAGATCCTGAGTAATGGCTTTGGACCAGAGATATATGCACTCTACGTAACCTTGAGAGAAACAGCTGAATTAGATTTATCTGAGGCGTGGCCACTGAGGGACAGAAGAAACATCTCTGAAGGTTTTGTTCTTTGTTTGTTCCCGTTCTTGTGAAGTTTATTCAACTTGTGTTCTTAATCAAATACACTGCTTTGAAAAGGTCATTAATAATTACTGCCGTGCTCCCACTGAGCCGTTTTTTCATATTGATAACTTCATACAAGGAAAAAAAAAAAAAGGAAGCCGGGCTGCCGGCCTGAACTCGAGTCAGACAAGCTGTTACAGTGGATAATACAGCTGTTATACATCCTGTTCCCGCTCGTCAGTGTGAACGGGGTTTGGTCTCAGAAATGGAGGGACTCACGTCACGTTTTTGTTCAAGGAGGGTGGAACCAAATGCAGTCAGAAAGGTACAGTGAACAAAAGTGAACAACACAAGACACAAAATAACAAAAAGATGGCTGGTGAGTTCGGAGAAATCCCATAAATCCAAGAAAAAGTTCAATAAACAGAAGTCCAACAAACTAAAATCCAAAATCAGAGACAAACTAATGGACCATAGTAGTTAACATTTATTTATTTAATTTATTTAGAATTAAAAGTAAGGTCTACATTTCTGTATTGGGTACTAACCCTGAAAAATATATTTTGTTTAACTGATAAAGACCCAACCTGCTGACATAAAGCTGTGTTTCTCTGAAAGTAAAAGAAAACATGCAGAAATTTGAAGACGGAAAGTTTCAGTTCTTGTCTCAAACTTCGATGCTTTGATTGATGTTTAATTGTAGCAACCATTTTATCTTAAAAAATACATTGATTTGATACATTAAATCAAGTATTATTGGCCCACTAGGAAGGACAGGGTGGCATAAAATCCTTCACACTGGTTCTTTAGATGTTGATTAAATGCGCGTCTGACATTAAAATAACAGCTGTAGGCTATTTAATTGGATACACCCCTTTTTTCACGAGCTACTTGATCCAAATACTCGAGGTCCTGGTTCAAAAATATTATGTTTATAAGCTTAAAATATTGATATGATGTGTACAAAACTTGGAGAATGCAACTCTTGAAACTCTTTAGAGATTTTTCCAACAGAAACTGTAAACATAAGTTTTTGTAAAATGCTGAAATGATGCTTTGAACTGCTTTTGTACAACCTCTCAAAGCCTGACGTCGAGATGTTCTCTCATCTCAATTGATCCACTCCTGTCTAGATCACCCACTGTCAATAAATGTTATTCACATTCCTGGTTTAGCGATCCATCAGCCTGTTAACCCCCTAATAGTGCTTTCAGCTTTGAATTATTTAACACAAAGTCCCTGCCCGATAAATCTTTTATCTTTTACCTGACTTCAGCGTGCTTTTATACGACTGCTGAAACCCATCTGGGCGAGAGAGACTTGTACCCGCTGACTTGCATGCATCTGTATGTTTTAAACGTCCTCAGTTTTCTTTTGATATCTTCTCTTTTGAGTCATTAAGCCTCCTAATTAATGCCGAGTCCCCTCCACTGTGTGTGTGTGTGTTTCTGGTAAACACTGCCATAGTCAAACAAACATACTCTTGTCTTTCTCAACGCTGGTGGCCTTGATAATCCCAAACTAGAGCACGACTTGAAACTAAATTCATAAATCACACTGAGTACCCATTTTCAGGACAAAAGACATAAAGGCATCTATGTGTGGTTTAGCATTGCACACTTGTAGTTTCAATGACTATAATTCAAGCTTTCAAGGATATTAACCCTATTTAAGAGACACCTGGAGTTTCAGCTCAAACTGAGATAAATATGTCAAATATAAGTTTGTATCTGAACATATTTTGACCTGCTAATCACCAAACCAGTGCTTACTCAGATCATTTGAAGGGAAATAACCTGAACCAACGCTGAGTCTTGTGTCTTAGCAAACTAATTCCTTGTATTTGCTGGTTTGTTACTCTAAATCTCGGCATCAGTGCTCCTTTTTTAACTCGACTTCTGGCAACAATTTCCCCATGAGGCCTTTCAGACAGCTGCCAACACCACTTCAATGCCTGTTTTGAGTGCGAGCATTTAAGTAGTGATCAATTCAATTTGGCGTAATCTCGAAGCTTGAAGAACAAAGAGAGTAAAAACAAACCAAGAAAAGCTCCCGCCATGTTTGCATGAAAACACTCCAGCTGTGAAGGAAAGTTAATGCAAAAGAAAGAGGGAGGGAAATTGAGGACATGGTGTGGAAAGTACAGTTAATGATGCGAGAAAAGCTGATTTCTTTAACCTTATCTCCAAGAAACACCATAGAGTACAGCTGTTTGTTATTTATGCAGCTGTTGACCCTTTTTCTAGCCACTGTACTAATAAATCCTCCCCAAATGGATCCTGCACCTGTCTTTGTGTAGGATGTCGGATGTAGGTAGGTGTGTAGGATCCAACTCAGCAAAAATACTTTAAAACAACTCAACATCTCTCAGCATCAACATGAAGACAGGAAGCCAAGTTCGCACTCTTCAGTGTCGACCCATCATTGCCTCTGAAGCAGATGCGTTTCACTTGATTGCTCGTAAATCCGTTGAAACTTAACTTATCACTGGTACTGAATCATGGAATCGCAGCAGAGGCCCGTCCACCATGAGGCGGGTTCTGCTCAAGGTTTCCGTCTCTTGAAGGAAGTTTTTCCTTGCCACTGTCGCCAAGTGCTTACTCATGGTAGGAACTGTTAGGTCTCTGTAAATAATAAGCAGTCCAGTCCAGTCTAGACCTGCCCTGAAACAACGATTGAAATACCTTCATTGTGATTCAGGTTAAACTTATAAACAAACTGATGCAATTTTCCTCAGCTAAATAAAACATGTTGGTAAGGATTTGTACTCAGTTTATTGACGTGACCTCACAGTGTTTTTAATCCTCAGACAGTAGATCTTATAGCCTTCCAACACGCACAAGCTAGTACAGCTTGAAAACAGAGCAAACGCTGTGAGGTAGGGATGTTGTTGGAGCTCGTACGTGTCTCTGTAGTTCCCTTTGGTACAGCAGATCCATGTATAAAGATGTGCAGAAGCCAGATGTTGAATCATTCATGCTCTTGTGTTTGACTCTCCAGTCCACTGAGGGATGCAGTCAAGCTTCTATTGTTGGAAAGTGGCGGGAGATACACTTTCTCCTGCCTTTTTGTCTTTGTACTGCTGTTGCTCTGTTGCTAAATTTAATCTTTTAGATACCGGAGGTACAGAATGTTGTGTTCTTGGTACATATTTCTTGATGTATGTTGGTACCTCTGTCTGTAAATAACCTTTTGAACACAAGAAAGAAAATAGATGAGACGACATGTTCCTTGTAGACGTACTCCTTTCTTTCTTATCTTTATTTTTGCACTTCAGGGTGTCATTATCTGGATTTATGTAAATGTTAAAACCACTCAGACAACCGTTATATGATTTTTAGCACAGTATACCACCCTGATGTTAAGCTGTACGTTGTTTTTTGCCAATTAGTTCAGCACTTAATAGTAATATTTACCATTTGGGTGTGACTTGGCTTCAATCACAGTGATTCAGGTAGATTTTCTTGACACAGTGTTGATTAAAATGACTTTTCTGGTCCATGAAATTAAGATAATTTTACATACTGTATAGTTTTAGCTCATTACATCTCTGAAATTATTCAAATTAAACAACCTGAGAAAGTAAAATCAGACTTTGCTTGCTAACAAACTCAGATTTATGTAATATATGATGTATATATGTGTGATTTTATTATTCATACCCAGCGATACCCGGTTTGCAGTTTGCATCTAACATTGTATGTGATACAGCCAATATTGATTATGCTTGGCAATGTTTTTGCTCGCATATTTTCATAACAGCAGTCCTTATTAGAGCTGCGTTGGGGTGGTCGACCCCAAAACATATTGATTCATGTTTCTTCTTCAACTCTCATTGTAGCTTGCTTTTGTTCATGTTTTGCTATTAGTCGTCTTCAGCTGGTACAAAATGCTGCTGCACGTCTTTTAACTGGCACAAGCAAATATGAGCACATTTCACCTATTTTATGTGTATACATGCATAATTTTTATCTTGCAGTGCTTTTTATTTATTTATTTTTTATCTTTCTATTGTCTACTGTGTTTTATCTTGTCGTGCAGCACTTTGGAAACCTTGTGTTTGCTAAAAATCGTGCTACAGTATATAAATAAAGTGGATTGGATTGGATTGGATGTTCTTGCATCACTGTTGCGCTCTCGGTCACCGAGTTGAAGCTGGTTAATGCTGATTTTTAATATGAATTCCTGACTCTTTGAACTCGGAGTGAGTTTCCAACCAAACACAGTCTTAATATGTGACCCACAGACATCAGCAGACACTTGCTATCTTTCCTACTGATGCTCTGCCTGGCCTGTACTGCAGCATCTTCCCCTTTTTTGCCTTGAGTCTGGTTTTCGACAATAAAATACACGATCAGGTGGACTCAGGTCAGGTCACAGACTTGGCCGGTCGAGATTGTTCCTTTGTTTGGTCATAAAAAAACTTTGTGCTCAAAGCTGAAAGTCAGCACTTTAGTCATTGTTTCTCTTCAAATAAATATTTCCAGAGTACCGAGCCAAAACTGAAACGCTGTCCACTCTTCATATAGTCTGAAACCTAAGTGGCCCATATATTTCATCTTATAAAATATGGATCAACAGAAAGAGGTGTCTCTATCTTGTCATATTTATGTGTGAAACATCTGGTGCGTTCACATAGCGAGACAAAGTTTCTGCTCCTCTGTGAAGCAAAACAGGAGAGAGTTGGGAGACAGGCATAAAACAATGTGACAAGGTGCTGGCGAACTGAAGCACATCATTACAGAAGAAAAAAAAAAAACAATGTCACCGAGCCCTGCACAGTCCCATGCTCCTGAAATGAACTCTCTCAAGTGCTGCCCCACTTTCCGTACTGCAGCTCGAGTGTTTGCACTGTGGAGTGTTTTCATCCAGCTTGTCAACCAGTTTAAAGTACGAATCTCTGACCTCTGACCTTTTACAATATGGACCATGATAGTCGTGACAGATGTTTATGTAAGCCGACTGTGTGAGCGGTGTTTGATCACAATATAAAGAGCTCTTATACATTTATTTATTGGCCATCTGCTCAACAACTCATCACTATATGTTCGCAACTAGTTAGTTCACTAAGCGCTTGCTTTGTTCTGCTGTTATTAACTCACCTAACATGACTAACATGAAACAAGGGTTCACTTGAGGCGGTTTTCTGAATAAATTCTGCCATAGATATTTAAGTCACATGACTGATTAGCTGTTTTCATTCTCTCCACGGCTCCATAGCACATCCATGACCACTCCACACAAGTACGATGTAATCTTTCTCACAATGTCACATTTACATCCTGTTTTCTGCACAGTTTCTCACCAGTTTAAGTTCGACAAGTGGCGCCACCTACTGCTTATCGCATGAGCCAACTCCTTATATCCGCATTTTCTCTTGCCAAATTGTTGAAATTTGGTCAAAATGTGCGACACATTTGGTGTAAACATGGCTAGTGTCATCATAAAAGCCAAACGGATGTAGACTATTAAAGACATACACGCTTCTTGGAATTAATATCTTAATTCTTTCTAATGAAAGATGCTATTGGGTTGCATTGTGCTAACTGTAAGATGCAGCACTTTGGTGATGCCATTTTTCAACCACTCTCTTTCTTCTCAGCTTTACACATAAAAGCCTGCAGACTTTTAGCACCAGCACGAAACTCACACTTCACCGAGATGACTCAATCTGGGTCGGGTCACTTCTGCCTGTAGGAAAAAAGGCTTAAGTTAAAGACACACGGGCAATATTATATAACTGCGATGCCCAATGATTCCCAGTCGTCTGTGTGAATCTGTAGGACTAAAAACTGTGACGTGGGTTTGTCAGACTTTGGCAGATGTTGTGAAATCAGAAAGTGTGACAGACTTGGTGTCTTCGAATGTTTGGCAGTTACAGCAAAAAAGTTAAAGTCTGACATCTTTTCATGAAGGAAATGTGACGTTGCTTATGCTTCCACGGACAGAAGTGTAATCAATTTACACGCTGTATATCTCCCCTCAGCCGTGCTAACGTATACACAGCTCACTCTAAGAAGGCATTTGGCAACTCCAGTCAAAACTAGGTAGATTCCTCTTTGCTTAAATCCACTGTGTGCGTGAAATGCAGCCAGAAGAATAAAAAGACCCAGCGGAAACTGTGAAGATGAGCTCATTACTAAAATAAACACTCATCTTCTGCGTCTTCTCCCGTCTCTCTTCTCCAATCACTTGCATGCATGAACAGCAGCGAGGCTTTGTTCTCTTCATTTGAGCGTGTTGTTTGTGTTACTGAAGATAAAAGTTAGGGAAGGCTCTCTCCGCGCCTCCTGAGGGCTACGCTGTTAAGTGTTTCTCAGACAACCTCATTTAGCGGTGGTAAAAGCCCGACAACCAAAGACATGAACTGTAATCTGCAGGCAGATGAAGATGTGGAGAGTTCAAGCGAATGATGGAGAGAGAAAGAGATTAAGAGCTCATGTTTGATGTTTATTGTTGTTGTTCTGTGGACATGGTGCAAGTTCAGCTCCGGCTCGCTTCATGTTTTGATGTTACATCGTTTAAAGGTCCAGTGTGTCAGACTGAGGGCAGACTATTTCCAGAATATAGTTATGTGCATTATATTCCATTTCTGCCACGTTTATATCAGTTTAAAATCACCTGGAAATAAGAATTATTATGTTTTATTACCTTAATATAAGCCTTCAGTGTCTAACATTGATATGGGTCCTCTTCCATGGAGTCCGCCATGTTTCTACAGTAGCTCTGAACGGACAAACTAAACATTGGCGCTATTGGTGTGTTCGTGCACTTTGTGGCTACTCCTTCATGCTAAGAAGGAGTGGGTGAAATGAGAGGGTTGCAATCAACAACTACACAGCTAGATTCCACTAAATCATGCAACTTTAGAAGCTAGTAAAAGCTTTATTTTTCTTCTTGTGGGTTCAACGCAGCTGAGAAAAGTTTTTTTTACCTCATTGGTCAGTCTTTGCAATTGGAGACTAAAAAAAAAACTAGTCCCGACCTCCTGATCGCATATTTTTCTGAATATTAGCTGATAGCAAAATAAATATGGCCCTATGCTGATTGTTATTTTGTTTATGAAGTTTTATGACCTCATTTACAGTGCACAATAAGGATCAAACTAACTTTATTATCCCTCGAGGGGAAATCTGTATGAGTGAGAAAGTAAACACGGTGTACGTCCTGATCAAGTTCTTTTTGTGCCAAAAAATATCGCCTACATAGTAAAAAATATTTATATCCGCAGTAGCTGAAGATATGATTCATTAGAGCTTCTTCCCTCACAGATATAGTGTATATGAGTATAGTCTCTGGCTGCAGAAAGCACATCCTAAAAAACCCGACAACAGCCAAATTTAGGACCCCTCTGAGTTTAGACGTTGTCCCTGTGCCTGCGTGGGTTTCCTCCAGGTCCTCTACCTTCCTCCCACAGCCCAAAGATGTGCAGGTTTGATTATCAGACGACCCTGAATTGCTCCCTGGTGTCACCGTAAGTATGAACGAGTCAGCCCTGTGATGAACTGCCGACTTGTCCACGGTGTACGCCACCTCTCGCCTGATGTCAGCTGGGATCGGCTCCAGCCCCCGTGACACCCTAAGGATAAGCAGTTAAAAATAATGAATGGACAGTGTAATATTCATCACACAGTGAAACGCCGGCACTATACAGCCTGGCTGTCGTAAAGGAGAAGCTTTACAGCACCAGCAGGCTGAGGTATACTAAACAGTAGGGTACAATAAAGACAGGATTAGCATTTGGGGGTTTATTTTGATCATTAAGCTAATCCACATTGGCCCATTACCAGTCCTTACTACATTTTTGTGGGTGTTTACTTGTTTGCCAGTTTTTTCCAATGAAATCTTTCAAACTTACGTTGACATTCAATGTTATTGAAGTCAAGGGTTGTCTTTATCTGCAAGGTAGCCCCGTACCACTTCTCTAAACCTAAAAAGTCTGCTGCTATAATAGTCTAAGCTCTTCTGGAAAGGCTTTTTTGGAATCTGGCAGCAGGTATTTGCCCCAATTCAGCCACGAGAACATCACTGATGTCGTTCCAGTTCACTCCAAACGTGTTGTTAGGAAAACCATTTATTTATGGACTTGGCTTTGTGCGTGGGGGACATTGTCATGTTGAAACAGAAAAGTGTTTTCAGCTGCCATGAAGTTGGAAGCTCATTATTCTCTAAAAGACAGGTTTTCTAAGCAGAGGCGGGCCTCCCAACAGTCTATGGTTGGCTTGGTAAAAAACAGAACAACAAAAAAAACAAAAAACATGACTTTAGTTATCAAAAAAGTTAAAAAGATAGTTCAGAGATACATTAGTTTGTCAGGAATCGGAAATATAGACTACTAAGGCACAACTGGTGCAGAACAATGGTTTAATATCGCAAAAGTGAAAGCTAATCAAGCAAACCAATCAATAAAAGAGCAGGGTTTATCTAAAGTCCATGAAACTAGACGAGGTCCAAGAAACCAAAGAAGTAGTGAAAAACCAGAAAACTGACACTGAAACCAACGAACACAGGGACCAAATACAGACACAAGGAGAGGGGAGAATTACAAAATAAAACAGGAAACTGGACACAATGACACAGTTTTGGGGATTTTAGGCGTTCTTGGCTCAAAATGTGAGTGTCTATGGTATCAAATAACTTATTCATGATCCCATTAGCATCCAGGAATTGAGCTAAACTAAGGAAGTAAACTAATAGGGGTTGAGGATGCACCTTCTCCAAACTTTGTCTGAGGGTAAAAGAGTAAAAAGTTCTAAAATATCACTGCACGACATGAACATTCCTCTCTGAGCTGCACTGAACATGTACAGGGATTGTACATGTCATTTGTGCAGCTGTTTATACTTTAATACTCATTTTGAATTTCTATTTGGAGCTTTAACACAACTGTAAACGTGTCATTTTTAAAGTTTTCCTCATGAAAAGAGCAAACAAATTTAACACGTGCTTCCAAAACACACCCTTATCTTGCACTTTGGTGCCTCCCTCTCTCTCTCTGGTGTCAATGAGGCTGAATGCATCTGCAAGATCACACAGAATTGATTAAGAAAGCACCATCTTGCCACTGATGAATTCTTAATGGATCTTGATGCCTTCGGGGAGCCACCACACGTGTCTGCTGGCCTATAAACAGAAAGCCAGGAAGAGGCTGGGGAAACCATAAACACACACACACACACACATACACAGCATACGACTGGTTTGTGATAACACATCTGAAATGAGTTGTAAGAGCCCGAGATTACAAGTTAGATCGACTTGATGAATGTTAACGACGTTACGTTGCGATAAAGATCAAGACACTGGATTGAAAAGCGCTGAATTGGCTGGAGTGAAATCGCCCTCGAGATATAATTATTGTGTCAGCTCAAGAGACTACATCATAAAGTCATGTGATATTCAATTAAGGGAGGCCTCGAGAGACTGTAGAGGAGAATCAATGCAATCATTGCGACTGGAAGGGATCATAAATCGATGGCAGAAGTCCATGACAGCCCTGCAGGACCGTAATACGTCTCTGTTTGAGGACAGAGTCTCCACAGAGACGGGCTCCGGTGGCATTAACACACAGACCATTAAACGCCAATTACAATCCAATTACCACACAATGACATCATCAAGAGAGGCATCCTCGTCGGGGATCGATGCATGTCAGTCACCATAGGGATGCTGAGACTACTCAGGTGTCACGCAAGGAAGGTGACACCATGACGACGGCCGCAGACAGATAAAGGAACGTCTGTGTCCTGTCAGAAACTCAGTGATAAAAACCAGCGGGGGTTTATTAATCCTCTCAAGAGACACACAAACAGCATACAAAGCAACAACTGTGTGTGTGTGTGTGTGTGTGTGTGTGTTCATATCAGGTTTTAATTGTACTCACGAGGATTGAGGCGCTAATTAATCAAAGAGGAGCCGCTAAGACCTGCTATGTTAATAGGTAAGCTAATATGCGTGCGAGTTACATATAGAGAAGATTTTCAGCTCCTTGACTCGCTCATCGTCTGCACGCTCTCCTTTCATCTTCACCTGTTCTTTATTCCTCAGCCTCTCTGAAAGGAGTTCTGCCAACAATATTTGGGAGTTTAGAAAAATCTGCCACATCAGCCGATTGCAATTTTTCTTGTTAAAACAGAAACAAATAATCCTTGATACAGATCCTTTAGGTTATTTTTTATTATTATTATTATTTCATAGATATTTTATTGATCCCTCGAGGGGAAATTCTTTTTTTCACTCATGCGTTTTTACCAGAAATACAACCACACACACACACAAAGGGCTTATGAACATGCAAATGTGGAGAGACATGGTGGAGTGATGGGCAGCCACCCAGAGCGGCGCCCTGAAAGCAGCTTCTGAGCCAGTGCTGAACGTGGCCTTTGCTGGTAAAAATGACACTGATGGCTTTAAAACATGACCGTAATGAACATTGATGGTAGGTCAAAGAACAGCGTGGGTGCTGTTGGAAGAGCGGTTGAGGTGCTCGTAGTGTGGTGGCTCTGCCACCTCCCAGCTAATCCAAAAATCGGTAAATCAAAGCAGGCTGGAGCTGTTATTTAATTACTATCAGATCAGAATTGTTTTCATCAAGGCTTTTTTTTTTTCCTCTACAGGACGCCTCACGAGACACTGCTCTGAATCATAATTTCAAACAACAATAAAATAAAACATTAACACTTAAGTTCTCCCAATTATTATCCAAGTACGCTCAAAATTAACGAAAAACTTGAGTGTCTTTGCCTCTCGCGCGTCGCTTTTCTCAATTTCAGTTTAGTTTATTTAAGTGGCTCATTTACTGCAAAGTGAGCAACAAAATGAATCCCATTCATTACAGAAGAAAAACAATCAAAACTGAACTGATTAGAATCTGCAGGGTTTGTTCAGAATTGTCACAGAACACAAAACTGAAAAACTTTCATGACCTGAAGGTTAAATCACTCGCAATCGCACGTCGATCAGCGACACGGAGCGTCAAAAAAGTTGTGAAAATGTTGAATATTTCCAATCACAATCACACGCTGCAGTTTAAAATATGCACAGAAATACTGCTTGATTGTTAAATAATGCTTTTATGTTCAGTAATTGACTTATTTTGTCATAGAAAGTCACTCGTATGGCTTATTCTCTCTTCCGCAGTCGCCTGACTCAGTCTTCCCATGACGATAACTGAACACTCTCTTCTTCTCACTTTGATTTCTCCTCACCTGGAGGCTACAGGAGGGCGGCAGGGATTTAAAAGGAGGGATCGCTCTGATGCTTCTTGAACAGAACTGGAACTCTGCGTCGTCTCTGTAATGGGGTGGATGATACTTTCGTATCAGTAGCTTTTAAATGTGCACCTGCAGCGTTTCCGTGCGTCCCGCTGAATGAATGAATGCGACACGTTCTCGGGCCCTTTTCTTTTGCAGGCTCGTCTCCTTGATTTGCCTCCTCCTGTGATTTAATATTATCTCCCTCTCGTCTTCTTTTGTCCTGCCTTTTCCTTTCATTTCTTTATCACATTCATCATGGCCTGGGTCATTTACAACAATTAAATAGGTGTCAAATCCCAACCCGGAGCATGCTGCAGAAGAATATTAAAACTTCCACACTTCTGCTCTTTTCTTCTATTCTGTTTGTTCTCATCCCAACCTCTCTCCTCTTTGTGAACCCTCTCTGTCTTTATCTCTCTCTTCTAAACTCACCTAACTGCACCGCTGAATCGTGGGCGTCTACATTAGTCTGATTGCCATGAAAGCAGCGATATGAGGGAAGCATGTCTGGATGAGGCTGAATGATGGCACTTAAGAGCACTAATGGCTCAAGCTTTTTCACTCTGCCTGTCGCTTATGATTGTTGCACCCTTTAGTTAACCGTGCATTGCACTGTGTGGAGGAAGGAGCATGTTAAATATTTCAGAACTTCCAGTCAACACAGGTAAAAAATATTGTTGGAAGTGTATTGTTGGAAACCTGGGAGAACCCTCGACTTATATCTCATGATAAAAGTAACTGTCCAAAACATCCTCTGCTGAAAAATAAACTTGGAAAGGAGGCAGTGATGCACAGAACTCATGAACCTCGGTAATCCAACATTTGCTGCATTAACAGGCAGAATACTGAGTAAGAACCGACCACGGAGAGGTGTGTGCCGTCGTTTGTAGCAGTCTGGTGTCGATTACAGGTGATTTAATGAAGATGAACACGGTGGACGGTCGGCATCGCACTTCTTGAATCATTGGCTGCAGATTGATCCATCCTGTTGCCTTCACATGGCTGCAGGGATTTAATGACCCACAGTCATTCATAAATAATACAAAATGAACATGCAGAATTCAACACATCTACTAGTTGGAGAGTGTTTTCTGTTATTGCTGTGCAATTTCTCTGAGTATTTAAGTTGCACGTTAATAAAATCACATTGCCAGTGAAGCGACTTTGACATCATTTCCACCAAAATACCAACAACATTTTGTACACTTTGTCTCCCACCTGTTTGCGCCTCTCCTACAACCTGATGGGAAAAGCCGATTAGAGCTCGCTGCTCGTTGCAACGCCACAAAAACAGACCCCTAAGAGTCTGCAGCTGCCGCAGTTAGCAGCTCCGTGAGGATGTCACAGTGGTGGTTCCTTTTAATGTGTTGGCACGCTAACATTGGCTAAGTACAGCTGAGGCCAAAGGGAACGTCGTCATAGTTAGTTCATCCTAAAGATGACATGATGGCAATCCATCCTATAGTCCGTGAGATATTACAGTCTGGACCAAAGTTTTGTTATACAGTCATACAGCTAACATGGCAAAGCATCAAGAATATTTTGACCTAACAAATAACCATTCATACCTATGGGCAACAATTAACCTGCATGTCTTTGGACTGTGGGAGGAAGCCGGAGTACCCGCAGAGACATGGAGAGAACATGCAAACACCACCTCCTAGCTGGGGTTTGAACCTGGATTTGTTTCTATTGGAAATCAATTGAAATACTCTCATTGCAACTGCAGGTTTTCTCCCATTGTTTTAAAAAGATAAGATTCTAATGAATCAGTTATAGTCAGAAATAACTAGATTCTTTTTCAGAGTCAGTAGTTTCCACCAAACACTGTGGTTTATGTTGTGGTGTTTTAGGGTTAGAATGACCTATTTGAGGAAATTTCAATTATCTGGCATTAAAAATGTGAATGTTTCAAAGCTTTATGTTTGCAGGTATCGAAGTAAACGGACGGAAAGCTGAGCGGCAACCGTCCTCAAGCCGCCTCATCTTTGATCTTTAATATCTTTCTAATGGAACATAATTTCACTCATCACCAAAACACACATTAGAATGAATTAAAGCCGCAATTAAGATCTAATGTCTTGTGAAAAAAAAAACTCTGCATGTGTAGAGATGTTGGAAGCAGCAGGTGGTTGACGAACTAAAAACAAGAAGATCTTTGGTCCGACTGCACAATGATTTGTTTGTTTGACCGCTCTCTCTCTCTCGTAGGCTCTGCTGGTCTTTTTTTTTTGTGCAGACAATGTCACAGTGTTCCAGGAAATAAACAAAATAGGTACAGAAATAATAATGATAAAAAAAAAAAGCAATAGCACTAAATGAAATTGGTTTGGCACTGACACTGCTTTGAAGTGGGCCTTGACAATTTGTAGTGCTGTCAATTATTTAAAGTGTTTCCCGTGGTGCCGTAATTATTCAGGATAATAAAAGACCGCGATCATCCATAGAAAAGTTGCACTTGCAAGTGTTAGCGTTCTTTGCTTGTGTCTTGCAGCATCGCCGCGTCCTTTTAATTTTTACGCCCTGTCCTGGGCGACGTTTTGTTCTCATAATGGCAGCTCTGCACCACTGGAGGGAAGTCCATTAAATTTTGTCCGGGTTAAATTCTCTGGACACAGCTTGTATTCAGGAAGCATGCTAAAGTAAGTGGACACCTATGTTTAATTACTCATGCAGTGACACACCAAATGCATAACATGACCATTGCAGCGCGTTTATGTTTGCTCCCACGGCTGAATCCTGAGCCTTCACTGTATTATCACCCCCCCTTTTTTTCCCCTCTTTCCTCCATCTGCTTTACTTTCTCCCAACTCTCTCTGTGCTCACTGTAACTGTCACAAAACTAATAAAGCTTCGGTGGAGCCTGGACAGGCCACCAAAGAAAAGAGCAATCACCCCCCGTTACCATCCAATCAGCCAGGGTTCAATAACTTGGAATGTCTCATATCACATCAGCGCTCGGTTCAATCTGCCGCGAGAGACGGGACTTAACCTTCTGCTCTGCACATGCACGCACACAAACTCGCCTGAACGCATTCGACTACACACCACGATGCATATGACAGCTGATGACCGTATTTACAGTGTTTCTGAAAGAATAGCAGATGTTGGATCACGTGTTTTTATGTATTATGCAGAACCTGCTGGATGTATTGATGCTCGAGGTGAAAACACGAAGAAAGAGCTCAAGCATCAAGACTTTATTAAAAAGAAGAAATACATGCATAATTTATTATTACATGAAAAAACTGTGTATTACTTGATCACTTTGGACTGATAATCTTCATGAATGTTTCAGTGATGCTCAGTGTCCTTAAAATGGTTTAATAATAAAACATGTAGGAATCTGGGTCTCTCATGTGGGGCAGTTTTAATCATTTAAAAGATATGAAACCATTTGTTCATGCACCCTATGTATGTATGCATAGATATCCTTCAAGAACACTAGTATGCACTGCTTTGGTTGCCATGGTTTCTGCACCCACAGTGCACTCAGAGCCCGTGGGGTCCTTTGAGACATCCGACTGAAATCTAAATCCAAGTCAAATGAACCCCCACAAACTCCAAGCAGAGGTTTTTTTTTTAATCACTTGATATCAATATTCTTATATTAACAAAAGATCAAATGACTGTGTAATATGAAAGATGTGGCTCAGTGATGAGCCTGCAATGAATTACCACCTCTTCTGTGCAGCTCTCTGAGCGACTTTCAGCTCATTGTTTTGGTTTTATGGCCCTCAACGTGATTGTTTTAGTTCAGTCTCACTGCTCTCATCAACCTCCTTTTACCGTTCACAGCAGGCAGCTCAGATAAACCCACGTTACCTGCCAAGTACAAAACAGGCTGGCAAAGTTAGCGATTAGCTGGTGAATATAATATAATGGGTGCGATTAGCATCTTAAGAGCCGGATATTTCCCTCAGGAGATGGTGGAGACCAAAGACGGAGCTAAAAATAGGGTGAATATTGGATTTAAATTCGTCAGGCAAGACAGAAACGAGACTTCAAATGAATGATAATGTTGACCTGTGTCTGCTGGATTTGTTAGGAGGCAACTGTTTGTATCAAGTTAGCAAATTAAACTTGATCGTGATAATGTGTCAATGCTGTGTCAATCCCAAGTGTCCAAAAAAACAAACAATAATACAAAACCTTATGTATGTTTTAGTACAATACTCAGAGGATGTGCACTGAAAGAGTTATTAGTTAAACGACGACTCTAAAGGCGTCAAATACCTTCTCATGTAGTATACGCAGGCATCTAAATCCACTCTGAGGTGCATCATTCAGTTGTGTTTGTTTTTCTAGGCAATGGCAAAGGCATGACGTAATTGTCCAATTTTCCTGAGTAAAAAAAATAAGGAAGACTTTACCCAAAAAGCATAATTATGTGGTTGTTTGTTTGTTCGTCTGTGGGCCAGTATCTATTGATCTAAATCTGCACTTCTTCTTCTGTGGCTAACGTTGATTTCATAATGATCCTTACTCGCTGAAGTCAGGCAGCAGAAGTGACAATGTGCAATTTTAGGCAAGCAACACAACAGAGTGTTTCTTTTGCTGGACAAAAAAAAACTAAATTGGGGCATAAATTGAGAATATACTGACTTCTCCAGGAACCACAACACCACCGCATATAACGTTTGTATAACATAACCTTACAGACCAGACACACAAGGTAACCTTTAGGCCCTGTTCAGACCAAATCAGGCGGGATTGTGCCGAACTTTTTTTTCCTCTCGTGCTCCCTCACTCTCATTCACTGTCTATGTCGCATGAACTCCACCTGATATCGACCAGTTTCAGCGACATTTTAGGCTGACCGTGGAGCCATCCTCGGATCAGCTACCGTAGTGTGACGTCAGGTTGTGTTTCTCTAACAGTTGAGTCTGGATCAAATAAACGTGGGAGCGCTGGGTTTGGCCTGAACTGGGCCTTAGCAATTTCTTCCTTCAACAAACACAGGAGACCGGGATTCATGACTGGTGTGAAACCAAGAGTGAACGTTGACTTATTCAAAGTTTTAAGCTACATAAAGTTATCTACAT
This sequence comes from Miichthys miiuy, assembly GCA_036365135.1. Taxonomy (NCBI): domain Eukaryota; kingdom Metazoa; phylum Chordata; class Actinopteri; family Sciaenidae; genus Miichthys; species Miichthys miiuy. Next base: position 20,122,288 of record CM071620.1, read on the forward strand.
GATTAACGTAACCTATTTATTTTATACTTTTCCCAAACCAAACCACATAGTCTTCGTCTTCATCCCAGTGTCAGTTTTAATGACCTGGGATGACACAGGTGATAAAATATAAACTCTTGATTTAAGTAACAACATGATCTTTCCTCAAGTGCCAAAACAGTAATGTAGTTGTGTCTCCACCACTTTATTTTGAACGTATTCTTTCGCCTCATTGTTCTGGCTGGATATCCCTTATTATACGCCTCAAAAAAGTCAGCACTGACCTTCAAAGACAAGTCTCCATCTGCTTGTATTTCTCTCTTCCTTCTTGCTTCCTATACTCATTTCTCGCTCTCCCTCTCTCCTTCTCCCTTTCCTGTTCTGTAGCTGACAGTCTGTACAATTCCCATCTCTCAGTCAGATCCTCAGTGGCAGACTGTGCTCTGTTCAACCCTTCTCTTACCAGCTCTAATTGGAGTGTGGACAGGGCTATTAGCGTGTTAGCGCTCCCATCTGATAAAGGTCAAACTCCCCTCTCCCGAACAGGCAGCCGAGGAAAGGTGGGCAAGGCGGGTGTGTATGTTGGCGTGTGTGTGTGTGTCTCTGCTTATTAAGCTGCACCTTTAGGCTTCAGTGAGAGGAGAGGCAGCCTCTTTCTGATGGCTGCTAAATGCCTTGCCAGCCCACTGTACTCTGGGAGTTGACCTTCTCCCGCGGGAAAGTCCAAACATATACACACACACACACACACACACACACACACATATATATAGACGGTGCTGTGCAGGTGCTTGGCTGCTGTCAGATTACGGTAATTCGCTCTCCAGGATGATTTAGTGTCCGCTGTGCTCCTGCTCATTACGGCCACAGAGACGGAGAGAAAGCAGAGAGGAGATGATTTATAAGAATTTAAGCGGGGCGAAATTGAATTGAATGCAAATCAGATATGAACTTAAACAAGGTTACATGGAAGTAACAGAGTGTAACTGTTTAGAAAAAGTCAGGTTGAAAGGGAAAATGCACACGGCTACTTTCTGAGGTGTACAGTTCACCTTTACTATTCGCCTTGTGATGTTTTTACAGTGTTATTAAGCAATATTTAACATTTCAAATACAAATTATGAATAGAAATGCTCAGTTTGTTAGCTGAGCAGATGGTACTGTGAACTCAGAGCACCGGGGGAGTGTTGGTGTTTGTACCACCAGTGTTTTGGACCACCAGGAAGATGAGATTTTCAACACCAGGATGCGTCTGGGCGAAATGCAGTCAGGAGCAGCGCTGGTGTTGTGCCAGAACAGGAGCTGGGTAAGCAGGCGATGTAACCAGGCTCAGCAGCCTCTATGGACTTAATGACAGAGGCAAAAGACTGAAGAGGAAGGTGACGGGGGAAGCTGAGAAGAGAAAAAGAGAGCGTGACCGAGCAAGAACCTGCCGGACAAGAGTAAATCTGGGCTTGGTGAAATACTGTTGTTGACCTTGCTTGATGTTTGGCTCTTCGCAAAGTTGTCGACTTGCTAATTTTTGATCATAAGTAATAAAATCATGACAAATACACGTGTACAGCTGTCCATATACCATCCAAATAAAACGTTCTGCTCTCACTGTTTGATAGCGGCTTGTAAATACAGGTTTGAGAGATCCGTCTTGACTGATTTATAACCTCAATGCCCTTGACTTTGCCATGAAAATCATGTGTTTCTTGTTGTGTTATTTATCCTCTGACTTCTGTGTGACATGTACCCAGCTTGACCTTATGCAGCGTTCAGGTTGTGTACAAACAAAGATGTCATTTGGAGTCATGCTCATAATGTTTCACGTCAGCCACAGTTCAGTTAACTCGAGTTATTGATGCAGCCACATGGTGACGCTTGGCCTGTTAAAAAGGCCAGAATAAAAGACTTCAGTACTTTGTTACTTATGTTTAGTGAGCTTGTGTAATGTCATTTATTGTTGGATACTAGACTATGGATAGTTAATCGATAATGAGTGAGATTACACAGGAGCACTTCCACAGGAAACAATGTGAGATGCTTAAATGGACCTTAAGGTGAGATCCGTGTAGGAAATTAAGGTGGGCAAAAAGAACCAAAAATTGCCTCCATATTAATACGCTAAACCTACATTAAGCCATCACTTTATTTTTAGTTATTTTATTTAATTTCCATTTCAGTCTCCGACACACACACTCACACAAACAGACAGTGCTGTTACGATACCTGGCAGAGGCCAGGCCACCTGCACCTGCAGTGAATTTGGCTGCTACGATGGGCCTCATTAAAAAAGCTCCAACTGTTACCAAAAAGCAAATCCTGGGCCATCACCGATGCCATCCCAACCAAATAACATGCCAAAGAAAGCTGGGAAAATGGGAAATAGACCGGTTTTATGTTGAAGAGACGATTAAGACGACTCTTCTAGAAAACAGCTAAAAGCTAAAAACATGCCGAACACAGAAACTCCAAACATGAGAAGGGCTGGATGAAATAAAGTACTGCACTATACATAAACACAGACTATTAAGGGCTGAATAAAAGCCCGAACTGTCGCCTGCTTTGTGTCACACATACAAATGCTTGCACTTGGGCTCATTTCCATTAAAAACATCAACTAAGTGGCCCCAAATTTTGCAAATAGCAAACAGTGTTAGCACCCAGATCTCTTTATAAAGTGTAACTGAACTCCTAAACCACTTTTGTCAAACGAAAACATGTATATGGGTACTTAGTATTGTTGCTGATAGATTCAAGTCCAAATATTAATATTTTAAATATGAATATTGACCTCCCTCTACAGGTCCAAACTTTGCTATTGCTTCATTACCAACAAACCATTTGAGGCTTTAGTTACATTTTAGATTTCCGACACGGTTTTGTCTTCTCCTTTCAAGGTCAAGGATGACATTTGAAAACACAAACCTCTCTCTCAATGCCAACATGGATGAAAAGACATTGAAGTGCTCTGAAAAAGAATGTGAACATCTACGAGTCCATGCCACTGAACAAATGCCATCCGGTGATAATCATGTGATATCGGAAAGCTTTAGAACGGAGATTGTTTCGTCACAGTTCTCTTGTAAGTCTTGGATGGTAATAGCAGAATATACAAAAGTAAGGCAAATAAAGGAAAGCAGTGAAGGATGCTTGACATCCTCCCAAGAGGATGGGCTGTGAGAAGTCCAGATTCTCATCTAGGACACTTTTGGTGGACGAGATTTCCCATGAAGTCTAACAAAACACTTCAGGTTGGTCTCAGTGTTTGTTTGCATCACTTGTCAATTCCCCTAAGTAGCCTGTATTCTTTTTACTACCACAGTAGAAAAGCAGACACCTAGTTTGCTTGCATTTGTATTATTTGACACTTTACTGCACAGCGCAAAAGCTTGCATGGTGTTCGCCCCACAGGAGATGAGACAGATTGTCAGGAGGTGACAAGAGCAATGCTGTTAAGATATTTGTACTGATGTGAAGAGCATTGTTATCTCTCCTCTACTGACAACAAGCTTTGGAGTTATATTTTCCCCAGCTATCTGTTGAAACGTCTCTATAATGAGATCGACTGGGAAAAGAAAAAAAATCCCATATCTGGAAAAGCTCCCAAAAGAAGGTGGTGGTGGGGGGGAACAAGAGGTACAAAGACCAGTGACTGTTGTACCAAGAGACAGTTGATTCCCAGGTAACGGAGCAGTTTGACATCTCAGAGAGGAGAGAAAAGGACAGAAAGACAAGTGACAAACTTTGAAGAAATAGCCTGAGGGTTTTGTATAAATAGCAGTTTGCACATAACTAATCCAAACGGGCATCTGAAGGAGACACACAGTCCAAACTCAAGTACTCAAGAAACACCACATATCTGAGAAATCTCCCGGTGTAAAATGTTGTCAGGGGGAACTTGTTTTGGTGTGTGGATGCGAGTTCTGGCATTAAAATTGCATTATGAGCCTCTGTGTTGAATGTTTTAAATGTAGCGGAAGGATGTCCTGAATGGTGTTTCTACAAACATTATCTTTGCTTTTTATTATTATTCTGCATGTCATGTATGTATAAACAGGATCCTACTGTGATTTCGATATTATATTCTGTTTTTAGAGGACTATTAATCGGGAGAGTAATAAAGACTTTTGTGGTTCTTCATCTGGATAAAAGTGAGAAAAAAAAGGCAGCAAACCAGGTGAATATTTGAAGAGTTTGTGAATATAGAAGCTTGAGCTGTCAGAATATAAAAAAAAATGACAGTGAATTTGTTTTTCCTCAGACGGTGGAGTGAGACATCGGACTTCATGCTGTAGGAACAGGGGAGTGATAAAGCAAAAGGAAAGTATTACTTGGTGCAAAAGTCAATAAAAAAAAAGGCTGCAGAAAATAATATTTCATTTGGAGGCATCAAATGAGAAACAACCTCCCTTAGAGTGTGCTTATACCACCAATCAAAGTTGTTTTTTTTTTTTTTAAAACACAGAGTGGAGTTCAACAAAGAAATGATTGATGCCGTTCAGCAGAGAAAAGTTTGTGAATCTGCTCATTTCCATAGCTGCTGTTGTAGAAAGTTAGAAGTCTTCTGAAAGTAGACAGAGGATGCTTGAATCAAACTAGTTCATATAGTTGTCCAACCACGTCTGAAGTGTTTATATTTCTGAATGGCCACACTCGGATTCAGGCTGAAGAGTCCCCCGTCATAAAGAGGGACAAGAAGTTTTTGAATCATTGGGCACAAGAAACGTGACGCATGAATTGACATGATTGTCAGATTACCGTTCAGAAAAACTGAAGAACTGAGAACTTTTTAAACACAGGAGATGAGCTGAGCTTTCAAAAGGGACACTGTGACACCGTGATGAAGAGAGACTGAGCGTTAATCAGAAAAAAAAACAAGAATACTGAGATAAATTGCCTGAATGAGGCGCTATCCATCACTACAAAACATGACATACTAACTACCCTCAGTGGCATACAGTTCAAGATCATATATCACATTTGGTGAATGAGAGCAAATCTTTTCCACATAACTATAAAGACGATCAGTGAGAAGTGACATTTGATATATTCACCCTGCTTCCACGCTGATAGATTACAGTGATCTCAGGCAACACCAACCACATGTAAGTAATGAACGAAAACAGATTTATTTCTTAACTTCAAAAAAGGTCCAGTGTGGAAGATCTGTTTTATTGTTAGAGAAGGAATATAAAGTTTATAAGATGAACACAAACATGAGCTAAGAGACTTAATCAGTTTCAGACAGTTTATTGTAGTCACAAGGGGAGCAGGTGATCCAGTGGACAAGGTGTCCGGGTTGGCGCAGGGCTGCTGGTGGCAGATTTCCGAGGTGCAGTTCCAGGAGTGCAGATGTGACTGGGCTGAATGTGGCAGGTGAGTGGCATTGAGGTATTCCTAAGACCCAAGGACAGCAGAGTTTCCACAAGAAAAGCAACAAGAGAGACTGTATGATCTGGTGGAGTCTGGGGGCTAGAGCCGGTCTTTTATACTGCAGCGGTTGATTGGTGAATGAGGAACAGGTGGTGAGGCAATCAGGTAGGTGAGAGTGAAATTGGAGGTCATGCCCAATGGTGCATAAACAGAGACCGACAAGACAGACAGAAACACAAGGGGATGGAAAAATAATAGGAAAAAAAAAAGCTTCCTTGCTTCCTTTTCATCTCTGTTGACAGTTGCTGATGCAAAGTACAGATTGGACAGTGACAGGTCCTCTTCTACAGAGTCCCCCATGTTGAACCAACTATATTTCTACAGTAGCCCAGAAAGGACAAACCAAACATTGAGTCTAGATAGGGCCTTTCAACTTTTTTCATGTTTGGAAGGACAGGGTATTCAGTTCCTTTCAATCTGCAGCTTCACTGCTACACATCAAGGCTTTAACTCTATCCACTTGTAATTTTTGCTCTGTTTCTTTGCAGATGATGTTAGATGTTACATTTGAACCTAATTTGTGAAGGTCATTTTCACACTTCTAGTTCAGTTCATGTGATCAAAACTACAGACTGCATATAAAGATGGCTGGCACATCTCCACTTCCTCCCACTGTACAAAAATGAATGTTATGGTATCGCAGTCTGACTCAGTCATAAACAAAGCTCAGCTGTCAATCACGACGTGAAACCCACTTTTTCTAGCATCACATAACTAATTAAAAGAAACTTATCAGAAAAATGAATACTTGATCATACATCAGCTGAAGAACTCCCTAAAATGTCACAAACGAGTGAATGCTGTTTATGATCACGGTGGATCGAGATGTTTTGGCTTCATTTTGAGGGAGTTGTAATGTTTTGGGGTCCATCTTCATGTTCAGAATAAATGTTGCCTTTTAATTCTGGTCCATTTTGTTGTCACTGACTTATTACGAACAAGGAAGTGCACCAATTTCTCTTTATTCCTTAAATAAAGCATTTTATCAAGCTTATACAGTATGTGTTATTAATTTAATTCTAAATTCCCAGTGGTCATTTGCTATTCAGGCTGTTACAGTGCGAGAAAAATATCTACAAATATCAGCAAGAAAAGGATTTTGCAGTCGTGCATTATATTCTCAGATGTACAAGTGCTGAGGCACGAGTCATCTTTCTGTCCTTCCGTGCTAAATCGTGCTGGAAAAAAATATTTCCCGAGTGGGGGCCTTTAGTCCAAAATCTTGTCAGGTGCGGTGATCCATTCGGAGGCCCCTGGCAAGAAAAAAAAAAAAAAGTTGGAGAACCCCAGGTCTAATTGATCATCAGTCACTGCAGTGGGTCCATCCCCTGTAGTCGCTTTTCAGCACTTCACTTCAGTACTCAGTATCTCTCTCTGCCAGCAGGCCCAGGATAGAGTCATTACAGCCAGACAGAGAGGCTCGGAAATGACTGGTCTAAATCACCAACTCACCTGGAGCACTTAGTGATAAGCTGTGAAAAGGATGGAGGTGTGTGTGTGTGTGTGTGTGTGCGTGGGAATGACAGAGAGGGAGAGTGAGAGCAGTGACACATTTCAACAAATGACTTCTGATTCACTTTTTCCTACTTTTCTCTGCAACCTCTTTCCTCTTCTGTTTCCTGCTTCCAGTTTACAGTCAGTGCTTCATCTTAAGATGTCTCCTCAGACAAAACTCTTCACGAAAATGATGCAAATACTCTAAATATTATGAACTGAGCTGTGCATTTAGCCATTGCACAGGTTGTTGTGCTTCTTTTATCTTCCTCTTTTGTCTCCTGAACATTTATTCATTGTTTAATGCTCCCCATAGTTTCTGCTGTACAGCGGGTGCATATACATATTCAGTGATATGTGTGGATTTATTATGCGGAAAATACTGTATGCTAACAGTTTATGGCAGTAGTTTATCTTAAGAATACCAACATAAATACAGCACATTCCCACTTTACTGCGCTATATTCCCTGAATACAGAACACTTATTTAACGACAAGCTATCATCCTCTTGTTTTGTCTCAAACAGGAGAGAGAAGTTAAAGGCAATGATGAAATATGTAAGAAATATACTAACAAATCACTGTCCTATGGAAGAATGTCAGCAATAAATATTAAATAACTGTAGTCAGTTTCTTGTAAGAAGTGTCAAATAGCCGGAAAATACTCCAAAACATTTTGTCATATCTCGTTTCATGTAAAAGAAAAGTGACAAAGCAGCAACAGGATGTAGTGATATTTCAAGCTGAGCTGACATTGTATGATTTTAGTGTATGTTGAGTTATCGCACGACAACTTCTATGCTCATATCTGATTTGATCTATTTGTCAATTAAAATATTAGAAATGAAAAAATGTTGACAAAATGGAAAGACAGCATTAGTGTTTGCGTTAAGTGTAAAATACTACTCCAATAATATTTTTTTTTTAAAAAAAGCTCACTCCAATTTATAGAGGATCTTTTTACATCAGTCATGTGGGGAAAATCTGCCAGAGAGCTGCTCAAACAGCCAACCAAAATTTCTGACATGCCAGAAATCCATCTTACGTTCCAACATCCAGATTGTTGATGGTAATTAATTTCCTGTGACTGGTTCGAGGTCGCGTCGCCCTCAAAGTGAATGTCAGACGACATCCAATCTGTCTGAAATCTGTCCAGAACCTAAAATAAACGAGAGGGGATGAATTCAGGGTTAAATCAGGCTTAATCTGTACTGTGTCTGTCCAGGTTTAGATAAATCTGTTTTGATAAATTTGAAAAGTAGATATTGTAGTGGCATCTTCCTGGCAGAGATAATTGCACTATGATATTTCTCTCGATAAATTCCTTAATTTTCAAATGAGGTTTATGTCCATAATTTCATGGACATTTTTAAATGTTTCTGATGCATGGAATAAAAACTATAGGTAATTAACTACCACTTAAACATAAGCCTTTCATTTGTTGTCCTGTAATATGGCTGATTTCTGATTAAATTGAACAATTTAATGGAGTATTTCCCTGTCAGTTAGACATTAGTCCTTGTAAATAATGACCTTCACCATTTGGCTGTTTCACACTGGCTGCAGAACACACACACACAAACACACATGAGAAAGGTTATCTTATAGGTCAATGAAAGAGGTCAGTCAAAGTTCTCTTTCTTTACCTTCCCAGTGCAGCACAACACTGGAATACTAATGTTTGTGCTTCTGTGTGCACTCAGTTACCTACTGGATTTTCAGAAGAAAACACTTAATGTGTGTGTGTGTGTGTGTGTGTGTGTGTGTGCTGGCATGGTCTATTAGCTGCCATCTTGTCAGAAAATGCTTTTAATGGTGTGATTGTGTGTGTATGTGTGCGCCGGAGCTTCCTTGTTCTGTCTAATCCGCTGCAGTTTCCTCTTGACAGGCTGTCAGCTTTGACACCAAACGAGAAGATGTGTGGACCTCCTTGTCAGCCTCTTCGCACACTTCTGCTGGTGCATCTCTGAAGTAGTTTCAAGGTTTCAAGGCACAGAGATAGTTCTTTTAAAAAGGTGATTTGTTGGTGGTGCGAAAAGTTGGAAGGGGAGACGCGGAGCGAAGGAGAGACCGAGATGGAGTTCATTGCCTCTGTCGGAGTAAGCTGAGATTTTGTCTGATTGGGCATGACGCATTGACAAGAGAGAAGCTTTAAGGCAGGAAGGCAGGCATGCCGAACAGGAAGAAGAGTCCCTCAGGATAGTAGACTCCGTCACACACAAACAAGAACAGCTGGATATGGCAGACGTTTTTAAGTATAGCTCTGACGGTCTTGGGGAAACAAATTCAGTTGTGTAACATGAAACCGATGGTGTGAAACGTCATGTAGAAGTAAAGGTCGCTCTGTTACAAATCAGCTCGGATGAATGTGTGCTGATTATTAATGAAACATTTCCCGTCAGTCCTGAGGTGATGTATTCAAATTGTTTGTTTTCGTTTGGAAAATAGTCCAAAAAGCAAACAGTGTTTCACCTACAATGGAGCTACCAGAGCGACGCTTTGATGGTTTTAGTTGACTTTTCGAGAGTTCATTTGGCAATTTTGTTGGGCTGGTTGATTTGGCAACGTCTGTTGAGACAACTGAAAGAACAGAAAGTGCAGTTTAGAAACCTTCCACTTTACGCCCTTGTGACTAGACGAAATACTATATCATCTCCACAACAACGACCCTGAACATCCATTCTAGCTGTCGGCTTTTCGGGCTATTTTGTTGCTGGATAAAATTTGTAGTTCCTTTTAAAATAGGAATGAGGATAGTGATAGTGAATTATTTGCTACCACCACATAATGCATGTTTTTGGGCACTGCGTTTGCTAGGCTTTTTATTTTCCCTTAAAGAATTGATGATGTGACCCTCACTTTCTTCCATCCAAAGCTCTGCAAACTTGAGACCAGTTAACTTCACTATACTGCAACTTTTGCTTGTAATGTTCTAAAACTCTTTCCTCTTATTGTAAATCTCTGCACTGGCCTTAATACTACAGCAAACACTCCTTGAGCAGCTGCTTTGTCAGATACAGAAGATCAACTGGTGTATTTGTTTACACTGCAGCAAAAATTCTGACTTTATGAGGACACGGTGATGTTGGTTTCCTTGCTTGCCTGTCGCCTACAACTCTTCCTTTGGCTGCACCTTTTTGTTCCATTGCTCATTTGCAAAAGTTAAAAATGACAAAAATGACCATTGTCTTGTTTTGTAAGCCAATGTATGTTTCGCTATTTGAATGCTATTACTGTCAAGCAGCAGAAGTAGGATGTTTCAGTGGATTACATGCAGCGTTATTTTCCTGAGAATCCACCCACGCTGAATGTACGTAGATTATACAGATACTGCAGAAATGATAAGGACCATAAATAGTACAAAAATTGGGTTTGATTCCACGAAGGACAGATTAATTGGTTAAAATTCAATAGTTAATGAGGTGAACTGGGTAAAAATGATAGAAGGTGGAACAGGTGTGAAGGAAAATCTCCAAGACTGGGTATGTAGTGGGGCCCCGTGTTTGATGTCGAAAACATGGATGAGTAATGATAACGGGGAGTGTGTTGAAAGCAGACCTGTGAATTAGAAAATAAAAGAATTTCACCCTGGAAGACATCGGCGGCTTCAGAAAAATGAGCATGAGAGACAAATCAAGTCAGCGTGACAAGGTTAAAAGAGGTAAAAATGAGGTTAACTAGATTGTGGAAGGAGCAGAAGGAATTCAGATCTGTCCAATATGAAAAGAAAGTGCTGGGGGCGAGGATATTAATGATAGCGAGTGGTGAAACATTAATGAAGTCATCTACGGGAGGACCTGAATGTTGAATGTTGCAGCTGAAAATGGACGGACCAGGGTGGGTTTCTTCATCAAACGGAACCAAGGCTCACAATTTATAGAAGGAGAAATCGAAAAAGTGACTCAGACTCAATTAACCCGGGAAGCTGGGTGAGACTGTTCAGGAAAAAAACAGAATTGCTGAGGAATTTTTCCAACCTTTATTAAGAATACTGACTTCTGCTAGTGTACGAGTATTGATTTCTTTGATTGTCTTTTTACAAAATGCACCCCATCGTAATTGTTCTCCCATCAGGACATGAACAAAGATTGGGTAAAGAGAGTCTTGAAAGAGCTGAATTGGAATTGTGAGAGCCATTCACCGGAGATTGTCTATTGAATTACCCAGTAAGCATCAAAAGGAGAAGCACGTGTACAAAATTGGATTTCATCCAGATGGATTAAAAGATGATCTTGAAAAAAAAAAAAGAGGTCATCCATTGAGGTAACCAACAAAATGGAGTCTTGGGTTGCTTCATGTGAGATTCTGTGGATATTGACAGCTTCTACAACCAATCAGGAGTGGGATGACTAAGTCGTAGGCCTCTTTCCAGCAAACTTTGAAAACAGCACAAGTAATCAGAATGGATTGGAAGGACTTTAAAGACACAGCTAATTTCTTCTTCAAAGAGCTAAAGACCTTTATCGGTTAGATTGTGGGAAGTAGCACGATTGAAAGGAAAACCTAATTAAGCTTTTTTTACTGTGCGATTTTGCAGACATGAAGTATGGGAAGGATATTGAAAAAGGTTTGCTTGATTACAGAGTTCTTCTTTGGTGTGGGGATCTGAATGGGGGTGGAGTGGAGGGGTTTTTGGCACAACTTTATCGAAAGTACTTGCAAGGGTGCAGTTGAAAGGGAAGTAGTCCTGAAGTATCAAAGCTCTAGCAACACTTGGGACCTTTAGGGTTATCTATAAAAGCCACAAGCTCCAAGAGGAGCTCTGGAGCTTTTAATACATTAAGGTTACAGAGCCATGTTGGAAGTAAGAAACAGGCAAGAAAGTTTGACTTTGTTGGCTCCTAAGTGCCAATTATTGTGAAAGCATCCGACTTTCTTGTGTCTTGTTGGTGTCCTGGAGGGGACAGTTTTCCCATGGCACTTGAGCTCTGTGGGTAAACCCAGAGGGGGATGACTGGGAGGAAGAGCCTGCCTTATCTGAAGCCAACTGGAGTTTTGTTGTTGGATTTTGTGGCATCTGATCAGAAGGCACTTCATACATGTACTTGGTATCAGCACAGTATCAAAGATGGTCTTTTTCTTGTTGTGTCATCTTGGTCAGTGTGAGCCTGTGCTGCTAGATAAACCCTGAACGTGTCCCTGTGGAGATATTCTTGGCATGACTAAAGGTGAGGAGAGCCTGGCACAGACCCACAACACAGGATATCCTGTCTAGCCAGAGAACATCCAGGGATTCCCCAGAATGAGCCATAGCCAGCCACTGGGGAGTCGGATGTCTGGGCTACCTTGTTTATCCTGCTGGTGCCTGCTGTTAGAAACTAGACTGATGCTTGATGTTAAAAAGAATGCCTTTGGGGTCTGGGTGAATCAGGTTAGGGTGGAAGTTTCAGGCCAATGCTGTACTCTGGATGCATCATCTCCAACATTTTTTGCCTTCCAATCTGTATCTTTGTGTGTAGATACTCGCTTTATACATAAATATTCAATAAATAAGCCCCAAGGAGCAAATTATCCACTATGAGCTTTCCAGCGAAGGACTAAAACAATGGAAGTAAGAAGACAAGATGAAATAGAGGGCTCTAAAAGAAATAGACTGAAAACGAAACCAGGGAAAAGAATAGAGAGTAAAAGGACAAGAGCAATTTCTTCCGTCGCTGGTGTTTTGAGAGATGAACACAGCCTCGGGGCAAACCTTCTAGAATGTTGATTTATCCGGTGACTCTCCATACAGCTAGTGCCACTTTCTGTTTCACTGCAAGCTAACAATCAAGGGTTTAACACACACTCACTCGCTCCCACACACATTGTTCAGATGTGCACACGTACTGTACTGTATGCAGTGGATGCAAGGCATCTTCAGAAAGCAGCCCAGGAGGATAGCAAGGAAAAACATTATTAGTGTTCACTCGCTTATATAAGCTATTCTTGTTTTTTGTGTAATAAAACAGAACAATGGATGAGATGTCTGTTCATTAATGTTTGTGCTTTTACTTCATTGTTTAAAAATTCATATCTTTTTGTGTGCATATAAATCCGTTTATCATTTTATATTATTAATTAATCAACTACCTAAAATTTGAGCTTGGTACTGACTAGCACAGAGCTAGTATGTGGAACACCATAGCTGAGGGGCTAACGGCTAACATGCTTGCAAACCAGGAAAACTCATTTACAATAACTCTCCAAGGATTTGTTCTCTGTACTGTTTACTCCCACCTGGCTTTTTGTTCTCAGGATTGTACATAGTTTTTATTCAATAAAGAGTTAATAAACACATAAAAGGGAAAAAGCTGTCCAACTTGGCTTACTTTCTAATGAGCTAGTTAGTTAGCAAGCTCATTAGCTTGGACCCGTTGGCTTGCTAACAGAAAAATAATTTCCTACAAAGAAGTAACTGAACCATCTACTCATAATTGTCTATTGTTGACCAGCTTATACTCCAACAGAAGTTAAATAACAACAACACAGCTAATAAATACAATAGCTACAATAACCGACAACAGCGCTGTGTTAAAGCAAAGCTAGGCTCTGTGCTGCTTGGGGTGTATTGCTTCAGGTACCTGTGAGAGATTATGTGCTGTACAGTTTGAAGGACTATTTTTCAAATGCCAAAACACTGCACCACAGTTCAGTTACATCTTACAACTCATCATCACAATACTCAGCAACACTGCGTCTGATGTGGAAACATTCAGGTTTCTCGGATCCACAATCTCCCAGGACTTAAAGTGGGAGTCCAAAACAGACAGCCCGGCAGAGGACATGCTTCCTGTACCAGCTCAGGAAGTTCAACCTGCCTCAAGGAGCTGCTGATCTAATTTTACACCACCATAATTCAGTCTGTTCTCCGTCCACCGATCACTGTCTGCTTTGGAATCAGCCACCAAACAGCACAGAAACAGACTCAAACAGACCGTCAGGACTGCAGAGAAAATCGTTGGTGCAAACCGGCCCTTCATTCAGGAATTATACATGTCCAGAGACAGGAAACACTTCTGTTTCAACAAGTTTCAAGACATGTAACATGTAAATATCACAGTTATACACAATCTGCACATGCTGTACATATTCTTTGAAATACGCCGTTTACCTTACATATATGTATGTGACAGATCAGGACAGCGCCTTGCAAGATGATGTTTTGTACAACAAAAGTTGAGCCTGTTTAAACTTTTTTTTGCATCATTTAAAACTGTCAAATTGTGTCCAAACACAGCTGTTGTATAATCTCCTTGTTTGCTGAAATGTAATAGAGAGAGGCAGGTTGAAAAGAGTGGATAATGTATGCACATGTCTGTTGTCAGTAGCATCAGATTTGAACCCAAAGAGTCCTTTTGATCGTGTCAGGTTGAAATTTTTGGCCTCTTGTAGACCTGATTTAAAACCTGCTCCATATCAGTTCTTCACCATTCACAGAGCTTAGAGGCGGAAACTCTGACAGGGTATGTATTAAAAAAAAATCTCTGATGTCAGTTTCTAAGATTATCTCTATTTGACACAGTTACCTCTCATACGCTCTTTTCCATTTGGGGCCACGGATAAGTCAAGTTCTGAACTATTACGGCCAGAACTTTGAATTTAGTTTGACAGTAATGTGAATGTTACAAAATAGAACAAAATGTGTGTTGCTATATGTGCTATGCTCTTTGATCAAAAGTCTTGACAGTATTTCTGTAGCTATAAATTCACTGTTAGTCAGGAGCTGCAGGAAGCTGCTTTTATTTTGATTAGCGCACCTTATTTTGTCAGGAGAAACTATGGTCCCATTTGTAGATGCTGCATGAGTGTCACTGACTTTCTTTAATACGATGAGATAATACTCTACAGGATGTGCCATGGCTTTATTATCACTGTTATTTGTGCAGATTGTGATTTTGCCATCACTAGAGAAAGCCGGATTCTGCTCTCACCGATGCTAATGAGCGCTGCTGTTCTGTTCACATCAAGGACGATGTGAAGTTCGAGGTAAGCCTATTACATCCTCTATTGCATCCTCTTATTATCTCTAAATAGAGTTTGGACAGCTGATTATTACAACAATTTATATTCCATCCTTCAGTGATGGTAATAATCCTTCCAAGATAACTCAGTCAACATGTGTATGAATGCAGCAAAGACCCAGGAGTGTGCAGCTCTTCTCAGTTTAAGTGTTTTGTGTAGCCTGAAGATATTCTAACATGCTGTGTTTATGTGATTAAAATACAATCACATGGGAAAAACATGACACTTATTATAATTCATCATGATTACAGTGAGATCTTATTATAGGACTGACATTAATTATAAAGTCACCAAAGAGAATACTCAATCCCTAAAGCTTTTCTACATTATGTATTCTATACCATCTCGTGTTGTAATTATGATTATCATCTATTAATGATGTGTATGTGTGTGTAGGATGTGCTTTAAGAGGGGCTGCTTTCTCCTGACCACCCTGTGTTGGGAGTTTTTTTCAACTTGATTTGGCTTCAGTGGAGCATGTGAGCGAGTGTTAGAGCAACAATCCGATGTGTCGCTGAAGAGATTAGATTTTGAGATTGTCCACATTGTTTATCTGAGGTTGGAAATCCTTTGAGTGAAGACAGTACATCCGCTGGTTGGATGATAAGACTCTAAGGCAGTGGTTTCCAACCTTTTTCCATCAAGGAACCACTTTGTCTATCATTGAGTAAGCTGATGACCACTGATGAAGTGACACAGTTACAATAACAGCATACAGTGCATACCTAAATGGTGAACAGGTTAGTCTAAAATCAGCAAGTTGGATCGATCTGAGAAGGTTATTTCCTGTCAATGGTGCATCAGAGGTAAGTTTTCTCCATCTGTGTTCTGTATTTTTTAACAATCATACATAATAGCAGCACATTGGTTAGCACTGTCACCTCACAGCAAGAGGGTTCCTCGTTCGAACCTCTGCCTTTCTGTGTGACTCTAAATTGTCCGTAGGTATGAATGTGCCCATTGTCAGCTGGGATAGGCTCCAGCCCCCTAGTGAGGGGTATGTACATACTTAATAGGCATCTTCTTTGATATATTCAGTGTTTTCATCTCTCTGATGCTTGGCCATTGTTCTAGTATCTCTTTGGTTGTGTGCTTTTCTGATGCAGGATGAGGCTGTTTAACCAGAGAGTGAAGGCTCTGTGAACACAGCTTGTGTTCAGGTCTTCACCATGCTCTTATCATGTTAGAGTCTTGACAGTGTCGTTGTAGCTAGAACTGGAAAAAGACTGGTAGACACAGGATAATCTGACACAGGAGTGGTGTCTTGACTTTTATAATAGGAGTGTCTTCTGGATGAGAGACAGGCGTGCTTGTTACCGAGTCCTGCACAGCTAGCCACAAAACCAAACAGCAAAACAATTATATTGTCAAATATAATTGTATAATTATAATGTCAAATTCAAAATTGGAGAAAAACTACTGTATGACAGAAACAAACCAGTCACTAAATCTGAAATCAAAAATATATAAATTAGTCCTGCTAAACACTAACTAGCCTAGTTTAGCAGAGTAGCAGTAATTGCATCTATTCTATTTTATGAGATTCCTGATAGTTAAAGCGCTGGTGCACCGTCAACCACCAACAAAAACACTGCTGTTACATAGATGCAGCTGTTTCATGAGCTCACACCAGGATCTGGAGTAGCATGTTAACTATGCTAACAAACCAAGTCGATGTTAACCTTGTTTACATATTTACCATCAATGAAAACAACATCACGCCACCATCAAGTATTTATATTACCGTTGCAAAGAGTACTTATGCATCATTGTGAGGCTTCACAACATGCAGAAAAAAGCATAAATAAATGGATTCATATGTATAAGTCACAAGGCCAGCTGTTAAACCATCTGTCTACTGAGAGAAAAAGGAAATTACCTGAGAGCTTCATATGTTTTATGTGTGAAGATGGTGGAGATTTCTCGCTTTGTTACTCTGTATAGATTACATGGCTGTGCAACACCCAGGACTACATCCTTTCCTTATCTGTTGTAAGTGTGTGTATGTGAATGTGTGTGTATGTGTGTGTGTGTGTGTGTGTTTGGCTGGTAGGTTGAGGAGCAGCATGTTCTTGTTACTTCTTTCCCAGCCACAGAAAAAAAGAGAAGGTTTTGGAAATAGAGTAGAATGTAGTCATTTTACTGTAAGATTTAGATGCATTTCTTTATCGAAATAAAGTTAACATGTCCAATTGGCAATAATCAATTCACCACTTGTATGTAAAGGTACCGTAAGATGAGGTGTGTGTGTGTACTGCGGATGTGCTGAAGGCATGAGGAGAGTAGACGTGTCACTGTGAATGAAAATGAGACAACTGCCAGCTCTTAATCAGCAGATTCCCCCTCCGCTGCTTTTTCAACTGCGTTATTTTCAGCACTGTGATCATTGTGAAGTCCACTCTGCCTCTCTTCCAGATCTTTTCACACCAGTGTGACATGAATAATGTGAATTTTCCGAAGCCCGAGATAATGAGCTGATGCTGCATTGACTTCAGTTCAAACTGCTATTGGACAAGAACAGGTTTTTTTTTTGAAGGCTGCTATTTTTGGACAGGGAAGTTTCTGAGACCAACTCGTAGACTGTGATCACATGTCATCTGTCGTTGTGTCACCGTACAATGGATGTTTGTTGGGTATAAATTGGACAATGGATGGGCACAACCACCCCCAGCTCTGTCACTGATTTGCTTTGCCAATATACATTCCAACATATATTGTATCTATTTCTGACGTCAGAACTGGATGAATTGTGTCCTACATACTCTGTGACCAACAAGGCTATGTGTCAACTTCATGTGTGGCTACTTGGAACATGTATTTTCTTTATAAGAATACATGAGTAAAAATTCACCCAATTTATATGTCCTTCCTACCGACTCTTAGGCAAACTGTCCCCCAGAAAACAGTCTCCATCTCAGCAGTGAGAGCCAGTTAAAATCCTGCTGTTTTTCTATGCCGATGATGTGATGAAATATCAAGCAATCCACATTGTTATAACCAACAACAGTAATGTGGAAGTATAGTGTTTCTGGCAACTTATATTGGAAAAGATCTTCAAATTTATGTGGCAAAGTCAACGCAACCTGGTCAGTCCTCCCAGCTGACCCCTCGGTGACCTGCCCCCCCCAGAAAACGCCCATGTCTCCAAGTCCCACTGTTCACTGATGGTGATAATGTGATGTGAGCATAACAGTTGAACTCACAATGTCTTCATTGCTTTCCACTCTGCACGATGGGCCCGGGTCTTCCTCACAACACAATCTGACAGCTTCCAGAAGATTGCAAACCTGAGGACCCTTTGTCGGCAGAGCCAATTTTAGATGAACAATGGAAACCGGGTGGAAAAATATCAACGTAATGACGCATATTTTCAGCTGTGGTTATTGATGACAACTTAAACTCTACAATACAAATCTCAGGACTTTATTTCCCATGTTTTGATACACTGGGAATTACTTTTAAAAGATGAGCACTTCCTGGCCCTATGAAGTCTCAAGGGTTAAATCATACTGAGCCCTTTAACACCAACACACCTGGTGGAAACACAAAGAGAACATGCAAACTGAAGTCTCCACAAAGGCTGTGCCTCACATTGTAATAACTATGAAAAGGTATGCTTCTATTGCCTTACATACAAAGGTACTGCAGTATCAGGCAGTTGTAATGCTGGGAAATGTGTCTCCTGGTAACAGCTGGTGCATTTAGACGGCAGTATTCACAATACTGTATGTTTGTATGATTTTACATTAATTCTGACAGGAGAGGAAATTTGTATATACAAAGGAAATACAATGAATGATTAGATAATCACAGCCGAGTCACCAAACTGTCAGGTTAAAGCAACATTTGAACGCCACCAATAAAAACAAACTGGAGAATGGAGGCAGTACGTGGCATCTGATAAAAATCTGTAATTAAAATCAGTTCATTTTAAAAAGCTTCCAATAAATGACCAACATCAACAACAGATGAAGTGCTAATCAGTTACTGTAATTAATTAAGCAGCATCGTAGCCTCAGCTAATTTACACTGAATGGACTAAACCCTGTTTGTAATAAGAATCCAATATGAGCAAACAAAATATATCAACACCAGTTTAATACATGAAACTGCAGAACTTCAGAAGTCTGAGCGCATTTTTTAATACTTTTAGTGACATGTAATACCACAGGCTGTGTGCCAGCAGGCGCTGAAGTCAATATTACCTCATTGTAGCACAAAGTTTTTATAAAGAGAAAATACAGATGGAGGCTGGACTGTCTACTCCCTCTTGGAAAACAAAATATGGTGCTGAATATCAGGTAGACATGAAGGTAGTCTGCTCTACCCTCCACAGAGCCAGAGCGATGCAGGGGAATGTAATTTCAGCAGTGAATTATGATTGACAGGTTCGGAGGAATGACAGGCATGCCTTATCTTTATTTTTACGGAGGGAAGACGGGAAGAGGGGGAAGGAAAAACAGAAGACTTGGTGAGTCATTAAACACAGCAAATGAGGCACTGATACATTCAGAATCATTTTTAACTCAGTCCACGCCATGTGAGTAGACAGGCAAGCATGGCGCAGGAGATAATACTGAATTGCATACATTCTAATGGGTTTGACAGCGAGGGATCAGAGAGTATTAATGCATAGCTTTGTCGCGCCACATCCTGCTAATGTGGCTCTTAACCAAGCTATTATAACCTCACTCAGACACTGACAAATGGGAAATAAATGGGATGGAGATAGCCTCCATATTCACTGCATGGCAAAGGGCAGCATGTGTGTCTTTAGGGTTTAAAGGGATACAATGAGTACTTCCCGTTAGCGGCACTGTTGTGTGGATATAAGCTGTGGTTTGGGAGCAGGGCTGGGTCTCTTTTAAACTTTTTTGACACTAGTGTCAGTATAATATCTCAGCCTGGTTATCAAAACCAAAGCTATGTTTTTAATGTCTTAATTTGAGTGATATTTACATGTTTTCTTGACAACGATGCTCCTCTTTTTGGAAGTAAGAAACAAGTATTGATCCATCCTACCATTTCTACTAGACTTATAAATACATCACTGTTTATTCTAAAGGTATTTTATGTGATTGTAGCATCACTCAGTGCTCATTAATGTTGATGTTCAAGTGGCAGAAATCTCCAGCGGCTGTAGGAACTCTTGTCCATCAGCAAAGGAGGAAGTGTAGACGTTGTTTTAGAGCCATAAAGTCCACGGAGAGAGGAGACTTTGGTGGGTGGATGGCTTATGTACAGACCTCATCACCATGCTAACGATAATAAATTGTGGTTAACGCTATGAATGGTCGCCATTTAGATCGGTTTAGGCACCAAAACTACTTGGTTAGCTTTGGGAAAACGCCACATTACATATGTTACTTAAGTTACATACATTGCTTAAGTGACTTTTTGGTTTCACACAGGACATGCTTCCTTCTCCATCCATCCACCCCAACCACCTTCCGGACGTGAACCTCCTTGCTTTTCGTACGCCTAATATGACACTCTGCCTTGCCATTATAAGTCAGTACACACTGATGTGAAATGACATGTGAAAAGCAAAAATATGGTGTAATAACACATTAAGTGGCTGAAATGTAAGGCTTAGACATGGGAGTGTGCTGTTTGATTCCCATCTCCAACCAACAGCTTGACCACAATTCTTCACAACCAATTAGTCACTTTAACCCAAACTGTGATCTTTTCCTCACTCCAGTGCTTGTTGAATTATTATATTTGTGGAAAGATAAGACAATCCTGGTGATAATTGGTGCGGTGTGAATATGTTGCTTTCAGCCCGAGGAGCTCAGTTTCCTCAGTTTGATGCCTTAAGACTACAAGCTTTTTGTTTTTGTACACAAGCAGCCATACAAGGACTAAAGTATTAAAAATAGCCTAAAATTCGCTATCTTTCCTGACCTCCTGATGAGGAAGTATCTGACCAAACAACTTTCATCAAACCAACTTTAGTCTCATTAATGTTTTTAGATATGTGATGCTACAGACACAACAAGGTGGGTCCTCAGAAAAGTATGTTTGATAACTTGCTGGGAGAATTCCAGCCAGTCCACAGGAGGCTGTTGAACTGATGAGGTGCCTTAAAGCAAAAAGATTTCATGCCACAACACGATTTAGAGGAGGACACTGTGACCATCATGCAGCCTAAAAACAACAGAACAACAACAAAAGTTCTCTAACTACTTTTTGTGCTGCGGTATATTCCTTTGTGCTTCCTCTCTGCCAATAAGCTGTTTGATATATGATTTAAATATGAATAACGTAATGAATTACATTAAATAAATATTCCCTTTGAGTAACAACCCAAAGCTGATTTGGGCTTAAATCTCAAGCCTGTTAAACTGAAGAAAGATATTTTTTTTCTATCAAGTGTTGACAGTTTTGCTCTTCTGGTTTACACTTTGATCATTTTACTTACCACATTATTTATACATTTATTCCCAGGATTCAAAACTATATAGAGACCATGTAAAAAAAAAGGAACTAAACAGATGATTAACACAAAGAATGTAGGTTAATAATGTACAGAACTGCTACTGCAGTCGTCTCCCGCTCCATGCTGGCAAAAACAAAAAGATGAAAATCTCTCTCTTGATGTCTGTATTCAAAAAACATTTTTCCCAAAAGCAAAAGAAGAAGTGAAAGAGGGAGGCAGAAAAAGAGAGAGAGCGAGAGAGAAACTTCCATAAATACATGAAAGAAAACCTCAGCTCCCTGTGTTGCAGTGCGGAGAGTAATCATAGATTATTAACATTTATATTGAAAGATGAAGCCCCATTAGAAAGCAGCTGGTAAATTACATTTGGTTAGGCCTGTGTGTGTGTGTGTTTGTGTGTATTCATGCATGTGTTTGTGTACGAGTGTTGCACAAGAAAAAAAAAAGCATCTGGTTTATTGCAACATTGCGGACCCTAGCTCATTTTAGCAAGTCAATATCAGCACCCGAGGGTAATTTACATGAAACTATTTATGAGGCTGAATTCACCATCTCAGTACAGTTGTTAGGGCCAACTGAGAAAACTGCGGTTGACATGAATCTGCTAGAACAAAGACATCTTGTTGTGTCTCTATGTGTGGAGCGTATGATGCGTTTGTATCTATAGTTCATGATGTTAGTTCGGCAGCAGTTTCCCCCTGTTGAGAGAGTGTGTGTGTTTGTTATGGGAAATGCTGCTTCTCAGGTGACGTAGTAATTGATTTGATCCAGAGCTGCTTTAATTGAGGCAGAAATTTGCAGTTCGGTTACGGGAAGACGATTGATCCACTCGTATCACTTACAGGTCTTCCTTAAATTCCTTAAAATACACACAATACATGATGTAAATAACCATGAAAGTAATATAGCAATAATTAAAGTGTCAAAGAGAGCGTGCAATTACTTCTGAGAAGACTTTCCTTCATTTTTAATTCTTATTGTGCAGACCCTTTTTGTTCTGTTGCTGACAGAAGACGGGACGTAACCAACAGCATCTTTTTGTGTGGGCGTTTTGGCACGTTACATCAAGATTGAATTATTAAGTCATGCATTGAAAAGTGGGCAAATCTCGCATCTATACAATAATATCAATATTTAATGGCACTTAAATGTATGATATGTGACATTTCTGCATTAAAATGTATAAAAACGATGGAACTATGTTATATACTCGGTTTAGTTTTGTACTCACATAATCCTGAATGTTTCCAACAATGTTAAAATGCAGAGAAATCTGTAATTTCATTCAAATAAAGGCGTGTGAAGTGAAGAAGGTAATCTGGAACATGAACATGGAACACAAACCAGGGACCAGAATCAGTATAAAAACTGGAGGGGTCTTGAAGGTAGGAGATACAGAACGGTGCATGACTGGTGGTGGTAGAGTACTTCAGGTGCAGGTGTGAGGACAGGACAGAGCATGATCCCATGATCCCACACTACTCCAAAAAGTCATTTTTTTCTTATTGTTTTGATGTGAGAGACCCCCTGGTGGCAGAAATGACTGTACGTTTAAATGCCTCTCCAAGCAGAAGCCTTGAATTGGTGAAAAGTTGTAGAATTAGGAGAATTCTTCCATTTGGAGTGAGTTTTGGTGCCCTAAATGTTATATACTGTATATATTCTGTCTTTTACGACAAGTTGAAGTCTCAAATGATGAAGTTGAGAGTTTGCCGGCTTTCAAGACTGAAAACACACAGGATTACTGCCTCAAGATGCAAGCTTTTCAGGTAGTATTGTTTTCCAAGTCCTTTCAGAGCATCGCCTAAGAATTAAATATTCATGATGTTTGGCTTTGCGAGGCCTGCCTGTTGCTGCTCTGTCTCTATTTTTTTTTATTGTTTTGGGATTGTTCCAGGTCAAAACACAAGACTGGAATGTGTTTTTGCTTTTGAAGTCTCAAGTCTCAAGTCTCCACTCAGTTTTCAAGAAATCAACTTACAACTGTCAAATCCGAGTCAGGTCAGTATTTTTGTGTTTTAAGCCCAATCCAGTCGAGTTTTTAAAAAAAGACCATGGAACTTTTGAAAGAAAAAACACAGTCATCCATCCATCCATCTATCTGTTTTCTTTAAGCACTTATCCTTATCGGGGTCACAGGGGGCAATCCCAGCTGGGCAAGAAGCAGGGTACACCCTGGACAAGTCTATTGCTCGATCTAATACTCACAAAGCTTTTCCTGTTTGGTGTGGTATGAGCAGTATTTGACTATGTGGCTGTTCTCTACTTGTGCCATTGTTACACTATGTTTTAACACAACATTTTATTCCCCACAGTACCTACTTTACAGCAAACACACAGAGGCCCTGTTTAGGTCTAGATAATCTGTCGAATGAATGACATGTACATGATATCTGCAAGTCAGAGTTCATGATTCTCTGCCAGAAAATGGTGGAATACTTCCTCCAGGGTGGAAGTGAGTTGCTGCCCCAAGGCGAAGGAGTTCAAGTATCTTGTGGTCTTGTCTGTCTCTGCAGGACTGTGGATGCTGTACCTGACCGTGGGGAAGAGGGAGCTGAGCCCAGGAGGTCCATCTCTGTTCCAACCCTCACCGATAGTCATGAGCTTTAGGGAGTGTGACTGCGGTTACAAGTGGCCAAAATCAGCTTTCTGCAGGGTGACCGGGCTCAGCCTTAGAGATAGAGATTAGAGATAGGAGCTCGGACATACAGAGGGATCTCAGAGTCGAGCCGCTGCCTCTTGGCGTCAAAAGCAGCCAGTTGAGGTGGTTCAGGTGCCTTGCTTTGGAGGTGTTCTTGGCATCTGGGAGGATACCCCAGGACTGAACCAGAACCCCACTGTAGGGACTATATATTTAGCCCATTTAGCCTGGGAACACCTCATTTCTGGGAAGAGGGATGTCTGGAACATCCTTCTAAACCTGCCGCCACGGAAACCCAACCCTGGATAATTCAGATTGAGGCCGCTAAGTTCAGCATAAAATGAATTTTGATATCGGCAAAAGGGAGTCACGTTGGGTTCTGTTGCAAGGTGGACTGGTATCATTGCCTATTAACAGCAAAAATGAAAGAAACAATGAAATTGTCTTTGAATGCCCATAAAATCCAAAATGTGTCAGCTCTGCTGTCATAACCGTTTACATTTCAACCGATGCATGGCCTTTGCTGTCAAGAGCATTAACACAGAGCACACAGAATCACTGTCATCTCGTCCGTGGCGGAGACTACATTTAGTAATGGATGGATGAGTTAAGCGTTAACCACACTGTCTACCGTTTCTCAAGAGGAAGTTAGGCATGGAGAGAGCAGAGTTGCTGACAGTCCTTGTCACCTCTGATGTTAAACTCCTGTTAACCTCCCCTGGCAGACAGCATAGTAAGCTTTTAACAGAATTCAATAATTATCCCAACAGCCTGGCTTGGTGTGTCCTCTGCCCCGGACTAGCTGTCAGTCACTTTAATTACTCTTGTTGTAAAACCCATCAACCTCCAACCAAGACCACACACCAGGGCCCGGCTATATTCAATACCAGTCTACCAGGAGCAGCGTCTGTGAAAAGGCATTTTCTTCAGCTCGTCTCACTGAAACACATACATGGGTGGGATGATGGTTGTGTGTCAGTGAGTTAATGGCTATAGCGAGACGTGAAGCTTGTGAACAGGCAAGGCGGGAAAAAGCCCGGGGCCCAAGGCTGTTAGGAGGCCCCTGAGGGCTGACAAACTTTACTCCACAGCAATGCCTCAAAATGACTGCAATGACTGCAGCCTCCGTTAAACAACCAGCTGACGATTTGCAATGTCATCACAGTAGGAAACCTCTCTACAGGAGACCCATGTCGTTTCTGTCCTAACACTCTCAAAGTTTGAAATTGAAAGTCAGTGAAGGAAAATGAAGGATTTTCTGGCTGGAAGTGAAAAAAGAAGACGAGTAAAAAAAGAAAGCAAGGCAGCTACACATCCCAGCTTATAATAACATGGTAATAGTGTGATACTAAAGAGGTAATTACTAAGTAATATCATGTTATTACCAATGTAATAGCTTGGAATTAACAACAGGTATATTTTTGTGAAATTGGACTGGAACTAATCTAAAATTCGGCAAAGATGTGGATCATTGGTGGAGCTGACGAAGGCTGAATGACACCTGGGTGCTCAAACAAGCCATCTGTAACAATACCACAGCTAGCTAGCTGTTAGCATTTGCTGTCCACGACCGATGCGAGCAGGCGAAGAGTCGTTTTTGATTTCATTGAAGAGTCCAGGTGTCAGGTGTGTCTTCCCCCTGATCTTTGGCCACATCCTCACACACTGCATGCTGTTGCTATCTGTACTGGTAACTGATTTGAAAATGGGGGTCAACCCATCTCGTGTGTGTGTGTGTGTGTGTGTGTGTGTAGGCTGTAGGTGAGATCTCCCCTTCC
Source organism: Miichthys miiuy (assembly GCA_036365135.1). Lineage (NCBI taxonomy): Eukaryota > Metazoa > Chordata > Actinopteri > Sciaenidae > Miichthys > Miichthys miiuy. Next base: position 20,148,047 of record CM071620.1, read on the forward strand.
ATTTTAAATTTCATTTCTGTTCCATGTCTCAATCGTCACATTGTAATTCAACTCGTGATGGTTTCCACACCGCCACATACTGCAGTTTGAGAGCAACATGTTACTCCGATTGTGTGTGTGTGTGTGTGTGTGTGTGTGTATTGGAGAAAATGGATGCGACATTTCTCGCCTCTGCATCCTCTTCATGCATAAATTGCCGGGCTCCGGTGGCGGCAAAGTGGTTATTTACCGTGTCTCGAACAGAAAGGAGGGAGAAACACTCACGTGTGTGTTTGTGCATGTGCGAGTGTGTGTGTGTGTGTGCGTTTCGTCTAATCTTTGTTTTCACGTGTGTGTGTGTGTGTGTGTGGCCTGCATGTGAAGCAGTACAAGGGGAAATATCTTTGAAGTATCTCTGTGTGATTTCATGTTTTTTTTATGAATACGTTGCTTTGGTTGAAAGATAGTTTTGGCTGATTTTGTACCACACTACCTGCAATAGAGTCAAGTCCCAATCTGCATACATGAATGTTAACAGCTGCATTTAAACTGAAGTATTCTCATGGGCCGGAGAGTGTGAGAGATGTGATAAATATAAGCCATTCCTTAGACTGTTTAAATGAAAAATCTAAATGAAAAATAAAAGTTCTGCGAATGAACATCTTACTCCAAATAACATGATTTTTTTTTTTTTCCTGTAATACTCGGAATTTGCTTGGTTTGCTTTAGCTTCACTCAGCAGATCATATCATCGGAAAATCCACAGTATTTTGTATCCACCACACTGTGTGGGAGGTTGAATTGATGCTGTCACAGGGGGAAAAAAAAGGAGGAGGTGAGACAGGAAAAAAAAAGGGGGAAAGCGAGAGACAATAGAAATGTACATCCAAACCTAATGAACAAAATAAAATTTTCCTCTCTTCAGCACAGTTAACTTCATTATATGTTATGAAATGCTTCCTCTCGGGGCCTCACCGGGACGGGGAAGAACAGAACTAGTCTGCTTTGGTGAATGCAGGTGAGGCTGCAAATGAAAAAGCTCATGAGCTAAACCCCCGCCTTTCTCCGGAGATGTCAGATTGATAGATGCTTGTCACAGGTAGTGGTTATCTCGTCATCCTGATACTTCCTGGAGACGCTCCCCTGACTGCGCTCTTTACACAGTAAAGTGTTTATGTCAGTTTATGTTATTCATGTCCATACACAGCATGTGAGTCCTATTATTGTTTGTCATTACCTTCTAAAATTACCTGTGTGAGCATGATATGGCACCCATATCTGGTTAGGATAAGCAATGCTTTTGTTATTTATGAATGGGGAAAGATTGTGGTCAAGGTCGAAAGAAACCAATGTTGACTGTAGCTAGGATGAAGGATGTGAACACACAACACTTTGTTTGACTGCATTTCATTCATTGCAATCCATTTTGAGTGCCACAGTTCATCTTTTGTCCATTTTATTCGCAGCTCTCCTGCAGACTCAAGAAATCTTTTGTCAAAGAAATCCACTTCAATCCGTGAAATCTTTGACTTAAAAGTGTCGGCTTGGTGTTTTGGTTCCAACTCACGTACAAGAACTTTATTTAACGGATTAAAAATGTTTCAGATATTTTTCTAAATTAACTTCATGAATCCATTCATGCCGTAAAAAAAACTGCGCAAATAGTCACTGAAAAACCCAACCACATTTATTTTCACCCAAGTAACGAAAGGTGTGGCACAAAGCCTTGATAATATAAGACACAAATGCAACACGTGGTTACAATAAACAGATTCATATTGAGCTTAATTTTTATAGAAAATATATAATTATGATATTTAACATAAAAGGAAAGATTATTTCATGGACAGTCTTTGTACAAACAACTCACTCGAAACTCTTACGGAAACAAATTTATGTGGTAGTTTAAATACAGAAAAATCATGTTACATCAGAGAGACAACAGTCATAATTTGCACACCTGCAAGAGGTTGATTGTCAGCAAAATTGCACCCAAACAACCGAACAAAGTGTGCAGAAAGTCTCCCATGTACTGTGCAATGTTTACAGATGTTCAATCATCAGTGAAGGGGATACCTTTCTCTGTTAGGTTACTATTAGGGTGAATATTCGTGTACAAAAAGAAACGTGAAGCAGCTGATAAATACAAATCACTCGAGCAAAGCACACACCTAAAAAAAAAAAAAATGTAGCTCATTTGGAACATTTTGTCTTTGTCACAAGAATATTTCAGTGTGCAGCACTTTTAGTCCAGTCATCTGTGTTAAGATCACTCAGCCGCTTCATTTCCCATTCATTTATCTGGAAAGCCAGTTCATATAAAGCAGAACCATGATGAAACTGAAAGAAACAGCTGAGAGCAGCATACAAACTGAAACAAGCAAATGTATCCAGCCATTGTAAAAGCATTAATAGAGTCCATTATAGATTCCCTCTGGGTTCAAAACAAACGTGAAACATATATTAAAAGGAGGAGCCTTTAGATTTTTAGCATTAAGGAAAGTAATCATGAAGACCTGCAGCTCTGTGTGAATCATGGTCCAATTTGGACTCAATAATTTATGAGCTGCTCCCTCACCAGATGGAGTTTTGCCTGCTGTGGAAGAAAGAATAAAGAGGAAACGAGATCGGTTTGTTGACTGTGAAGGCAAATTTTTTTTTTTCCTTAGATGTTCATGCCAAACAAATGGAGCACAGTGTAGGATCGAGAACATCCAACCATTAGTCATGCAAGAAATCTGACTGTTAAAATCTGTGTTCATTTAAAGTCAATATTTATTTAAATAGAACTGAAAGTTAATTTTGCTCAAACCACCAATAATAATTATTATGACAATAATTTTCTGTTCGGTAATGCCTTCAAGCAAGGACGTACAAAGCACCAAATCATAAAAGACATCGACTCTTTCCATATACAGCAGGTCAGGAGCATATTCTTTGTAACATTATTCACAGAGACTCAACAGTTCCCACCATTGAGCAAGCACTTGGCGACAGTGGCGAAGAAAAACTGCCTTTCAAGAGGCAGAAACCTCGAGCTGAACCCAGCTCGTGGTGGGCAGCCATCTGCCATGACGAGTTGAGTGACACAAACTCAAAGAAAAATCCAACTCTGTTTAAATATGTGAGCAGGGCCACAACTAACAGTTATTTTCATCGACTAGTAATCCTCAGAGTGTTGTCTCGCTTAAATATTTGCTCTATGAAATGTCTGAAAATGTTTCCAAGACCCTAACTTTGACCTCTTCCCACCGATGAGCTCGAGGTTTCTGCCTCTTAAAGGAAGTTTTTCCAAGTGCTTGCTCATGGTGGGCATTGTTGGGTCTCTGTAGATAATTTTATAAAGAGTACAGTCTAGACCCGCTCTATATAGAAAGTGTCATGAGATAACTTTTATTATGATTTGGTGCTTAACAAATAAAACCTTGTTTTATCCAACCGACTATCCAAAACCAAGATTTATTTAATTTATGTTCCTATAAACCAAAGAAAAACAGCCATTCACATCTGACGCCTGACACAGGTAACATCATTTGCGTCATTAAGTACTGTATTTCTTTTATGTCACACGCCATTTGATGTCGTCGTCACTGACCTTAGACGCTCATGGTGACGCGTTTGTTGGCGGTCTATCTGTCTCGCTGGCCTCGTCCGGTCGAGGGTTGGATGCAGGTCAGACGCTGTCTGGTTTTGGTGAAGTGGATTTTGTATCCGGGTAGGAAATTAATTTAATGAGACAGACAAACATCATTTGCAGCACTGCAGACTGTTTCGTTCATTTTACAGCCACATTCAGGAGTTTTTCTAGTTTTAGTAGTTGTAATATATATATTTGTGGCACACTTAATTGAAACAGTTAGCCCTAACGACACAAGGCTTGTACATACTTCTAGAAACCCTAAAAGCGTGTCCCCCAGACCTGTTTTTCTTTTAATAGTCCACCCTCGGCCATCGTACGGCCCTTGAGTACTACATTATCCTCAGAGAGGTTGGACCAGTGAGAGAGAGAATAAGTGGTGGGCCATTTAAACCGACCAAAGTGCTCTGATTTGAAATACATGACTGTCCCGCGAGGGCTGTTGTTCCCCTGCCAGTGGAGTGTGACTGGATTTAAAGCAGAGCTCGAACAGCACTGGACTAATTCGTTGTATTTCTCAGCTACAGTACCCCCAATATCCATTAAACTATACTTTGATACCAAATAAGGTCTAAGTGTTTCAGATTTTTATTTTGTTTCCTTGAAGTAATCTCACAGCCTTTAATTAAAAGTTGCCAAGTGATTAAACGCCTGCACACATGCAGCCTCACATACGAACACACACACACACACACACACTCTCACACAGATTCCTTGGTCGCTGTTCCTTGACAGAGGCCATTTGCTAAATCCTAATGGAATTCATTAGTTTCTTCATTTATGTCCGTGGTGGCTGGGAAACTTGACGATGCACTGTTAATCACCTCTCAGGCTTGACCCACAGTCAGCCTTTGGATTCTGTGAGCAGATAAAAAGCTGAACGTATTTTATAGGGATCCTAAAATTAATTTAAGACTTGGTGCTTCAAAATGAAGTTTTAAAATATTAAATCCGCTCCCAAAATGCAGCACTGTAGCTATAAATATAACAATATTACCATATTCAATAAAATAGTTGTACACCTTCGCCATAAATTCTTGAATTTTGGGCGGACCTGTATTCTTTTGTCGTCAAATAGTGTAATATTTATTATATTCTATGATACATTTGCTCCGTAAAATGTCACAAAATAAAGTTTTAAAATTGCTTTTATTGTCGGAGCAACAATCCAGATATCCAAAGATATTCAACTCCTACACAACTACACAAAACAAATATTCTCATTTGAGAAACTCGAACCAGCTAATTTTTTTTGACATTTCTGATGAATAACTAAAACATTTAATTATTTAACAAAACGGCTGAAGATTAATTGCATGCCCATTGACAAATAAACGTTTCAGCAGCCCTCATTAGAGACACGTCTGAGTCTAATTTCCCTTAAAAGCTATATTTTATCATATTTTAGTTTTTTCTGATATTTATTTTTGCAGTTTGTTAGCAACATAATCTCTCGTTGTTCCTGGAAATCTTTTAATGTGAAACGTCAAAACAAATAATGAGTTTCATTCTCTATAGAATTGTTTAAACGGCGATTGCTAACAAAGTTTCTGTGGTGTGGTGAATACGACACAGATATTCGAATAATTTAGTGAATGTGCACATTATGATAACTTTATGATATGAGCCAGTATTATTAGTAATTACAGACTTTTATAAAGGGACAGGCCTTTATTACATCATACTCTGACTATTATCTGAGACCTGCACACTTTTACTTGAGAATTCATGATCAGAGTTCATGTGTACAGTATTAGTATAATGGATATGTATAATATTGTGTGTGTATATATAGATATATACTGTATAAGTCTACAGTTGGACTGCTGGTGAATTGCTGAGATCGTGGGTGACAGGATCAATACCGTGCACAACACCGGTTGCTATTAGAGCGGTGAAGCAGTGACAGAGTGAGCCTCTTAGCTGTAAAAACCTCCTAAACCGGAGAGCACTGCAGCCAAACTGTATGATGCAATTAGATACACTGTATGTATAGTACACACACACAGACAACAACTCCCCGTTGATGTGCCTGAGTATATTTCCCCACGCTCTCCATCTCTGGTAATTTGTACAGAGACAGTCTGGCTTCCTCTGTTTTTATTGCTTTAACTGGATCAGACTGGACTTCCCATTTAGACTGCAGCGTCTCCTGCAGCTTTTATTTCTCCATGGGACAAGAGGGGCAGGAGTTACGGCAAACCTCCCTATTGATAATGATACATCACGTTGAACGGTGCTTGTCAAAACAGTTCTTTCAAAGTAAATACAGCGAGAAGAAAAACAAGAACACAAAAGAGAAGAAATGCGAAAATATGAAAGCTGCTTTTGAAATATTTATGCTGCAGCCTCGTCACAATACTCTCATCTGTCACATAGTCGTGATCTTCCTTGTGCTGTTTCATTGTTATTCTTGTGTTTTGACTTAATGTTCAAGGGTGAATAAAAGCTACATTTTAACCTGCGGCTGTGTCAGATGGTTTGTTACACAGAACCTCTTCTTTTAGTAAAGAAACATATGATATAAGCCCGCGATCCCCAAAACAACGGTACCAGTGATTTGCGACGACCGCTATCCCCAGATGTCATGTAATGTTTAGCACGATGCTAATAGACCTTAGCCTTTATTTGATTTCTGAAAATCATCTTGCGACCCCCCCTTTGCTGCCTGCTGACCCCCCGGGTGGGTCCTGACCCACACTTTGGGAACCAGTGCCTTACACCACAGCTGTAGCCCATGGCATAGTTGGCAGTAGTTCTTCAAAGGACGCTGATTGGTCTGAACAGCACGAGCGCATAACTCGAAGCCTGACAAGATGAATTCATGTGAGTCGAATAATTCGGACCGAACACATTTACTTGTTTGCAGACTAATGACCAAACACCTCGCACTGTAGATGCATTAAGTGTGACCATTTGTGGACGTAGAGTAGCTGTGTCACTGTCCTGAGGGAATCTAGACGAGCCAGAGAGGACAGCTTCTTCAGAACTGTCATAACAAGCGTATTGATAAATCCTCCGTTCTCCTTGGCCAAGCTTCAATAAACCTTTCAGCATAAAACATCGTGGACTTCTGTGCACTTTCCCTGCACTGACTGAACTGACCACTGATGAATTAAACTGCATACAACTCATTCCTTTCTAAATAAAGCTGTTTGTCTCGTAGTGCCACACATTAATCCTATATCAAAGAGACTGTGAAATAAAGTTTATTATTCTGTTACATTTGTCTGTTTTACACCGACATCCTGTCCTGCATAAATAAGTAAAGAAATAAATAAAAGAGGCGAGCTTTAAGCACTCTATAAAATTGCTGGCTTGGAACGTTTTTTTGTTAATCATCTTATCACAGAGAGGCTTAAAAATGCATTACATTTCATTCTGAAGTATGTTTTGCTTGTTTCTATCTTAGAAAAAACATGGCATGCCTTCAGGTTTCACTTCACTGCAATGCCAGGTACCTAATGAAGAAATCATAAATATTTTAGCTTCTTAAATCTGCAGAGTAAAGATGCTTAGACAGGACACCTCCAGGCAAGTCCTCAGTGCATGATACAAACAAAATCTGACCGGATCTTTTCCTTCACAAACAGGTAAGGCTACACCTGGTTAAAGATTCAACATTATTCAGTGCATACAATGCAGGGGAACGCACCGGAGAGCAATATCCACTTCATCAAAGTCAACATTCTTTCTGGGACGAATGCCATCACCACCGGTAATATTCTGCATCTTGTTTCCTCTTCTAAACTATTTCAAAACATTTCTGTCAGAAATATTGCAATGTGCTCCTCCTTCCTCCGTAGGCCACCGAGCATTGTGATGTGCATCGGCATTTGCTTGTTATCATCACTTTCCCCGCTCTTGTTGTCATCTTTGGCAGCCATAACCCGCCTTGAACTGCAGCCACATTTAGTATGTGGACAAACTTCCTAAACGGTTATGTGGGGGTTCACAAATATTAGATCAGCAGCAAGAAATCATCAGCTGCAAACACACACACACACACATACAGTTTTAAGTGTCCATCAGGCACACCCCTGCTGCAGTATAATACGAAGCGTTTTGCCATGCATCAAAGCTGAAAGCTGGCCCCAAATAATACATAATGCAAGGCCCATTGGTGTAGTGCCTGTGTCAGGAAGTCCATTACTATAATGTTGAGATCTAAGGTGTTCTTTGCAGCACCACTAGACCCTTTTTTTTTTTTTTTTTTTGAAAAGTCTAATGAGAAAGGTTTTACCTTGATGTCAAGTCCGATTTCCAAGCTTGTGCCTTCGCATTTTGCCCTGTCATCTCTCAAATAGAGAGGGGCCACAGATGGTATGCAGTTAAAAGGACAAGGGTGGGGTTTGTAGATTACACTGTCTGAACGGTTAACATCAAAAGGACATACAGTACATACGTGTGTGTGTGTGTGTGTTAAGACTACATGTACAGAAAGGAAGGGGAGCAAAGAAAGCAAAGGTTGAGATCCATGTGATGAGGTTTTGTAATGCTGGGCCGCCTCACACACACACATACTGTATATATGGTGGAGTGCTAGTGAGTCCAACATTTCCTCATATTTTAATAGATGTTTTAATATAGTTAATATTATGTTTTTGCACCAAACAAGAGAAAAGATTTACTTAAAAAAAAACAAGGTTAAGTCCATTCAGCTCCATTTCATGGTCTTGAAAACGCTAAAGCAACTGAGTTATTAAGGTCTTTTTAGAGACATTGGTCGAGCTGATATGACCTTAACACAGATGCTTGGCATTGATGTATGGTATGTAAAATGTCCCGTTCCTGCACATATCTCGGCCCCATTCAAACAGATTGAAGGAATTATTATTAGAACTTGAGTATCAGATGGACGCCCACCAGCAAGCTCAGTTCTGGAGGTTTCTGCTGCTAAAAGGAAGTTTTTCCTTGCCGCTGTCGCCAAGTGTTTGCTCATGGTGGGAATTGTTGGGTTTCTGTGAATAATATCATAAAGAGTACGGTCTAGACTCACTCTATATGGAAAGTTTTATGAGATTTGTGCGATGTGTTTATTTAAAAATGAACTGCCACATTGGTTTTGGCCTCAAAAAATCCAGTACTTTATTGACAGATGATTGTTTGCAAGTCAAAAAACTTTAGGGAAAAGGTGTACCAAGAGAAGATTAGTCAGTAAACTGTATGAAGGGATGATATTTAGTCCACAATCAATCAAAACACTGTATGAACTAGATTTTTCTACCAGACCACCTGTGGTTTGACATTCAGGTTTAGGAGGATGCAGAACCTGATTAATGACCATCACCTACATAACTGTTGGAAGATCAAATGGATTTGTCAGTGTGTTCCTAATAGTTCTTACACTCGGTGTATTTTGTATCACAACAGTACACACTACAACATCTCAAACTTTCAAAATGTTGAAATAAAGTTTCACATACAAAATAGTCCACATTACCACGTTCTGCGACAACATGCAGCAGCCCTGCATTTGACGTAACAAGTCTGGAGAATCAATAGCAGTTAGAAGAGAAGTTTTGCAATTATAAAAGTGGACTTTTTTTTTTTCCAGTGGTCCATGTTTTGGCCACGTTTCAGTGACTTATGGACACAGCAAACTGTTCCAAACCATACAGAGTGGAGAAAGCCATTTTCTCACTGGACTCTGATGGGAAATCTGCCTTAAATCCAGTGTTAAATTAAAAAAAGAAGTCATTGCTAACCACCACATGAGCTCATTGACCCTGGATATCAGATACGGTAGGCATTTAAACCAGTAATTGCCTTCAACCTGCGCAGAACCAAACTCTCTTTGAAGCACAATTGTTTAAACACCCATTTTAAACACCGCCTTGACTTCAGTCTGAAGGACTTTCTAACTCGTGTTGAGGAGAATGTGAAGGTTGTTTTCACGTCACCTTAAAAAACCTTTTGTGCACTTCACTTTGTTCACATGTTGCAAAGTGTCTTACAAAGACATCCTTGAAGGATGATGAATCAGCATCTGACAGAAGATCTCTCTCCACTTCTTTCTTTTCGTCAGTCGTGACAGATAAAAAGGGGGAGAAGAAGACTGCTGAGTACATGAAATGCCATCTTGTCTGTTATGAACTCTCTGCGGTCTCTAATTAATTTTCTAAACCCAGGGCAAACCACGCCTGAGGAGATAACCGCAGCCTCACTTTACATTTCGGACTCTAATTTTATCGATTAGATCTAATTGGAAGGTAATTTCCACTGCCGCCACAGGACACACTGCACATACAACATCGATGTCTAACCAGATGGTGGTGCATCATGAGAACATGAAAGCATCAGTGCCTGATCTTTATGACCTTGCGTATAGGGGAAGAAGACAGAAGGTTGAAAAGGTTGATTTGCCCATTTCGGAGCCAGATGCTTCCCTTCTGCTCGTACGTTTAGCACAGGTTTGACCCTTAATGTCTGAAATACGAAGAACGCAGTCTGGACGAAGTTTTTCGCAAGACTGGAAGCTTTCCAACAGCAGCAGGAACACACCTCAATCACACCTCTGCCGGCATAAACTATAAATACTCTCCTAACCATATTCTGTGCCTGTTTTGCTTCTATTACTTCTTACTCTCCTTCCTACTCTCCGTAGGGTCCTCGGGGGTTTGTCATGCCTAGGCGCCACAGCGGATTCCCAACCGAAGCTCCCCACAATGCAGCAGCATCCAAGAACTACAAGATCCAAGCTTGTTCACCGCCTCTCAGTTGCGCCAATGAACCGCATCCATAGATGGTTCATATTTTTTCAACCTTCTGTATTCTTGAATGTTGTCGTTTACAGAAAATGTCTGTTTATCATGTTATTGTGTCAGAGATTTAGAGTCATTGTCTTTTATTTTCTAATAGCCTTGTTAGTATGCTTTTGTTTTATCAGCAACAAATGGAAGAGTAAAACTGAAGATCCGTGTTGGGTTTCAGTCACATCAGCTGTTAAAACTGTGAAAATTTTAATTTTGGTGAACTTGGGGATCCATTCATCAATGTCCAGATAAAATCCAGATGAAATTTAATACACTTTATATAATAAATAATAATCTGATGGCTATCTGATCCATCCATGATGCATGAAGGGACTAAGTATGAATGACAGTGTTGACCTTACCAAGCCAAAGAGTCCAAAACAGAGGAAGCTATCGTAGTTTATTAGGTGTGTAGCACCATCCACTGTTATATCTGCTGAAGGATAAACTGCTTCATAATAGAGAAGTGGTTTGGAGACTCTTGAATAAACCGTATTATGTGGCTTATAGTTATAAGCCAGCTAGCGACTAGTGAGCCGCTATGTGACTAACTAGGACTAGCACGTTGGCTAGTGTGTCAGGCCACATATAGACTGCGGTTCATTTAAATGATCCCACCCTGTTGTCAATGCAAGAGGCTACAGCAAACACACAGTTGAACCTAACTCTCCGCTAGTTTTTCCTTCTTCTGCATCAAGAGAGTACACCTTGCATTTCTTTTGGCAGCCCCTGTGTTGTCGAATGACAAATGAACCTTGAACCTTCACCAGAACTCAATTCAACCTAATGTGGTCAGGTGCTGCGTTGGCCAATCCAATATGTACAGGTGTTTAAGCCTGGCCTCATGGCTAGAGCGTCAGAGAGCCAGAGCCCAAGCCCAAGCAGAGTAGCAGACACCATCTGCAAGATTAGAGAAGCCTTGATAAGGTGGCCCACATTGGTCCAGGTGCAGCTCATTTACCTGATAGCCTCCATTTAACACCTGCAAAAACACCTCAAGGAGACCAACAGTGACACCTAGTGGACAGGTGGAGGGGTTTGTGTGGGTATCCGGTACACCTTCAAACTCAAACTGGACTTAATGGATCATATTTTCATCTCATGATGCCTACTAAATTTGTTAAAAAATTAAAAATTATTTATTCGTGTGCCGAGATAAATATTCAGTTTTATAGGTTGATTTGTCACGGAGAAAAAGAACCTCCTCATAATTATAATTTTTTTGTGTGGTAGCGCTGTAGTGATATGCAAAAAAAGAAAGAAGGAATTCAAAGTGTTCCTAATGTCTTCTGATAGATTACACATGATGTCTTTGCTCTGGTCGTAGCCTGAATGTATATTCTCAGCGGCCTGCTGTCAGGGCTTACACGGTAAATGGATCGATGTGCCAAATAGTTAAAAGTGGTATGAATAATTAGCACAGCAGGCACTGTGAAGCGAATTAGCTCCTTACCTATCCTCTCCCAGAGTTTCCTTTCATGTACGAGTCGGCCTGAGGGCCTGAGCTGTATTTTCTGAGAATCATTAGCCACAGTCGGGTCCTTTGAGATGACTCCGATTGCCGCTCCATGAAATGTTAGACGCCGAGTGATACTTTTTGTCACTTGAGCTGATGAGAGTGGAGGAGAGAATGGGAGAGCGGAGAAATGGATGGGGAGGGGAGGTGATGGCAGAAGGGGAGAGAAAGTGGACAGGTGAGAAATGACTCAGGCGGGCAGGGCAAGTTCGAGTCTTTTAAGAGATCTATAGGAACTAATGGATAATGTCAGACAGACCTTATAGAGAGTGCATTCGTGCACCGCGTTGGCAGATGATTCTGGTGAGAAACCAATAGATCTAAATGGTAAATGGAGGATTCAGTGATACCCCACTGTGATCGATATACATACACAGTAAACGCACACTTTTCACAGCTTCTCGGCAAAAGAGTAAACATTTCTGCTGAGTTTGTTCTCTTTGTTTTCCTGTATATCTATGTCCCTCCCCCTCCTCCAACCTCTCTTTGATGCAGGAAATCTTTTACTTGTACTTTCCGTCGTCCGTGTCTTCCCCCTACACGCCTATATTCTCATTCCTCTTTGATCCGAGATGCGCCTTCTTCTATTCCTCTCTTCCTGCTGACCACTGCAGAAGCTTTTGTCTCTGACTCTCGTCCCGAGCTTAACGAGCGTTCGCCGTCCGAGGGCCTGCATCTTATCTCTTCTAATTACAGAACGACGCCTCGTGTGTCGTCACGGAGAGACGTAGAGAGGGGGGGAAAAAAACGAAAGAAAGAAAAATCCTGGAGGATGAAACAAAGGAAAGCACTAGTGAGGGCAGTTCTGTAAAGTCACTGCAGAAAGGGAGAGAGGAGGGAGAGGAGAGGCAAGGAGTGAATCTGATGTTATTGCCGGGGAGTCTCATACGCTGGCAGCAACCTGAAAGAAACATGAATTTCAATTTTAAAAACCACCTGTGATCGATCCTTTCGAAAAAAGGAATGAGAGAAGCAAAAGATCGGCCTTAGCCTCGATGATTAATGTTTGTATTCCAGCCTTAATTTGTGATGCATGGCTTCCTGTAGGCAGAGAAGTGACCACACAGTACCCATCACCAGAATTAAATTTTGGGAAAATTAGATTTGGGGTATTTCGGTACAGGAAAAATGAGACACCGAGCGCTGCTGCGGCTCCACTCTCTGATTCAGGCTGGTAATACATTTTTATTTGTACATGAAAAGAATCTTGGTTAGTGTCACTTTAATCCTCAGAGCAGCTTCTGGGGTTGTTTTTTTTTCCCAGGCAGCACAGATTTTTCTGTCACGGGCCTCCTCCAGCAGGCCAACCGAACTCTCCAGATCAATCAATAGCTCTGGACACAGATACACTCCACTGAGCTACGCCTGCAGCCTCGAAAAAGCCAAGCACACGGAGACAAAGTCTGAGATGAAACAAGATAACACACATTCCACGTGCATTAACCAACACGCAAACAGACAGATGGGATAAATATCGCTGCCGCTGCTGCAGAGAGAGAGAGAGTTAACCGACCGTTTCCACATGAGCGCCTCGGCCTTTTTTATTCCTTTTTATATTTATTACACAGAAGAAGAGAAGCATGGAGGGAGGGCTCGTCTTATTTGCCAGGGGAAACACAGTTTTCTTTAGTTTATGTGTTTGTGTGTGAGAGCATGTTTCTTTATGAAACAATATAAACTTTATGGATGGTAGCACTGATGCAAAGTGCTGAATCACGTCACGTCGGCTGATTATTCAAACTTCTTCAAACTTCAGGCTCCATATTTTTGATATTTTCTGCAAGAAACATTAAATTGTTTTTTTTGTTTTTTTCCCGCCCACCTGCTGTGCAATCTTCGTCAAGTTAATCTGCAGCGATGACTCATCAGTATTAATGTTTTTCAAAGCACAGTACTTCTTTACAGGCGTTATGTGATTTGAACAGAGAATTACTGAATGTTTACCAGTTTGCAGCGCTAATGCATCATGCATCAAGGTTTTCTAAAGACTTTTTCAAGCCCGTGTGTATTAACAAACACAACACATTTATTTCCCACTAAACAAAAACAAATGGAAAAATCTAACTGGAGGCAACACTGAGCAATTTATTTCAGCTTGTCCTTGTTTAGCTCGCTGATTTTTATGACTGCTGATGCTTGCTAGCCAGTGGTAGATCGAGCTTAGATCAATTTTAAGTATTATGGAGTTAGGGTTGTTGTGTTGGGCTCGTCAGTGTCAGTCCAAGTTTAGGAACACTGGTTTTAAGCATGCTGCTGTTACATGTGGTGCGAATAGTGCCCTGAAAAAGACACACACACACACACACACATTCAGTTTGCTTTTATAAACACAAAGAGAAATGTATTTTTCCATTTGTTATAAACTGTTTTATTATGACAATGACAGTGAAGATGAATCAACCTGGTGCTGCTCCGTTCCCCTGAACAGTCGTTGGTTTGTTTCATAATTCTGATGTATCTATAGTTCTTTCATCTTTGAGTCTTATTGCAGCATGCATCAGTTCACGTTGGATTTAAATATGTTGTTGATTTGATTTCATCTCATCGTTTTTCAATCAAAACCCTCTCAGCTTAATCTTTCTTGTGTGTGTTTATTTCCCCAGAGGCTTTTTTTTTATGTATCATGGCTCATTAAGAGAAAAAAATTATACAAATCATACAAGTTGGAAGTTGATTTGGTTAGATAGGGAATTGAATCGTCTTATTAATTTGTATGATTGGTGTATGTTTTCCCTTCATGTGAGTGTTTTGATCAGATGCATGGTACCTGCTCTACCTCTGTTAACAACCTGCAGCTAAGAAATACCAGAGCTTTCCTCTGACCAATGAAAAATTGAAGTCATAAGCAATAAAACAAACTTTTGCTCACTTCTTTACACTCTGTGATTTTGCTGCTACAGCATTACTTCTTGTCTAGTATAACCAGTAGCTGAGGTAGCTGACGTTAGCATTCTTTATACAGTCACTTTATTTGACTTGAGCTACGGTTACATTACTTTTTAGCATTCATGCCACTTGTTACAGCTTGTGATGGATGCTGTTCAGTAAAAGTTTTAATATCTGAGAGAAAATATGCCAAATGTTTGCAGGTTCAAGCGTCTCTGTCTGTGCTTTTCTCAGATAAAAACTGAATATATAAGAACAAGACATTTGATGAAATTACTCTGCCATAGGAAATTATAATTTTATTTTATGTTTTTATTGATATTTATAGACCAAAAGATGAATCGATTAATAGAGAAAATAATTGCCAGATTAATTGCGATAAAAACAAAAGTTGCAGCCCTGTTGGTCTGTTCCCACCAAACGTGAAGCCAATCTTTACCTCACGTCACCCGCTCAAGTTTTCTCATTTGTGTGTTACTCACTTGGGTAACTCATCTACCCTTAATCTGGCTTACTACAGTGGTATGAACCCATAATTCAAAATGCTGAAACGACTACATCATGGTGGCAATTTGCAAACAACTTTTAAAATGCCTGTTTTATGAACTTGTATAGCTGGAGGCACATGTTTCCAGCACTTACCAGGTCGTCAAACTTACTCCCTTACTTCTCCCTAAACAGTTTCTTTCCTGTAAATATGAAGTAGTATCATGGAGCTCTGGGTGGTTATTGTTAAATCGAGGATGGCAACTCCATTGTTCGCTGTTGCACACAAATTGATAAACCAGAGTGAATAAAAATCTTCATTTTAATCCTAAAAGTTTAAAAAACAAACTCCATGTTCTCAAAGCAGAATCTGGTGTAACTCTGTTGCTCGACTCCTCCTGGTCCTAACCATAAAACACTGTTTCACAATTTCTTTGCTCCATGTTCAACATTTTCAACTCACATGAATGGCACAAAATGCGATATATATATATATATATATATATATATATACGTGTCGCCCAATTCGCATGAGTTGTGACGTGAATTTGCCTTTTCACATTGGCTTTGTATGCAATCTACTCACGGCAAAAGTTGTATTTTCTGTGTGAACAAAACATAAAAACATGTTTTGAAATGTAAGGTGTGAGATGCATATGGGACATTTTTATAATTTTCTGTCTATTTTCTGAATCCACATTATGTTTTTCTCACATTTCAGCGTCTAAAGCCATGAATAAATATGTTTTCAGTGTAACACCACATTGTTATCATGAAGCCTCACAGGAGGACGGTCCCCTCAGCTAAAAAAGAACAAACAGGAGAAAGCTGGATTGAATGATATATAGATATTGAATGAAGAGGCACTACAGGGACCGATGCAAGCGGTGTTGTGTTGGAAGATAAATGTCTTGCTGAACAGACGCACATACAAACAGCGGGCTTCCTCTATATGTGTTCTCATGCCAAGCGATACCTCCTTATTGATCAGCGTGTTGCTTCAAGATCTGAGAAGATTGAGTCGATTGCTCAACATGAGAGACCCTTTCATGTTTTTCCATCTGCGCGGCTGCTGCTATTACTAATGACCTGCAGGACGGGGGTGAGAAAATATAGCGAATTTCAGTCTGAACAATAATTTAAACCTGAAAATAGGAAATCTTTACAAGCTAACAAGTGTTTGGGGATTCAGGCTCCCGAGGTTGTGCGTGTCAGTTTGTGTGCGTTTGGCCATTTTTTCCAGAGATGACTGCTAATTATGGCGTACAAAACAATGAAAAGGAGACCGCCACAAGGCCTGTAGATTCCCCAGTACACACACACACACACACACTCACATATACACCCTGTGTGTGGGTGTAAAGAGAGGAGTGACAATTATCTCGTTGCTCCGAGCGCTGCTGCTTAAACTCATCAGCGACCTGAAGGAGATGCGTCGTGACAGAGCGAGGAGCGAGGAGGGGAAAAAGAAATCAAAAATGAAAACAAGTCACATTCATCTCCGTCTTCACGGGGGACTAAAAGAAAAACATTCAGGCCATCTGCCACAGACATAAACAAGTCTGCTGCATTGATGAAAAGGACAGATGTGTCGATGCGGAGTTGGATTCGACTTGAATGAGCAAAAGTGTCAGGAAGAAAAAGATGGAGGACGTGTGACGAAGGGCTAAATCCAGAAGAGAGGTGACGTGAAGTTTAAAACTGATTTCATTCATACATTTGTCTTTTTTCTAGTTTCTACATGGAGAGCAGATAAAATATTCTCTTCTCTGACATCTGCCCGGAGGATTTTATGAGATCTTATACCACCAGCACATCCTGTCTCTGCCCCGGGGTCTCCTTCCAGTCTGTCCTGTCTGGTACACCTCTAAAGGTAAACTCCCAAAGCGGGGAGGCCACCTGAACCAGGAGCTTGAACCACCTCAGACAGACAGCTCCTCTGATTTAACTGACACACTCCGTTAAAAATACATGTTGACCAGTTTTACAGAGAGTTTCAGGGTTGTAGTAAATGGACAGATAAAGGCGAGTGCAGCTAACGTTGGAGATTTGTTGTGTATGAATGAACATGCATGTGTTTCCCGTGACCCTGTAAATGTTAAATTACAAACACAGCAATGATGCATAAAAGAAAACGTGTTGAACCACTTTTACACTGTAAGTCAGCTGTGAAATCCACAGTAACTTACTGTGTTTGTGCCCAGTAAATTACTGTAAACCATTTCACAGTAGTATACTGTGTATTCTGTCAAAAACTACAGTAATTATAGAGTGACTGTGAAAATTACAGTAACCAAAATATGTGCTGTAGAGGTACTTGTCAACAGCTGCCAGTTAGTTACTGTGAATTTATTTACAGTAAGTTACTTGTCAACAGCTGCCAGTTTCACAGTAACCGGTTTAAAATGTACTTCTAAACATGAGCTGAGTTGACTCTGTTGTTTTAGGCTATGAAGGGTAATACAATTGGATGTGGGTAATGTCATTACACCTTACATTGTAGTTAATAGTGTGTTAAAACAGATTACTTTCCAAGGCACTAACATGCACGGTAGCAGCAGAGGCGTTAAAGAAAGGGGTGTGAGATTGAAATAAAATGGGAGGGGTAGAAAAGTGTGCAGGATGCCTGGATGAATCAGTGTACCTCACAATCCTACCCGTCCTCAATGGCGGGTTTGGAGTACTTTTATCTGTCTGTTAAGGTTTCGCCATTCTTCCATCATCAGTAGGTCGTTCTGTCATGGAGATCCTCGTGAGAATTTGCTGTGTGCTCATATAAAAGCAACCTGAAGGCTGCCAAAGGACAAAGTGGTACAGATGTAAAAAGTTAGTGTAAAATAATTCAGCATGTTTAACTAAGAAGGAAAAAATGAAGTTGACAGTGTAGATTTGTATCCAAATGCTTCTAACTGCTTAAGTTTTAGTTTTTCCATTGAATGTTGAGTTGCCGAGCAATGATTGGCGTTGAAAAAAGGGTTGATGAGTCCTTTCAAACTGCTTCCATCAACGTGGAGATGCCTCACAGGTACAACTACCCTTAACGATCTCCACATAATATGATTATGTCGCTCTTTCTGTCATTAAGACACTTTATTTTGCTGTTTTGGTCCAATGTGACACTGTCCCTATTTTGATATCCACTTATGCGTATTAAGATATACCAAACCATATTTCTTCACAGTGACACACCATCACTAAGTCTCTATGCCGATTCACTCTCGATCCACAAGCCCAATCTGGCTGGGTCCCACACTTCACCATTTTTTATCCTCTCTGTGGCTGGCAAATGTGATGCAGCAGCTTTTAGGCTTCGTGCCACTCCACCTGAAAGGTGATATGAAAGTGACATACGCCTGCTCTCATGCATAGTCAAGTGGCATGAGAAGGAATTGTAAACATACCTATGGTCAAGTCTGCAATTTCAACTGAGAACTTTCATCAGTTTCAGCAGCATGTTGCCGCCAAGACGTGATGACCTCCAATATGGCTGCCAAGTGCATTTTGTCTCCTGAAAGCCCGCCATGATGCTGTAACAGCCGGCGATGCTTTTCTCTTAAGTGCATGGATGCTGAGACCTGAGATAGCCTTGTGATTTATCAACCATATCTGTCACATATTTCAGCGCTATCTGTGTACCTGCACTTCTCGGGGAGCAATTCGACATCGCAGTGTGTGAACCACCAGCGATAACGCCTCATTCACTCACTCTGATGGAGGAGTTGCTATATACAAACCCGGGCCGAGTTCAGTTTGAGATTAAGATACATTTTATTGCACTTGCGGGGAAATTTGTCTTTGCACAACCGAAGATGCACCACCAAGGATGCGAGGAAAAGTACAAGAAAACAGGCGGTTATCTGGTGTGTAGTCAGGAAGAAAAAGGGCAGGTGAAGCTTTGTGAACATTGTTGTGACAATCAATGATAGACTTTCAAAATAAAATGAAACAAATAAAATGAAATAAAACCTTTTTTTTTGTCAAGAATGCGATAAGAAAATCGATGGACTCAGGCTTCATTTTGATCGAGTAACGGAAGAATAAAAACATAGTGGTATCATTAAGTACAAACCCTGCCTTCCTATACTTAACATGACAACACCATCAGCAAATAGACTTGCAGGAAAAGAGATGAAATGAAGTGAAACGTTCGATCCAGCCTCCCTTCTTCCTGATCCTCCTCATGCACAGAGACTTCCCTCCAGCCTTCACGCTCCCCTCCAAATCCTCCAAATTTGAACAAGATAAAATTTCACTGCCGTGTCGACTGTTTACAATGAGCACTGAGCTAGAAACAACAAAGCATAAAGCAGTCAGGGTGTTTGGCCGCGAATCAAAGGCTGTATGTTAGTGGACTAAATAACCTCGAGGGTGGCAGAGAACGCCCAGTAAAACATGTCTGTTTATCCCAGTGTCGCATACTTAACAGGGCAGACTCTGGCAGGGATTTCTGGAGCCTGACTAATACATACTATACACACTATACAATACCATACTAGTACTTTATATAAATATTTGAACATACTGTCTTCTAGGTCAGCCTTTCTTTTCTGGCACTGCAGCTCACTATTTTGAAACAGTCCTTGATTTTTTCAAGCAGACGTAACTCAAATCAAATTTGCCGTCTGAAATGGCGACCCAGGGTAGTACAGTACTTTTAATATTAAACTGATTCTCAAAGCCAAAGTTCAGGATTTTAGAGCAAGCTCTAGTTGCCAGATCTATTTCATAATCAAGACGTATAACCGAATCACACATCGTGTAAGTTGCCTACATGTGGCAACGTGCAGCGGCAGTGATCACGTTTACTTTACTTACTTTGGTTCAGTGAAACACTTCCTGGAAAAACTTCCTCTAAAACACCTCGATCTGTTCGGCATCTGTCCACGTCCTAAGAAATAAAAAATAATGGACTAAGACGTGTGATTCAAGGCTTCAAGGTTTGGAGAAAAAAGTAGAGCCAGATTCAACTTTTGGAGAAACGCAACCTGACGTCACGCTGTGGCGGCCAATCCAATGATCAGACGGGTCAAACTTCTCTATAGTCAGCCTGAAATGTCTCTGAAACTGAGACTATCCAGGTGGATTCATGGACTAAACTCTGATACTCTACCTGTTTTATTCTTGCTCTATTTATTTCATGTACTCAGCTTCTCTGTGTCTGGTTCGTAATTCACATCATGAAGTTTGAACCCTGTGGCTAACGCCTGATTTGGCCCGAGCAGGGCCTAACCCTGATGTCCCACTGTATCAGTTTAACCTCAATTCATTTGACTCATGGGTAAGTGCATGCACACACAGATAACTCATGGATCAGGAAGCTTCAGCATTCACATAATTACACACACACACAAAACGTTTTTCCACCTCATTTTGCAGCCGGGGACACGTGGGATTTGGGTAAAGCACTTTCACACAATCATTAAAGAGCTTGACCTAAATTAATGAGGACAACTGGCTAATACGTGGACGGTAATATTAAAGCTGCTTTTCTGCCGCCTTTCCGCTTTTTTCTCACACTTCATTTCCACTGCACACACACACACACACACACACACATCACTCCATCTCTCTCGCCCCCGTCGTTCTTTTGGCTTTCAACTTTCCTGTCCCAGCCTCTTTCACTCGCTCCTCCGTCTCATCTCTCCCTTCGCTCTTCACCCCAGGCGGCTGCAAGCGTTCCCACCCAGCTGAAAGTCGGCCTTTGAGCCTCTCTGTGGCTCCAAGCTAAATAAGTTGAGCATTACCAATATGGGTAAGACGTCCTAATGATTTCTGCCCTCGGCGAAAACACAGTTTGGAGTCATCGTGTGGATCTGCATCACCCTCAGTATACGTTTATAATTGATGGATTTTCACTCACAAATCTGTCTTGTATATTGTTTCAGACAACCGAGACCCTCTCTTTCATCGCTGCTTGTTTCCGCTGTCTTCTTTGCCTCAGACGCTCGTTCTCCGCCCTCGTGTTATACGTGGTTAGATATTTTTTCTGGAAGGTGACTGGCTTTTTACCCAAACCAAACTTTTTATTTCATAGTTAATCACAGGAAAGAAAAAAAACAAGAAGATACTGTAGGGATTCTACCCAGGAGATTTCATTAAGTCGGAGTTTGAGGATTCAGCCATTCATCCATGCACTTTATTCAAGCAGGATAATACTCTTTGTAGAAGCTTTCAAACATCTGCAGTGACAAGTGAATTTAATGAGCATCTATAATAGGGTAGCTCCTGTGTGTGTAACATGCAGGGTTTGTTTGAGGTAGAGAGGCCAAACACAATATCTTGTAATGAATCCGTCTGTGTGAAGCAGGCATGTAATGTGTGCGCACGCTGTTCAGGTCATCGCTGAGCAACTTTTTACAGCTTTCAGACGAGATGTAGAGCTTGCACCGAAGATAAACTCTGTACAGTATGTTAAAGAGAAAGAAGAAATGTCCACCCATAAAGGCAGAAATGTCAATATTGCGAACCGAAGAGGTCGTTGTGATAACGGTTCAGTGACAGTCAACATACTGTGTGATCGATACTTAAACCAGTAAAATGCTCATAGCTCTTCCAAGCCTTACTTCGAAAAACCTGTCAAGCGCACTGCCTAGAAATTAGGATTTTTACAATTTAACACCCCCAGTTTTAGACTGTCGTCATAAATATGGACAGCTGTGCATGTGAATTTGTTACGATTACATTAATTATGTTCAAAAACTACTTGTCCTAAGGTTCTAAGTCCATCCGGTGGCTCCTTCTTCCTCGTCATTAGCTACATTCATCGAAGCTGTTAGGTTTGGTTACGTTGCCCGCTTACCTGGCACGACACTGGCTCCACTTCCCCATCAACATTCTCAAGGCCTGAAAACCTACTCTTTCCAGAATTAGTCCAAAACACCTTCAGTCTTTTTGCCTTTGACATTATTGGTGTTACTGTGGCTCCTGTTCTGGCACCACACTGGCTCCGCTTCCCATTTAAAATTCGCCACCTGAAAACCTCCTCTTCTTCCTGATGGTCCAAACACTGACACTCAGCTGCTCTGAGCTCACAGTCCGGGCTGGCCGGCTAACAAACTGAGCTAACATTAGCTAACAGCAGCTACAGTTGGCAGCAGTTTACTTCACTGTCCATCATAAACTCTGTAAATCACAGAGAGTTGAAGCGGAGCAGCTGGAGGACATCAGAGGGAAAACCAGAAAAACATTTTCTCCATAAAATATGATCCAGTTTCACCGAAATCAGTGAAATAGGTTGGTGATGTGCAGTGTTGGGCAAGTTACTCTAAAAAAGTAACTAGTTACAGTTACTAGTTACTTCTCCCAGAAAATAACTATACTTCCATTTAAAGAAGGCTACCTCGGACTATTCGGGCTCGCCATTCCTGTTTCTCGTTGACTCGCGTGAATGTCCTGTGTCATCTTTGTGTGTCTGACAATTTGTGTAAGCAACACCCGCCCAACTCCACCTCTGATTGGCTAACCGTGGAATTTTACTCAACCTCAGCCAATCGTCATCATTTATGCGATTGTCTCGTGCCCCCGCCCTCACCAAGGAAGGAGGAACAAGAAAAATCTTTGCCGCTCGGCTTAGAGATCTAGTTGGTCTGATGAAAAAACAGCTGCCTTCAATCATAGTAACGCGCCGCATTTCTTGGCAGTAACAATAACGGCGTCATAATGATGGGAAGAGTAATCAATTAGATTACTCGTTACTGAAAAAAGTAACGGCGTTATTTATAGCGCCGTTATTCCCGTCACTGGTGGTGTGTGACCGTGTCGTGTACGTCTTGCAGATGATCGTATACAGCTACACAATGTTGCTTTAATGTTCTCAGCTAAAAAAAATGTTTAGCTTGTTGTCTATTTTGGAACTCGTTCCCTCCGCTGGTTAATACATTTCTGCATTGGGATTTGCAGCACATATATTCCACGTCTGCCGGGTGCACTTCTGTTAACTGTGTTGACACCTGCATCTGAAGCTTTCTGCAGGAATTCACCGTGACAGCATGCCAGAGAGCAGAACCGCGCTGACAAATATAATGGTGTCGCCAGCTGATGAGTTTATGATGAGTATAAAAATGCCGAAGTGACTCACGCACATTACTCATAAGCTTTTAGGAAATGATGCTTGGAGCGGCGAAATGAATTTCTCAAGAAAACGGAGTAATTAAAATCCTTTTCAAGTCCTCAGCCTTGGCATAGAGCTATTATACAGTGGATGAATGCGCAAATGATAATCACTGCTGCACCAAGAGCTGATGCTGTGTATTGACCCTTCAAATGGAGAGACGGCAAATGGGCAAGAGGGAAAAGAAAGCAGTAAAGAATGCATGTATTTGCATACAGAGAAACGTATTATAGGCAATGCTTCTCGGCCCTCCATCTTCACTTCACAACATTCATATCCATGTGTGCCCTTCCACATATTCAGGTTTAACACATCTGCACACATGTGATACTCACCCGCATATCCATGTTTGCAACCTTTATGCCTGTATGTACTTCTGCTTCCATCTGCTAGTAGTTTTCGTAGTTAACTTTCTCATATAGTAAGTAATATAGCAAGAGGGAGCTTACATTTCTATTATTTACATCAGGAAGAAGGCAGAAGCGTGAAATGTCAGCGGAGTCATCTAAAGTCTGCTCTCATCGAGGTTATAAATTCGATCTATTTATTCCAGATTTGGTCTTATTGCATCTTCAAAGAGTGAGTTTCCATTTTAAATATTTCCCAATTTGTTGAAAGCGCGTATTTTCAAAGGGTGTTTATGCAACATTCATTTTCTGCGTGCGCAGACATTTTTACATTTGTACAGTCCATACAGTCATGAAATAACCATCGCGCAGACCCTCCTAGCTACGCAGATGGGCAGCTGTGCATGCGTATTTATACTGTAGGTGTACGTGTTGTGATTATATTACTACTACTACTACTGGCACAAAGAAACAGATGTATGGGGCGCAGAATGGGAATGACAGATTTGAAATCTGATATATTGTGGTATAAAAGTTACAAAATGTTGAGTGTCCGAATCAAAAGTGAACCGACACAAACCAGGAGCAGTTCATGTTTATTACATAAGTGCTATTGTGCAACCAGCATGCTTTGTCCCTGACTTCACCACAGATTCAGTCGATTTAGAGGCACCCAAGCAACCGTGTCATGTTAGTGACTGAACGTTACGTGGTTAATCTCCAGAATAAAATCAATAGAAGCCGCCTTGATGAAGGTCAGTTCATCGGTTGTATTGTTTAGTTTTCTAAAACCTCTCTCCGTGGCACGAAGCTCGGCCTGTCAACAGCTAATGTAATCCTATCTGCAGATGGCTGTCGTAATGAGACTAAACTCTGTGATAATCAGCTTCTCCACGCCAATCTCTGCTTGTGTTTCTGTTCGCCGTCCTTTTGATTAGATTTCCATTATGCTCTCAGGAATTTCTTCTTCATCAACAACATTTGTTCTTCAACAAATTGTGTGTGTGTGTGCGCGTGTATGTGAGTGTGTGTAACACCAAGGCAAAGAGTGTGTTTCACAATTACATGTAGCTGAACACGGCGGGCTGACTGACAGGCTCTCTGCTTGTCTCTCAAAGGGGCAGTGAGAATTGAGTAGCAGTAATCCACCACACACACTACTGGGATTTCACACAGGGGCTCCATGCCTATACTGTGAATTATTTGCTGCCAAGGGAATTTCACACTAACACACACCAGGGGTCCCTCTGCACTTACCGCCTGTGTGTGTGTGCGCGTACTGATAGAGTAATTAGATGATTGATGGTGATTGATGTAGCTGCTCTGGGATGAAAGAACACACACACACATATACACTCTTTCCTGTTTTCTTCACCTCCCAGACCGGTCACCATCAATCGGCTAATTGCTTTACACTTCAGCTCGCTGAGTTTGAGGACTGAATCACTATTCAATTAGAAAATAGAGCTGTTCTCAATTGTCCCCCGAGTATGAAGCCTCAGGCACGCAAAGAGAGACGCAAATGCACACACACACACACACTTTCTTCAGTCTGTCGCTCTTCCTACTTGGTAGCCATGGTGATGCTGGAAAAAGAAAAATGCGTACATGATGAGGGGCATGATCAATGAGGTTATTCCCCCTCTTTGAGACGGGGAGGTGCAGTGCCACGGAGGAAGAAAGCGTTCCACTGATTAGCTTTGAGTCCCGCAGGTGGAGGTATGTTGTTTGTTAAAGGAACACTATGTAGGAATTGGTATTTTTGTGAATGAGCTCCCCCAGTTTCCAGCCAGCTAATATTACTTACTAGTCCAACAGAAAGACTGTCTGTCTGTCTTTCAGCCTTTTATTTCACCAAGCTCGAGCCAACGACTAAAAGTCACTCCCAGATTTACTCTTGTCGGACATCTTCTTGCTTGGTCGCACTCCTTTACTCGTTTAAGCGTCCTCGGTCAACATCTCCTTCAGTATTTTTGCCTCTGACATTATTTTTATTGTTGTTATACTGCTTGCTTGCCCAGCTCCTGTTCTGGCACGACACTGGCTACGCTCCCTGTTAAAATTAAGCTGTACATTAAAATTAAAAACTCTTAAGTTTTAGGTTTTCATGCTACAACTGTCAATTCAGTTTTGGTGCTTGCACATTAACATACTTTAAGTATAGTACATTATGATATAGATACATTAATATAATATATGACTGACGCTTCAGCTCCTTTCACCTCTCGCCCTTTGACAACTGCTGAAATCAGTTTCTCTCTAACTCTGTTAATTCTTCCATACTCAATGACAACTCAAATTCTTACATGGTATGAACTAGCATTTGTTTCCCACAAACTCTCTGCACTTCAGCTGCCACCTCAGCTCCATTTAGCCCTTACACTTAACTCAAACTATTTCAGCGCTTTAACTGCAGCTCCCAAACAATATCTGTCACAGCTACAACCTGGCAACCCACAACTTGATTCAAAGGGCGTGTGTGCAGCTGCTCTCTGAGCCGCCGCTGCTGCTGCTGCTGCTGCTGAGCTATCTAACTCAGCGTTAGCTGTTGTCAAAATGTCAAATCAGGACTGCGTTTGACTTTAAAAAAAAATCTAAATTTAAGCAGAGTTTGAGTGCCATGCACACTCAAACTCGCTTACACACAGCAACACACATGCAAACATGTAAAATGTTAGTGAAAAGTTGTTTTCATTTCTTTGCTTTCAAACTGTTATTTCCCTTCTTGCACACAAACACTGACAAATGGTCTTTTCTATGCTACTTTAGCAACACTTTTTTTTTTTTTATCATTCGTGTTGCTACGATTAGCACGCAGCATCAAAACAGCGATGTTGTCTCCATGTATCAGCCAGCGGGAAGCTGAGAGAAAGAGCTGAGAGAGCCCAACATAAAGCACATTCACAGACACGGTGATTGGCAGGTGTAGGTCTCCGTGTCCTTTCTGATAAGGTCTTCAATGTGGAGCCAATTTTTCTGGAGACTGAAAAGTCTACAGAGTGAATCATCTCAAAAGTCAAGGACGCCACATGAATGTCAATAGAATCTGCCTCGTTCTTCCCTCGCTTCGGGGGTTCAATTGAAAATGGAGTGACTATACGCCCGAATGTTTGGAAGTAAACACAGTGTGGGGAACTTTCCCATTGTATCGTGGTGATAAAGGTTCCCCAGATGAATCAGAGCCTGATTGATTTTTTTCAAGGTTTCACGGTTCAACTTAAAAATAGCAGATTAGCCACAAAGTTATCAATACAAAGGCCGGACTCGCTGAACCTCTCACAGAAGAAATGCAGATTCCAACACTTGGAAACTTGAACTTGTTTTTATCTTTTATGTCTAACGCTGTTACTGCAACTAGTCAAACACATTTCATTGTACTGTTGAGCCTGTAACCTACGTATGACAAATAAACTGAACTGATTTACATCAGTTCTGTCTCATCATATCACCATCTGCCATGATATGCATGGAAGCCAATGCCATTTAGTGTATGAATGTGTGTGAATAGGTGAATTATGTAACGATGTAAACAAACCCTGGTTTGTTGATGTGTAAGAGACTGGCTAAACCTATACAACAAAGAAAAGGTGATGGCCATCTTTCTTTTTGTTGGGATGTCATGAGGCGTCCCAGATGCGGCGTCAGTTGTCATCCACTATGACTACATGAGATAAAATGATCGATTGTCATGCCTGAGCAGATCCAACATCCTACAACTGCCAGATCAGGCTATAATCAGGTTGATATCGTGTAGCCTGACCCTGGAAATATGTTGTTAGCATACAAAACTTGCAGTTATTACACAAAATCAACATATGCTATAAAAACAAGGCATTGATTTGGAAGTTTCTTGTTGTAACAACATACCCACTTAACGAGTTACAATGAGAAAAGTTTGTTTAAACAAGATTTTCTGTATAATAAGGTGTGTTGTAATAATGATAAAATATGTTGTAATAACAGTGTGAAGAAGAAAATCACGTAATATGAAGATTTGTACACAAACAGCTGATGGGATTATCAGCCTCCTCACCGCACACTCTGTTTTATTAATTACCTTTATTAATAAGGAATATGTAAACACAACATGTTAAATTTAAAGAGGATTAAAAAGGTTTATCTTGGGGAATAACTGTCTTCCTCCTTTTGTTTATATAGAAGCCATAACCATAAGTGAAATTTCTGGATTAGAACCATGATGCATGAAAAAGCTGCTTATTTAAAGATTTGTGGGAGTGCGGACGGACACGCGCACTTTCCCGTCACATCCCTGGAGGCTGTAGTATGTGTTACAGTAGTCATAGATAATCCTTTTAGGGGCACATGGAGACTAATATGGCGTAATAATTGTCATGGCACGCTGTCGCTGCCATTTTAAATTGAGATGCATTCCTCTGCTTGCCGCTCTGACTTCAGCTCAAGAGATGGGAAGCTACTTTGTAAATAAACAACTCACAGATTTCACCTTTCTGCTGGAAGTATGGCAAGAAATAACCATCGCTACCTGTCTGGGCTAACGCCTACTTGTTACTGGGCTTTAGGTCGTACAAGAATTTCTCTCTTTATTTTACCGTAACATTAAACCATGTTTCAAACAGCTGCTAACCATGAAAGTGTGTTGAGCATTACATTTTCCATCGTATTCCAGCAATTCAGACTGTTAAAGCCTAAACGAGACTTGTTGGATGCAAACAAAACAATCTCCTTTTATATTTGCCATAACTAAGAAAATGTTATTCTCCAGTGAAGTGAAAAAACACATATGAAATACATATGAACGAAATTAGATAACCTGTCACAGTACAGACGCTAGCAAAGTTAAGCTTAGCTGTGCTTTCAGCTGAGTCATGCTATCCTTAGCGCATTAGCATGCTAGCAACAACCCTAGAATGCTGACAGCAATCATGCTAGCATGTTAGCGTGTTAAACCTGTTAGTTTATTACCATACCTACATTAGCAATGCTAGCCTGTTAAATAGCAGTAATGTAATACAGAAGCTAGTAGAGGTAGCAGGACTGTGGTTTGTTGTAAGCTTGTTAGCTGTCGTACTAACTTCAGCATGTTAGCATGCAAGAGACAACCCTAGAATGCATGTAACAGCAATTATGCTAGTATGTTAGCATGTTAAACCTGTTTGGTAAGTAACAGTTAAATTAGTTGATTTAGTAGCATGCTAATGTTCATATTTTGGTTTGTTACCATCCCTGTGTAGACTTTAATTTAGAGTTGGTGCAAAGACAGTTAAAAAGGAGTGTTATAAACAATGTTTCAACATCCCTACAGGCTTCAAGGAAAATTAAGTCTTTTGAAAAAGTAATCTGAATAATTTTAAAGAATACAGCATTGATTTGACTTTACTTGTATTGGAAAATTGATGTTCAACATGGGTTAAAAGGTTAATTGTATTTTCACTCAGGACCTTATTTTCCCATGTTTTTGTGTCAAAGTGACTAATGTGGACAATGATTTTTGAATTTGGTCCAACATTGAGAGGAGGGAGCTGCTTTGATTTCCAATCAAAAGGTTCAAAAAACGCAGCGCACTCAATACTGAACTAAATTTTAAAATTGGTGTCCCCATTAGTCAATTTAACACAACATGGGAAAGTTAAGTCCAGGTTGAATGAAATCAAAGTTACCCTTTAAGTGTTTGTTGAGGAATGGTGTGAATGTTGATTGAATTTGAAGTTTGTGTGAACTGAGGATGATGTTTTTTATGGTGATGTATCAATCGCATGAAAAATCAATTTGTTGGCAGCCTCAGGCACCGTCCTGATGAAGGTAAGATAGCCTGCAAGTGAAGACGTGGACTTGCTTGTGGCACAAGATGAAAACTGATGAAAAGAGGATCACCAAAGTCATCTTGGTTTTTATCGTCTGAATAGTAAATGTCCGTGACAAATTTCACCATAATTCAGTCTGGAGTAACGTGTTAAGGCTGCTGGTGTGGCTGAAAAGTAGTAGCCTGAATCTTATTCAAGCTCTGAGAGGCTCCAGCCCAGTTTCACCCCCTGAGCTCCCGAGATTCTGCATTCCTGGCATTTATCAGAGCACCGCGGTGCAGCATTGAAGCACGATCAAAGCTGTACACGCTGCGTAGGGTTACAGATAGTGTTGCTCAGCATTTACAATAACAAAGTAGGTCTCATAAACAAGTGTTTGCCTGCTGCGGTCAGCATTTCCAATCAAAATCCCACCACTAATTAGCTTGGAGATGTTGCAGAGTTGCACATTATCTCAAATTCTCTAAATCCACTCACAGACACACACACACACACACACACACAAGTCGGTAAGTGCGTAGGCCCCCACGTTTGCTGTAATTAATCAGTGATGTGGGACTCGCATTAGCCAAGCTGAATGTAAAACACTGAATTTAAATGGAGAGAGCACATATTGGACACCACTGGCCTGGCCCTGCATACACAACAAGCTCCCCTTTCCATCCCACCTCATATAATAATAGGCTGTGTTTTCTACCAATTAACATGCTTCTCTCTGAGGGATGATCAACTTGTTTGCCCCATCGATAAAAGTACTGTGGCTTTTACCGTGGAAGTATCCAAGGAGCCATCAGCTTGAAAGCATGTAAAAGGTCAACACGAGCACGGTAAAGCCATGGATTTACTTAAACGACCCACTGAGACAAGAAACCAGACTCGACTTGTCTCCTGCAGACGCGTCAGAAAAACAACTATTTTTTAATATATTCTGTCCTTTCAGCCCTGGATGCCAGCAGGCTGCCTTAATGCACTTTGTGATGGATGTGGTGTAGTTGGACTATTATTGATCACCGCTTAACTGGCAATGTTTTACTTATAGTGGCTGTCTGAACAGATACGGTTTCATTTTTGAGCTGCCACTTTTTTTTTTTTAAAAAAAGCGTTTTATTTATCTTATTTAACTTTGTTTTGTTATTTGACACATCCAATTTTACAAGAAAAATATTTCAATTTAGTTTGAAAGGTTACAATATTTATAAGGTTTTATATATCCGAACAATTCAGCTTGAAAACATGTATAAGAAGAGATCAAAACATAATTTAAATGATTAAAAATAACCTAAAAACAAAGTCATGTTAATCAAAATCTAATTAAACATTGGAAAATATCCATATTATTTATATTTCTTGTTTGTTTTGTAACTTTATATAAGTCATAATATACTCTATCAAAGTATCAACCAAGTATGATTCTTTAATTATGTTATATTCAGTGCAAAAAAAAAAGAAAAAAACTTTGAAGAAGAAGAAAATTGACACATTTATATCACTGTCTGTGCATTAACAGCTGGAGCCGGGAGGTGATTAGCCTAGCTTAGCATAAAGACTGGAACACAGGCAAACAGTTAGCCCAGCTACTGTAAGCATTAAAAATCCAGCTAGTAACACACCTAAAGCTCATAATTAATACACTGTATCACATTTGATTCATAATTAACTTTTTTTTTAGTTAAGCACCATAACACCCCCTAAAACAGACAAATAAGTGCCATATGTACAAGTCACTGAAATGAGAATGGTTGACATCTCTATATCACAGCCTTTTCCTCCTGGTTGAAGTAAACACAGGAGAATAATCTTCAATTCAGAATGTGATTTCTCTGGTGGTGCTCTTCATCTCTACATTAATAATTGTTGTCGCAGATAATGGCTGTAATGAAGCAATGACATGGTTTTAATTTCAGAGATGGGAGGGAACATTTTAATCAGCATGTGAACTTCAGGTTATCGTTTTCTTTTGTTGAGACACAATAAGGTGAAACTCATCTGGTCTGCTGTAAAAGCTTCATTTTATAGAGACAGACATAGAAAAGTCAGTATATCATCATAAAAACTCCACACCGGTTATCGCACCCTAACAGATGCAACCAAACCTTTCTGCTCTCGATCAGTCTGCCTCGAGTCTAAGCGAGCTATACAAAGACTGAAGAGGTCAGCCGACATCGCTCTCTTCAAAGCCACCAGACTCCTTTGACAAAAACAGCAATTTTAATTGCTAGTAACGTTACCTCAGATCCAGTAGACCAGCAGCTCTGTGTTCTGTGAGGTAAAATTACTGTTTTTGTTGGTTTTGAAGACAGCGTAGATGGATATTATGAGTTCGGTTCTTGGTCCAAAATGACTGTCTCATGGAGGCTGAAATCCATTTAGCCATAGGCGCAACGTTTTGTGGTAGGTTTCTGTTTATTTTAGCTGCAGCTCTCAAGCTAATGTTGTTAACTAGCCTGCAAACTGACATAGCAGTGCATTTCCCTCTTAGATATTTGTCCGGCCACTTGTTAAACAAGCCGAGGTGCAGGTCGAGATGTGTTTTCATCTGTAAGTTCGATAAGAAGAACACTTTAAAGCTAATGTGGGTTGTTGTTCAACGCCTGTGGCTCTTGTCTAAGCAGGCTGCTGGTGTGGCTGTGACGGTTTGCCCGTGATTGAACAGTGACGTTACTGCTGAGAAATATGATTTAAAAATGAAACAATGTCTGGAAATGGTCTCATCCTCGCAGACGGAGCACTGATGGTTTTCCAAATGGGGTAATTCAAAGATAGGGCTTGTTATAATAAAAGCAAAAAATATGAAATAGAAAATTTTAGGTTTTATTTTTGTCTAACACGGGAAAAGCAAAAAGTACTACAGACCTGTGATTCTCACTCACTTTGTTGGCAACAAAAACTAAGTAAAAAAGTTACAGAGTTGTTCTGGGAACTCACCAAACAACTCATCATAATATATATTATGATATTTCTGTTAGTTGAAGTCTGAAGAAGCACCGACCCTGTGTCTTTCTCGGAAACAAACCATTTTTTTTGGACTTTTCTTGGAAGTTAGATTTTATTTCTTGTGTGTCTGTTTGTGTATCTAATCACTGAACCAATAAAAACATTGTTTATTTGGTGTGTACGAGCCAAGGACAATACAGTAACAGTATATGGCAGTAAGGAAGGCCTTGAAAGGCTATGAAATGACATATCACGTAATAAAAGCCTGGCACATAAAGAGAGAGAGAGAGAGAGAGAGAGCAATAACGCTTTGTCTTTCCACTCGCTCTCTTCTTGGGAGATCTGTCCCAACGTGAAGTAAAAAGAAGTGTGAATCGAAAACAAGCCTCCCCTCTTTGCCTACACGCTGTGAGCTCAATGGTGGATAATCATTTCTATGACTCGGCCTTTTACTACCGCGGACACCCATTGTTGGACATATATAGTGAGCCAGGAGGCTATAACTATTGGGCTCTCTGTGTGTTTTCCAGTGTAGGGTCATTCCGCATGCTGCAGTTTCTTCTCGGCGAAACAATAAAAGCGAAAATTTATGTGTAATCTTTTCTTTATTTCGTCCCCTGGACGTCGGTGAGTTTATCTGTGTCTGTGTGTGTTTTAATCTCTGCCTTTTTCTGCGTGTGCTATACTTCCCAAAGTGCACCGCAGAAGTAAATCAACAGTCGCTGCCTGCAGCCTTCATGTCCCATAAAGCTCCCCACCCCTGCAGCCACAGGCTGGTCCGGCTCCCCTCCCTCATGTCATCTCTTAAGTATGCATTTGTTCCCTCCGCCTCTTGAATGAGACTTGAAAAAGAATCGTGTAGAACGTGAAGTCGTTCTGCTTTTTCCTCCCGTTTCCATCAGAAAATGTAGAATCGCCTGAAACTATGAACTCGATCACTGCATACTAATGTTGTACACTCTCAGAGATTCATTCTATAGTATATACACACACACACACACACACACACACACACACACACACACACAACACAATAACTGCCCAAACAAAGATGCATGCTGGAATGTGAATCAGCATCAGGCACGACTAGATTTAATTAAATTTGTTGTAGTAACCTCAAAGATAATGTGCAGAAGTGCCAAAAACTGCAGTTCCTCAAACGTCCACTTGAGGCTGGCCCTAGAAGTGAGTCAGTCTCCATAAGTCCCCATGTTAAACTTCACAGCAGAAATAAACATGTTTACAGCCTGGTACAAAAAACAGTTTTGGTCTCTTTTGGTGAATGTTTAAACCTGCTGTTGTTGTGCCAAGACTTTGGCTTTTATTACAGTAATTATTTAGGCTGACATTAAAAGTTTGTTCTTGACCTTTGAAACCATCCCACGGGGTTCATTAGTGTCTCATCTGGACATTTTAACATCGAGTGGGCACACTTCATCAGCTGATGACGGTGATTAGACACCAAGCGGCAACCTCTGTGGCTGTGAAGTGAAGCCAATGCTCGAGTGCCAAAATCTGCAGTTCCTCAAAGGTCCCCGTTCATGACAACTGTACTGAGGGTGAATTTATATACAACTCACCTGTTCAGATTATATTAAGGCTTAAAGTTATGCAGGATTAAGAGCGTGGTTGCTTTGATTGACAGTTGGGTGTCGTTACAGATGGCTTGTTTGTTCCCGTCTGGTGAAAACTATCATTTGGCTTTTCTGCTTTGTTGTTGCTGGAAATACAAATTGTACTTCTGCATTCTTTGTGTGACCGCCTCCAGGAACAGTCGATCGAGGGGTTCATCATTGGTGGACTTTTGCCGGCAAGTGAACAGTGCAAGTGCCCTGCGTGCAGGCGACATGGAAGGAAGTTAAATTAGTTCATTTGCATATACTACACACATTGTAATGCAGGTTGGAAATAGTGTCTCTGTAAGTTCACGAGTAGCACAGTAAACACACTGAGGGAAAATATAACAGCACAAGTCCGACTGCACTAAAAACATTCAACCTCTGGACAGTTTTGGATGGTGCATTAATTTTACTGTGTATTAAACACACTCACAGCCCTTTGTCTCCTTCAGTTGTTGTCTAAAAGCTGTTAAACTGGTAACAGATTGTGTTTTAGTACAATGCAGATGACTTGATAATTGCTGCATCATATTCCACATATTGTGTTATGGTGTGAACGCTGACAGTATAAACTGTTATCACTGGCAAAAGCAGGGATGGCAAGTAAGTTTACTGTTTCTTCCGCTCCTCTAGTGTCACACCAGATGTGACTTTTCCCTCCCTGGTGGTTAATGAGCCACACCTAATCTGACACCAGGTGTTGTTCCTCGAGGAACAAAAGCCTGCAGGACACCGATGTTAGCAAGCTGAGATGGAAACAAAGCCAATGACCCGTAAGCGGAGGAGATTTCCCCACACTCGGATAAAACATTGTGACATTTAAGAACAGTTGTTTCAGCCCGAGCGGCGTGTGGATTAAAAAGTCAGTGTGATATTACCTTTGTTTTGTGCTGTGTGAAAATGTGCTACTCCGACTGTCATACAGTTGGAGTGTTGTTGTCTAAAAACCATAGCAACAGAAAACTGGTATCAGTTTTAATTAAATAGATGATAAAATGTGTGACACCCAACTGATATTCAGCCCTCCAAAAGTAAAAAGGCACAGATGTAACATGTTCACTGTGCGCCACGGCTCTATTGGATCTACTGAGCGGTTCTTTAACAGGAACGATGGGAACCGACTCGCGGAGCCACTTTGTTTTTCTTTTTTTTTTTAAATTTCTGTGAGCCAGATCCGTCTTGCTTCAAAGAGCCATAAATCCCATCTCTAGCGGCCGTTCTAGTCAATGTTTCAAACCCCACCGAAAGCGTCGTGGTCCATTTCAGAAGCAGGTATCCGCCCAGCTCTGCTGAGA
Organism: Miichthys miiuy; assembly: GCA_036365135.1. Taxonomy (NCBI): domain Eukaryota; kingdom Metazoa; phylum Chordata; class Actinopteri; family Sciaenidae; genus Miichthys; species Miichthys miiuy. The sequence continues at coordinate 20,183,394 of CM071620.1, forward strand.
ATAAGCGGCTGTTGTATTCTTTGACGGATGTTGCGAGCAGCCCGCGTCGATCTGCACGGAGCAGATCGAGCTGGCCGGAAGTCAGACACAGAAACGACATAGAGAATCTGGTTGATTTTCAAAATAAAACCAACTTCTGATGGTAAAAAACAGCCAAAAAGGAAACAATTTAACTTTATTTACATATTTAGACGCACATAAAACAGAAAAAAAATGACAATATCTGAGCAGCTTAACAAAGTATGGCTTCTAAAACACTCCATCATGGCCGTGATGTGACAGAGACGTGCCCAGTTGGGTTTCGACGTAAGGATATCTCGTCCCGAGACACGGAGATACAACGTCTGGGACAGTAGAGATGTCCCATGAATGCAAATCATTACACATATCATGAAATATCTACCGTTTACTTTTTAGGTGTTTAAAATTGGACAAATGGTGAGTGAGACGAATGTTGCCAACTTGTTGACTTTCTCACCAGATTTATCGACTTTTCCAGGTCCTCTTAGCAACTTTATTTAGAAAAAAGAAACAGGTTTGCATTTGCACTGCAGTTTGCCGTCATGCATTTATTGATCAAACAGTTGGAATAAATGAAATAGAAACAAGAAACAGTGACTTAAAGAATAATAAAAAAAAAAACGACTGTGGCAAAACATCTCGGGCGACGTCAATCTTTCATTCTGATATCAGTGCTGGGAACAGCTAGCAGATCTTCCCTGGTGAACCAGAGTGATGCAAGTCACTGAAACTAAGTTATTAAACTATATTTATGATGTAGAATTTAAAAAACAAAACAATGGTTGTTAAGTCTGCGACAGTTAAAGCACAATTTGGGATAGTTGAGGTGGACGTCACATCAGAGGTGACTGGACGATATCTGATCACAGTCAAAGAGCCATGCACCCATTTCCTCTTTCTTCTTCTCTCATCTGCTCTGACACTTCTTCTGATCTCTCCATCCCTCTCTTTCCCGACACAGCCTCTCTCTCATTGATTAATTCCATAGGGCCACTGCCTGATGCTTTTCAAGCCCCGTCCTCCTACCATCGCCTGGGGCTAGTCAGACAACCGGAGGGATACTGACTCAATGGATTGAAGCTTTGAGGAGAGAGAACTTTCTTCACCAAAGATCAAGACACTTCTTCTTCTTCTTCCATTTCCCAGAGCTGATGATGGAGAACGTTAACAACCTGCCCTGAGCTTTTGGTCTTCTGAGGAGCACAAATAATTTTAACTGCTCTACAGTGACACAGCAGCTTTTGTTAAACATCTGAACGTTGAAGAGCTGTGGAGGTCCAGAACAAATATCCTCTTTTTAGCATTGCTTTTAATGTGTGTGGATCTTTATTATGCTGCCAGCATGGCCAGGTCTTCTTTGCTAATGAGGTTTCTGATCTTAATAGGACTTCTGTGTTTAAAGGAAAGGGTTAGATTGAAAGAGTAAATGATGTTGGTGTTTGTCGATGCGCAGTGTTTTTAATGTTAACCCAAGAAAATCCTACAAACCTCGACTTATGTGCTCGCATGTCATAAACGTGCAAATCTTTTACAATCTCTACCGAGGAAAACTCTTGCTGGCCTCACGCCAAACAACTTTCCAAACCACCACAGGCAAATTTCCTGAAAGTTTTACTCAAGCTGCAGCGCAGTCTCGTCATCTCGATCGTTTTGTGTAAAGTGGTCAATGAGGTGTGTTTGACAGTAGCGAGGGTCCCACATTGTGTTGGATCAAGAAACAAAGCCATGCACCACAGAGAAGATAGAGAGACAAGCCAGAAAAGGTGTGGTTTATATAGAGGATTTCACCGGGTCCAGGTGCTTCCAACTATGGTGATCAGACCACACCTCTAAAACACACACAACACAAACCAGGTCCAAGCTGTCTTAAGTCGGCCTTTTTCTTGTCCTGAAATCAAACGTTTAATATTATTGGAGGTTTTTTACTCGTTGCTCATGCAAATTGTGACGTTAAATAATGTGAACAGTGTCAACAACCAGATCTAGCCACTCCTCACCTGTCCACCAGGTGTTTCTAGTCCAGAACACCACAAGCATTTCCCTCGTTAGCTTCCAGGTCTGGCCTCCTGCTGCTTCAGCAGCTGGAACACATATACATGATTTGCTGCTTTTCTCTGTCTTTTATGATAATGAACAGAATCTCTTTGAGTTTTTGTCTGTCGGTTAGACAAAAGGAACAATTTTAAAGATGTCACTTTGGGCTCTGGGTCTGTGTAATGAGTATTTTTCTGACATTATAAAGATGAAATCAATCAGTCAAAAATAAACAATACTGAAAATGACTGTTAGTTGCGTCTCTGCTGTCATGTTACTTGGTATTGTTTTGTTTTTGTTGATCAGGGAATCCAATATGAACCACCTGAAGCTGCCTCGAGCTGCCAAGTAACCTGTTCATTCTGAGTGGGATTGTGTGCTGTACGAGCTTATATTACCTTTAATGCAGCTTTAAGATGCGTCCCCCGAGAAGGCTGAAAAGATACGGTCTGTTTTATAACTCACTCAGTTCCTCCTTCAGTCGGCGTGCGGCGAGAGTTTCCAGTCTACAGGAATCACCACTCGAACATTAAAGTGTGTGTGTGTGTGTGTGTGTGCGTGGGCGGGAGAGCAGATGAACAGTCTACTGTGACATACTGCAGCACATCAGCCGAGATGTGAGCGGGGAAATCTATCGCAAATCATAATCAGTGCAGTTTTCCATTTCAATAACGTGTTCATCAGGAGTCTCTCTTTTTCTGCAGGCGCTGCCCCCCCCCCTTTGATGAAAGGGGGGTCCATGACAAATGCTTCATAATCACACCTGTCCGTGGAAAATACGAGTGAACTTGTTGCTCCTAGCAATGGCTCAAAATGGCGGGTGGTAAGAATCCGTGACCGGGCATGGATACGCTTTTTGCATGCAAACGTGCGAATATTCTTGCGCAGCCACCTGCCGTCGGTCGAATCAGTATTCATGTGACTCGGCCCTTCTTGGATTCATATTTCATTTTATGAGATAAGGAGAGTGAAGAGATGGAGGAAGAGAGTAAGAAGGAGCACAGATTAGGCCATTATAAACCCCATGGGAAGGACTTTAGAAGGGAAAAGTATTGTAATGCCCCCGCTCAGACAGGATGTCAGCCTCCACTGATCAGGGATCAGTTGTTCACGCTCCTCAGGATGTCTGTCACTTCTGCAGAGATCAGATTCGAAAGCCGGGGAGGGCGAGTGATGTGTCGCTATAGACGTCGGATGAAAGCAACGGATGAGTCGCAATACACAGACTGTTCCACCTACATTTAGGTGTACAGGTGTATCAGGTCTATGGGTAAATACTGTCAGGAGCATCTACCTCGAGTGTCACAACATCCTAAAAGGAACAGAAGTCGTTCCCACCCTGAAGGTTTGGACCCGAAGTCTAACAAAGAAGAACAATAAATCTATTAATCATCTTTTTATTTCCTCCTTGAGAAATTCTGAGTACATTTACCTGTTTGGGTGTCCAAAAATCAGTCAGATGAAGCAATCTGAGAGCGAGAAGTCACTTTTTTGTTGAGCAGCTTCCATCTTATGTCCCAACTACAGCTATAACCTGTAATAAGAGGTCACAAGTAGACACAGTTCTACTCTATACATTAAGTTTGTAGTTCACATGCAGGGACCAGATCAGAGGTTATGTAACATAACGAAGTAACATCAAGTCTGTGAAGGTTCTCGGTCATCCAGGTCGTCTTTCTTCAAGAAGGTTAAATCTAGGGACTTGGTTGTAAAGCCGTGAAGAAGTTTTCTTAAGTTCTCCAGAACTTCTTGAAAGAAATAAGTTTTATTTGGTAAAAACAGAGTTTTTTTTTGTTTCTTGAAATTCAAGGTAAACTACAAGAAAAATGGACGCTGTTCAAAATCAACAAATAAATATAACCAAAAGAGAACACAGAGTCTGCGCTATCTAAATGAAATCAAAGGAGAAAAACACAGAGAGAGAAGGCGAGCTCGATACAAACAACAACCAAGACGCCCAGAGTGTCAGGCGGGTCTAGCTTAAGAAAAAGTTCTTCAAAAAGATTTGGACATTCAGTTTGGTCTGAGCACAAATGACTTGAGACTATTCCCTCAAAACCCTCAAAAATGATGTTATTTTAATGTGCAATGAATCAGCTTTTGCTTAGCGGTAGCACCAAGTAGCCAACTTTGTATATATGGAATCAAACAGCCTTTGAATCGCAGCCAGAGAGATAAACGTATCCAAAAACTGATAGCTCAAATCAATCAAAATCAATAAATAATTGGCAATGTCAAACCATCTGTTAGCCTTCTGTCACTGATGGATGGACAGCAACACAGTCAGCCAAACATTTCATGAAGGTCTTGATTCTGGACTTGACTCAGGCCTTTGTATGTGCAAAACACTTCCTATGATATATATATTCGTATGTTAGCATTATTATGGTGGAGTCTACCCATTTTCCAAAATAGTAGACAGTGATGATACACCCACTGCACTAGGATCAGTTACAGAAGTGGAAATGTTTGTGTTGAACTTTATTCACTTTCAATGTGACTTTCCGCGGAGCGCAAACTGAATCTAAAGTCCTCCCAACATGGGCCTTTAAGCACCGCAATAAAATTATTTGCTGTACAATATTCAAGGCTGCTGTGAGATTTAAAAGATTTAAAATGGAACTTTCCTCAGCGTCAGCCTCTAAAAAAGAAGGTCACCATCCTCTCTGAGGAGAGGAGAAAGCAGCAGTCTGTGCTCGGAGGGGCTCTAAAACCAGATCGGAATTTCTCAGATATTATGTTGACTCATAAAAGATATTAACTGGGTTGTGACATCCTTAAAAAAAAAAAAAAAACTTTGAGGGGGGGAAAGGCAGGAGTTGTAGCAGTTTGAAGCACATCGTTTTTGAGGAGATGAGAGGTCAGGGCTTGGAGAGAATCGAAAACAGCAACGGTGATCAACGAGCTGATGAAAACGCCGCCACCTACTGAACCGAAAAGCTCGTTAAGAAACGATATCTGGACGACAGGTGGAGGACATAATGTGACACTCCAGAGTATGAAAGAAGAAGCTCAACCACGCGGTGAAAAGGGGATTGTGCCGTCGTGTTTTTATCCTCCGGAGGATTTTTTTTCATGTTCGAACATTTTTTTAGTAAATAACATTAAAAAAACAGTTCAGAAGATTACATCAAGAATACATCGACTGGAGGAGGAATAACAACTGAATAAATAAGACTGAAAATCACCCTGGAGTTACACTGTTTTTTGAAGATAAGATTACAGAATCTTACATCATTACCACGCTCCCTGATATTTCCACATCGTGTCCTTCGAAATGTTGTAGGACACTTGCGGTTTATCAGCCTTTCATTTGCATTTGGCATTTTTTTTACATTTTGCCTTCACAGCAGGAGTGTTATGTAGAAATGGCAGGAGGTTGTTCTTAAAAAAAAAAAGCAGAGAGAAATCTCAAGAGAATATTCAGTCACCGTGTCTAAAATATGTCTGCCTCCTTATGCGTTTACAGCGTCGTGTTTAATTGGATATACATTCAACTAAAGTGCACTTAAAGAAAAAAAAAAGTAATACTAGATTTAGGAATCCAAAAACCAGCTGGATAAAGTCAAGAAAACACGAGTTATATAAGAAAACTTTGAACGTCTACTGAGGCAGAAGAAATGTGGGTTGTCTGGGTTATTGCAACATTTGAATGCCCTGCACAAATAGCACCAAAGTATTCGTTTTTAGCTAAGCTGTGCCACAAAAACTAAACGTTTATAGACATAACAGCTTATTAGAGGTCCATAAAATATAGGCGCATGTAGCCAAACGTTTTAAATATTAATGAATTACCGTGCTGCTCCTTCATTTGCATCAGCAATCCTTTCATAACTTCAATAACAAGCAGAAAAACACAACCCCTGATGTATAAGTCGGCTTTAATGTTTACAATTGAAGTTAATCCATAAGATTTTAATTATATCAAATCCTCTTTTTCATACTATCCGTCTCTCTGTGTGTATAGTTTATTGGCACAGTTACTTTGTCCCTGGATTTAAATGATGTAACCTCTCACTTTGTATTCACAGGAAACAAAACATGCACCACACCGGAACTGATGCGTAAGACGAGAGTACGTTTCACATAACGTGAAAGAAATGATTTGATCATAACGCTGATGATGAATTCATCACAGACGCCGTGAATCCTTCCAGCGCTCAGTTTGTTTCTCTGTGCTATAAACTGACGCACAACTTGTTTGTCCTTTTGTTACATTTATGACAGCCTCTCAAGATGTTTTTTTTTTTTTTTCTATTCTCAGTGGTTAATTCAAAACAAAACTCAGATGTGTGGTATTAAAACTCTCCCTGTGAGCCCCATAAAAAAACCACAGATGTCAACAATTCAGACAGGAAGTGAAATCTTAAGGAAAGAGTTGTTAGCACTCGGGCTGTTTGGGCCTGACACTCGCACAATAAAGTTTGGACAGCTTGTCTACAAAATAATAAAATTATATCGCCATACTTGCAGATTTAGATGAGGACTTTTTTGTACCAGGCTGTAAACATGTTTATTTCTGCTGTGAAGTTGGACATTTGAACATGGGGACTTACGGAGATTGACTCGCTCTGTAGCCAGCCTCAAGTGGACGTTTGAGGAACTGCAGATTTTGGCACTCGAGCACTGGCTTCACTTCACAGCCACAGAGGGTTTGCACAGCCGCTTAGTGTCTAGTCACCGTCACCAGCTGATGAAGTGTGCCCACTCGATGTTAAAATGTCCAGATGAGACACTAATGAACCCCGTGGGATCGTTTCAAAGGTCAAGAACAAACTTTTAATGTCAGCCTAAATAATTACTGTAATAAAAGCCAAAGTCTTGGCACAACAACAGCAAGTTTAAACATTCACCAAACTTTTTTTTTTTTTTTTTTGCTGAACTTCACACTATTTCCTGCATTAGCGCTGATCTTTGACACAGTGTGTAAATATGTATTGCAGGATATTTGCATATGAATTTAATTCGTAGGAGACGGGGTTGAATTATTTGACAGCGAGCTTGTGTTCATTAATCTAAATCTGGTGATCACTGGAGCCATCTTGACATCATGACACCTAAAGAATATGAATGAGCTTCTTCCTCTTCACCGAGTTTCGGGGTTGAAGATGAAACTTTTGGAAAGTAAACATGCTTTTGTCTATGAAGCCAATTTGCTAAGTAATAATAAATAAGATTCAAAATTCATCAACCAGCTCTTTTTCCTCGTGACGTGTGTATTTCTGCATGTCGTGTTGTCAGTGTGGCTTCATCCTGCCTGTCTGCTTGTTACAACCTGTCATGTCATGAGAGTGGCAGAGGAAAACCAAACCAGACAACGAACTGCTGGGCCATGCAAGCGACAGACAGCCAGGCTGCATGACACACACACTGTACACGAGACAACAGCGAAGCTCTGGCTGGAGACGCTTGACGTGTTTTTAGCTTTGCACTCTGGGTTGTCAAAATTTCATCTTCTTGGGTGAGCAGGTGGGTGGAGAGAGGAGGGAAGTGTGGGAGAGGGTGCACATGGCGCGTAAAAGTATCGCTCCTCGTGTTCAATCTTTCAGAATAAAGTGTTTCATTCCATTAAGTCATGAGACAGCCTGTCGTCTCTTCTCCATCTTCAGCGTGTGCGTCTTACAGCGAGTAATGGACCCTACGAGACCACACCAGTCCACCGTGATAGATGAAGCTGTAATGGCGGCTGCTGTAGGAACCACGTCATCTATGAAACAACAGCTGCTTTCATTTAGCACTTAAAGGGACAGTTCGGGTATTTCGAAGTGCGACTGCATGAGGTTTGCATGCATTGTCAGTGTGTTAACTTCAGTATGTTTTAAAGATGACCAAACATCTTGACAGTCCTGCCTCTGACGGCTCCAGCTAATCTAAAAATGGGTGGTTGGGTGTTCACGCTGGCTTTTACCAACATTTACCAACGACAGGTAACTCACAGAGCATAGAGTTTAGCTTTTCTACAATCAAAATACTGCGTTTGGTCCATTTACTTTCAGGCCACAAACAAACAAACTGCACCAGAGTTTGATCGACAGCTTTCACGCCGGGTCAAACTGACGAGCTAAATGACCGAACGCAGCCGATTTTTTTGTTGAAGTTTAAGTCTGACAAAGTTGCAGCTTCACAGTGGAAGGTTCAGGTTCTTTCAGTTTGTTATTAATTCAAAGCACTGATCTTCACATTTGCATGTTTTTAATTATAGCTGTTTGTACCTGCTGCATGCAAAATCACAACTGAAACAAAAACAACTTCGGCATTTCGTGCTTGAATTCTGCCTCGGCACACGATCCAGTCCTGACTTTCAGACTGATTACAGCTAACAGAGTTTGTTTTTGTGCTCGCTCAACAGTTTTTTTCATCGATAAAATATAATCCCCAAACAAGACACCCGGGTCTGAATGAGAGATAGAACAGAAAGATACGGGACATAAAGTTAATCTCTGTGGAACAACATATTGGCAGTTATACTGTAACGCTGTCAGCGTTGCTTGTGCAAGGTCAGATTCTGTGCGTTGGAGCACATTGTAAGATCAGACAAATTTAAAGAGACCGAAGTGAAATATGCGTCGTGCATTAACGGCCCTGCTGAGACTCACAAACATCCAGTTTTAGTGTCGCACATTCTGAAATGACATTCAACACTCGTAAGTAACAAAGAAATAAACTTTGTACAGACATTCATGGTCAGCAGATCATCCTGATGAAGTCAGCTGACCCCTGACCGCTCCTGTCGTACCACCACGAGCTTCACGTCTTTGTCTGCGTGAAATTTAGTACAGACTGTCGTGTTGATGTCGTATGCAGCAAGTGGCAGTAAGAGCTTGTAAGGTAAGGTCCTTGCAATGCTTCCTTTCTTATCTCCTATCCTCAGGTGGTCCAGTGTATCCTAGCATAGGATATACTGTACCGAACCATCCTTTACAAAAAGGAAAGGAGATATTCCTGTCCCACAATTCCTTGCAACAGCAAGCTCCAATATGTCAGATTTAGCGGTCTCTCTTTACAGAATATGGCAAACTGTAATATAATATGCATAACTGCTGTTCTTGTTACCTTAGAATGAACCTTTTATATATAAAGATATCACAAGCCCTCTTCCATTGAGTCCAGCCGTGTAGCTCAGAACGGGCGAACCAAACCAGGATGTTTTCCTTGTATTTCACGCCCACCGTAGTTTCTCCCTCATATTTGAAACTGGAGAGGGTTGCAATCCACAACTACACCACTAGATGCCAACAAATCCTACAGACCGAGCCTTTAAAGCAACACACCATTTGGTCATTCCCAAAAACAAACACTGGTCACTGTGCATTCTGCTCCGACTGCCCTACTTGGCTTGCGGTTTGATGCCATACACGGGGCACTTGGGGAAAAGGCCGTCCCACCCTCATTACCTCTTGCTCCGTGCCAAAACGTGGCCAGACTGCCTCTAAAGCCTCATCATCTGGATGTGAAGAGACTTCATAAATGTCGCTCCTGCCTGGCACAGATAGCGAGAAGTCGTCCGTGTCCTCCACCTGTATCCAGCCACCTAAATATAATGACCGCACAGATGGAAACAGGGAGTGTAGCTGCAGTGAAACACGAGTAGGCCATGAATGCAGGATACAGCCACCATGTCATATATTTGATTAGTTAGACCAGTTGGAACGTTAATGACTTGTGTATTTCTTAGGCAGACCTTGGTTTTTGCATCTCTCCCCCAGAAAAGATCCACTGAAATAAATATTACACTGTGTGGAAAAAAAAGTTCTTGATTTATTAATGTGCAAACAAAAATGCGGAAGGAAAGTTCTTAAATTATTTACTGAAACCAAAATTTAACAGGAGAGCAATTTATTCATTTCACAAAATGAAATAGTCATGATCTCACAGAGGTTTGGGGCTGACTGTCTGTCCTCGTAAAAGCTCATCTCCTTGTGGATCGTCTTCCTCGGCCGGCTCCAGGATGTCCCCAGCAGTGATGCACACGTTATGGAGCACTGCACACTCTGACATTAGGACCAAAGGTGAGAGCCACCTCCAGGGCTCCCACGCAACCGTGACTTTATCATGCTAAAGGCCTCTCCATAATGGATCGGCCTCTTGTGTGGTGAGCATCGAAGCGTGCCTCCACTCTTCCCCTCACTGGTTCCCAGTATGGGGTAACAAAGGTGACTGGAGCAGTCAGACATGGATATACCCCATTTCACATGATGAAGTAACCAGTTGGTGGCAACCCCCTGACAAACACTGAAATATTTCTCAGCACCGTGGTGTCATGGACTGAACCAACAGATATGTCCAGAGATTTCCCAGTGCTGCCACAGATTGCTTGAAGCTGGACAGAGTGGAAGAGTTCTCGTGCATGTAAAGGTGTAAGACAATCCATGTGGCAGCCAGTAGACCACCAGGAGGACCTCCATTTATTGCACCCAGCCATGCATCTTCTCCCGTACCTCGATATATCGTCTTGGCGGTCGATAGTCAGAGCACGTCTTCGATAGATCTAAATGGATCTGCACAGGGACATGGGTGCTGGAGGTGACATAGATAAAAAAACAGAATAAATGCATACCTACTGTGATGTTTTTCCTCATGTCTGGTTTTCATTTCTAAACCTAATGATACATTATCGTCATGTGAGGCAAAATGTTCCACGTGAGATATGCAGGAGTAATTTCAGATATGCTTCCATGGCATGTTCAATTTAAGCGTGCTCTGTGATCTATGCTCAAACCACATATCAGCATCCTCTTATCACTGGTGAACACAATCCCATGAGCCTCCACAGTCACACAGTCGTACCTTCTCCTGTGCATGTCATGGGTTTTAGTCATTCATCATCGTGTAGCTTTGTCTGGTTTCCCGACAGTTTCGATCGTCTAACCCGTCCTGATTGGGTCGAGTTATCCTCCACTCATCAGTGAATTTAGCCTTTGTGTTCCTGTGTCTCAGTTGCTTCTTGTCTTCGTCTGTGGGTTAAATATTCCAGCCCTTTCATCGTTCTCCTGGGACCTCATCACAGAAGCTTCTTAAGTCTGAAATCTTATCTCAGCTAAAGATGACGTTCAGGATTTTTGGTATTATGAAACATTTTTATAACTGCGTTTAGGAAATTCTTCAGTTAAAACATAAAATATCATAATATGTATGTATGTAATATATAAATAACTAGTGTGTAGCCCGTTAGCTCATGGTAACACATCAAGCCATCGTCAAGGATACAGGCGGTTATCCTAAACACAGATACGACAGGACGAACGCCGGTTAAAGAATCGATTTAACGTTTCCACTTAGGATTTCTTAAGATAAGACGCCGAGGTCTGAGATATAACTGTAAGAGGGAGAAATGTGTGAAATCTGTGAAGCTGAAGATAAGACGAGCAGTTTTTCTGTAACGAGGCCCCTGATGTTTTTGGATTGTTACCTTGATTTCCTGTATTTTTCCTGCTCCCTGTTGGATTCGTTTTTGGACTCTCTGGTTTTGACCCCTGCCTGCCTCACCACCCCTGAAGCATTGCACATTTACTTTTGTTAATTAAATCATTGTAGGACTGACCAGCTCTGCCTCAGTCCAATATTCTGCTCCCCTGCTCGCACTAAATATGACAGTGAATCTCTCTTTGATTTCGCTGTAAGGTGAGCCACACTGCAGCAGCAGCAGCAGCAGCAGCAGCAGCTCTATAACTCCGATACTCCCCAGCTGCTCTTGTATAGGCCACTAATTGAAGATGGGCTCATCAGAATATACAGCTGGGTAGATGGCCGTTTATTGAGTGCATTTATGGAGAGGTGGCACCTTGATTACCTGATAGCATCATCTTTGAGGGAATCAACAATTTTGTGATATTGCGCATCCACAGCCGGTATCAGCCGGTATCACTTCAGAGCACAATCAAGTCGAGATTTCAAGGCGTTTACTGAGCTGTGTGCTCGTTCATAAGCTGTTATATATTGATGGATTTATAATCAGGTCACGATTAATCAAGAAAAAGTGATATGAGAAGTTTTACGTCTAATTCATCATGGGCGAAACTTAAGAACGATGATGTACATTCGTAGATTCGCCTAAATTTAATAATTATTTGAATACAATCATACTAATTTGGATTCATGCTGACAAATATGAGTGGACAGGAGCAGGAGCAACCATTTTATCTCTATTCCATCCATCGATCCTCCATAACTGTTTATCCCCATCAGGGTCGTGGAGGGCTGGAGACAATCCCAGCTGACATTGGGCGAAAGATGGAGTACAAGTTACATGATCATCATAGGACTGACACACAGAGACAAACAACCGCTGCTTTAGCTCATTCTCCACTTCAAACCAAAGTTTATGTGCCTTTACCATGAGTAAATACGCTTCGTAGTCAAACTGTTTCTCTTTCGGCTGTTTCTACGTTCAGAAGCTTGCACACGGTGCATCAACTGGATTCTCTATGTCGTTTGATTTCCTGCAGCTTGATCTGCTCCGTGCAGATTGACATGGCTGCTCACGGCGTCCGTCAAAAATAGAACAGTTACGTAGTATTTGCAGAGCAGAGAGCCACTTCTGGGATACTGAAACACACCACGGCGCTTCTGGTGGGGTTACAAACATTGTTGAGACTGGCCACGATGCAGCGGTGAGGCGACAGTGTTAACCACCACCGTGCCGCCTTGTTTCAATTCAAACCATTCGACCACAGCTTTACTGCTATTTAACCGTGGGGGGGAGCCGTGATCACCAGTTCTCATAACCCTTCTCTGTGGCGCGCTAACTGAATCCGAGATATCGGAAAGTGTCGCAAAAACATGATTACAACACTTCATCACGAAATACTTTCTGGAAAACAGTAAACATCATAAGTTGATTATATTATCTGAGAGAGCAGTGTGTGTGTGTGTGTGTGTGTGTGTGCAGTGGTCATCTGGCGGTCTGTGCCCTTTTTCCTGTCTTTCCTTTATTGGTGCATTACTGTCACTCGGATGAATGTCTGTAATGGAGATACTCCGCCGGGCCCCTTAATACAACTCTGTGGGAGTGTGTCTGCACCGGTGCATGAAACAAATGACTGGAGGGACTCGAACGCTGAAGGAAACGTAACACAGACGTCGTGCCATGCTATCGGGAAACACATGATGCAACACGTATGTGACAGGGAAACAGCGTTAGAGAGAGGGCTGACATGAGGCGGTGGTTATAATTAGGGTTTGATGATGATTAGGGTTCACCCAGTGTGTGTTTTGAAGACTGATACACCTCCCACAGGTGTCTCCGCCTCCACAGGCGTTCCTCGCTGTAGATTATTGACTTAGAAGAAGAAGCACAGGTGTTACACTAACAACATTAACGGTGTCTCTGTTGTATTTAAGTGCTCCATAAGCTGTGACAGCGAGCCAGCCTGCTCAACGGCAGGATCCTGAAACCGAAGCAGCCAAATGGAATTCAGCCATCGTTAATTTTTATTATTTACATCCGTGCTCGACGTGTCATGTCCTCCATGACAGAGGCCCATTAGGAGGGGCAGTAAAATGCACCGTAGAGGCCGTTAAACTGGCCGTTCATGAAGCCGGTGGCACGGAGAAGACAATGGAGTCGTTGGGAGCTCACTGGCAACAAACATGGCGGGAAGGTGCCGTACACATGCACCCACATAGATGAACGTGCTCACCTCAGTACATTTCAATTTAAAGAGCGCATTTAGCCTGGCCGGGACAACAGTCCAGTTTATTGTTGAGGTGAACACACAGGTATTTGTGTACTCCCACCATCTTGTTACCCAATCCCTGACTGTTCACCTGTGTGATCTGAGGCGTCTTCATCTGAAGTTAAAGACCCTAAATGTCGCGTAACTGATACAATTCATACAAATGCTTCTATCAGCTCTCAGATTTTGGATTGAATTGATTAAATTTCATTCCACAGTTTTTACAACTCCCTTTATTTTAGCCTTGATATAAAAAAAAAAAAAAGCTCTTTTTTTGGCCTGAAACTAATCCAAAATGACACATAACTCAAAATTATATCAGCTCGTTGTTCATTTGAGGACAGATTTTGGAAGAATTTTAGTTACTTCTGAAGCAGCCTGTCCACATTATTATTTATCACAGTATAATCAGCTTAAATCGGCTGGCAAATGTCTCTAATTCTGCACTCTAACAAGTCATTTTCTCCTTTTTTTCATTAGTTTTACTTTAATTTTGTCCTCTCTCTCTCTCTCTCTCTTCTTCTCACTGGAACCAGAACTAAAGCAGAATTTTTAAGTAATGAGGCAATGACATTTAGATATCTTGATTCATGATTCAACATGTTGTTAGGTTGCGACATAACCCCTGGAAAGGCCTGTTTTTTTTTAAAGCTAGCAGTGTTGGCACACAGAAAACATGGAAACTAACTCAGAAGACCTGGATGGCAGCCTACAGTCAGTCAGTCATCAAGTCCGGTGACTTCCTCCAGACCAGACTCTGAGATTACTTTATGTCAAAAGGGATCGATCTGATGGGACGTTTCTGACATTTACTGCGTGATATTTTATGGAACAACAATCACTCACAAGTGTCTGCATAATAACGCGGCGATGCCCGTCTCCCTCCATCCGTTCTCCCTCTTAAGAAACCGACTTCTCTTTAGTCGAGAACGACCTCAAAGCCTCTCTTCCTCTCTCGCTGACATGCCTCTGTCTATTCTGACTCCAGCGGTAATTACTGATATTGTGCTGCGTGCCAATCAGAGAGAAACGTGTAATCTGAAGCAGATAGAGTTTCTACGTATGTGCGCGCAGCTCTTGACACGCTGAGTGATTTATTTGCTACCTGTCTTCTCCCCTTCTTTACAAAAAGGGGTTTCAGGGAGTAGCAGGAGGAGGAAGATGCGTCGCGGTCGATCCAATGTGGGTGGAGGAATAAACTTTTCTGAAAGCCCGACTTCATTTGCACTCAGAGACGGAGGATGAGGAGCGGGGACAAAAACAACAAAAAAAACAAGAGGATGGAGATGGAGAACATTTTTAGATGCTTCGGTTCTCCAGAATAGACGTCTGTTTGAAAAGCTACAAGAAGCCTACAACAGCTATTTGTGTATATTCCCTAATCTTTTAGTGTTTTTTCGCAAGAAGTCATCATTAAAAATGAGTTTCTCTCCACTCTGTAGAGTCAAGAAGACTTCGCCTGATTGAAATAAAGGTTTGATTTTCATGCATCTCCTTCAGACTTGTATTTCGTCTTTGGCCATGTGATGTCTGGATGTGGCAGCTCCAGGCCCGTATCATTAATTAAAGCCAGACTAATCTATGACTCATGCTAAACCTTCAGCCTCTGCAGCTGCTCTGTACTCGCTTTCTCTTCTGTCTCCTCTCAAACACACACACACACAGTCTCTCTTTCCTCTCTGTGTCTAATTGATGCTGCCAAATTACTGGTTGTGTCCATATCTTGGAGTGCAAAATGAGGGGTTTTCTACTTTGGAGCTTGTGTTGAATATTCAAACAGTCTTAGTTTCAAAACTGGGTGGAATACACACACTGCATAAATACTGAACCTTCGATACTAATGTGGAGAAATCACCTCTCTGGTTTATATAGCCGTGAAATGTCACAACAACACATTTAAATTCACAATGATCTGGTGCTTTTGAACAGCTACATCTGGATTTGTAACTTCTGAAGTGATTTAACGTTGATGTGCAGACTTATCGAGGTTAAACGTTGCTGCTGAGCACTTTGTGGGGCGACCTTTTACAGTTTTGTTTTGGATTTCTGTGGCAGATCATTAAAATCTCAGTAGTAAAAACACACAAGAGAGCAAAACCACCGATCAATACTGTGCAGTTAAACTACTGACATTTCAATTCTTTATGCAACAAAGCATGGCGTGGATTTAATCAATGCTATCAATCGATATCACTCATCGATCCTGTTATTGATGCATCTCCAGGATTTTCGTCCTTACGGGAAAAAGGGGCGGTGAAAAAACACGAGCAGTGTGGAGGACTTAGTTCGAAAAGTGGAACCAAACTCAGAGTAAGAAAAAGAGGCTGCTGAGTCCAAAAACAAAGTCTGAGAGGAGAACCACATGAGAACATAGTCACAATACGAAGGAACACTGAACACACGAGACACAGGTGGAACTAACGAGGGACAGGTGAAACCAATCAGGGTGGAACGGACTCAAAATTGGCGGGAAAAACCTAACAAAGGCGGGAAATAAAGATACACAAGACACAGAGAATTACAAAATAAAACAGGAAATACTAAACAACGGAGTCGAAAACATGACAGCAGCTTTGAGCTACACTAAAAACGTTGTTACTCAAACAGGAGTAAATGGTGCAAATGTCGGGGACTATTTTCAGCTGTGGATGAATACTCATTTGGTGTTCTACAGTGAGCGGTTTGTTCTTTAGGTTTTATTGAGACACACACAGAAATAACCAGTACAAACAACACATGTAAACAAAACAATGTAAAACAAGGTTAGCTGGGAGAGATGCCAGGAATGTGGCACCTCTCCTTGCATTATTAAAAATACATCAACACTTTTTGTTGCAGGGAATAGGCATGTTTGGTTTCTCACAGAGAATCCGGCTGCCTTAATAACCGCCGAGTTGTTTTATCTGACGTGACGAGCGTGCTTTACTAAAAATGAGCCAGAGCTGTGGCAGGATGTCTCATCCCAGGCTCTGACAGGGAGCCTCCACCACCGCGCTCTGCTCTGCACTGATTCAACGGCCTGTTTAAAGGCCTTCCTCCTCATATTCAATCCATATGCTGACTTATATTTGCTACTGTGACTGCTGCAGACATTTCCAAGAATCCTTTCCACCCATACCTCCACCTGCATTAAGTTCAAGCTGCTGCTGTATGCATGCCGGAGGGTCTTTATTTCAACATTCATTTCCTCAGCTCTCTGCGTGCCGCTAGAGGAAAAAAAAACATGCTGCCGAGTCAGACCTCATTTCCATTTGTTATATATCGAGTTTGTGGCTGAGGTAAGTGAGTTAAACGGCTGATCAGCTAGACAAAGCTTCAGTCATCGCACTTCAAACGTAACATGCAGTAACATGTAGGTGGGAGGCTGCTGTTGAGGACAAACTGATGCTTGTTGCCGGGACTGAATCTGTTAGTCGACACCCTGGAGAGGAGCGCTTTGAGTCGGCACATACTGTGGAGGGGATGATGAAGAGTCATCATCCTGAAAATCCTATCACAGCACCACACTGCGCATTTACTGCTTGTATACCGGTGAAGCGATGACATTCGCAGTAATAACTGTCTTTGCTTCGGATCTTTCTCCCCACAAAGGCTACTTTTTTCAACAGTACAGCATGGACGGCTGTGTCATGTTATGTAACCGCGTGCTTTAGCTCGATGCGATTTGTACTTAACTGCTGTAACTTCATGGGGAAATTCAATTTGCAGCCACAGGTAAAACAAAACAATCTGTTCTTGCTCTCAAAGTGGCGAGGGGAAATAACACGCTGTTCAGATTTATCGCCAACGTCGCTGAAGTTTTAAACTGCTTGATGTCCAGATTCCAATAAACCACGCGCGGCACGATTTTAGCTATCTATTGTGGAGAAGTCTTACCAACGAAACAAACTCGAACACACCGCAGAGGGGAAACAGTTCATCACTCTACACTGACTTTGTACTGCGTTAAGGTGCCTCCTCGTCTGATGCTGTGCGCTGCGATGAACTACCAACAATAAGTCAGAAATAAGTTTTTATAAGCTGCTGAGCCTCAGAAAGCCCAAGCTTTGGAGACAAACTGTAGAGGCTGAAGCTGACGACGCTGTGCAGGCCTGCTAAATGATTTTGACTTCTGGACATTCAGTGGGATCATGAGACAGATCGCCAATATGGAGTTTGTCAACCCCACCAGGCACGTCTCCGTTTTGGTGAGCTCTCCATGCGACTTCAAACCCCTCAGAAGCCGAGCATTTGGCCTGCCAGACTTTGTTAGCTTGCAGTTGCCATGTTGTGTCTGTGAAGGCCATGAGGCTGCTTGCTTTGCTTCTATTTCTGACTTATTTCAGCATATTTCAGTATAACTAAGTCTGGGGTTTCTTCTGAGTGTGTGCAGGTTCAAAACAGGTCTGCATGTTTTTTCAAGGGATACTAAGCAACGAGTTGGATGTCAGATCCCGAGGTTATTTAATCATTTAGTTCTGTTTGAGTATTTATTTCCTGTCTTACAGCAGTTTCAGAGAAAAACAACATGGTTCACACGTTTATGAAGGTCATTGTTTAAGATGAAACAGAAGTTACTGTAAGGTTTATTCTTAGCCTGCGCTGCTAACGAGGGCTGCATTCACTTACTCAGATACTTATACAGACGCAGAGGACTCCCTTTGTTCCTCCCCTCCTCTGTCTAGTTCAGATCAACAGCGGAGAGAGGAGGACAAACTTACCCGAGGAGATTAATTGGAGTGTTTTAGTTAGAAGGAGAAAGAGGAGCGTGTGCAGTCGCCTTATATAAATAACGACCCGGTATATATATACACGATATTTACTTCTCCTCATACATGTGTACTGTTGTACGCGCACACAACTCGGCATGCTAACACACAAGAACATGCATGTAATGCACAGACGACATTAGCTTAATAGAAACGGGCCTATTTAATATTAATAACTAAATAAAGTGGAGGGTGAGAGCATCAGACAGTTAGTGGGTGAATAAATTATGCAAACCCCAAGAAAAAAAAAAAAACATTAACTTTGATCTAAATCACGTCGCAGCAGAGTTTAGTCTCGTGCCTCGAAGCTGGCGGTGTGGCGGCACATACAGTGCAGTCATGTGTCTGTACGGAGGGTTCAGGTTCAGGTCTGCAGGTTCAGGTCTGCAGGTTCAGGTCTGCAGGTTCTGGTGGCGGTCATGTGTCCATTAGATGCAGGGACACTGTTGCAGTTGCAGAGTTTGACGCGTGTTTATTGACAAAGATGCATTGTCGTGACATGCACAACATCAGTTGTTGTGCAAACACAAGCAAGACTCTTTATTATACATACACAGAGTGGGAGCTCATTCGGAGCCGGTATTGAAATATGATTTGCATCACATCTCGTTACCCCTGAAGCATCGCATCCGCCGCCTGAATACTAAGACGACAAACGTCTCGGTATTAACTCGGAACAACAGAAGAGTTTGAACACTGATTGGCACTTTCATTCATTCTTAATATCTGTTTGTAGAGTTTTTTGTCTTGGACAGTGTTGAATCTTAGACTAATGAATATTTAAGGGCATGGAGCAGTTATGTCACTTTACTCTGTGGGCATACAGACGTGACAGAGAGGACAGCTTCTTCAGAGATGAGGCGGCATCGTGTCATGTCATGACGGGCGTACTAATAAATCCTCCGTTGTCCTTGATCAAACTTCATCAGAACATCTTGGACTCCAGTGCTCCACAGCTGTATGTGAACATTTGTGTGGGGGATATTAATTACCATTATGATAATAAATAATAGAGACTCAGTCCACTATCCCTAAATGAAAAGTTTTCTACATGATCAGTCATATTTTCCAAAATATGGAGCAGGCTTCCTCCATAAAACGGCCAAAAATGTCAGATATTACCACACAGCTTTGACTTACATTGACCGCTCAGCACATTGACGATATTTAGCATTGACTACAACTGGATAATCTTCTGATGATGATGCTGATGGACTGTTACAGGAGGGCTCGTTCACTCCTCAGTACTTAATAAATAAATCTAAATCTCTGAATCTGCAGTGACCTTCAGTTCAGCGACAACTTCTTCCTTTTATGTGAGGGATGATCGCAGTCTGCTGTGTGTTCAGTGGATCTATAACTGTATAACGTCTCTATAGTAGACGATGCTGTACAGTCAATAATGAATGACTGGGTTTGCCCTCTTCAGGACCTCGGAGAGAGACACAGAGTGATGAGAGCTTTGAATGTTTCAGCACCTCGGAGAGCGACCGGGGGGGTCGGTACGCCTCATCAGAAAAATCACAAACCAGCTCCTGTCCGATGTCAGGTTAAGACGCCTGCGTCCAAATATTTCTGCAACTTTACGAGCGACGTTCACAAACACTTCACATCGTGTGATGATCTCAGTGTTCGTACGGTTTGAATCAAATGTTTCACATCTTTATTCCTGCCAGGTTTGGTTGAAACCCTGCAGTGGATCATCACTCTTCTTCTGTTGATGCAGAAACTCATCACGGCTGCGTTGATGTAGAAACGAGTCCACGGCTTTAATGCTTGTGTGTGTGTGTGAGTGTGTGTGTGTGTGTGTGTGTGTGTGTGTGTGTGTGTGTGTGTGAGTGTGTGTGTGTGTGTTGAGTCACCTTTTGACACAACAGATTGTTCCCTTTGTGTCCCATTGGAGCAATTTCTATGTCTGAATGTGTGTGTTCATTGTGTGTGTTCTTTGTGTGTGTTCATTGTGTGTGTTCATTGTGTGTGTGTTCATTGTGTGTGTGTTCATTGTGTGTGTGTGTGTTCATTGTGTTATTGGCCTCAGGAGAGGAAGTGTGCGTGGAGTGTGTCCTCGTGCACTTCTATCTTTGTGAGGACCGTGCTGAGATTCAGAGCGTGAGATTGAAAACATTTTTCACAAAAAATTAATTGAATTTTTTTTTTTTACAGTTCCCAAACTGGAAGAGATTTTATGCTGCAGACTTCTGCAGACACGTCAACATCTGTCTGCTGCCGAGTTTAAATATTTTACATCTTTTTGTTTTGTTGTTTTGGGGGGCGTTTTACGGTTTCAGGCAGTTCTTTATTCTCAAGGATTGTATTCATGATTTTATTATCACATTTCTGTTTAATTAGTAAAAACTTTTTATGGCATGTGTTGTGCTATCTGTCTCATGATGTTTGTCTGTATTATTTATGATCTCTGTTCTTGTTGTGATCTTTGCTTTCCTGGTGAGATAAACGTTAAACAAGAATATGATGATAATTCTTTATCATTTAAAAACACAAACGTGTCAAAGATTTGCTGCTTTTGAGTTTCTTTGGATTTTTACTAATTAAGCGTTTTTATTGTTTAATTATGAAACAAATAATAACAAATAAATAAATAAAAACAACCGTTAGTTGCAGCTTTAGTCTGGTCCTCACTTCTTGAAAAGGTGGTTTGAGTTTGTTGTTGTCATTAGTTCCATTAAGATTACTTTTTATTTACATATTTACTCAGATTACTTACGTAATAATCTTTTACGCGTCTTTTAATTGAACAAAGTTTAATGAAACACATTTCACTATGATTGTACCTGTATGATTACATGATTACATTGATTGTCTGCCTCCCTCTCCTCACAGCAGTTTACAGTGACGGTGGCTGATTTGGTCCAAACTTTGATTTCAGACAGAAGTTGACAAACTGTAACTGTTGGAAAATGCCGCCTGTCGCTTGTTTCCGGTTCGTTTTGTGCCATCAGACTGAGAATCATCTGCATGCTGTAACTCGGCTAACATCAGCCGAGTGAAACAGCTGGACACGGCTGCCACGAACTCGCGTGGTTTGTACATGATCTTATTCTAGAGCAGAAACACTGTTTACAGGAAGATGAGGATCATTTGCTGGTTTGTGTGTGACTCTGAATGCAGTAATCATCTTTTACCACCTCACAGTGTGTGTGTGTGTGTGTGTGTGTGAGTTATTGTCTGCTTATTCTCTGGGGGGGTTATTGTGATCAGTGAAGATCCGCCCTCTTAGTTTTGCCCTTTCAAAATGGTTTTAAACCGGAGCAGCAGCTCACGGAGCCAAACACCAGTTTATCCTCCTCATTTATCTTTCACAGCATCTTGTTCGGCTTCCCACAAGGCCGGCCTGTAGGTGTGTGTGTGTGTGTGTGTGTGTGTGAGAGAGAGAGAGCTCTGGGAGAGATAAGTCATAAGTCACTGTGACTTTTTCTTTGTTTTCATGAATGATTCAGCTGCCTGACAAACTAATAAACTATCAGCGTCTCAGTGAGCGAAGCGTCACAGAGGTCCACACGGACGCCTCTTCAATACTTTACACACTCTTTGTTCCCGACTTCAGTTTGATAGAAATGCTGCAGAGGTTGACAGGAAGATGCAAAATAACTGTTTATTGAGAGCGGTGCAGGTTCACAGGAAGTGGATCTGTCCGTGATGTCCGAGGTCGAGCGGGAAATGAACAAACGTGCAGCTGATTCCTTTGTATTAGTGAGGTGATACGCTGCTGTACGGACTTTGATTAATGAGTGTTTCTTTTCAGGTGTTTGTATTTATTATTAATAAAGGCTGACAGGCTTTCATGTTCTCTGCTCATCAGACTCGGAGCCGGACAGTTTAGCTGATCCCAATCAGCATTTTTAACATTTAGTTTGGAGGATAAATTCAACTGGAATTTTTGGTTACCTGGATCCGTTTCCAGGTATGTATTGTTTTATGTGTTTTAACGTGTGTGTGTGTGTGTGTGTGTGAAACATGGCCTTGGAAATGAGATGTTGTAATCTCAGCTGGACTTACCTGGTTAAATAAATCATAACAAACCAGACGAGAGACAAATAATAAATACATCGAAAGTTTAACGAACCAAAACAATAAACTTCAGTGAGGATCGTTAAAGTGTTCAAGCACTGATGAGCCTTCATTGTGCTTTTCTACCCACCACACACACACACGCACACACACGCACACACATGAATATCCGGAGTTTCTGCCGTTATTTTTAATTATCAATGAGTGACATTCAGATCTGACCTTATAAAGGCAGTGAGAGATGTTTCATTGTCGGCCATTTTCCCTCGACACGACCGCGACAGCCGGAGGGGAACACAGAGTCTTCTCTTCTCTTTCCCCTCTGTTCAATATCTGTGTGTATGTGTATGTGTGTGTGTGTGTGTGTGTGGGGGTCTCTTCTGGTCTCCAGAGTGGTGACATTCAGAGACATTCGGAGGCGAGCCCAGCCGTGTCGTGCCAAGCTAACACCCTGACATTGTCCTGACATTTCCCTCCTGCTGGCTTCTACT
Source organism: Miichthys miiuy (assembly GCA_036365135.1). Classification (NCBI taxonomy): domain Eukaryota; kingdom Metazoa; phylum Chordata; class Actinopteri; family Sciaenidae; genus Miichthys; species Miichthys miiuy. The sequence goes on from CM071620.1 coordinate 20,206,392, forward strand.
CGCCTGCCTGCTTAGCCTCTACGTGTGTGTGTGTGTGTTATGTGTATGTGTATATATATATATATATGTGTGTGTGTGTGTGTGTGTGTGTGTGTTTGTGAGATTTCAAACTCACTGTCAACCTCCCGGATTCAGAGAAAAGGGCTCAGCAGTGCACTAATGGCTTTGGGTCTGGAAAGAAGTGCAGAAAGTCGTTCACTGCTGTGGGGATGTGTGTGTATATATACTGTGTGTGTGTGTGTGTGTGTGTGTGTACACACTACAGCAGCTCCTCTTTGTTTCCAACAGGAGGATACAGCCGTGCACAGAGCCGGAACAGTGATTACGAGACTTTAATGTGGCTGCTAAGCAGAAATTGAACATGCCAGCTGCATATTTCTGAACATGTTTTCAGATAAACTCGTGCAGCAGCTCTGACGGCTCACTGCAAAAAAATATGAAACATTTCTTCAAGAGAGCAGCAGCGAGAGAAAACAACATTCAGGTTGTAATTGCTTCAGAGAGCAAACTAATTGATATTTTAAAAGCTGCAGCCTTCTGAGCGTGGTCGATTTAAAGTTCAGAAATATGAAGTTGTCACATATTACTGCGGAGAAGTCACATCTTCAAGAGGCTCTGACAAACGTTCACTCTCATTTTTGATATGTTATGGCCTGAAATCAGCTCAGTGTTGATCATATGACCACCTGCAGGAGCTTTTACGTGAGTCTTGACGTGATCTTCTGCCTCCATCATGTGTGACACAGACGTCACTCTTTTTGGCACCACGGTAACTGTGGTTGAGCTGAGAAATATGTCAGTTTAGTTGTTGTTATTCCTGCAACTTGACTGACAACAACCTGTACAGTTACATCAGTCCCACCCACCCACCCACCGCCGCCGCTGCTGCTGCCAGTTTTTGTATTGATGTAGCTAACTAATCAGGAAGATGGTGTCCGCCTACAAAGCTCTGACTGACTCGGCTGTTTTTTTTTTTTTTTTCCAATCAGGGAAACATCTGTTAGTATGCAAAACACTGAGGCCAGATGTAGAAACGATGTGCATGCAGGAAAAAACACGCCTGATCCCATACGGTACATAAATTCAACAGCTGAGATCATGTAGCACCAACGGAAAGGTCTGACCGCCCGCTGTCTACTGCAGGTAACACACTGACTGTGCATAAACATCTTGTATAACCACTTCAGAAAAGCCATTCATTCAAGGACAAACCACAAACTCGACTTTTACCTCCATCCAAAGAAACACCAACGATCTGTGGCACGGTAAAAAAAAAAAGTAACTAACTAGCTTGTGAAGCACCACTGTACAAAAACTCTGATGATGTTAGCCTAGAGGCAGTGACAGGGCATAAATGCGATTCGCCCCCCTCCGGCGCCCAAACTACAACGAGAGAAGATGCTTTAGAAATATCTTTGCTTCTGGCGCACACACAAACACACCTCATCAGAGTCAAACGCACCTCTACCAGCAAAGACGACATTAATATAATTAAATACTGCTTCAACAACTGAACAATTAATGTCGATATCCAGATAGATTTGTTATTGTTGCTGTGTATTTATTTTATGAAACCTTGCCAAGTGCAAAAAACAAGCACTAAACCACACGAGGCCGTGTTTTGTTTTTGCCTTAAATCCCTTTAGCTGTTCTAAAGTCAGTAAAATTGTGGCTCAGTGCTTAACTTAATATGCCACCTGGTGCTATAGTCACTTTAAACCTGCTCTGTGACACTCTCTATTTAAAGTTTAGGACATTCTTCCATGCATCCATCAGTGTGTTTTAATGTAAAGCAGCTTCATGCTTTCAGAACTTGTTTTTTTTGATTCACATCCAACACCCGGGCTAATTTTGTCCTCGTTCTAACTCAGACTGCTCTGAATCTTCTCCTGCCAGGAAACAAAGTTCCCAGAGTGCAGACAGTTGGAGGAGCTGCAGGGATTGACTTCAGGCACTGAGGTTTGTGAGCGCTCATGTCCGACAGTCTCTGCAAATATACTGACCTGACTTGGTGGTCCAGTAGTCTGCGGGCAGTTACACGTTGCAGGACTCAGCGTGCCATGAGAGATGATGTGTTAGATGAAGGAAGAAGGCTTAGATACACTCAGTTGGCAGCCAAGGTTTGAGAGTCTCTGTAAGCCATGGGCGCTTTGGATTTCCAGGCACATCCAGAAGTGGTTTTAACTCGGGGAGGTTGGGAGCTCGGGGGATTACAGCTGCACACTGGATCAGCCTGAAAACTAGAAGAACAGCGAGCGCAACATTCAAACTAAGATAAGAGTCTTCATTTTGTGTTTTTCTGGTTTTCCAGATGGTGTACTGCAAGAGAAGATGGGACTGATCAGCAGTGAAAACTAGTATAACGTCTGGAGGGAGGTTTCCAAAGAGAGAAAGAACGAAGACTTCAGTTTATAACAGAAAGCTGGCTTTGAGCTCAATAAACAATAAGTCGATCTACAGTTGATGGTTTAATATAACGCAGACAATCTCGTTCAACATAAAAAGATACAGACTTAATCTACGTTTAGAAAACTCTTTCTGTTTCTCTGGACCTTCTAATCAGCATTTGTTGAAGATTTTGTTTCTCTTCAGCATATCTGTCCTCACATGAACCTGCCCTGTCCTGATCTGAACTAAATATGTGAACATCTGTTAATTCTAATAATAAAAACTGCAGCAATAATTTCCCAGGAACAGTTCAAGTTGCTGACCCATACGAGAAGCTCCCATGAGCAAAGCCAGGTCAAGGAGAACCTGTCCAGATTCTGGTATTTTTCCCAAAGCAGAGCGATGTTGAAGTCTTTCGCCAAAGAGTGTTGAAATAACCAACTGACCAGAAGTAACACGCATGGCTTGTTGGTGTGCATCGGATTGGTGAAGGCGTTTCAACATATCTGCGATCTTTTTACGATCCTGCCGGGCTGCCCCTTTCTTCACGTCGTCTCTTGGCTCCTTATTTACGCCACCGCTTAATTGGCGCCCAATTTGGTTTGAGTCAAGGCCAAGGATCTTTGCTTCTTCAAACAATCAATCACACTGAAGGCAGGTAGGAGATTTCGGGTCTCAGCGATTCTCAAGGTCCCCTCAACAAAGAATCTACCCCCCTTCTGATCCGTTACCCCACAGTGTACAATAGTAGTAATAGTTTCTGGTCAGTGTCAGTCGATGGTCGTCCTGCGAACACTGTTCCTCACTCACTCTGCAACAAATCACTTTCCTTTGCAAGTATTCATGGGGTTGAATTATTTATACTTTTCCCGTGTAAATTATGCATAAGTACATTTATGGTGTTACAGAAGGGGCAACTCGGAGAGAGTTACTTCATCCTTCATGTTGAGCGGGGAGCGTTGGTGTTAAATTTTAACCGTGCAGAAAGTCAAAGGTCTCCGCTACTTTTATGTGTCGAGATCAACGCTGACAGACGGATGTGCAGGTTACTGACTCTGCTCTGTGTTTGGCAGCAGGACTGAAAAGGATCCTGACTAAACTAAACTAAAAAACACGACAGATATAAAAGGTCATTAAAAGTTTTGTAGAGGAGCGTCTCGGTCTAACACACGATCGAAACAATAACCTGATGGAGACCAGAGTCAGTTCAGGACATCTTCAATAAAACCTTCCTGCTGTGAGCTTCATGCCATGTCTTACCTTGAGCCTTAAAGGTCAGGTCATTGTTGCTAATCGTGGTATTAATTAAGTGGAAATCCTTCCATTAGTGAAGTGTTTAAATACCAGGGTAGGTAAATGTCAGTCTAATCAGTGCCCAGATTTGAGAGGGGCTTAATTGTGAAGCTCAAAATGAAATGCGCTGCTGTTTGCCGGCTAAGACCGCGTTAATACAACACAAGCTGAGACACGGGCCGGTTAATTCTGCATTAGCATAAAAAGATTAGAGACATTTGTTAAACTGATGATCTGAATTTAGTCACTGTTGTTCTTATTCGTTATTGTTTGGATTAGCAAAGTGTGTCCGTGGTGGTTTTAAATGGAGAGAGACTGAAATACTGTTTGATGAAGTTAATCGAGGGACTTATATTTGTTTTATCAGGTCCGAGCTGCAACAAAGGGTTAATTTCTATTACAGATTAATCTGGATTAGTTGTTCGGCCCATAAAATGTCAGAAAATGGTGGAAAACGTTGATCACTGTTTCCCAACGCTGAAGGTGACATCGACAAATGTCTGGTTTTGTCCACAATCCAAAAGATAGCTGGAAGAGCACGGTCGGTTTATCGGAGCTTTCATTGTCTTTCGCTGAGGAGAGACTTCCATCTTTGCCGCTCTGCCACAAAGCCCAGATCAGCCCAGATGGTTGTCCTGAAGGAAAGGAGTGACAATCAGCCTCTCTTATTAAAGCCTTTCTCCCCAGATTGTTCAGTTTATCTGGGCGGCCAGCTCTAAGAGGAGTCCTGATTGTTCCAAACTTCTTCTATTTAAGATTTATTGAGGCCTCGGCGCTCTCTAAAACCGTCCGGGCAGCAGATATTTTTGTAGCCTCTCGTTTTTTTTTTTGACTCTTAAACAAAAGGATGCACTGGCCTCTGACCACACCCTGCAAACACCGCTGCACATGCCGAGGAGCAAGCCTGCAGTCTCTGCAAACTCCTGAGGGAAATATGTGTGGCTTCCTTTCACCTAAGCTCACCTGCTTCGACATGACGCTGTCCCTGAGCTCTGCGGGCATTTGTGTTTGTGCAGCTGCGAGAACTTATGTATTGAAATCGAGACGGCCACAGGTGGAAAAAACATCTCAGAGAGAAATGGGAGCTTAAAACGTGTGCTTAAAATCCTGTTTTCCGCCTCGTTATGACTGATGAATTCATGCGGTTTTACCGGTTTTAGAGTCGGAATGTGCTGTAATAAGTATGCTAAGAGTGGAAGAGGAATATTTATTATGCAACAAGGACACAGAGTAGTGAGCTACAAGTGTTCCCTGCAAATAGGAACTTGCTGGATCGTGAGGTGACGACATTAAGACGATGATTTATCAGGAGAGGATGAATCGTTGTTGTTGTTGGCAGAATGGACGCTCTAATCAATGCATGCAGAGTAAACTGTGCACGTACAGGAGAGAGCGGCTCTGATCCGGTTATCTCATCTTCCTCCCGCCATGATTTTCCCATCAGTCCTCTGTCGTCGTCGTCGTCTCTCAGTTTATTCACGTCAGCGTTGAAGTCGGCGCTCGGCTAATGATGCCTCTCCTCTCGCTGACCTTCTTTTACTGCGGAGCGAGCGGCGGGGTGATGTGTGAGCATGGCTGCGCTGACGTATCGGCCCCTGCGGCGCTTTTCTATAACACACACACACACACGCACGCATCAGCTCTCGTCGACACAAATATGTTGGTTTATCAGCAGTCCACACACTCCCTGTGACAAGAGCCTTAAGGGTAACAAACGCTGGTAAGAAGACCACTACGCGTGTGTTTGCGTCGATAAAAACACACACAAACACACACACTGTATAAACTGGAGAGGTCAGCAGGATGACCCTGTGCTTCAGAGGGAATCTCCACCCGGTCAGAGGTCGTGGGTTCAGCCTGTGTACCATCAGGATTCAGTGCTCAATGATTCATATCCCGATACGACGCGACATACCTGCGTGCTGTTGATAACATCACTGATCAATACAGCAGCGAAGCCTTCTGAGAGGACACAAAGGTGCAAAGCTGAAAAGAAAACACCTGATGAAACTATTCTGAAGCATTTTGTACGACTAGAAAAGTCTGATCAAATAAAATGAAGTGCACAACTACTCACAGCTCAGGTAAGTCTCAGTGTCAATCATCCATCCATTATTTGTAACCGCTTATCCTCGTCAGGGTCACGGTGGGGCCGGAGTCTATCCCAGCTGACTTTGGGCGAGAGGTCCAAAGTCCACTACGTGGAAAACTTCTAGTACTGATGCCACGAGTTTCTAGAAAAGTTTAGAGAAGAAGCTGCTCTCTATTTATTTATTTATTTAGGTTAGTCTTCATCCTTGATGTCTTGTAAGTTTTACTCTTGTGGTACTTATACAGTCAGACTTTTCTCCACAGCGGTGGCACAACCAGTCACAGTCGTGGGAAAACAGATTATGGATATTCAGGCCAAGACTTCTGCAGTCCGATTAGCAGCTTGACAGAAGAAACACATTTCATCTAAACTAAAAAAAAAGCTAAACTGTCATCAGAGGATTACATTTGGTCAGTGTGCTCCACCTTTGCTCTCCACATGAACCTGCTTGAGCTGCTACGTTTGTGAGCATGAATTCTCCAAGTATCAGGATGAACCCACTGTCTGCTCGTCTGGTTAACATTCCCACCTTCATTAAAGGGCAGCGCTCAGCAGCTTCTCCTAAACATCCAGGATGATTTCCAATGCGGCAGATTACGCAGTAGCAAACAAGGCTAACAGTTGCTTAACTTTAAACCAGAGGAGTGTGAAAGATTAGAAAGTTAATTTGAAATATGTCTGAAGGCGATGACGTTAAGACATGTAAATTTATTGGCAGAATGATACATCTAACAATGTTTTGAGACCCCGTAACATCACCTAAATGTTTGTAGAGGAGTTCCAAACAGAAAAGCTACTTGTAATGCATGCCGTTTCTCAGCTCGGTTTAATTAACAGAGCTGCAGTCAAACAGTAATTGAATTTGGATCTGCTCTGCATTTGCACAGTCTCCCTAAAAACACCAGCAGACTCAGCTTGTGTTGTATTAACGCGGCAAACAGCAGCACATTTCATTTCGAGCTTCACAATTAAGCCCCTCTCAAACCTGGGCACTGATTAGACATTTACCTGCTCTGGCTCCGACCAGCGCCGACAGCAAAGTGTGGAAAGAATCGCAGAACTTTAAACAGAGTTTCATGTCTCTTTTATTATTTTCAGTCACAAAGAATCAATCAAGTCATTCAGCTAGAGTAAAGATGAGAAAACACGCTTCACAAATCAGTCGAACGTTGGTTTGTGAGTGGAGCCGCTGCTCCGTGTGTCGTCTTACCTCTTCGCCTTTTCATTTCCCTCCTCCACTGGGCTGAGACGTGGAGGCTGAGAGGCCACCAGGGGGGAATGTCAGGGATGATCGCAACATTGTCCCCAGACATGACAACGAAATCAAAACACTGCTGCTCACACACACACACACACACACTTGGTTTTTCTGCAGGTTTTCTTGTGCGAGTTCAAAATGTATTGATTTTTTTGTTTTTGGGGTGCACGGCTAAAGGAACAGCAGATCTCAAAGAAAGAAATAGACAACATAAAATGAATGCGGTGACTTTAGAATAGGCGTCGTAAGGGCTCTCTCTCTGATCTTTGTCAGGCTGTAGGCGACCAAGACGAAGAGAAAACAAGTTTGCAGTTGTCAAGCCTCAACTTTTAGGCATCGACTTTGGTCTGAACATTCATGGTTCCCAGATAATGAACCCTATTAAATTTGATGATCCTCTGACTTTTTCCTTTAGCGCCACCATCAGGTTTGTTCAGCTCGCTCCTTGGCGAAACGCCGTTGACATTGACCCTGGGGCTTAAGAGGTTAATGCATTCATGTTCCCCTTTGGATGAATCAAAACATTTGTCGATCCCCTGAATTTGTTATGATCACTCCTTTTTTTCCTGACCAAAAACCTGCAGAACTAGCGACATTTCCATCAGCCACAAACGACGACAGCGAGCATCGTAAACGTCTAGCATTCCTGTTAGCACGTTAGCGTGCAGCAGCATGTCTGTAGCCTCTTCACGGCTTGTCGTCTCTGTTTCTTTGATACATTAAGTAACATTCAGAAGAACAAACGCTCATCTCTACGTATCAGCTTTTGAAGAGCTGTGACTCAGCAGACCTCACGCTAAAGTGGACGTAGTTCCAGGTAAAACAGTTCCACTAAGCTGTGTGTATTTTTGGTTAAAAATCACTTTATTCCACTCAGGATGAGGTTTTTTATCTCGGGTCTATTTCATATCTCTTAATGGGATTTCGATATAAGATGTTTTTCTTTTCACTGTGCTCAAGTTCAGCACCTGTGTCACTAATGGATGACATTTCATTTTCATCTCCTGTGGTTGAAACAGAAAAGAAATGATCTTCCTGTCATTAAATGTGTTATGACAGAGCCTGAATGGAGTTTTATCAGGATGATTTGCTTCTTCACGACAGTCCTGGGAAACTTCAAACTAAAGCTTTTCTTCGTGAAGCCACATGTTGTTCCACATTTACCGAGCCTCTTCAACCTGATAGTAAAAATTGACTTCATTAGTTTTGAGGAACAAACTCAGGTTACATGATTTCACGATGCCTCGTCCAATAAATCAGAAAAATAGAAAATGTGTAAACATGTCCATCCATCCATCCGTTTATTTCCTCTTATCCGGGGTTGGGTTGAGCAGCTTTAGCAGGGCGTTCCAGACGCCCCTCTCCCCAGAAACACATCCAAGCTCCTGCTGGGGGATCCCGAGGCGTCCCCCCACACCCGCCTGGTGCCTCTCACCCTGGGCAACTCCAGAAAATGATTCCAGCCCCTCTCCAGGATTTTGGTTCTGGATCCAATGCTATGCCTGGAGGTGAGCCAACCAACTATATCTAGCTGGTGACGCTAAGCTCTGGTTCCTGCAAGGTGACGTTCCAGCAGTCTGCATGCCGGGAAAAAGCACACCCAAGTTCCTGCCTTTGCCTGCCACCTGACTTACAAGGCACCCGACCACTGTACCTCGTCCTGGTTTTGGATCGGATAATACTTCAAAGGTCCAAATTAATCAGCATAATCAGACTTCCAAACTCCTTTAAAAGGTCTCTGAATGCATCCCCAGTATATGATGGTTTGCATGTTGAATATGGTGCGTAAAAGGAGAAAATGAGTCTTGTTGAGTCTGTAATAAAAAGGAGTGAAAACACTGAAGCTGCCTGACTAAACGTCTCCGCTCGTTGGACATCTAAATGACAGCTTAGCTGCAAAAGAGGATTAACTCAGATTAGCTCTAATACCTGTGACAGCGGCTTGATGGGACACTAAAAAGGTGAAGACACAGTAGAGCTCCTTCTGTTTTGTTTCAATGTTTTTAAAAAGCTCAACGTCTGATCAAATCATGTCAAGATTTGCTGCTGGAAACGATTCACACTCAACGGGACTGCATTTAATTAAACGTATTAAATTCAGGTTATTGATAGTGACCTTACAGAGTCTCTTCTTCAAACAAATGTATATTAAATTACTTTAATAACATCATGTCAAGATAGTGAGCAACCCGCTGATGAACATACTGGAGCAATGCGTGACTAAAAGTCCTTAATAATTAATAAGAACAACAACGACTGAATCTCTTTTTAAAAAACGTATTAACGATAATGTGAAGAGAGCCGGTGTTTGACAGGGTGGTGACAGCGCAGACGTGAGACAAACAAAGCTGGACGTGGCGGGAGGACAGCTGATGGGGAGAGCGCAAAGTCCATGGAAAACACAGAGCTGTTGTCGTGCTGTTAACACGATGGAGACTAAATGATCTGCTGCCGTCCGGACGGTTTTATGCAGCACGGTTTGATTAGATGATGAGGCGCAGGCGAGGTAATCAGACAGGTGAGGACACGCCCCCGAGGCTCACAAACACAGAGAGGAAAAACACAAGGAAGGAAGGAAGGAAGGAAGGAAGGAAGGAAGGAGGCACATCTTTCCTTGACCACATGACATTTTCCATAAAATAATTTTATCATTTCTATGTCTAAGTTATCCTGTGACTTTGACTTTAAACACTCACACTAGGTCTGAGGTCGAGGGATGAAGGACGAAGGGATGGGAGGAGAAAACAGGGTCGTCGGTAGATGGAGGAGTTCGTCAGTTGACCGGCAGACAGGAGGGAACCTGGAGGGATTTGAGACTCTGGGTGTGGGGAGCCGTCTCTCTGTGTCTCTTTGTATTAGAGCCCAGAGAGCAGAGTACAGTTCGAGTTTAGAGTTTGACTCTATGCACTCCATTTGTGCATGGAGTTTTAGAGTGTCTAATCAGCTGACGTGACCTCAGATCAAACAGAGGCTTCGATCATCACCACAGATTCAAAATGAAAATGTACGTTGCTTCCTGTCACCTTCAGGAGAACCTCAAAATAAATGCTCCATCACAAACTAAACCCGGAGTAGTTTGTGCTGCTGTGTTGAAGCAGCTCTCTGCAGTATTTGGTTTAGATTCTCCGCATGAACGGAGAGGACTCTTTTTGATCAGCTGTCCAAATGTTCCCGTGTGATGTTTGTTTATAACTCGCTTCAAATCAGACTTCACCCGACTGGAATCAAACGTTACCCGAGAGGAGCCGCAGTTTGTTGCATTTCATCAGAAACACTTAATTAAATCACAGTTTTCCAATACCTTGATATACAATATCGGGACACTGTCCAGCCTAATGAGGCTCGGGCTTGTGGTTGTGTTGAGGTTGTGGCTGAAGTCTAAATTGCTGTGACCATATTGGTATGAAATTAAACTCACTGCCCATTGATTTTGGAATTCATTTCCAGACTGTACTGATTTCTTTAAAGGCGTCGGCACAGGCAATTTTCGAGGCCAATTTTCTTCATAATGCAGAGACTTAAGACTTATCCAAGCCGCAGTCGTTTCACAATGAGCCGGTCCCTTCGCTTTGCTGCCAGGAGGCAACCTCATGTACCAGTAGACCCTGGATATTATTGGACTTATGGGGATTAAGAAGCCAAGTCTTGATTTTGCTCCACAAATCCAGGAAACGGATGCAATGAGTGGAGAGAGCCGAACCGGAGTCTGTGCAGGGGGCTTTGTGTCGACGGTAAAGAGGAGTGTGAATGGGAATTATAATTCACAGCGTCTCTCAGACTGTCTGACAGGCGGTAGAGTTGATAGCAGCAGCAGCGTTTGAGGGGGGGGGTAGGCAAGAGAGACTCGGGGAAGGCCTGTGGCATGCATTCAAAACGAGACCGGGCCACAGTTTAAATTTAAAAAAAGACCCTGCAGAGAGAGAGAGAGAGAACAAAACAAAGAGGAGGTGGAGAGTTTCTAACATCACTCACTGAAGTTTTGAGGATCAATAAATAATCCTTCATTAGAAGCAGGCGGTGAAGTGAAATGCAAACGTCTGACGGCGTCTTCGATATTTACCAATACACCTTGTAAAACAGTCTGCGTCATCGAGCTCCGAATCCCCCAAAGTCGCCTGATTCATATGCACACGGTGAACAATGCGCTCTATTGTGAAGAATATTGACCATAGCAAATGGAAATGCTAATACAAAATTCCCTTAAGCACAGAGGCTGCTCCTATACAGCAGCGCGTGCATGCGCAAACGATCCAAATATGGCATATCTCGCTGCTTAAAAAAATTGAGTTTCTGCAGAGAATCTGCAAACAAAAGCATTACGGAGGCTCAAAAAAAACGAGAAGCAGCGGCTCAACAGAAGATAAAAAGTTTAGATAAGATAAAGAGGAGGAAGAAGCAGAGCAAACTCCTGCAGTGAATGTAAGCGTGTAAGATTAAAATCAGAGAGACAAAGGGATAAAAATAGTTGAGTTTAATCAAGGAATCAGTGACACTTACAAATGAGTTCAGCATGAACATCTGCAAGATAAAAGCCAATAAAGATAACGGCGCACAAAAAAGGGTTTGCCATCATCGCCGCCTAATACGCCTAATTACCACCAATTATCTGTTTGAAATTGCTCGCCGTCAGTTTGAAGAGTCTATAATCAAGATGAACAGCACAACAGATCGTTATACCGTTACTGTAAAGGTTGCCGTTATAGTCATCATCTCAAAAACTGGACCCCCTCCTCTCCCTCTCCCCACCTTCTGAGGTCGAGTCAGCTCCCGCGACGATAATGAGGTTTTCAAAGCTAATTGAAATAAACAGCCCATTATGTCAGAATTAACGAGTCGATTGGTTCAGGACGGTAAACGTTCAGGTCGGACGAAACGGTGACAAAACATGGAGGTCGTTCTCCGTAAGTCCCCATGTTAAAATCTCCAACTTCACAGTTAGACTGTTCAGATTGTTTCAGTTAAATAACCTGTTGGAGGCTTCACATGAAGATGAGAAAAGAAACCACAGAACATTTGAGTAGCAGGACAATATTTTTATGTTTTAGAGTTGCATTAATCATCTTCAGACCTCTATGATTTGTTCTGACCCCACTGATGTAAATATAATCTGTAGTAAATTGGCTACCCATGAACATCAGCAAACTCATCGTGTCCTCTGCAGGTAGTTTTCTCATCTCGTAACAACCTTTTTAAAAGAGATGAACCGCCGCACATGAATCAGTTTGAATCTTAAATTCATGCGTCAGCTCATCTGAGTTCATCTGTTCTGCTTCAGCACCGTTTCAAATTCCACATGGAGGGAAACGACTCGAGACGTGCCGACTCATCTGTAACACAATTATGTCGTCTTGATCTCTTGGATCTCATCCTGTAACTGAACCAAGATCCATGGAGAAATATTTCAGCCCAGCTTTGAACCCTTCATCCCTCAGGAGGGGGGACCATCCCCGAGGACCTGATTTTACTTCTTCTCTGAGGCATGGCCACTTGGAAATCAGAGCTGAGGATGGTTCATCACAACTCAAAAGAGAGGGTAGATGATAATCAGCGCTCGTGACGTTTTAATTTGGGTCTAAGTGTCTTCCAGCAGTGACTGAATGTTTTTCATGGTGTTTATAATAAAAGAGAATACAGACAAAAGATTTGTTAGCCTAATCCAAAACCTGGAACCTGACCCGGCTATCAGAGCTAAACTCTTAAAAGTGATGGCTCCCTTCAATGTATGAAGGTAGCCTCGGGCAGCTTTGTTTTATTCTGGCGGGCACATTTGTTCCATGTCATATCCTTCTTTCTTCCTCTGTAGTCAAGGCCAAATAAACCGAGACCAAGTCATGGCCAACCACCAGAGTGTATCGAGACAGAGACAAGACCAAGACTTTGAGGGTTGAGACCAAGTTAAGACTGACAGTATATAACAAGGTAGCAAATACTCACAAAAAATCTTCACGACACTGTTTTGCAGATGAACTCTTCGTGGTTTGGGAAACCATTTATTTATTCCAGAAGACTGGGCTGCTGTCTCCTCCTAGACAGTTAACAAATAAACCAGACAATGCACAGGCAAGTAAGTGACATACGCAAAGTTGTGCTCTTGACCTGTCTTGAACTAAAGTACTCTTAGTCTGGTCTTGGATGTCTGGGTATTTGTGGGGTTAAATTTGTACCATTAACACTCATGTAGTGACACAGTTAAATGTGAACTTTCCCCAAGAGCCTCATGTTTCCTCTCATCACACGTTACATTTCCTCCATCCTAATCCTCTTTTTCTTTGGTGATGCTACGATTTTAAATCCCCAGTTGTCCCTCCTTCAAAAAACTTTTCCTAACAGAGATAAAACTTCTCTTTCTTTGTCTCTGTTCTTAAAAAAAGGTTAGCTGTCCCCTCAGTCTATGAACAGCTGGTACACTGCCAGGCCCGTTCAATTTTTTTTTTTTTTTAAAGAAAGGGGTCAGATGTCCCCTCACTACTCAGAAGTTTGTACAGTTTCATGAACTGAACGCAGCGGGTTGTTTGGAGCTAGTAGAGCCATCCATCTAACAGCGAGGAACATCCATTTCTCTCAGCAAAGTCGAGTTCCCTTACCATGTCCTGAAGAAAAAGAGAAAAAGACTTTGACAGATTACAGCCCACCACTGTCTCTCTCCACTAAATCAATCAGTCTCCCGCTCTCTCATATTCTGCACAGCGCTCCGCTCGACAGAAGCGGCGTCCACATGGATTCGCCTGATGAAAAACGCTGCACGCCGCTGACAGACATGTCTAATATGGGCCGTATCACAGTCCCGCTACTGACACACAGACTCTTCTTCTTTTATCTCCGCTCAAACTTTTTTTTTTGGAAACTAGAGCAAACATCTGACATCTGGTAACAGCTTGACATTCGTTTTCCATGCAGCAGAGCGCTGGTAGAGGCGGCGCACGGCCTAATAACGATCGATACATTCCTCAGGACGCGACGCGCCTCGGCTATCACTGTCCTGTTACGAAAACGAGCAAGTGGAGCTGAACTCGTGCTACATCGTCCGTGTCGACAGCCTGGAAGCTGAGCACGCATACATACCAGACTGTAATGTGTGTATTTTACATCCGCAATGTATTCAACCAAGTAAAACATAAATAAACGTACAGAGTGTCATTTATTTCCTTTAAGCTGACAGCCCACGTGAGTAAATGTCTTCGCCTCGTGGCTTTCTGTTTCTTCTCCTGTCTAAGCGAAGGCTTGAATGAACTAAAGTCATTACCGGCGGCTCTCGGTCGACCCACAAATCAGATTTGAAACTCTTTTATTGGTTTTGCACTTCTGTTAGCAGCCTGACATCTGCATGTTTATCTGATATGCTCTGACTTTACCTACAGCAAAAACACACACACACACACACACGAGACGCCCCTCATTAAATTATCCTGTCTTTCTTTTAGGAACTTTATATATAGTGGTTTTAAAAAACGAATTTTGTAAGAGGATGTCAAAGCCACAATTTGAAGTAAAACTCAATTAAATGAATTAAACTCAACTAAATTAAGTGATCCAGATGTGTACACACAACATGATATCATCGAATGGTCGCTTTCGTATGTAGTTTGCGTCTTCTGAGCTTTACGATTATTAACGCTGCGACATCTAATGAGTTTTGGATGTGCGGGACAGGATGAAGTCACTTCACTGTCATGGTAGCATCAATAAACGCAGGACTCTCCTGGTGTTCACCTTGAATTGAATTGAGCGTTTTAGTGTCTTTCAGCTTTCTGAGTCCCAACTTTACTGCTTTGGTTCAGTCTCACCGCTCTCATCAGCCTAGTTTCCAGCAACACATTTCTGATGGACCTACTGAACATTACCGGTACAGGAAACTAGCTGGTGAACATCCACCAGCTAAAGAGCCGGATATTTCCTTCACCGGTTTATAAAACCTAAAACAAAGAGTGAATACTGGACTTGACATTCACTTGTCTTTGCTCATAACTTTTCTTTAAAAACTTCACAGGCTGTAATATGTCGGACGTGTTTGTGATGTTCAGCTTGTTGTGGCGTTCTGCCCCCAAGTGGCCAGAAAAAAAACCTGATTAATGCAGCTTTAAAGTTCAATTTTCGGTTCAATACATTGTGACTAAATGTTAAACACTCCCGGTGGTGAAACGCTCTGTGTGAAGTGCCATCTTTTTGATCGGTTCCTCTCACTGTCAGCCCGCCTGCCCGCCTCTGTTGTGCCCTGCACATTGGTAAACGCTGTTGTTGTGGGGGAGAGATGGATGGATGTGATGAACTCATTTATTATTCAGACCTCAGTGTGTCTGAAGAGGGACAACAGGACGGCAGAGAGAGAGAGAGAGAGAGAGACAGAGAGAGAGAGGAAGAAAGACCTTGGTTACTAATGAGGGTTTATCACAATGATACAACCTTCCTCATGCATCTTTCATACGAAGACCTGCATAAGTACACAAACACGAGAGGCCGTGTGATGCATCGTTGCGTGTCCCGGCATTAATGTGTGTAATAGCCATGAGACGGTCCAGACTCGACCCGGCCTATACGGGATCAGATACAGGAGAACACCATGGCAACGTAACATTCAAACGGCTGTTAATTTATCCGAACAGACGCTTTCTAATCACACAGAGGTTGTTTTGTTTCATGCTATATCAAAATTTAACAGCTTAAAACACATGTAAGATATTTACACTGTAATAAAAAATAAATATAGAATCAACGATCATCGCATACAGTATTTACGTCATCGTGTACGACTTCTTACAGGTTCAAGATGCGAGAAATTCCTGATATTAAAGGTCCAGTGTGTCAGATTTAGAGGGCTCTGCTTACAGAATATGTAAGTATCATTATGTTTCTGTTACCTTAGACAGACACTTTATATCTACAGATGTCACTGTGGACACCACGTTGAACCGCCATGTTTCTACAGTAGCCCAGAGCGGACGAACCAAAGACGGAGAGGGCAAAACAAGGGCGTTGCAATCCAAACAATACGACTACGTGTCACTAAATCCACACACCGCTCCTTTAAATCATCAGATTAGTTTGGAAGTCTTGTAGCAACTTTCAACCTGCAGCTCCATTAAAAAAAAATGTATTTTCTGCATCTCCTCATGAATTCGTCAGTCTCTCAATATTTTTACGACTTCAAAGCCAATTTGTTCCCGTCACGACTTAAAATCTCTCAGAACGGATCAGATGAATGCAGATTAACACACATCTGGTGAGTATTTACAGAAGAAGGACGGTGTATGTGGGACTGAGTCAAAATAAACTGTGTGTAACAGCGTGGCTCATTGATGTGTTATAATAGTTTTTGGACAATGCACAGAGAAATAAGTTATCAGGCTTTGGATATAAAGAGAATACTTGGTACAGTGCAGATCGATGTGTTATTGGTTTTGGTCTTTTCACAACTTTGTATTAACAATAAGTTAATCTACAACAATCACAAGTCATGAGCTTCAGTTCTCTGCAGACTCTTCACGTCTCAAAGCCTTCTTCTTTGTTCTTTGAAGACAGTTTAATGCAAACAGACTGTACGTGAACAGTGTCGTCACAAACTGAAGCATCTTCCTCTGATGGCATTCAGATGGCGGCGCTCTCATCCATGATACGTCCCCATCTGCGGGTACGAGCTCGGTGAAGGAAAACACGATGTAAACACACATGTTCGGTGAGTCGGCCCGCAGTGGGAGAAATGTTGGACGCGGTGAAGGAAAGTGAAGGCGTTTCGATGTTGGATGTGTTCTTACTCGACGGGGTTACCGATGGTTTTCATGTCGGTGAGAACAATGTTCCTGTAGCTGCGCTCCAGCCCCTCCATGAACTCCAGGTAGTTGCTGACCTCGAAGCCTTGGATTGGCTCCTCCTGCACGTAAACAGAGAATGCTTACTTATCAACACTGTAGCAAGTTAAAGGGACAATCCACCTATTTTTAACACATAAAGGTCAGTTTACCCATCAAGGAGAGCGAAAATAACCATGATATTGTATCTCGAGTCTGTTACAAGCTGGAGGCATTAAGTTTAAATGGGGAATTTGCCCATTTTTTCAGCCTAGTGGGACCTCGTGTCTGCACAGGTTCTGGAGTTGTAATTGTTTATTTCCACCTGGGTCAGCTTGTTCTTGTGTCTAACTGAGATGTTCCCGCACCAGGAGGAGGCGGTGTTAGAGGTGAGAACCCTCTCAACTGTAGGCCGTGGTCAGGGTGTGTTTGCTGGCATTTGAAGCTCCTGGATTTCCCGAGACAAGATACAGCTGCTGCCTTTTTGTAAACATAGTCTGAAAGTTGAGTTTATTGATGACTGTTCCCAGATTTGAAGTGATTAGGAACTAGAGATTAAAAATCAGGATATATCAGCCTTTTCTGCTTTAATTCTGACCTTTATTCTCACTGGAGGATCCCTTTAAATGAAGCAATGACTGGCTTTTGGCCTTCGTATGGACATAAACTGTGAACTGTTCAACCAAAGAATGATTCATTCAGTTTGTTAGCAGGTGAGGAGTGAATAATTCAATATAACCTTTTCATCAGAATACTTTACATTCAATCTGTTTCAAAGTCAAAGGAAATCAAATTAAATCGACTGCAGCACCGTGCCAGGAAACAACATCATTAATGAGGTTTTACATGTCCAAGAAGCAAAACAATATCTTAATAAGTACGAGCACCTCCGTCACATAACAAGATGTGCTTTAATAAACTGTCTGTCTGAGAGACAAGAATCAGAGCAGACAAAAGAACATTTTATTTGCCTCATTTGTTCAGTCAGCATTTTAATTTCGCCTGCCTTAATTGCCGAATGAGCCGCGGCATGCATCTGCCGCGATAACACCAATCCTCGTGGGCAATGCAAACACTGCAGCAGAGCAAATAACTGTGACTGGTGCGCGGTATGTTGTGAGCGGCATTGTCAATTAGCAGAAGAGCTGCACCCAGAAGACGTACAGCGCTCGGAATAACAACAGCACAGCAAACATTTCACCCTTTGTCATTATCCAGGCCAAAAAAAAAAACACGACCAGAGTTTAATGACTTCTGCGACTCGTCTCCTCATTTTCTTTCATCACATTGCAGAATGTGTTTTTTTTTGGAGAATCTAATTACGGTTTTATTTTTTGCAGGTAAATAACACTGACAAGGACATGACGCGGTGATAGCCAACCTGTGTTTTCCAACCTGGAGGCACCCCGGAGAGGTCACGAAAACCAATCTGAGGGGTCGTAAGATTAACAACAGGGTGGAAGATGGAACAAAATAATGTTTATTCTTGAATCTTAGGGTAGATGGTGAGCCGGTCAGTCCACCACTTCGGTCCAGGCTGAAATATCTCAACAACTATTGGACGGATTTCCATTCAATCTTGTAAAGACGTTTATAATCCCCCGAAGATGAAACCTAATGACTTTCGTGATCCCCTGACTTCTCCTCTAGCGTCAACAGCAGGTCAACACTTCTGTTTGCTCACAAAATATCTCAGCAACTATTAGATGAATCGCCCAGGGAGTTAATCCCACTGTTAGCATGCTGTTGTTCGCTTTGCAGTGACAAAATAGAGCCTGAACGAACAGCTAGCAAGGCTGTAAACTCTTAGTTTTGTTGAGCGTAAGGGGTTTAAATCACTTTAGTTGAGCTGCTCACAACTTAAACGTATTGAACTTGATATGACAGATAACTTTTGATGCTTTTTAAGGAGGCACAAGCCAAAAGAAAGTTTAGGAACAACTGATTTACACTATCCTCTATCAGAGGTAGGTACAATCCCTTCTCTTTCTGTAGATCAGTGGTTTCCAGCCTTGTAATACCTTCGTGAACTGTTTGAAGTCCTGAAGAGGTGAAGGTGTACAGCACATGTAAAAAAAAGCAAAGATTAGGGAAACCTAAACTTAGTTTTCTTCTTATCTACTGCCCTGCAAATCATCCCACATCTCCCCGTGTGGGAGTCCCGACCATTACTGCCTTACACCAACGAGGGAGTGTGCAGTTTTATGAAGTAATATCGTGGCTGTAGAAAAAAAAAACACAAAGGAGTGAAGTGCAAAAGGAAAAGAAAAAAAAAAGAGAGATAATTATTATGTAAAGGGAGCAAATAGTGACTACAGAGGGGCGATCGTTCAGAGGGAAGTGCGTAACGTCAGGAAGAAATGAGCTTTCAGGCTGATGGAGGACTCTGCTGCTGTAATTATTCCAGGCGGTGATAAATTACGACATAAAACACACTTTATAAGAGAAAAATCTCATTTCAGTTACATGCTTTTATGAATTAGAGGTCACATTCTAGACGGATTTGATTTGTTAATAAAGTGAAGTTTCATCGGATGCAGAAGCAGCTACAGTACATGACTAAATCTTCTGAAGACGGTATATGTGGATGTAGTCTTTCATCGAAACATAAGAGCATTAAAGTGAGTATAAAAAGTCAACCACGGGTTTGTAGTCGGACTTAGATTTGAGATTAATCCTGAAGAATCATCAAAACTGAAGGTGCTCCGCTTGTTAATTTACCTCACCGGGAAAAACAGCTGCTGACGCAGTTAAACCCGTGAACGAGAGTCGAGATAAGCGGCGGAAATCAATTCTGTTCGTTATTTTCTCCGGGAGAATTAAAGACACGAGTTTGTGGGAATTAGTGTCTGACTAATGTGGATTCTGTAAGTTTAACACAAAATATAAGAGAGCTGCTCAGTCGAATATGTTCATGCCCAACAGGTGACGTGAGCGGCTTAATGTCCCACGTAATCTTCAAGATATATTAACCATTAGCCCTTAAGAGATCATTAGGTAAGCTAATTAATGCATTAATTACCTGAGATTTCTACGTTTTCTTAAGCCTGTCCTCACATGACGAATGAGGTGAATTAATATTCAGGAAGAGATGATTAGGAATATGTCGTTTAAGCGTTAAGACTTTTATTGGTTAGCTAAAAGAAAATATGATAGTGAGTGCCTCTTTACAGCAGGAGGGAAGGAGGAGGGAGTACAGAAGTTTTCAAATGAAGCAGCTACGAGCCATGACAACAACAACAACAACAACACGTGCTCATCTGATTCTAGACTTTACAGTTTTTTATCGAATAATTTGACCTTCCACCTGAAAATCAATCATGTCATTCACATGTACAGACTTTTGGCTCTTGTAGCAGCATCTTGTGTCTGTAGTGTTTGAAATTATTTAATTCAAAAATATAAATAAGGAATCCTCATCAAACCTCATCATAGCAACAGTATTGACAGTTTACTGCGTGTGTTGATAGGCAAGCTGTAAAGGTGATAAAGTGCCCTCCAAGGTGTCTTAACAGTGGGTAAAACGTGATAAAGTGCCCTCTATGGTGCCCTCAAAGTGGACAAAACATAATAAATTGCCCTCTAGAGCGTCTTAACCGTGGATAAATCACGATAAGGTGCCTTCTAGGGTGCCCTTACAGTGAAAGAAATGTATAGTAGTGCCCTCTAGGGTGTCATAACAGTGGAAAGAAATATGAAATAGTGCCCTCTAGGGTGTCATAACAGTGGATGAAATGTGATAAAGTGCCTTCTAGGGGGCTAATCCTGACTAAGCTCCTCAATATACAGCTGATTCTTACTGACATCATCACGTGTCTTTATGAAATATATAGTTAATAACTCCCCTTGTGTTTTATTACAGAGGTGCAGTAGTTACACTCACATAATGAAGCCGTTTTAGTCTGAACCAGGGTTTGATGCATCACGACTTTCTGTGCTCTGGTGCCCTTTTCATGTTTTTTGGCCCGTGCCCCTCAAACAGCCTGAGAACGCCCCTGCTGTCTCTTTCTGTGTGCTTTTCCTCTCATCACTTCAGCTCCACTGCAGCTCAGCTCAGCCAGACGATTGTAACAAGTCATTTGCCTTTTCAAATTTTAATTTAGATGAAATATAGATATACCCCCTAGTGAGACAGGGCAAGTATAGAGAGGTGCAAGAGAGTGTGTGAATAAAAAATCCTCTAATACTGAATCTAAAATACTTCCCTCACTTTGTTCCCACAGAGAGAGACAGAGGAAAAGAGCAAAGATAAGGCCGTTGGGCGTAAACCTGCATGTCTAAAACTTCCGACGGTTCAGCTCAGACAGACACACACACACACACACATGCAGACACAAATACCGTCTTAAAGCCACCTCTTGCAACAGTATCTGATGCTACAGCTCATTAGAAGAGCTTCCCCAGATAAAGGCTTCATAACTGATCTTTTATTCACAAAAAACTTAACGTTAACACCAGAGCTATCAGCCAAGAGGCAAGATGGATTGAAATGCTTAATGAGTAACAACGACGAGCTCTCCGTGTCGAGCCACGGCACAATGCGGTGTTTAATGTTGCTTTGGGTATTAGTAAGAAGAACGCCGTGACTTCAGACCTTTTGTCAAATCTTTGGGGCGACTCTTCGTTTCAGCGTTCATCACATACTTCACAGATCTCGGTGACATGTTATCCTTCAGATTGAGTTTCTTTTTATGGCGTGTTTCCAGTGGGACGATTTGCAAACGAATTCCAGAAGTCGATTTGTTATTTATTACAGATGTAAATCATTGATGACGGAGATTTACAATTCAGTCGAGGGCTGCAGAAGAACCTCTCTAACCCAAAGTCTCTCCTCAAGTCGACACCTTTAATATAATTTTAGCTGTATTATTATTAAACTGCGATAAAGAAGAGCTCCTTCCAAAGGTGTGAACGCTCGTCTTCGCGTGAAATTCGTTATTATTCCACCGCCCACTTCTTTTGTCACCAACACAGAAACTTCATTAAAATAATCAGCTGAGTTCTTTCCTAAATTTTTTAATGTTTTCTGGGAAATTTTCATAATTTAAAATCAACTTTTCTAAATCTTCATATTTCTTTAACTTTCTTCATACAAATTAAAAGTGTCAGCTTTTCAACAAACCTTCAAATATTCCACGTCTTTCATACATTGTTGATGTTGCTCAACTTTTAAAGCCATCAATGCAGTTTAGTTTCGGCAATTTAACATCCAGCATCGCAGTTTCTTCAGAGATTATCTTCTCTAGTTTGCAAAGCATTAACATGAGTGTGCAGTTTACCAAGCTTTCTAAAGACACAAAAACTAACTAACAACTAACTCGACAATAACAACAAACCTGAAGGTTCACCTGAGGACACGCGAGTTAGTGAAGTTCCCAGGATAATATAAAGACTACACTCCACTGACAGATGGACACTGCTGACCACAACAGACTCACGCATTAGGCTATACAGGTCAATTAATCATTAGTTGATTAACCAGTAACTACTGTATTTTAACTGATTCGTTGTTTCAGTTATTTTTGTGCAACAATGACGACAGACTAGAATCTACATCAGTATGCAAGTGCCTCTCTCTGGCCACAGTTACATCCAGACTATACGTACCACACAAGGCCACCTTCAACTCGCTGTTAAATGGACGTCGACAGGCTATTCTATGAATAAAATATACTGTAATACTACACTTCATCTCACCTTGAGGAAAACCTGCAGCTCCTGGGTCTGCGTTCGCTGCAGGATGTCTGGCTGCAGATGTTTGAATACGGCCACGCACGTGTAGACCTGGTAGTCGGGACCCATCAGCACACAGGTGGAAACGTAGTGGCAGATTTCTGTCCAGTCCAGATAGTTCCAGAAACACTGAGTCAACCAGTGGAGGCACATCTGAGGGAGGGAAAGACAAACGTCCACTTTAGTGTCATTTCCACGATCGTGTTGCTGTTGAATCTCCTCGTTACTGAGAATAAACCTGTCAGCTGAATATTACAAATTCCTCATTAGTGCACATTTAGTGCAGGTGGAAAAAATGAAGACCCCAATTATACTGCAATATGAATGATCTGCTTCTGACAAAGAATGAATCATGTTTCTCCCTGTAATAAATCAGACGTGTCTCTCCTCTCATCATCATTCATAGCTCTTTTTGATTTTACTTAAAAATAACTGTGTTTATGAACCCGCTCCTCGCTCACACAGTTTGTTCCAAGTTTTCACATTTTACTTAACCGTACACGTTAAGAGCGTAAAACTAGTAAATGATAAAAATGTACTGTTGTTTACCTGAACTTCACAGAACTAAATAATACTTATTATCATCAATATGTGTTTAGACGTAATTTAAAACACTAAACGCTGCTGAGGTAACTGTTCCAGAGCCTGAGGACATCACTGACGTTTTGACCAGGGGACGACCTGAAAACATCAGTCAAGTGAAGAGTTTTGCCGGCAGGCTACAGTGAACTCAGCAGAATCTTAAAATGGCTTCTGTGTCTTACAAGTAGTCATCAGAGTTACTGTGAGCCACAACAAAGGCGATGATGATTACTGTTCTACATAAATGTCCAGCTGTGCTACTTTAAATTGGATATAGCTTCTCCGGTGGAAATTTGAAAAATGAAAATAAATTGTATTCTGTAATCTCGTCGCAATGAGATGAAAGCAAGTCTACAAATTTAAGACAAAAGATTAGACACTAGACTTGATGCAGAGAGCTTTTACTGTACGCCAACAACACGTTTGGCCTCATGCAACAGTTTTGTATTTTTATTTTAACCCTTCTCCACTGTGGTTCTCTCTGGTTCGTACGTAAATTGCTCATTTCAGCCAAGTGGCAAACTCCACTCCAGTTTTTATAGAACTCGCCTGTTCAAATTATATTAAGGCTTGAAGTAATGCAGAATTAATCCATTTTTAGATTAGACGGCAAAGTCTTGCTGTAGACTGAAACATTGTCAAGTTTTGGTGGCCCGTACTAGTCCGGCTGCTAAAGACGGATCATCAGAACAGCTGTGACAGAAATAGAGATTAATTTGACATGAATTTAGATATCATAATTCTCAAGTAAAACTAATGTTTTTCTTTTTATTATATATTTGCACATGGCTTGTACGACAGGTTTGAACCACTCCTGAATTTTATTTGTACAGCAGGTTGATATTGGATGAAAGAAACAGGTCCTTCATATGTTCTATTCGGTTTTAAATGGTATATTCCAGGAAGACCTCCATTAAATTGTGCTGTTAAGACGCGTGGTTTACATGGAAACGTGATATAATACAGTATGTATCATAAACAGAGTTCATGTAAAGCACTGAGCATCATATTTACATGAAGACCAACCTACTTAGAGAACAGTTGAATTAGCTGAACTCTATGCCCTGCCCTGTTCTTCATGTGTCTGGAGTTTATATTTACTTCATTTGCTGACTCTGCTTTATCAGCTTTTCCAAATGAATCTTTCTGGAAACAGTTTTACCTTGAGATGGAAAAATGATAACTCACAGCAGTCTTGAATATTGAGGTGGGATTAGGGGACAAAGAGAAAATGAGACGCATGCTAATGTTTATTTCTCCAGCTGATGACTGAGCTGAGATCAGTGATATTAATGCAGGTGTCTAAACAAAAAAAAAAAAAGGGATATTTACCTACTGAAAGCTCACATTTAGAGCTGTTTAGGTCCTCTGCACTGATTTATAGATGATTTGTCCGACTGACCATAAACCTGCAGTCTGTATAAATTGGCGTGTATTATCGAATCAGACATGCAGTCGTCTCTCTCTCTCTCTCAAACTTTAAAGTTTAGTTCAATTCAAGACATTTTAAAAGGTTGTTTTGCGAGATGAAATATATGAGTCGGGCTGCATTTTGCCCTTAGAGGTGTTTTATATAAGTGCTGTTGAAAGCATTAAGCTGTTTCGCTACCGTTTTGATCTGATGAAATTGCACTGTTATATCACAGCTGAAATAGAAAATGGAGCAGACAGGGCCAGCAGCACTGCCAATCAATCAAGTGCTAGTTGTTAAATAATGCTACTAAGAGCATTTTTTATTAAATATAGGTTTGAAGTACTGGACACCAAACTGCAGTCAAAGGAAAGAGTCTACAGCCATGCTGGCAGCTCCGTGAGCCTGTACTTAACTGATTAGCCTGGGAACCATGACAGCCTTTACATGTTGATGTTAAACAGGTATAACGTTCACTATCTTAGCATAACAAGTACATCTGAGACTGCTGAAATGTCTTTAACAGCCTTGGAACCAGACGAATCTGCAGGCTCAAGTTTTATTTGCTCTGGTAGATGTGTCTGGTCTCCGGCCCATTCAGGCAGATTTCCACCCGACATGGATCAGGTCTTGTTAGTCACAACCGATTATAAAATACGGAGCAGGTTTATTTAAGTTTGAGCAGCCTGACCGCCGTGGCAGCTGGGTTTTCTGTTTTGATTTTGTTTCGGTAGATAAAAAGATTTTCAAAGCGTTCTCTTTTGGTTTGATTTATTTCTTTGGTTTGAACAGCGTCCACTCACCCTTTTTTTATTAATCTTACTTCCTGGCAATATATAACTTTTAGTTTACCAAGTTCAACTCGTTCTATGTTACGCTAGAGATATTATGGTCTGTGCCCGTCGGTAGCACGGATCCAGACTAATCCACATCTGCAAATTGGTCTGGCACTGCCAGAAAAGTATTGGATCATAAACCAAAGTAATAGACAAATAAAAACCTTTAACCGGAAGATTGTCCAGAGATCGCCAAAGATATTACAACTCATCTTGAGGGGGCATGAATTCATGCTTCAAATTTGATGGTAATCATTTTAATGGTAATGAAACCCCAAACCCTACAGGTGGCCCTACAGGAAAACCTGAGGCGATCACCAGCAGAGAGAGAGCATGGTGGAAACTCTACTTGTACCCTCAGTATGTATCCTCACATGGAAGCAGCATTTGATGTGAAATGTGTCATGGTCTGTAAAAATCGACTCTCTTTGTGGCTGAACTCTGCTGATTATGATTATGATTTGACTACAATCAACAGCTGTGAGTCTGGTTTTACACCCTCATATCCAGTTTTCCCGAGCATTTAACAAACAGCACACACACTGCGTTTTAACTAATTGTCACGCCAATAATTAGCCACTGTGTTCACTAATGACGCAAGTCTGCTGAAGCATACAGACAAGCTCCACTTACACTCCATAAACATATTAGATTATTATCGCCCCCTCCTCAGCTGTGCTCTAATGAAAATACCGGCATCCTAATTGGTGTGTTGTGATAAAAACAAGGAAGTGCTGGATCCATGCTGCCCTTTGTTTTTAAAGCCTCAGGCAGCAAAACAAGTGCACATACAGTACTTTCTGTGACTATAAACTAGGAACTATAAATCCCTTCAAGGTCTTTGCAAGAGCACCTCTCTTCCATCTCTGAGGATGGCAAAATGTGCTTTTGCTCTGTTGTTTGTGTTCCAGTGAGCTAAAACTCGACGGGCCAAAGGTGAGCGTGACTGTATTCACACAGTATTCTTCATCTCCCCTCCTGCCATAAACAGGCTTTCAGAGCTGTTATTAATGTGAGAACGTCGGGTCACGTCAGCCGGCTCGCCGAGATATCTGCATGTGAAACGCTGTGGAGAGCTGACTGATCATTTCCATGCTATGGTTCACAGTTAAATCTTATTGTGATATGATCATATAATGTCTTTGTTTTATGATTTCAAGCAGACAGAAATGGCACATCACTGCACTGAACATTAAATTGATAAACTGATCTGTTATATGTATGTATAAGAAAATAGAGATTTTGGACGGTGAACATTTGGACTTATTTATATTTTTGTTCAAAGAAATTCCAAGCAGTAATTCCACCGGTTTCTTCCACCTTCTGTCTGATCTAAAAATCATCAAAGACACGGATCATCGTTAGACCTGAGGCGGGCTGAATGAAGCCTGGTTGCTCAAACAAGCCATCTGTAACAGCACCCACCTGTCAATCAAAGCGTCCACGCTCTTAATCCTGCATAACTTTAAGCCTTAATATAATCTGAACAGGTGAGTTGTATATAAATTCACCCTCAGTACAGTTGTCATGAACGGGGAAATTAGCTACAGAGACCAAAACTGTTTTTTGTACCAGGCTGTAAACATGTTTATTTCTGCTGTGAAGTTTTTAACATGGGGACTTATGGAGACTGACTCACTTCTGGAGCCAGCCTCAAGTGGACGTTTGAGGAACTGCAGTTTTTAGCACTTCACTTCACAGCCATGGAGGTTGCCACAACATGACATAAGATAGTGTGTTTTATTGTTATTATTGACATGACAGTAATGCGGTCAGGAATGAGGCGCTTGCTTCAAAGTCAGTCAACTTTGCATGTGTTTTTAAGGATGTGATCCAAATTCCAACAACTCCACAGCGCCCAAAAAGTCCCGATGTATAGAAAAAAGATCAATGTAATCACTGTATGAAAGTCGGAGGTGTATAATGCTTCATTTGCCGCTGCGGCTTTGTCAGGCTTTCAAAACTTAAACTTTTCAAATAGATATTTCCATTTCTGACTGAACAGGTGCCCGTCATCGCCGAAGAGCAAAGAGACGAGCTGAATGTGGACGTGTTGCTCCATCCCGGAGACGCCGAGTTCAGATCTTTTGATGCAAATGCAGCGAGTCTTATAAGTGCCGGCGCTGCCGTAACATTATGTGAGCCTCGACTGTCAACTGCCAAAGGAGAGAAGACAGGATCAAACAGAAGGGATTCAAGGTGAATCTCTTTTTTTTTTTTTTTTAGTTTTTTCAACCTCGCTGTTTGTGAAAGAGAACTCTGTGTCAAAAGAATCAATAGCTGAGGAGCAAAGATCTGACTTTTCAACCGCTCTGTTAAAGAAAAAGGAAGGGATTCAATGTCAAAGCCGTGCTTTGGTATTTTAAAGTCGACTGAGATCATAACAGGATAAAAGGGAAAGTCATTCATCGGGCAAACCAAGGAGACTTTAAACCCAATAATGAAATATAGCAGTGACAAAACAAAACGAACTGCTGATTTTTTTTTTGGTGTTTTTGGTGAAGAAAAGTCTACGCAGAATCATTTAAATGAAACCAATCTAATCCAGATTCAGTTCCTTTTATTTCCTCCATCAGTAGTCATGACCGTCCTTCAATGATTAATGATTTAAGAGGCTCTGAAAATGGAAATTATAATACAGAGATAGAAAAGTGAGTTAAATATTTGATTTAAACTAATTTTCCTGCAGTATAGACGGAAACTACTCAGAGTTTCATCAGTCTGAGAGCAAAGCTGAACTATTCCAACGACACAAAGATGAACTGAAGTTAAGATTTTATGAACGGGTGTAAAAACAATGTGGATGTTTGATGTTTGATATCATATCTGGTGTGACAGCAGTCCCAGATGTACTTTTGCTAAAGTTGGACTACTTTCTGGATCAGACTTTTAAGTGTAAAAGCTACTAAAGATGGATAAAATTCTTCTGTACGGTTTAACATTTGTAAATGGTGTTAAACTGCAATGTAAAGCAAGGCAGGTGGCAATGGGGGCTGCTAGTGGTTAGCACTGTTAGCACAGCAAGAAGGTTAACTTCTGTGTATAGTGATAATATATTATATTTATAATATATAAGTTTGTCAGACCAAAGAACAAAGTGTTATTAACCACCCAGCCAAGTTTGAAGGATTAAAAATAGACCGCCTACCTCAACAGTCAAATACTGAACCACAACAACACAACATGGAGGCTACGGTTGGCAGCATTATTAGAGTTGCCCATGTTTGAGCCACCAGAGGCAGAATCTGATCCAGAGTCAGAGGACACCGACCAGCGGATCCACCACGAGTGTCCTCTGGTTTTTTTAAGGTGCAAAACAAGAACAATAAAGTGATGTAGGGATTTCAAGTTTTTGATCCAACATTTAGTAACACTTCCCGGTGTCCGAGCACAGCGGTTACAGATCAGTCAGCGTTCTATGAGGAACCACTGGCAGCTGTGGCATGAACTACAGTCGTGGTTCAGCACTAGGTGTGTGTGATGATGTGTGTGAGAAGAAAACAACAATGGCAGGTGCTAAAGAGGTTAGCGTAGATGCTGCCAGAACTGGAGAGTATTTCTTCATTTTAAAGAACGGCACATAAGAGATCACGACAAAAGTTTGACATTATTACATCAGAAGACAGATGGTTCGACCAACGACGGCTACCCAGTTCTTTGTTTGTAATGATTGTATATCCTGAGCTACTCTCTACAAATCATACCTGGGATGGGGTGAAACCAGACATCCTGAAGGCCGAGTGGACCAGAGGAACTTCAGCTTTCAGCAGCATCTCCACATAGTGAGCTGTGCACCAGTAAACAGGAGGGATTCCTGATACAGCCACTTCCACGGGAACGTGGACCTGTCACGACAAACATGAGGTTTTTATCTCAGGACAAGGAAGATCTGTAGATGACGACCAAACAAACAGAAACATCCATTACAAGCTCCACGTTTTGTATTCAGCGCTGCTCTGGAGAAGATAAAAACTCGAATACTTGATGCATGGAAACAGAAACAGCATGCTGCTCTGCAGAGTATGTGTGCTGACATTTCCCTCCTAAATTTGCTGCTGCCTCTTAATTATTTGTGCCCTTTCTATTTTCCATAATATTGACTAAATCGCACCGCGTTGTGTAGCTGGAGGTAAACTGCTGTGTGGAGAAGTTCACCAGCTGCGTCTGCATCAAAGCACGTAACACGCGTTCAGCGGAGTCCAGTCGAGCCGTAATTGACTTTGACGAGAGGCAACAAGATGACGGAGGTTGGTTTAATGATAGAAACTTCACTTCTCCCCCTAACTTGAGCTATTCCTTTTATTTCTCTGCTCTTTATCTTCATCAGTCATCTTCCTCCTGCTCGTCTTCAGTTTAAAGAACATCCTGTTTGTTGTTTGTCGAGTCAAACTAAAGAGTCATTACATGAAAAATGTTGTTAGGATTCATCTTCATCTTCATTTATTCGTGTTTTTCTTTGCTGCTGCATTGCTCTGATTGTTGACGTGCTGTGTTTGACAAAGGTGGGATTAAAATGACAAGAAGACGGAGGCAGAATGTTGATACATACAGTACAGTACAGTGTGAGTTTTGATGGACAGTTCAGTGGATTCGATTTAACCTGCTGATAGCAGCAGCGCACTAGATGGATGTATTGCAGAGAGGGGATGACATGCAGCAAAGATTCACAGGCAGGTATTGGCTGCTACAGTACGGACTCTACTGCCAGGTGACCTATAAAGGTGTCAGCCTCTTTATTCCTTTTTAAAAGCAATCGCATACTGTCTCCAGAGCAGCTACATGTGGTTATTTTGTCCAGAAAAAGGTGAATATCTCGACTGAACACGAACCAAAAGCAGAAGAACGTTCTGTAAGATGATGCATGAGAAACAGGGTCTTTCAAATTTCAGGTCTGCTGCCAGTTGAGGCCTCCAAAGCGCCAGAATTCTGCATTTTTGAATATAATCTACTATAGTTGTGTTTGCTTGGTGTTATACTCACAGAGGCATGTATCCTTGCAGGCCAGATGAATGCAGAGGTGAGCAGAGAGGAAAGGTTGAGTAACAGACTCAGGGAGCGGTCCACGTCTCCAGCCATGATGAGGAACACTGTCGAAGCCAGCCAATCGTGGCCGGGTAACCATCCTGCTGAGTGACTGGAGGCGGAGGGAGTTAAAGAGCCAAAGATACAGACACCAGCAGCAACTCGCAGTAATGCTACACAAACATAGCTCCTTTTAGATTCAGCTTTTTGCAACATTTAAAGTGGTTCATCGACATTAAATGGGACAGATACAGTGTTCAGCTTACCTTCAAATTAGCCGTCTGTAGCTTTAATTAAGAGAAAGCGCCACTTTGCATGTTAAGCTGAATCAGAATTAAGTCACAGCCTCTGCATTGTATTACTAATTAATGATCTACAGAGCTGTGCATCAGCGTGGCGTCAAATAAATAGGACTAATTTGACTTGACGGATATTTTCTGGCAGCAGCAGGTGGTGTTAAATTAATTTGAACAACAGAATTAGTTACACAAATATTAAAAATCGTCGTTTTGTTTTTTTGTTTTTATTTAAGAATTTGTATAGCTCCCACTTAGGTGTCACTAGAAACTGAGTCCTTATATGTTAAATAAATCATTGAGCTAATACCACTTTACCGTCAGCTGACACTGACACCACCAGAGAGTCAACCACAGAGCGAGTAATGCTTCGACAGTCAATTAACCCTGATATACCAGACCATTATCTCTTAGCAGAAAAACAGCCTCCTCCAGTTAAGACTGCCAAGATCCCATTCTCTGTCAGCGGTATAATTTTGTAGACTTAAGACTTGAACAGACGAGGTCTTTCTGCATGGTGAGGGTAAAGGTAGGAAACATTTTGGTTATTTTTATGTGATTTTTGGGGGTATGAGGAGGAATCCTGTTAGGAAATTCAGCCAATATGATTCATTTAGGTCTCCCAAGTGGCGAGAAAACACCGGGTTCACAACACGATCCGACTCTAACTTGGAGCCTTCATCATAAAGTACATCTCGAGTGGTTTATTTTCAGGCTCCGGAGCATTTTTTACTCTGTAAGTTCAGTTTCATTTAAATTGAAGTAAACAGCCGCACTGATACGCAGGTCTGAGTCTTGCTCCGGTGGAACTGTGGAGCGATTAGTCCAGTCCTGCTTTTTACGTCTCTTTCTGCTGAGTGTGAACCTTTAACTAACTTTTGTTCAAGTAGAACTCACACACAGAAAGATTTAATTTGAAACATTTACTTGATTTCATGAAACAGCGTGTAAAAAAATCTGCTTTACAAAGTCTGAAATTATTCAGGCTACATTGAAGACTCTGTAAAAGTACAACCGGAGTTGGTTGGTTGGTTTAACCACTGTATCAGCCCTCGATAACAAACAGTTAATTAGCACTACAAGGTCTCTGAAAGACTCATCTATCTGTACTCAAATTATAAAGAATTATAAATAAAGCAGAACTCCCTGGATAAGAAAAAAAAGCATTTTCTACCATGACCCAAAAACATGAATGATACAAACTAACTAAAAACTGACTTAATTAAACAACTTCTTCTCTCTGAAATCAGTTCTCAGTTGGATTTTTGGGGTAAATTTCAGGACCTAAAGATGTCTTCAATGATCTAAAATCAGGTCTATGACT
This sequence comes from Miichthys miiuy, assembly GCA_036365135.1. NCBI lineage: Eukaryota > Metazoa > Chordata > Actinopteri > Sciaenidae > Miichthys > Miichthys miiuy. The sequence goes on from CM071620.1 coordinate 20,238,409, forward strand.
TTAAAACAATGTATGTTTAAATGTCAGTATATTGTAAATTGCTCGCTGCAGGTTCAACCTGGTGAAACTTTCTGAATCTCATCACTCCTCAGAACAGAAATATCATTTGGCATAGAAAGAAAATGTCAACGTGGTCTCAGTATCGCAAAGAAAAATGTCAGTCTGTTTTGTGTTTGTTAAGACTTTTTATCTCTGCAGTGTCCTTCCTACAAAGGAAACCTTCTGAAGGAGAGAGGAGGCGTATCGGTTGTTATTTAGGACAAAGGATGGGCTGAACTGTTCACTGAGACACAGATGGAGTTAGATAATCTGTATTGTGTCGATCAGACGGAGATGGACACTATCGGGCCGTCCTTGTCTCTCTCGGTATTTCTGTGTTTGGCAGCAGTCGTGGGTTGATAACTTCACCGGCCTCACTCTGTGTCCTCTGTTGAACCGAGTGAATGAGGACGAAGAGAAGAGACTAAAATGTAAATATGTGACAATGTATGTCACTGCATTATTGTCGGGTAACGTCAGCAGACTCTCAGTGTATCTGCTTGTATCTAGAGCAGTGTCACTCCTCGTTTGTGCATCTTTATTTACTTCTGTAAAAAATCTTGATTTACTTCGTATCTTTAGATGTTTGTTTCTTTTCTGAGTGAAAAATTCATTTTAAATGACACATTTCTTCGTCCCCCTTATGTTGCAAACTTAAATGTTACTTTCAATTTTTAAAAAAATGAAACTATTTTGCACAGCAGCATACAAACAAAATAGATTACACTTCAAGACATACATATTTGTGACATTTAGTGTAATCAGGCCTAAATCTTTTATTTTTATAAAATTATTACGGGCTACAGGACTCCTCTTTAAATCACATATTAAAGTCTGTGTTTGAATCATTGGCATCAGAGATGGTGAATGCATTTATAGTTACAGTCTTTCCAACTCTGCATGAGTGCAGATGCGCAGTGCAGTAAAGGATACTGAGCTGTGAAGAAGTTTTGACTCTCTGTGCGGACAAGAAGATCTTAACATGCTTCATTAGCAGCGTCAGCTCGTTCACGGCATCTTCTTTCAGGAGCTTGAGGTAGCTGCCGTACCTGGAGGTGAAAGACAAAACAGAAATAATGTTTACCTCCCATGTACTGCAATCTTTAATGGTTCTAAAGACAGTGGAGTGAAGACACAGGACTTCAAGTGGGAGCAGAACATCATCTCCATCACCAAGAAAGCCATCAGAGTTCAACCTGCCAAAGTCAATGATGGTGCGCTTTGACTACGCCATAAGACTCCTCCATCTTCCATCACCATCTAGTACACTGCTGCCTTGCTCCGCCGTGAAGGTGAGGAAAGATTGTGGCTGCTTTGAGGCGCTCCTTCCATCAATTCAAAACCTTCCACCACAGAAACTCTTGTATGTGAAGACCTACTTGGCAATATCGCGATTTGAATCACGAAGAGACAGAGGCCTCATGCAAATACACAGCAAAAGTCCAACGTGGTCAGCTTGAACTCAGCAAGTCAGAGATTAATTATAAATTCATGTCCAACAACTTTAAACCCTATAAGACACAGCGCTCTGTGGGTAACGCTCACATACTGTGCTCATTTCATCCCAAAAATGCAAAAGATGGCATTCAGGGTTTCTGAACTTTTCATCTGAAGAGCTCCCTTCGGGGAAGGTGTCAGGCACAGAGTTATATCCACACTGTGTAATGTAGCAGCGGGGTGTTGTTAAGCGCAGAAACGAGCGGTGTGAGAGGAGGACAGCGAGTCAGAGGGACTGCTTACGGGGGAAATAAAGAACAGACCACGTATTAAACACAGTGGCACCGTTAGAGGAAACAGAACAGCAGGAGAAGCCTGAATACCTTCGAGTGAGGGAGTCTGATACTGCTATATTATACCTCTGCGCGTGACGGCATGTTTTGTTGATGCATTACATTTACATTTAGTCATTTAGCCGACGCTTTAATCCAAAGTAACTTACAAAAAAGGGAAACAATCGAGTGACAGTTGTAGAGGGGGGATAGATTTATCATGTCCAGTTGTTGGTAGTGTTGGAGAGGAGGTCCTCTCTGGAGAGCTGCGATGAGCAGCCGGGTAACAGGCTCTTTTGGGTTGATTGTAAAAAACACTTTATATACTGTACATACCTGAAACAGGTGCTGATTCCCAGCTGCTCCACTGATGATAACGCAGCACTCTTTGCAGTCTTCTCCTCTGCTGTAAAATCAAAGAGGAGAGGTGGTTATTTACCAAGCAAGACAATACCCAGAGAGAGAATACGACTGGAGGTTGATACTCCCTTGATACCGCTAGCGTGGTTGTGTTTACGGCTCCTGGAGATTGGAAAAACATGACAACGTATCATGACCGGCTACTTTCAAGGCACTACAGATGTGATGTTGTGTCTAGGTAATTTTGTAGTCGGCTTTGCAGCAGTTGTGCGGCATTTAATTGTGATGTTTGCGAGATAGCGTGGCATCAAGGTGACTCGGGTAATTTCGCTAACAGTCGGCCACGGGCAATTTCACAGCAGCGTTTTGATGGAGACATAACTCATGATTTTTAGGAGTGTCGTGGAGTTTTAAAATTTTGAGCTCTTCATCTCTGGATTTTTATCTTTATCTACAGAGTTTGGTGTCATAGTGGAGAAACTACAGCAGCTGAAAACACTGGAAACGGGCAGCGTTTTGTAGAGATTGTTGCTGTTACCAGTCTCACCAGCTGCTCTCACGGGCTCTTACTTAGCACTATTAAATGTACAAAATCATAAAAATATATTAGTTTTCTGGAGTTACAGTTGTAATTGTGTGGAAGAAGAGAACGACGAATGAAGCAATAAAGGCGGGAAGAGTGATATTTTGTTTTGGAAGATGTTTCCGCTGCTTCCTTTGCTTTGGGGAGAAATAATATTACGTTTGTGTTAATGGATCCCCAGCTTCAGACAGTTTGCAGTGAGATGATGAGAAAGATTTCAACAATTAATATGAAGAGTATTATCGAGATGGCGTGAGTGGCAGTGAAAAAAAACTTGAAATCCAATTTACAGACTAATGGTGCAGAAATATGCAGAAGGGAAATGGCTGTGATCTACATATCAGTGATAATTTAACATTGTTACCCGGGAAAAATCAGCGCTGTGCAATGTGGATTAATCACAGGCCATCAAATCTTGTATTAATTGAGAGAAAATAGCTTGTGATGAGGGTATGAAGCAGTGCCAGGACAACCAGTGCTGTATTTTCTCTCCTCGCATATTAACATCTCTCTAAAAAAACCTCTCGCTGATGGCAATTACTGTCTAATGGAGATGAATGCTCTCTTGTTGTATTTATTCCCTCCTCCCCATTCCTCTCTCCTCCTGTCTCTCCAGCAGCATTGTGTCACTGGTGTCTATTTTACAGTTTGTAATAACTTTAATCCGACCGTTTAACTTTTGTTTTGTTGTTTGAAAGACGGCACATGCGGTCTATCTCTAATACTAGCCGTGACGGTCTTTTCTTAATTGCTAATCAAAGCGGCCGTTAAAGTTATGAAGAGTAATCTCGGAGAGCTCCCGTTTATCGCCTCGAGTTGATTCAATTTCCACAATCCTCGCAATCCTCCTGTGCTTTGGGGAAATTGAAACAAAAGTCATCTTGAAAATGAAGAAACCTGCAGAATTTTAGAAAAGCTGAGTGAGTCAGATTGTTATGAGACGTATTAAAAGAAAATCCTTTCAGATGAGCACACTGCAGCGGATCAACGAATGTGTGCAGCCTTCAAAACAGATGTTAAATTGAGATTGTTGAACTTTTTTTTTTTTTTTGGGTCCAGAACAAGCGACTAAGTCGATTTTGAGTCGTGAAAACTTTTGTTTCCCAAGGTCAAGAGCTCATTTTTTCTAATTCTATTTATTCTGTACAGTACAGCTTGTTCAGATTCACAACGATGAGCAATGTGACTGTACACATGAGCTCTGTGTCCTTAAAGAACTGCAGCATCCTCCAGTGTCACGGGTTAAAAACAAACACAAACATACAGGTGAGAAAGGTGGCGTTCCGTCTACTACAGCAAAAGTCCTCACTAGGGCAACAGCAGAAACAGCAGCGATGATACACACAAACCTGAACATTACGAATGATTTAAGACAAACAAGTGGAAAAGATTCTGACAGAAGACGTTTAGACGTTTTTGTTTGTTTGTTTGTGACATATTGGATAATTTGATCTCTTTGGCTAACAGTTATATAAATGAGACCACCTGAGAACTATAGAGGAGAAATGTTTCATCTTTAGTGCTGCTAACAACAACTCAGAGACATCTGAAAACTAACGTGGGGACAAGCCCAGAAACTGTTTTTTCTGAGAGGTCACAAGCCAAAAAAGTTTGTAAGCTCATTGTATGTTTTTATGTAAAAGTTAAATACCAAAGTCTAAAATAATTAAAATCACAGCCGTCTTCGTTTTCTCTCCGTTCTTCAGCAGTTTGAGGCTGACAACATTCTGATTCCTTGTCTGTACTGAGCATACTGACACATTCAAACTGAACTGGCGTGATCTTCAGCTGCAGCTAAAATACAGAAAATAAAAAGTAGTTAAGACCAAAAAGTTAGAATGTGGAGAGAAAATCTCTTTAAATGACATTAGATCTCCGTCTGAGCCATTAAGATGTAACAGTGGCTTAAAAGGTGCTCTCTCTCTCTCTCTCTCCCTTTGTTTCCAAGCCATCCAATTTCAACAGGCGGCTGAAATAAATGAGATTGCTGGACAGCTGCCTTCAGGAGAAAAGCTCCATGGAGGGTGAGGAGATACAACTCTGAACGGGAAACTGACAGAGGTTAATACTTGGCAAATGAGTCTGCTCTCTCCATACAATGGGAGCACTCAAGTAGGGCAGAGTGGCTGAGACTGTAGTCAACGTCAGTCAAACACTAGGAGGTGCCTACGATCCACACACACACACACACACACACACATATATACACACACATGTAACTGGCAGAATTCAACAAGAGCCGTGACAGCTGCCTGGTCTCCTCAGAGGTGATTTGGTGGGAGGAATATTTGAAAGGGGGGAAATGAAATAGCGTGCATGAAATGGAAAAGGACAGCAGAGAACCTTCATTTTAAAGCAATAAAAAAATTTTAAAAAAAAAGCTGCAGAGATGTTGGCTAATGCGGCAGTTTCAGAGCTGATTGTTGGTTGGATGCTGGAGCTGCGGGTGCAAAACCACTTTCAGGACATCATAGATTTTATACGGTTTAAATATATAAAAACAGATCGTGACTGAAGACGTCTACTCTCTTTTTATGTTGTTGTTATATAATACTTGTGAAACATGGTGCATTGTGTCTTCAGTCCATTAAGTCCATGTATTTGAACCACAAATCTGGAGAGCCGTCGTGGAGCTCAGTGTGGTGGCTCTGGTTCTTGTCATCTTGCAGCCCCGCCTCCGGGCTAATCTCAAAATGAGCAAAGACGTGGATCATCGGTGGACCTGAGGCGGGCTGAACGAAGCCTGGGTGCTCAAACAAGCCTAACCCTAACCTACCCCGATGTTTATGCTAACACATTACACACATTTTATGACTTGACATGAAGGTCGAGTGTCATAGCTCGTAGAGTTGTAATACATACATTTATATAAGGCTATAATGCATCACTGTAAGTGGTCATTGGATGCAATATTATCCGACTGGTCACTCTTAAAAATTATGTAAATGAGTGTGATTGATTAAAATCAACAACTTTGAAGTGTGTGAGTGGACTCAGATAAATAAATCATCCAAACAAACAGAATTAAGATTCTTCATCAGCGTGGACTCGGAGGAGAAATGCCTCTGTACTGATAGACGGGCGCTGATAAAAGACATCCAAACACGCTGTGGGCAAATATTTCTGCTAGCTGACAAGTCTTTGTCCTTAATGAGAAATGCATAACACATTTCACAAACCCTTTTTAATCATCATTATTCATTATTTAGACTGTCGAAACATCACAGACAGGAGACAGAGATGCTGCCAAATAACAACTGAGTCTGCTGAAGTCTCGTGAATTATCGGCTCTTGTCCAGTGGCCGTCTGAATACCTAAGCGTCACGTACTTATAAAGCCCATTAAACGTCTGACGCACGTATTTTAATGCAGTTTCCTCCAGTCTTGTGTAACATAGCATTTAACGCCAACTAGGACTCATTTGTGTAATGTTTAAATATATGGATATATACTGTGAGGTTTTATTGAGTATATTTTGCCTTGAATCCATCCTGTTCATTGATTTTAAACACCACCCACAATGTCCAAATACAACCAGAGATATCTGACTTCCCACTGTTTCCACCAAAGCAGAAGAATCGATTATATATTATATATATTGTTTCACTGTGTATCTCATATTTGGAACAAACTTGCAGACAACACGAGGCCGGCTCTGACTCACAGTCCTTTGAAAGTGAGGTTTCAAACTTTTCTGTCTGCCTCTGACTTTTCTTACATTACATTTGGAGTTATTTATTCACATCTTGAACTGCACTGTAACTTTTTTTTTTTATATTCATTCTCTAGTTTAAATCTTATACACATTTTTCTTGTCTTTTACATCTTGCTGTCGTGACTTTTCGTCTTCTATAAAGCACTTTAAATAAACAACGGATAAACTCGGCATGCTTTTGAAGTCTAATTTACCAACGAAACCACAACGACTGAAACAAATCTTGTTTTTTTTTATGTTGAGTTGATGAGTGGTCATTTTAGTAACGTAAAGGGCTTCATCTATAGTTTTTTAATCAGGTCACCTCACTATCATCTGGGTAAAATCTCCAATCAAACGTGAAGTGATTATAATTGGAGTTTAGGAATTGTTAATAAAAGTCTACCATTAGAAGAGGAATATGAAAAGACATTAAACATTGTCCTGAATACTGCTGACAGCACTGAGATTCATTATCTGCTCAGAAAAGCTACAATCAGAGCAACAGATTTGAACTTTTAACACGACTAATCTGGTCATTTCTGAGTTTTAGAAGCTAGAACGGAAACTGGACACTTCTTTAAAAGGTGTACTGATCCAGACTGAAGCAGTGAGTCAATTACAATCACAGCCGAGCTTTCATCCTGCCATCACTCCCAGTCAGACGTCCATCTTATCCTCTATAGACTGTAGACGTTTCTGTAGAATCGAGGTTCAGTTTTAATTTACTGCTAATGTTGTTTCAGTTTTTCACGCCCACTTTTCTTCAATTAACGGGTTGAATGCACCTGCTGGCTACAATATAATGGAGTCATATTTAACGACAATAAGTGTTAGGCAGATTAGATTTAATGTAAAACAATGATTACGGTTAAAAGACTGTGATTAATGGACTACGTTTTGCCTGAGACGAGGGTGAAAACTCAGCTTTTGTGCAGCGTGACACACCGATACGAGCTGAATACAAATGTTTGGCAGCATTTTTCGGCACGGCTGATATTCGATTATATTTTTCCGCTCCAGTGAAAATGTAATATTACATGAATTAGATCTGGCATGAATGAAAGTGTCAATGACATTGGACACTAACTGTAACAAAACGCAGACTGTGCAAACGGGTTACATTGGCATCGTGTAGGAAACAAGCTATTACCATATGCGAGGCATTTGCATAAAAATCAATTTAAAGTGCAAAAATGAGTCAAATTTAACGTCATTAGAACGGCTGGAAGGTCTTTACTGCAGAGGACGGTGCCAGATCTTCACTGACGCAACCTATATTGTATCTCATGTGAACTCACGACCTACCTGCCCAGCAAGAAGTTCACAGCACAGAAGATCAGCGTGAAACATTCAAACAAAACAGTCACAATCCTAACTACCTCTTATAAATATGACTTTTCAAATTATTTCAATGTCGCAGACAAATTTTCAATCTCCATAAAAATCTGAAAGTTTTGCTCGAGTTGTGCGCTCCCATCATCTCAATCATTTGGTGTACGGTGGTCTTAAAACTGTCTTAAGTCAGTCTTTTTCTCGTCTTGACGTTCTCATAAAGTCAAATATAATTGGAGGTTTTTAGTCTTGGCTCATGCAAATAGTAACGTTCAGTCACGAAAACAGTGTTATCTCTGCTTTCTTGAGCACCATCAGGAAGCAGGCGACTAGCCACACAGTAGAAAACATGGAGGGCACTCCATGGAGACGTAAGAATGTTTAGTATCAGTTCTCTTGGACTGTAGAAAAGGAGAAATTCATGGAGTTTTGGAGTGAGCGAGAGTGTCTCTTTGGCGTGTCCTCGCCACAATAGAGTGGAGAACAGTGGACAAAAGGCTGTGGCTGCTTTTGTTGCTGCTCCATTGTTCAACAGTTTTTCTTTCTCACCAGGTGCAGGATGGGAAATAATCTCAAAATGAATCTAGTTGTAGTCTTATAAAAAGTGTCCCTGGCAGACATTATTTGAAAGTCTCTTCAGAGTTTTCTATGGCTGACATAAGTTGCTGAGTGTGACCAGATGACACTGACTTGATAACTTTATCTACATCCATCAGGCTGCTCTCTTGCTGCAGTCGGCGCCGCTATGAACCTCTTACCTTTCTCCATAAATTAAAATTGTACTTGACTCGGCCTGATCCTGCACTCGGGTTCGTAACCTCCAGGGATTAAAAGGAGCGGCGTCGTAATTATAATCACATTACTAATCAGTGCCAGGTGATTGCACAGACATCCAAACATTATTTGAGCCGGTCGCATATAGCACCGCTGATTCAATTCAAACGTAGTTTTCTTTATTTCCAGTGATGAACTGCTTTAAAACGTACGGTGCTGAGGCAACTCCATCGACGCTGAGGACGTGAAATCATGTTAAACTTGATTAAAGGCAAAAAAAAATCATTCACTGTATCCGAGGAAACACTTTCTGAGTGTTTGGACTAAAACTTGTGAAAAGAGATCGTCTGTTTTAACTTTATTTTGCAAAAATATGTCAGATTTGACATAGTAACATGCAATTAGCACTTCATTAGGAAAATTTACACTTTGCAGGAATTCCTGAGTCTTCACAAATTAGCTGTCGGTCCGATCAACCCAACCTACTGAAATCATCGCCTCATTTGTCACGAGAAATCCATTTTAACTTGGAGTGAAGCATTGTTCTGAAACTAGGAGGAATTTCTACACTTGTCTGTCTACCGGTCCGCTGGGACTGTCCCCAACATTGAAGAGGTGTGTCAGCCAAGACAGCTACCTCAGCAATATTCAGAGCCTTCAACTGGAGACATCTCAAGACAAGTCTACCACCCCTGGATTTGTGTTGCACCAGCCTATTCATTAAAAAAAAAGTTTATGGGGTCCTTCCTAAGTTCTTAGGAACTACTAGCTAGTTTCAAACTAGTGGTTTAGTAAATGTGGTTGCACCGTTACAGTTTAAAAAGGTCTCAGCTTGTATGGGTATTGTCCAATGAAGAGCAATCAACTACGTAAACAGGAAGTCTTTGTTACAAGCCAGCATAACTTACAAAAACTACAGTTTGACGTGCAAATCATATATCTTTTAGAATAATGCAGGTTGTTACTTACGTCTACATACATGGAAAACGTGTGTCAAAGTAAGTAGTGTTTGTAATGAGTGGAAAATATCTGATTATAGTAACCAAACTCACTTTATTCATTGGTATAACATCTTGTAATTTGAGGAATGTTGTTTTATTTTTGTGAGGTGTGATTTAAAATCTTAAATTAAGTTTCAGGTTGACCATATTCCACTTCTTTTACTCTTCGCTCCGACATATTAGCAAGCTAACAGAAGTTTTCTGTCGATCTTTCACCTTAGTATCTAACAGATACAGCTTGCAGTTACTGGATGTAACTATTTAGCTCTTTAACGAGTAAAGTTAACTCTCCAGAAGAATTAGTTTGTCTAGTTTGAACTTGGGAACAGCTGATGTAACTGGCTCCCGGAGCCTCTGCACTGCTGAGCTTTCAGTTCTGTTCCCTCTGCTGAAACAGCCTGGCTAAAATACTGAATCCCTTTTTCCTAAGGACTCTTGACAATTTTCCCCGAAGGCTGCAAACCTGATACCTGTCTGCTGATTCAGGAGTCACAGTTGGGGTGAAGGGAAACTCTGAAGGTGAAAGACTTTGCAGTGAAGTGATGTAGAGTAAAATATATTTAAATATCCCAAAATCAAAACATTTGTCTCTGAAGGTTTTATTCTGGACATCAGACACTCGACTGGAGGCCTCTGCTTGTCATTCGAGCTAACTTCACCACATGAATTCACATTTTCTTGGGTGTCTTGAGTATAGAAAGGAGCTGACAACAAATCAACCAAGCTATAAGTATAACCTACAAAGTTAATCATAGACCTTTGGCCTAAGGTATTGTGGCAAACCTACCTGTATAATTCTGGACTTCCTGTACCGCTCTACATCTTTAACTAGGACTAGTTGTCACTAGTTGAATTCCACATCCTAACAGCCAGTTTCATAATCAAGGTCCGGTTCACCAAGGCCCCTACTTTCGACCTTTACACCACAATATTTCTCTGGAACTTAAATGTCTCATGTACAAGGAGTCTGCCTTACTTCCCTGGCTGCCCTTGAGTTTTTATATGACTTAATTGTTCGAGAAGTAAAAACTGCATGTGTTGCTCTTCCCCACTGACCTTTGTACTGAGCCGGAGAGAAGAAGCACTCCGTGGCAGAGTTGGATAGATGGGCCACAACCTTCTCCAGAAGGTCAGCCAGCACTGGGGAGAAAAAACAGACACATACTTAAGAAATATGGTAACACAGCTACAGTAAACCTTCAAAGGAAATCCAGAATTAAAATGCATCAGCTCCTTCGAGTTCAGCTATTTATAGAACGTGGATAACATCCCGTTACGCTATTAAGGAGCCCAGATACAGTGTAAGTGGTCTGGAAGGAAGCCTTTCCTCTGAACCGTACAGGATGTGTGTTTAATGTAGCAATCTTTGAGTCACTGGCATTAAAAAAAAAAAAAGGCCAGAGTCACTAGTCATATAGACAGTTCAGAAATGAAGCATTAAATCGAGGATGGACACAAAAGACAAACACGTGGACGGTAATACCATCGGCACACTTTACAAATGTCCGCTCAGTATCCATTTATGGCTCTGACCGTCCCGAGTAAACCCTGACAACATCGCTTCAAGTCTCAGTGAACCGCCCACAGTCACTTCAGATCTGACTGTGGGAGTCAGAGGCTAAACACAGCGGCACAGGAGCTTATATTCATATATTCATTACATAGTCAATGTAAACCAATTATCCCTTTATTGTTTGCTTCATTGAGTACTCGAAAGAAACATAGATCGACATAGTTTCTGTATTTTCTTATTTTCCTGCCACCATTAAAAATTCCACTTAACGTGGTTGCAAATGGACTTTTTTACAAATGTAAACTGAGCGTCCATTAAAACGGATCATGTTTTAATATATACCAGTATGTATTTTTGAGAATCATTGTCTTTTATTGTATGTGAACATCAGCAAAGCCGACTCCATCTATCTGTTTTTATTTTATCCCTTTTGTGCTGTAGTTTATTTATTAAATTATTTATATTTTAGCTCCCTTGTATAACTCCCTGTATCTATTATCTACCCATTATTATTATGCATTCTCAAATAAAAGCCCAGCAATAATTCCTACCTTAATATTATAATAATTCAGTTTTATGGCAGGCTGTAGTTTGCAGAGTTATTATATATTATATATTTAATAAACCCTTGTGGCCCTTGCACAGACTATAATAATAATGATGATTATTATTCAATTAAATACAGCACAGATTTCACACAACGTCCCAACTTTTTTGGAGCAGAGGTAGTCATGTAAAGTACCAGCGCCACTTCTGATCCACTTGAATTAGTGCACTCATTAATCTGAAGTATTTCTAATGTATTTTACTGCTGGACTGATCATTGATAGTCGCTCAACATTTGCCTTTGGTCAGCCTTCAACATGTGATCACCAAAGCTGGATATATATTATCTTATCCGGTCGTGGATTAATGATTCATCTTGAGTGGCACCACTGGAAGCAACGTGTTGACTGAAACATGTAAGTGAAGTCATGTAACTGTAGCAATTATTGCTTCAGTAAAAAAAAAGCTGCGTTGTCTTATAAATAGCAGTGCGACCTCGCGATCGTGTCACAAGTCACCAGATTGAGAAAACACAATGAGTGTCGATCATAACGCGACCTGACGACTGAGCACAATCGCATTGACGTGCTGTTGACGGAGGGCAATTAAGCAGTCAATAAGCTGACCAGATAGTGAAGTACTGAACATGCAAACAGTTCTCATCACGAGCATATGACTATCTTCATCAGGTGTACTCATTTTGGTCTTACAGCTGTAAGGACGCCGGTCGAAGACGCAAGTGATAATCACACTTTCTTCATCCTCAGAGCTCGACATAAGTAGGTTAATTTAGTTATAAACGCTACAATTTCCTTCACTGGATGTTTCTTAAAAAGTAGAATGCCAGGTTTTTTTGTGTGGTTAATGATGCACCACATAAAATAGCACTTCTAAAGCAGAGGGAAGCTTTACAGATAATAAATCTTGATCACGGTCTCCCAGTGAAAAGCCTTAAATGAGCGCTATAGAGCGGAGTGGATGCTTTCACCGGCTGAGGTTCAAGAGTGTGCTGATGAAAGGATGCAATCACTGTACAGTACATGAATTAATGGCGAGATTGTCAGCCCTCCTTCATTTGAATGTATTTCTGTCCTCCTTGAACAGCTATTTACTCCACGGAACGAAAAGTAGGCGTTGTGTCATAAATGTCAGCGACGAGGAGTTCTTAAAAGGTTCGTGGACGTCGGATCTATGTAATCTCAGCAAGGAGCTGTGCGTGGTGCACCTGCAGCACAATACAAGACACCAGCAGATAATGTAGCTCAATAAGAATCCACATTATAGCTGGATTGTATCATATGGAGCGTTATTCTTATACTCATTATCAACGCGTAACTTTAGAGGGAGCTAATTGGGAACCATGGTTGGTGACACCCTGTTATGTTATATGTGACACACTGCTGCATATTTTTCACCATAAACAGACATCAGTGTGTAGATAACGTCAGTGTTTCTATGTGCACAAATATAACTTGTATATCTTTCCTTGCTGCTGATATTTGGACCTGTAGTGGGACCCATATGCTGTTTTTTCCTCTGGCTCAGTATAACACATTTCAAAGTTCTAAATTCATCAGTCCCTCCTGACATATGTGCACAATCTTCACTCCTCCTGAGTCAGTGGTCAGTGAACGTAGCCTCCACACTGGAGGGTCTGTCACTGTGGTGCTTACGGCTAAAGTTATACTGGAATTAGCCGTCGTTCCCCGCCGTTGGAGCGGCTAAAGAGATTTCAGAAGGCACACCAGCTGTCGCTGTGTTCGTCTGATCCCTGATCAGTTCAAACTTTGGATATTTTCTGCGAGTGACAGAGAACGGAAATAAAAGAGGGAGGGAGCGGCGTTCGTTAGAGCCCACAAAGGACGAGAAAACTCGCTCGTAGTCCATAAATATGTTTGTGTCAGCTTGTGGATAGCCGTTAGCTCGCTAGCTGTTAACTGATAGAGTGCACAATAAGATATTGTCCTTCTGGTGTTTTCTGGCAGTGACTAACCAACATCAGGTGTATTATTACCACCACCACCCTCTGGATTTGAGTGGAGTTTACCCTTGAAGACAACAGACGAGCTCATTTTTAAATCTCTATTCATTAATGTCGTTCTCTTAAACTTTTTGTTGAAACGTTTTGAGAAAACACTGACACATAGGACACTATTGAGCAAGATATAATCTATGTATGCTATGTTATCATTATGCTACCCAAAGACAGAAATTCCTAAGCAAAGTGGCTCACAACAGCCTCATTGGCAGCGCTGGAAATGATAGATACGGCAAGTAAGAAGGCAATAACAAGAAACTGGTACAAGACTGAACCACCATAGAACAACGAGGAAAGAAAAATTATCTACCAACTTTGATTCAAAGCGAATGTCTCTGCTACTAAATGATCTATGAAGTGAATACTGTTCAAACTACATATATTTGTTGTCTTTTTTAATGTATATATGAACAGAAACTTACAGTTTAAACATTACTGTAGGTCGAACATCCTGGCTACAAGTCAAATCTGCAGCTACCCACTGACCCTGTAACTTACCCTTTCCGGTTAAGCTGTTGGGTTTGGAGGTCATGACCTTGCAGTACTGTCTCCGGCACGTCTCCATCCAGCTCTCCTCGTTCTTTGAGTCTTTAGATGACGCCAGAAATGCGCTGATCTCAGAGTCTGTACAACAGGAAGAAAAGTCATGCATCACAACATGGCACCAGTTAATATTGACAACATCGCCAATGTTCCTCTTACCCTGAGAATTCTGGTGGATCTTTGATGGGTCCAAAGTGTAGCAGTGAGGCAGAGGGTGGCTTGAAAACATGGGCCAGGGGTAAGGATCTTCTCCCTGGTATGAGCAGATTAAGAAATCCATTACATCATCACATGTTGAGATCATACTCCTGGTTAAATATGTATGACCCTGTGTGGTCTGTCGTCGTATCGCTCAATACTACAAGACCTCCAACACACACGATTAAACGTATTCGCATTATTTTCCGACACTGCTCTGCTGTGACTCCACAGCCTCGACAGCTGTTAATGAGTCTGTTGGGTTATTGATGTGTCATTATGCTGCATTTGTTTGTAATCTAATACACTAAAAACTGTCTGATGGCATTGTTTGATGACAGCATATTAAAGTCATGAACAGTGTAGCAGCAGTTAAACTGTGACTTGTTGATGAATTCATTAGGGAGCGACTGTTTTAGCGCCGAGCTGGTCGCAGTTTATCAAGTTGTGTTTGTTTATGTTCGTGTGTTATTTCCTCCTCTCAATCTTTCTTCCCGTCTCACTTCCTTCCATCCTTCCTTCCTTCCTTTATAACAGGCTGTCATTTAGTGTCGCGTTCATTAAACGCTTGTCACATCTCGGTTTTGAAGAAGCGTAACTTTTGAGTCATAGCTCAGCGCGTGACGTGCCAAAACAATGCGTTTAAAATGTTAATGGAGTTTAGAAAGCAGGCCTCTTTATCCAATCGTCTGTACCCGAAGCTCATAATCCCTGCTGGTGTTTGAGTCTGCCGCTGTGAAGGTAGTTGCAGGTAATAATTCTGCACACAACGTGATTTGAGGTACTTAACTTTTGCCTCTTTTGTACCTTAAGAGAGCATTTACTGTTTTATTTATTAATTCATTGAACATTTCTTTGTTTTTTTTTGCTTAAAGGAGCCGATTTTATGATGTTTAGAGTAAAAAAAATCTGATTTATAAGGATCAGAATCAGCCTCCAGCACCTCCAAGTCTGAGGCTATGATTGGGAGCGATTTACTGCCCCAAGCAAGGGAGTTCAAGTATCTCGGGGGCTTGTTCATGATTGATGGGGAAATGGAGCATGAGATGGACCGGTGGGTTGGTGCAGCGTTGGCAGTACTTACGGACGCTCTACCAGACCGTTGTAGGGAGCTGAGCCAGAAGGCAAAGCTCTCGATTTTTCAGTCCATCTATGGTTCAACCCTCACCTGTGGTCATCAGGTTTTGGGTAATGACTGAAAGAATGAGATGGCGTATACTATCGGCCAGAAAATGGCCGGCTCAGCCTTAGAAATAGGGTGAGGAGCTCGGACATCCCTTGGGAGCTCAAAGTCGAAATGAGCCAACTGAGGTGGTTCGGGCATCTGATCAGGATGCTCCTGGGCACCTTCCTTGGAGGTGTTCTGGGCATGTCCAACTGGGAGGAGACCCGGGCAGAGCCAGAACCTGCTGGAGGGACTATATAGCTCATCTGGTCTGGGAGCGCCTCGGGATCCCCAGGAAGAAGGACGTCTGGAACATCCGGCTAAACCTGCTGCCACCGTGACCAGACCCCGGATAAGTGGAAGGAAATGGATGGATGAATCAGCCTTATAAAACCCAGCATGACTAATAACTGAGTAATTGTAGGTATTAAACTCTTTTCGATGTAACGCAAGCTCCAAAAATCCCAAAAATATGACCAGTTTTTATAACTTTGCATACTCTTGTCCCATGTAGCAATGCATAGTAAACAGTGAAAACGTCTCAGCCATCATAGCATTTATACTTTGAAATATCAGAATTGTTTTAACCCAACGATTTTTGTCTTTTCACTTCACACTGAGTGGATTCAGTTTTTGTTTGTTTTGTAAACTTCACACAGAATGAGTGTGTATTTAACAGCTCTCTGATCCCTGTATTCCCTATAACTAAGAGGAGTGATGAATGAAAGAGACCTGTGAAACATGAAGGAAACACTCACTAAAGTAATTTACACTCTCCCTTTTAGAAATCTCTTTCATATCCTTTCATTGACCTCAGCCTAAATTGGTTTCCTGTTTTGTGTTCGGCGTAAACAACACCTAAATAATTGACTATCTATTCAAAAACACGCCGAGTAAAAAGCCTGCAGGCATCAGGCGACTGAAGCCCTGTCGAAATCAGTTGGACTCTTCGAGATTACCAGCAGCACAAACTCAGATGAGGGTTGGATGATTTGCAAAGTGAGAGTTTGAAAATCAAAAATTTAAATGTTTCCGTATTTTGCCCTCAGTTCAGAGGAAAGCACAAACAAACAACGTGATGAAAAGTAATCAAAGTACAAATGTCCAGCTCGCTTCACTGCACAGAGGCCAGCAGCTGTGAGGTGAGTGTTTGTCTTCCCCAAACAATATGACAAATAAAAAGGATCACCAAAGGATAGACACAAAATCACGACCACACTGCAGTTCTTCTGTTGTGGTGGTACCTTTTTAAACTGCTACATTTTAATAAATATCTTTCACGCTTTAATATTCTGCATACTGTGAACTACACACACAACAAATAGATACAAGATGTCCTGCATGTTAAAAAACTGACTTGGTAATAAACCTGTTTCTGAGCTGCCAAAGACAGAATGAAAAGCAGAGCATAGCTGACCTCTTGTAGTGCTCGAGGAGGAAGCTTCCTCTCAGACGGACCTCCCACCACACTGACACGAACCAGCACGTGATTCCTCTCCACTGACAGACTGTCTATGATGAACTCCCTTTAACAGAAATAAAGGAGTTTAGACAAAGAGCATTCAAAAAAAAAAAAAGAACAACTACAATGGGCTAACTGAGATTTGTGCGCTACAGCTGACGGTCCGGTAACGTTAAATAAAATACAGGTCTAGCTGATTCACAAACACCAAAAGTTCCCCTCTGTATTGAAGCTCAGATAACTTTCTTTGAAAAGTCTTCTAAAAGACTTTGTACTGAGCCTGAACCCTCTAAATGACTGTATCGATGCTGCGAGGCAAGTAAGAAAAGAGCGAGAGGAGGGTTTTCATGTAGAATTTAAGACACGATCAGAGGATACTCCAATTATAAAGGCACTTTAGGGTCGAAGGGTGTCAGCGTTGGCAGAGAGTTCTTATAGCTGAAGCAATTTGGGCTTGAAATTGGTAATAAAGGCGACTATTTTTTGTACAGCGCTCTTCTCAGGGCTTGTTTGCCATAAAATACAATTTGCATACATTTCTTTGTGAATAAAACAAAGAGTCAAAGAGTCTGGGGTCAAATAAAATGTGAAGATTGCCCTTACGAAGTAGTTTTGGTGAATACTGGGTGTCAGTGATATTAAAAAAAGGTCAAAGCAGGAAGAAATAAAAAGTATTATGGGAAATGAATGACAATAAAAAGCAAGGTAATGAAAAATCATACACCCAAAAGTTTAAAACAAACACTGAGCAGGAGAGAAAAGAGGAAGAGGAAGGGAAGAGGGTAAAAGCAAAGAAAGATGATGATGATGTCTGTGCTGATAATGGGAGCACGAGGAGAGGAGAGTGCAGGAGAGGGAAGATGGGAGAATAAATTAACAAGTCATCATTCTCCAAAACTCAATGTGAGTTGGCATTTCAGGGCCATTTCCATTCATAACCAATAGCCACTGCTCTGCCAGCCATTACCAAGAGAAAAGGGGGCTCTCAAACATCCACTTTCAGAAAATGGCCTTTCCACTCTCTTTCCGCTTTATTTCATTTTATTTGTGACAAGGCAAACAAACAAACAATTCCTCATCCTGAGCAATGATTAAATTTGAAAGTGTTCTGTCATATCAGGATGATGTACAGAGGAGCAAAGAAGAGAGAGAGAGAGAGAGAGAGAGTGTGTGTGACTGTGTGCTCGGTGTGGAAACTAAATTTTGAAAATAACTTTTTTCAGTTCAACTCAGCTGTTGGTGGAATAAACTGAACTTTCTAGAAAAGCTATAAAAGGGAAATGTTCAAGTACAGAAGCTTGGTGTTGATTTCGGAGAGAAAATGCAGAGCAGAGCTGAAATCAAAATTAGCCTAGCTTAGCATAAAGACTGGAGGCAGGGGGAAACTGCTAGCCACAGTGTTGTAGTACTTGAGATCTGTCTTGGTCTCAAGACCACTTCTTTGAAGGTCTTGTCTCGGGATCAACCACATTTTACTCTGTCTTGTCTCAGTCTGAGATTTTATTTATTTTTGTGGTCAAGACCACGACTGTGTGGATGTCCCCAGTGTTTCCCATTAATAGCCGGGTGTAGTGACTTGCATTAAGGTTGCCAGTTTTGGTATCACTGTGCCTTTACAGACAGAATTACAAAACGTGTGCTCATCAGCTGTATCTGGCAACCTGTAGACGCTGCACACAGTTACTGGGATAATTCCAACATGTAAAAACATCTTGCAGTCTTTATGCTAAGCTAAGCTAAACGACGCCACCTGCACACATGTACTTAATGCACAGTTATGAGAGTTTTCTTTCATGTCACCATCTGAAAGAAAGCAAATAATTTCCCCACATATTGAAGTGAAAAGAAGTTATTTTTATACTTACTAACTTTCAGTTTTTCAGCTTTTCTGTGTTTTCAAATGATCTCGCGTTAAATTAAATTATGATTGTAGCGTTATTCTATATTTTTCAAACTCATCTCAAGAAAAGAGCAAAACCAGCAAGACACTAGTTTGTTGTAAGACTTTCTGACTTCAGTTATTATAACAAGCTCCAGCTAAATGATCTTTCTGTCACACACTTGGCTGAGGGAATGTGAAAAAGACAATTATGAAACAAAATCAATATTAATAATAAATATGTTTTTATGCATTCTTTGGGATTTATAGCAGAACCTAAGCCACTTCAATATAATATTTTATATGCAAGTTATATAGCCTGTGGGAATACCCGCTAATGACGGGTAATAAAACTTCCAACCATAAAATTTGAACTGTGTTTGTTGGTCCGTACCCCTCGCTGGTGTCCGGCTCGGTGACGTTCTCCCTCTGACTCTGCAGCAGCATGGAGCTGATGTTGAACTGGCTCTCCAGCAGCAGGAAGGAGTCCAGATTACAGCAGAGCACACTGAGCAGTCTGCAACAACAACAACAACACAAACAAACAAGACGTCACACTTCAGACAGTCCTGGCATCATGAGATACTGTAGCAGACTGTGATGTATGTACAGCAGACCACAGTTAGACCACGGTTGTCCATTTCCGCCAATACCTGTGGAGAGGAGAAGCTTCTCACGATCTTTTCATCAAGCTTTAGAGACTTTTTTTTAGAATCAGACAGTTTTATTAGTAACCATTTTTATATACTGAAAGAGTTATTCAGGTGGAATAATCATAAAAATCCAAAGGAAACATGTTGAAAGACCAAGAGCTTCTCTGAACTTAGACTTTAAGTGCTTATTAGAAAAGTCCTGTACGTGTGTGCCGGCCTACCCTGCACTGGTCTGCTAATCATCTGGGGTCAATCAAACAGGCCTTTTCACCATGTCAGTGATATCAGGTGGACTGCGTTGTTTGCACTGAACCTGTTAGTTTCTTTGCATGCTGATGCTTGGTAATGTTCCCATCTATTTTGGATTTGTTTGGTCGGACAACACAGGCGTCCCGAACAAAAAAAGGTCAAAGTCGTCTCCACTTGCTGAGGAGACTCAGGTCCTTTGGAGTGTGCATGACTTTGTTAAAAACTTTCTATGACAGATGTGGTGGCATCTGTATTATTCTGTGCAGTGGTCTGCTGGGGAAGACTGGAAACAACTCAACAAACAGTCCAAGAGGGCCAGCGTCGTCCCGGAAAGCTGACATCCATCATGAATAACTCCTCTCACCTCCTGCATGAGACTGTGGAGGCCTTAAACAGCTCCTTCAGCAACAGACTGTTACTCCCACCATGCAAGAAGGAGCAACCACAGGTCCTTCATTCCAACACCAGCATGACTCAGCTCAAAATCTGTGGCGCTGGCCTCCGCCATGTTGGCTGTACTGCTGTTAATCCTGCATAACTTTAAGCTTTAATATAATCTGAACAGGTGAGTTGTATATAAATTCACCCTCAGTACAGTTGTCATGAACGGGGAAATTAGCTATAGAGACCAAAACTGTTTTTTGTACCAGGCTGTAAACATGTTTATTTCTGCTGTGAAGTTGGACATTTTAACATGGGGACTTATGGAGACTGACTCACTTCTGGAGCCAGCCTCAAGTGGACGTTTGAGGAACTGCAGTTCTTGGCACTTGCCTTTCTTGCCCAGAGTCAGATGAGAAGATCGATGTCACGCTCATGTTTTTGCATTAAGTTATTACAGATTAAACAAACATTAGGCGTGTTATTTAACTTCTAAATGTTCAACTCAAGCTTCTTATTTAACACTAGAGTGGTATCGATTTTCTTGCCCGACTCTCAGCAAGAAGGCGAATAAGCGCATAAACTGCTGAACTGTTGAGATTCATTAAGCGTGACGCAGTGATTTTATTGCAGCATCTCTCAAACTCTCGTCACTTAACACAGAAACACGCTGATACTTTGGGAATATTGTGTGACTGTGAGAAATGTGATTAACATCTTCCAGTAATGATTAAAGGACTAATTGCCAATTACCCACAGAAAGCCTGTATAAGGTGACATGTTTCTTAGTTGACCGAGACCATAACGACCCATTAGTCAGCTAACAGAGTAAAAAAGGGGGCAGGCGAAGCTGCAAAACACGATTCAGCTGCCTTTTGTCTGGTCTTAATTGAAGCATCAGGCCATCTTTTGGTGTTTTCTGCAGGTTTTTAAGGTCAAACGAGTCTTTAAATTAGACTTTTAATTTGTTTAGTTTTCCTGCTTTGCTAATTTAGAGAGTTTTATGATTTCTTTCTCCATTATCGCTGCCATTAGTTGCCACGATTTTCCAAAATAAGGCTTTAAAAACAACAAATGTGCAGTGAAATGAACAGAAATGTCAAACGCTTAAAAGGTTGTTAGTTTTAAACAACTCTGATCCGGCTTTTCACGAAATGTCATTTCAATTTTCAATAGCATTTGTTCTCACATGCGAGAGCTAGTGTTAAGCTCTGCATGCTGTTCGGCGTGTTGTTTGTCCTTGTGAAACACATCTCGCCTTTTTAAGCATCTGCTTCGTTTTCCTGATGCGCTGGGCAGTTGCTTGGACTCGTGTTTGATTGACAGCTCAGCTCAGTCATTCTGACAGCGGCACAGCAAGAGGCTGAGAGTCTGTCAGGCCTTCTGACCCTCCTCTGTTTGAAAGAAAGCAATAGAGGCTGGACCTGCTTCCAGTTTGTCTCTTTGATGGACTTCTTTTACTCGAGTCGGGTGAGGACTGTCCAATCACACGTCTGTTAAAATGTTTACCTGTTCTGAATAGCAATTTCATTGGCAACCTTATCAAAACAAACAGTAGTGGTGACTTTGTTGCCTGCAGAAATTTTCATTCTAGAGTGGAACTAATGATTATTTTTATCATCAATTAATTTGCTAATCATTTTCTCAGAACACAAGTTGATAAATTGCTTGTTATGTCCAACCAACCCAAAGAAAACCACCACTGTCACAGTCACAGGTTGTTTCATCATTTTGATTGGTTGCCAAGCTTCAAGAGGGCCGGTCGACAGACAGCAGAGAGAGTACCACATGAGAGAGGCATGCTGGGATAGTTGAGACCCATAATGGACAATGAACCATGCCCCTCGTCCTGTAAGTGTTTTGGTTTCGCTTCAGTCTGCCTCTATTTGTTAACCTTAATGAACTGAAACCAACAAAGAGCTCAGCGCACGGTTAGTGAACCGAAGAAAAAGATAAGAGCGGAGCTGAACCGACCAAGTGGAGCGATAGTGGAAAGCTAGTAGAGCTCACTGAGGTTCAGTTCAGGCCGGCATCCTCTGTTGTTGTTGTTGTTGGTGATCAATACATTCAGTCCATGTGACGCAGCCGTAAATTCTCTGCAAGAGCCACGTTTATTTGATATTAGTTCTTCAATGTACATGTTGAATAGTGGTTAAAGCTATGGTTGTTTCTAATGGCTGAAGTTCTGTTCTGAGTCATTGTAATACAGCCTGTGGAAAAGCATGGAGGTATAATATGTGAAGAAGTCAGCAGAGTCATGGATCGATACAAGTCGTTGACCGTGTAAACCATGTGAAGTAGAGCATGAAGTACTAACCGGGACCGGGCTGCGATTTATGACTGGTTCTGAACACTTTTTATGAAGCTTTAAGTTGCTAATGTTTAAATAAATCATCACTTAAGTTTCCCTTATTCGTTGCGTCGTGATCACATCAGCTTTTTACAAGAAAATTGAATTAGCTTTATGGACACGAGTCAAAACACAAAAACATTCTGCAGACTAAGGAACTCGGAGCTCGTGGTAAAACGGCCACTACGCTAACAACAAATCATTTTACCAGCACCACTTGTACCACTAAAGTTAGGCCTAGTTTACGTCCTTAAGCCATTAATCAGTTATGGAAATAATAGCAGATTAATTCATAAATCAACTAACGTGATGATAAACTACAGGAGTCAGTTTTATGAACAGACTTCATGAACTGCTTCCTGGGTATAGACAGCTCTCTTTATTGATCTACAGTGACAGTGCAGTAACTCTCTGTCCTCTCCTCTGTCTGTCGAAAGCACTGTGTTTGCCTCTAACTAGCTAACCATAGTATGTGGTGATCAAGGCATTACTGTAATGACAATCTGAATGGCTTGGCACAATTTAAAATGCACAGTTATCTCTATAGGATGCCAAACACCCTGATGTGGCTAATGCATAAAGGCTAATTAACACAAAGCGGTGCAGTGGGGCAGCGCCGCTAATTTGGCATAAAGTGCTGCTTTAATAAAAATTTTATAAAAAGATCAAAGGTGGCCGTTTGACTTCTCCACATGATTTCAGACTTGTTATGTCCTGTTTGGAAATAAGACATCGATTCACTCTCTATAGGACACAAAGTCAAACACAGCAGCTGAAGGACACTACAATCCATCTGACTGGGAGCTTAAGTCGTTCTCATTCATGCTGACAAGGACTCAACAATTCACTTCATCTCAGCTTTAAAGAATTGTGTTGAAACATCCATTTATGACAGACGATTACTCCCCTGATGACGTGCCCACATGCATCAGAGGACTTATGTATAAACCGATCACAGCAAACAGTAATCTGCTTGCCAGTCTGAGTGATGATCGTGCGCTGATTGATTAGTCAAGCCCGAGGTAAGATGCAAATGGTCAGCTCTGCAGATGTGCCATTTGAGAGGCTTATATCATTGACAGTCAGCTAGGCCTGCTTAGATCAATCATAAGATCATTTAAATGTGCAGTGACGCAAAGAAAATCTCCAGAAATAAGACGTAATCCTTGAGCTGTACAAACACAGACGCTTTACAAATGAAATGAATTAATGATCTACACATAACTGTGAAATCTACAAAGATCACCTTACATACAAGCATGTAGACCAAACAAAGGAAAAAGGAAAAATTAAGATTAATAAATGAATCAAATTAGGCCATAAAATGATAAAATTTTTAAATAAAAATAAAAATAAACACAAAGAAACCAAGGACCAATTTGGCAATAACAATAAAAACAATCAAATGTTAAAAATAAATAAAAGTCCATTAAATTATTAAACACAGGGCACGGGAAGTATCAGAGCAAATGGATGAGGCCTCAAAACTCGGCAGTAAATGATGAGGCGCCTTAAAAACATAAAGAAAAGATCAAATTACTTAGAAATGTCCACAGAGGTGGAGACCACAGGAGGCACGAGTCCTCACGTGTTTTTGTTGGGGGCTTTAGGTAGAACTAGGAGTCCAGCTGCAGGGAGAGAGATGAAGAAGCATGTTTGAGAGAAGGTCTGGTGCCTTTCAGTGATTAAAAAACTAGGTAGATGATCTTAAAATCGATCGTTATATGTGCTCCCTGTCTGGTCTTCGTTAGAACAGGAAGGCGATGGTGATGAAAGCATCTCATCCCTGAAGTATGCTGAAAATTAGAAGCTTCATTTGGGCCTTGACGCTGCAACACCGTTAAAAACTTACTACTATATCTGTTTGTTGTCCATCTTAGGGCGCTTTCACAGAATAAAACTCTTTTTTTCATATTTATTCCTCATCTATTCTAATCTAGTTCACTTTGTCTGGCTACAAGGGAACTAAAGTGAGGAGGAAATAACTCCTTGATCCGCCACAGAGACTTCTAGTCCTGACAATAACGAGTGCTGATGCTTCTGTTTAAGCTCTTCTGTACATTCTTAGCTCTCACGTGTCAATATTAGCAATACAAATATAATCTTCACCTCCAGGTTAAACTCCAGCTACAATAAAGACTGTGGCATCTTTTTGCTCCACCTCACTGCATATGGTGGTCACTGTTACGTGCGTGTCCATCCATATGACTTATTTAGTGCTTGCTAGACACTTTGCTGCTGTCAGTAATAATAAAACGCACACTTGACGTGTTCGGTGTCATCAATAGCAGAGAGAGAGAGAGAGAGAGAGAATAACGGCATCCAAACAATTCAGACAGAGAGGGCTGAAAAAAAGGAGGGTGGAAGGAGTGATGGTTGCCATGACAACAAAGAGGCTTTTAGCAACAGGAAAAGAGCTGAGGGATTTTAGCTCTCATTAGCTTGTGAAGATCAAGAGGGTGGAAAATTGTGGCTTCTATCGTTTTTTTGTTTTGTTTTTTTTTCTCAGTTAATGTTCACACGGCAAATTAAACCTGCGCTGAATATGTTGGAGAAGTTTTACAGCCTGTAAAGAACCAGGCGTTAGAGCTTTGATGATTAATCGGACGGCTGCTAACGAGGTATCTAAAGGTTGATATGTCTTATTTCTCTGTGCCACATGAGCTCCATTGTTGTCCAAAAACACATCACTGAGCTACACCAAATGACAGATTAATTTACGGCAGCGTGATTTATTTGTCCAGATCTCATGTTGACATAACTTCTCCGTGCATTAAATGTGTATGAACCTGCAGCTGAAAATGGGACCCAACAAAGGCACTACTGCAAAAAAAAAACTACATTTCCCAGCTGTCTTAGGAACTGACATTTGTGACTTGTTTCAACAAGCACGACGCCTTGCAGAATAGAAGCACCTATAGCACAAAACCGAGTGTCAAGAAAGACACATGCAGCTCCTTAAAACACAACGATTAGCATATTTCTCACAATTAAAGGATCGTTCTTAACGATCACTTTGTATTCTTATATGCAAATCAGACAACTCCTCACTTGTAAACTTTTTCTATCTTCTATTTGAGGAAGGAAAAACACACATCCGATCCGAAAAACAACCTGCAGCTGTTATCTCTTATTCATTACGTGGCAAACGTGATAGATCGACACCTGTGCAAATCATTGAGGCAGAGTCCCCCTCGCTCCCCTGCTAGCTACTGCGGCCATGTAATCACACAAGCTTGTAGCCTGTGTGACCGGAGGTGAAGCCTCTCAGTGTTTACACTGAGCCGAAGTGAACGTTCGTCCATCGCCTTAAACCTCGTGAATGTATCGCCCAGTCACAGATGATGGCATGTTTTGGTATTAATACAGAGCTCAGTACAAGAAAGTTATTTACCCATTTATCAGTGATGTATACACAAAAACAAAGAGACTCTCCATCAGGCTTCCAGGTTGTCAGCATAATTTCCGTCACGTCTCAGTGGGAAATACAAAAATGTAAAACTGCAAAATCTGCAGTAGCAAGCATCTGGTAAGTGTATCTGCAGATTCCAGAGAGTCAAACTTAATAACTTTTTAATGCTACCAGTAATTCTGTTTGAGACAAATGAATCCAAATAAACAAACAATAAAAATAATGACACAATGGAGGAGAGCTAGTGATGAAACACAAGCAGGTGGTCCTGATGCATGATGAATAGATTAATACTACCCACAGGGAAAGGATTAGTGTTTAAAAATTTAAGGCGCTCTGCTTTGAAAAGTTTCAAATATATTTTATTATTACGGATTTATTATTAAAAACAAAACTGATGTCTGACTCTGAGGTGGAACAGTGTGTGGTCAGTGGTCATGCAGCCCAGCGTTTCTCAAACTTTTTCCACCACGTACCACCTCAGAAAATATTTGTCTCTCCAACCACCACTATTTTGACTGTTCAACTGCAGACAGTTCACACATGAGGCAGGTTTATTCCTGATAAGAAGATTAAGTATTTTGACTGCTGAATTCTGAGAGGAATCAGTTCAAGAACCAAAGATAATTTGGTAGAAAAGGTGTACTCCTGATCCACATTTCTCTTCTAAATATTTACTGTTTGGAGCCACGACTGAAGCATTTTTGATCCGTTAATCTTACCTCTGCTTACTATCTCTTGTCACAGTTCAGCTGATCATGAATGTGTACACAAGCAGCAACGTCCGGTGCTGGAAAATGAAGCCAGTGCCAAAGTACTAAAAACTGCAGTTCCTCAAACGTCCACTTGAGGCTGGCTCCAGAAGTGAGTCAGTCTCCATAAGTCCCCATGTTAAAATGTCCAACTTCACAGCAGAAATAAACATGTTTACAGCCTGGTACAAAAAAACAGTTTTGGTCTCTGTAGCTAATTTGGCTTAAAGATGCATAATTAACAGGGTGGCTGCTTTGATTGACAGGTAAGGGATGATGGACCAGGCTGATATTGAAACCAGATAATTCAGAATCTTACTCTAATTTTAGTTGTAGATTTGTTAGATATATTTTTAATTTATTTAATTTAAAGATTAAAACAGAAGAAGAAATCTTCTAAGAAGAAGAAGAAGAAGAAATCCTATATTTACTTTTTGCACAGTTTGGCTTGTATTTCAAGATCTATTCCCTTCTTAACAGTCACAGAAAAACAAATGTCAAATCCACTTAATAATGAATCACTGTGTAGCTAAACTGAGCAGTGTTTTATATTAATGTAATATTGGACGTTCATCTGGTTCAGTGGTTTAGTCCTTTAAGCTGCAGATGGCACTGTTCTCCACTGAACACTCCACTGTTTTTACGACAACCCATGAAGCAATTAAATCCAGCTTTACATCTGATTTCTGGCGAGAGTCGCACAAGAGCATTTCATCTCGGAGCTGCTTCATATTCCAATAGATGCATGTGTCAGGTCAAGTTTTAATGCATGAACGGTCACAGCTGGCTCCACTTCCTCTGATGGTTTAGCTCTGTAAGTGTGTGCTGCAAGTTTTACTGGTCTGTGGTGAAGTTTCCTCTTCCCCCACAGCAACAGAGGAAAATTGCTCTTTCCATGCTGTAACAATGACTGCAACAGGAGGTCTCTCCTGCCAACTGCCACCCAGCTATAGATTATCTAGTCTGATGCCTCCTGCTGCAGTGACATCAGCCTGAGTCAGCTGCTGGCTGAACATTTCTGTACATTTGCTACACTGTGACTGTCTTTTAAATGCCATGGCAACACTTTATCTCAATCAGCTTCTTACTATGAGTGAGTGTCGTACACGAACACACTGTTTTCTGCCGACGTCAGAGCAGATATAACAGGCTAGATTTGTGCCTGTGATGTTTTTTATCTTTGCCTGTCTTTGACATCATACACCTCTGTGCACCAATTGGTTGAGCAATATTTGAATCAAAATGTTGTGATGTTGCCAGGTCACTCAAATCTGATCAAACCACACCCACACAGCCCTAATAAAGCAGATAAGCTGAGTTTTAAAGTGCAAGTACTAATAAACACCCCTAAAGACGGTTTATCTGTGGCTTTAGTCGTCAAACTCTGAACCTATAGAGAACTACCACCTGAATCCGCAGCGTTCTCAGCTTTATGGTCGTGAATTTCACTCGTTGTTTAGCTGTCTAGGCTGTAAATGTACTGTTTTAGTTCACTCTCCCTCCCCTACCTACCTTCCTTGCACCAGGCAAGACAGAGTTAGAAGAATCTGATGAACGTAGCGGATCATTTAGCAGCTAAAGAGCCAGATATTTCTCTCAGGAGTTGGTGGAGACCCAAAACAGAGCCAAAAGCAGCACTAGTGTGTGCTTATACTGGTATTATTATATGTATAATATGCAGTAATTATATACCTAAACAGTACATACTATTCTGTACACTTGACATATCTTTGCACTGACATTATAATGCAGTACTGTACGCTTCTCTTCTGTTCTCTCTACAGTGTGTTTCCTTTCTTTTGACACATTGTTAATTACTCACTGTCCTCGTGTGAAGTCGCTGCTTTGCTGATCTAATTTCCCCCTCTGGGATCAATAAAGCACTATCCCTGTACAGTATGTACAATATCTCCTCCGGCTAATTTAGAGAATCGAATGAAAATAACACCATATACGGAATTATACTGTTGTATTGTCGGAGATGTTGTCTTAATAAGGATGTGTTGGGTTTAGAAACAGTATAGTTGTGGCACAATAGTTTGGTGAAGAGATTTTGAACGCAAGCGATCGATATGACTGCAACAACCTTTCCAGTAACTCTTTTTTCTATTTCATAGTTGTTTATTACTTATTTACTTATTTGTTTTTATGCTGGATGAACCTCACTTCCCCGCAGGCCAATAAATAAGACTGAAATCAAGCTGTGTGGATCCTCAAACAGCAAATTTACACCGTTTAATAACTGCCTTCAACCAATACTTCAAAATAACAGTCTGACTTCATGTACTGATAGTAAAATGATACATTTGACCCACAGTGGCTTCACGGGACACGAGTTCATCCATCGGCCTGAGCATCTCGTTCCTGTTCACTCGACTTCGGATGTTAATAGGAGTGGGCTGACTGACAGCCACAGACGGAGTGAGTGAGTCAGCAAGGCTCTAAACAAAGCTATTGTGATTCAGAACGCCTTTAAAAAGGCGGAGGAATGCACCAGAGACGGACACATACGTACCTGTGTAGGTAAAAACATCCTCCTGCACAGATTTCTTTGCATCTCCCAACTTTTTGTAGCATGTAGCACATTAATTTTGTCACTAAACCACCTTTAAGCTTTAAAATGCAACTTTTCTCAGACAGATATTTTCAATTTTAGAGCACATTATTAGAGTATTAACTTGTACTACAATCCGAACCCTTCATTTGAAAATGCTTTTTCATTTTGGAAGAATTTCTTCACACATCTTCGCACTTATATCTGATTTTTTACAAATATAGAAACACACACACACACACAGCCCAGCTTATTCCTGTCTTATCCACAGAAATCCTTTCATCAGCCTTTCACTGCTGGGTAATCAAAGCATAAAGACTCACGTCAGTGTATGTGTGTGTGTATGCATACGCATGTGCAGTCATCAGGTGCTAATCCGACACCATGTGATAGGAAAAAATATATATATATCATCTCACCTCAGGCGAACGTGTGAGACTGCTCATAGTGGAACAGGAATTAATCTTCGCATCTGAATTCACAGCAATCAGCCTGTCAATCAAATCCTGTGGAGTAGAAGAGAGGCTGTGAAAATGACTACAGCAGCCGTGGTGCTGCAAAAAAAAAAAAAACAGTGTGGATATTTATGATGTAAGGTGAAAAATGTACATCTGCCTCGGTGAACTGGGAGTTTAGGAGGCTCTTTTTTTTTTTTTTTGTGAGGTAAAACAAATGCGTGGGTGGTGGTTGGAGGCTAAATAATAAAAAGTGCAAACATGCCCTCAAATGGCTGGAAGAGGCATTACATCTTGAGCTCACAGTGTGAAAAACACTCACAGGAATGGAGGTTGGCATCTCTCTCAGGGTGTATTCACTCTTGTTGGCTAAAGGTTGGCGGCCCAGGAGCTCCCACACCGATTGAGAGGAGGAGAGAAGGTTAACCAAGGACAGGAAGGACTGAGGAGAGAGACACAGAAAGATAATAATGAATCACACTCAAATACAAGACAAATACATATTCACAACTGATCATAACTGAGATCATTTTAAATGAAAGATTTAACTGTTTGTGAAGAGGGATCGGGCATGTAGTCACTGATGACGATTCAGATCATTTTCATCGAGACTGAATCTACTTTTAGTAAAATTTCTGTCGTTGATTTGTACCAAAAACTGCAGTTCCTCAAACGTCCACTTGAGGCTGGCTCCAGAAGTGAGTCAGTCTCCATAAGTCCCCATGTTAAAATGTCTTAAAACTTCACAGCAGAAATAAACATGTTTACAGCCTGGTACAAAAAACAGTTTTGGTCTCTGTAGCTAATTTCCCCGTTCATGACAACTGTACTGAGGGTGAATTTATATACAACTCACCTGTTCAGATTATATTAAGGCTTAAAGTTATGCAGGATTAAGACCGAGGTCGCTTTGATTGACAGGTGGGTGCCGTTACAGATGGCTTGTTTGAGCGACCAGGCTTCATTTTTTAGAGGCAGGACTGGCATACACACAACCTTTAAATAAAATACAAATGCAAAAAAAAAAAAAAGAAAGACGCCTCAACTAGCCAGTTGATGTTACAGTGAATTTTGTCCATGATGAAAAAACAAAGCAAACTCGAGACGGATGTTCCGGAAATACAAAGCTAATGACGCCGCATGCAAGCGCCGTGAAATTACATGTGAATATGTGAACTGTAGCCTCAAGAATAAAAGCTCCTGCTCTCATCTCAAGATCAAGAAGAACAGGAATCAAAAGAAAAAAAACTATGATGAACGCACACACACTCTCACATATACATGAAAGTCATTTAATAAGGTTGAAACATCCGTTCTTTCTGCACGCAGTTGTTTGATGTTTCAGAGGCGCACTACAGACTTCAACATGTTCCACTGTCCATCTGTCTACTTGTGTTTTTAATGTAGTCCAACACATTGAACGAATTTCAACTCACAGAAGGTGAAAATGCTACAACCATACATCTGTGTGCACATCAGAGCTTGTCTGCCGTTTATCACACGTGTTTTATCTCTTTCCAATACGAAACTCTGGATCTCTCTGTGTGTCGTGATGGACTTTAAGGTCTGATTGTATGTATGTAACCTGGCAGCTGACCCAGTGCTAAGCCAAGCTTTAGAGTCACCAGTGGCAGGGCACAGTTCACACTTCAACGGCTGTCCGTATTCACTTGGCTAGTTCCACTGAGAGAGATGACTTGACTCCTGTCAGAGGCCACAGTGTTGGACACTCGCATACAGACACACACTTCAAATGAAAGTTTGAGCTTGTCCTGGACTGAACCTGGAGATCCTGCCGAGCTTGTCCCAAATCTGAAAACGCAGGCACGTGCGAAGAGGTCTCAAGGTTTAAAGCACCGAGATGAGCTGAGAGTAAACTACAAGTCCTGTCTGACATGTCTCCGTTCAGGTTTAATCAGTTCACACCCACAGTACCTTGAGGCAGCTCCTGTCTATGGGCTCCATGGGCGTGGGCGGCCGACCACCCTGACATCTTCACTGCCGCACTCGAGGACAGACCACAGCTCTACGACCACGGCCCGGACGAAACCTGCAGCACGACATCAAGCCAGTGGTTTCAGTATGGAATTCATTAAAGCCTGAACAATGCTGTTTTTTTCAGGGCCATCTGTGTGGATGTATACATAAAAAGCCCTCAAATGTGCTTATCAAACACAAAGAGACAGGATATTTTACAGTAACAATATTGTCCAAACATCACTGCACTGAAACGGCAAACTGGGAATTATAAACAACAGTGAATAAAGAAAAACAGATGTAGAAATCATCATCAAGGACCCATCCCACCCGGGCCACATCCTATTCGACAGGACAATAAAAACCCACAAACAGACACTGGCGCTCTGTATATACTGTACATATGTGTATTAACCCTTTTATCTGTTTCCAAAGTTCTGTATTTTATACTTTGTACTTCCTGCACTGAAGACGGCACTTCAATTTCGTTATGCACTGCATCATGACAATAAAGATATATTCTATTCTAAATAAGAAATAGTTTCATATCAGTGCAATGGACAATGCTTCATCGTACAAACTTATATCTACTTTTTTTTTGTATGTTGATACATTTCAGATATTACAACAGGTTCTTTTTCTTGGTATTTTATGAGACAGGCAGGAAATATGTAAGGAGAGAGAGAGAGAGAGCAAACGTCAGATTCAAACCGTGGAAGTTGTGATTACATGGTAAACGTCTTTACTATTCAGCTACTCAAACACCCCAAATATTACAGTTTAAATATTCCAAATCTGCAATTCAATTTTACACTTGCATATTGTATCCTGTATGAAAAGGTTGGTTGAACATCTCAGTTGAACAGTACAACCTGACAGGAAACATTGGTTTCTTTTACTCATGAAGCCCTTAATGACGACTCGCCGGCATACATCACCTTCTTAATAAACCGCTCCTGCGCTCACATTTTATGATGCACGTTAAAACTCACTTGTTCCTGTAAGTCAGTTTAAAACCATGATTACAGAACTGTGTTCCTCTGCTTGTTTATGTATTAATTCTGTATTTCGTCTGAAATGAAGGCATGACCTCAGTGATTTTTCAAGATATGAATGAACATCAGCATGAATCTATGATGTGATTTATTATGCTACTTATAAATATGTTTCTGGAGCATTTCTGCTGCTCGAATCAAAGTTAAACTTGACATGTAACACCTCATCTCAGCTCTTTCTTCATCCACTTATCCTGTCACAAACAAACACTCTGACAAACATGTTCCTCCTTGGGCTGTTCGTTGTCTGATTTATGTCGATTACGCAAAAAGCCTTGAGCGTCACAGCTGGTGAGTGCTTTAGTACCTGAACTGTGCAGAGCCGCCACCCCTGGAGCAGTCGCTGCTACTTGTGTGACCATCACCCCGTATCCAAACTTTTCGCAGCGACTCACCTGCAGAAACGCACACAAAGACCACCGTAACTGTTTTATTTTGTACTCATGTAAGTGAAAAATGAATGTCGGGAGAGGAAGACAAATTGGGAATTCATAATGAAAGAAGAAGGACTTGAATCTGAAGCTTTACTTCGGAAGAAAATCAGAATTGTTAATTCGGCGTTTGTGATTCAGGACACTAACTCTATTGTGACGCTATCAGAATCCTGAAAAGGGCGCCACACGATGTAGTTAACTACAAATCAAATTGCAAATTGATTTTCGAGTGTGAGGGTGCTTCATACATTACAACACAATGTCACGACTAAAAATAGAGCTAAATATAATTACGTTCTGTAATTAAAGTGAAACGCCGAACGAGAGAAGCAATTACACGAGTGTGTAAACAATGGCAGTAAATGAAGCCCACAGAGGATTAGCTGCGGTTTGCGGTGTGTGTGTCTACAATATGAATCATGGACAATGCTATTTATATATGGGCATATATGCATACGAGTCCAGGGATTAATAAATTAAAGCCGGTGTGGGAGTAAGAACATGTAACAACCTCCGGGCTACCGGTGAATACTGAACAGGTTTCAGGAAATACGACTGTGGCCTAACGAGGAGCGGGAGAAACAAATGAACACGTCTTCTGCAGAATGAATGAAGCACAACGATGACAAATGCCAACAGAAAGAATGAAGGTTTGCATGACAGATTATGTTCTAACAATAAACAACACAAACACCTAGAAATACTGCATGCATGCATATATATATGTGAGAGTCTAATAACCTCTTTTTTGTCTCATAATATAAGTTATGGATGTCAACAAGCAAAAACAATTACATCAAGCCAACTGAACCTTTATTTGGCTGTGTAATGACTTTTTCTTAATTCTGCGTCAGTGTTGGCGACTGTAACTCAAGTCACCGTGGCAAAGAATCACTTGAACAGCACAATATTACTTTAGGCGTATTACAGGATTAAAACAAAAAAAAAAAAAACGAGCGTCTGCCAAAGTTAATTCTTCCAGGGTGTCCATAAAGATGATGAAACAGTTCGAACTACATCAGCAAGTCCAAGTGCTTTGTAAACGTCTGTTCGACTCACACGAGGGTGAGACGACAGACTTATCTGACTAACTGTAAATCTGCAGCCACTGCTTTTACAACTAATTCATTCTGGCAATATCTGAGTGAGCTCCTCAGTAGAGTTTCAGCAAAAACTGCCAAAAACCGCAGTTCCTGAAACGTCCACTTGAGGCTGGCTCCAGAAGTGAGTCAGTCTCCATAAGTCCCCATGTTAAAATGTCCAACTTCACAGCAGAAATAAACATGTTTACAGCCTGGTACAAAAAACAGTTTTGGTCTCTATAGCTAATTTGCCAATGATGGCACCATGGACGTCATGGAGTCTGTGTTATTTTTCTTTATAAAGTCTTTTTTGCATTATTTTTAGTTGCTTCCATCATTGAGATAACATGAGGTGTTGTGAATGGGGAAAATTATGAAAAATAGCTGTATTTTTTATCATATCACAACTGTTTTAATCGCATCACTTGATATTTTATAACTCCATCTTTCAGTTCACATGCATTTTCCCTCAGAAACTAGATGAAGGGGATGAGGAATAGTGCTCCTCAGTACAGCACAGCTGAGGTGCCCTTGAGCAAGTCATTTGATTCCCAAACTGCTCCACTGGGGCCTTTCAGTGACTAACTGCAGTTTGACTGGGCAGCTTTCAGGTGTGTGTGTGTGTAAGTGTGTATGTCTGCTGCTGTAAAAGAAAAGCTGATGATTAAAGGCTGGGTAAAAACAGCACACTCTGCAAACGTATTATTTGTTTATAATGGAAAAGGAGCAGACTGAAAATACCCACAGTTACCTGTGTAGCACTGTGAAGTGTGCAGTGTTTGTTACTACCTGTAGTTTCTTAGTAAAGCGAGAGAACATGTAGGAGACACACTCGTTGATGGCTCCCGTCTGCTGGAGCAGCAGCAGGCCTTTAGGAGTTGCAGCAAAGTTCAGCAGGCTGTCCAACAACGTCTCCTCCCAGATGAGCCTGTCCGAGGGGGAGGAACACGATCACGCAGACAAACAAGTGGAGGAAATTGTACAACAAGGAAGCTAATTGAATCATCTAAACTTACCAATGACATATCGTATCATCATAACTTAAACCCAACTGAGTCAGGTTGTATTTGGACGTTTATGAACTCCATAGGTTGTACAAGGCAAGTGTGCACGCCAATGTTCGTGTTGGCTGTAAATTATTTTGATGTACGCTTGTGTCTTGGTAACTTTGTTCTCTGGGTAGTGAAGTGAAGACAGACGCCGAGCTAATAAGTAATATTAGCTGGCTGCTATGTCTTGTGTTGCTGACCTTGCTAGTTTTTGATCATAAGTAATGTAATCATCACAAATACACATGTACAGCTAACTGTTAACTCCACCCAGCTCATGTGTTACCAGCCCATCCAACATGTAGCATTGAGAGGACACTCCTCACTATTACAGCAATGTTTTGTTATTTGTTATGCACCATTAAAACAAGAGTATCTTGATTGTGATGTAACATTTGCATGCAGTACAGTACAGTACAGTACAGTACAGTACAGTTAGATTGATGTTGCTGTCAACTCAGTGCAGCCTGATTTTACGGTCATCTTGGCAATCATCAACCAATTCAGGTCAATATCTCAAATCTGCTGCACATAGTGTGTAGGTGGTTGTTGTGGACCAAAAGGGTTGTTATCGTGTGATATCACTTCAAATATCTCCTCTTGCATATTCAAAGGTATTGGGTATGTTTATAAACCTGCAGTCATGTCCTGACAAGGGAACAAGATTTCTGCAGGAGGCTTTAAATTACTTAATAAGATTCAGTGTTGATCATGTGTGTGTGTGTGTGTGTGTGTGTGTGTGTGTGTGTGTGTGTGTGTGTGTGTGTGTGTGTGCAGCCTCACATGCTCTGCAGCTCCTGGGTGGATGTTACAGCCGTGGCTCCAGGTACCGGGTTGGGACTCTCTCTGACAAAGAACTGGTCTAGAAATACATAAAGAAGTGATTTAGTATTATGTGTGGGCACATCTGAAGGTTTTTAGAAGAATTATTCACATCGTGCTCCTAGAACAGTGGGACACCTGAAAGCTGCTACCGGTCTTTTGTGCATTAAAGATTAAATTAACTTCTGCCTACAGACAGATACACAGACTGATATTTAACCTTGCTGTTCTGTTTCTCTGACTTTCACGGTACTCTGCAAATTGTTTCTACAATTATCTTTTTTCATATTGTAACCGATCTATAATTGATCATTTAACCATATAAAAAAAATAGTTCAGTGACACTTCATTGGACAGACGGACAGTTTACAGATTATTTGGGACATTTCAACAGCTTTGTTTGCAGATTACCTCCAGAAGTATCTGTGACATGACATATTCATGAACATACCATAACCACAACGGTTTAATATCAGACTACGGCTGCTGAATGTCAACTAATAAGCTGGTAAAAGGTTACAAATAAGAACTGAAAACAACCTATCAAAATAAAGTGTTACTGTGTGTTGAAAATACGATCCTAAATCTTAAAGGAATAAACTTATTAATATATATTAAAAAGGCAATAATCAGGAAATGTGCAGTCCGAAAGAACCCACTGTTTGGGTGAGACTTTTATACTGTATGTTAGTGCGTCTTTAACTAAATGAGTGCAGTGAAAGCTGCTCTAGCAGACTTGCTGGAAGGACTGTCTATTAACACTAAGAAAGTTTTTAAAGCTTCTATAACTGAAGTTTTCAAAGGAGTAAAACAGTGCGTTAGTTATCAAAAGGAGATCACACAGAGCAGCTTAAATGTGTCTGATTTGGTTAAAAAGATTCATTCAGAAACTAATAAATGCCTTCAGACAGACCTCAGACAGAAGTTATGTCAAACAGCAAGGTTAGCTGATCGTGGCTCAATTGTCGAGTATCTATGGGGTCAAATAACATCATGATCCCATGGGCGTCCAGGATTTGAGCGAAACTAAGCAGGTAAACTGAGGGGGAGTGAGGAGGCGTTCTCAAACCATGTGGCATGAGGGTCAGACCTTTAAATGATAACTGTTTATTCCTCCATGTGAACTCCTTAAAATCACACACCTCCTTTAAAATCCCTCCCACAAAAACATGTTGGTGTCCATTTATGGCGGTAGACTGACGTCAACAACATTGTATGGCTACGCTACGCAACAATACGAAAACAGATGTGGACTCGATTTGAAAAATCATACCGTGGAGTACGTGCAGAATAATAATTAATATTTAACACACACACACACACACACACACACTGGGTAAAGGTGGAGGCAGTGAGTGGGAAAAATGTCGATGCCACAGTGTCTCATACAAGTTAATTTTTGACATGAAGTTTTAGATAACAAAGACATTACGACATTAAGGGATTGTCTGCTGTGTTTACAGAAATATACCATCGTCTCCTTCCTGGTTGGAAGTTTCGCTACTTGTTTTTCTCTGCAGCTCAACTTGTGTTTTTGGTTTTGGTTGCACATTCAGCTGTGTCTGTTTTTGTTTTCAGTTTTCTTTTTCACTTCAGACTTCATCACTAAAGGCATTCCGATTTTGATGCTTCCATCCCGACAGAAGACATATTTTAAAGAAATCAAACCGAGCAGATGTCGACGTTTCGTTTAATTTCCATCCATTTGGTGGTTCCTATGAAGTGAGAACACTGAATTCATCAAGCAAATGAAACATGACAGGAGTATTCCAGCCGGTGAGACTGGTCATTAGACATGGACGCCCCTCCATTAGACGTCAAGAGGAGACAGATTCAAATACAATACTTTCAAGGGCAGATTAGTCAGGCAGCGGTCTCATTCTTTACAGAATCTGCCTGTAATAAACAACACACAGCAACACAGATACTATAATGCCAAATGTTTTCTAACGTTATTCTTCAAACCCTCAAAATCTGAGCAGAAGTCACTGAGTATGTGAATCTCTGACTCCAAAAAAACAAAAACAAAGTTTGATCAGTGTCGTGTTGACATTTTATAAGTGCAGCTACCTTTTTCCACGCGGCAGCTACGGCCTTGTGCAGGCCGTAGGGTCGGAGGACCTGCAGACCCTCGCAGGTGTTGTATATCTGTCTGCAGACGAAGATGAAGGCTCCGCATAACGCGTGGGACGCGTCGGACTCGCTTAGCGACGACAGCTCCTTCTCCAGCAGCCTGAGGGCGAACTGTACGATGACATGAGCAGCGAAGGTTCTGCAGAGGAGAAGGGATGCAGACACAGAGAAACATGCTGACAAGAGGCATCAAGTGGACGCATTTTCGTGTGTGCAAGATGAAATGTGGTACACAGTGTACAAAACAGTCCTGATATGAATTCTTCATGTCTGTGTTTGAAGTTATGGCACGCTTTGAGTCCTTTCCCTTCCTGTTTATTAACTTATATTTGTCCTTATAAGTTTATAAGCTTCTTAACCAACAAGAAACATGATGGTCACAGTCCTTTTTGCACTTTTCATGCTCATTTCTTCAACATATTTCTAAGAGGAGAGGAGACTAGAGCCAAAACAAAGATTTGTACTGAACAGTGGTATCAGTCTTGGTGAATATTTTATTGCTAAGACTGTAGTTTGAGGTCAGTCAGTCAACCACTTAAAACAGAATATAAAAAACCCGAGGCCTCTGAGTGACCCTGAATATCTTTAATAAAACATCCTTTTGTAGGAGTCTATCAAAGATGTAAACAGTGACTGAGAAACTGGCAGCATCCTCCGGTTTAATCTGCTATGTGTGCACAACCAGCAGGATTTGTTATGCAAACTTAACTTTATATCAAGCCTTCCTGCAAAGTCAGAAAAGAATGTCATTTATTAATTACCGTGACAAGATACAAAATGACACTGGGTTTAATCATAAAGCAATCACGCCGTCTCACCTCTCGCCGTGTGCTCCGACTACATTCTTCTCGTATAAGAAGAGAGCTAATCCTCTGTCGGTGTTTGCGCGGGCCAGAACATCAGCGATGAGAGTCAGCGTTGCTGCAGGAGATTTTAATTTCGCCTGCAAACCGTGGAGGATAAACAGACAAAAAATTACACCGCTGATACAGAAACAAGAAGAGTTCCAGGAGGGGTGGATATATATCGAATACTGAAATAACATCATGAACTTCCACAGTGATTGAACTAAGAAAAAGCTATTAGATTTCCAGACAGTTTCCTCAATTTGAAACAGATTTTTGAAAGGCGAGGCAGAAACCGTCCTGCTGTGGCAAATTAACAGCTTCTCTTTTGGGTCGTGATTGTAGCAAACACTTTGCTGGAGTCAAGGTTAAAAACTTGTTGGTTTGGGGTAATGGTTGAGATTAGGAAGTTTGCGGCTATGAATTTGTGTGTATTAGGGGTACATGTTCTGTATTTATGATGAGATTTAGAATTAAAGTTAGTGGTTAGGGAATATATCGAGTTAACAGATGATACGGTGAGGTCTAAAAGCATTATTTATGATTAAAGTTGTCGTATTTGTGTCACAGTCAGACATCTTAAAATCTAGATTTAAAGGTAAAAATATATTTAGCGTCTT
The DNA here is from genome assembly GCA_036365135.1 of Miichthys miiuy. NCBI lineage: Eukaryota > Metazoa > Chordata > Actinopteri > Sciaenidae > Miichthys > Miichthys miiuy. The sequence continues at coordinate 20,278,131 of CM071620.1, forward strand.
AACAGGTTGTTAAAGACTCAACAGGTCCTACACCAACATGTTTGTGATATGAAGGCCCCCCTGCAAAAAAACGTGTTCAATCATATTATATAAGGCAGCAGCACACCTTATATAATTTGTTTTAAATGTAGTTTATCTACTTTTTGATGATCTATTCAACCCACTGCTGTATTAAAACAAACGTGTGTGTGTGTGTGAGTGTGTGTGTTTGACCTGCTGTCCATTGAGCAGAGCTATAACAGGAGCCAGCAGTGTCTCTATAACAGGAGTCTGGTAGAGACACTCTGTGGCGCACTCTGTCCTCTCACACAGCATCCACAGCACCTCCATCGCCAGGCCGCTGGGCGACAGCGAATCTGAACACACAAATCATAAATTATGAACTGAATTAACATGTTTGCTTACAATATGAAATGCAACACTTCTGTATATTCCTGTTGGTTGTATATCCTTTGAAAGTAGGATGTAAAGCAGTTGAACTTTGCTCGATCCCAACCAGCATTAAAATGCTCTGTACATGTAAAGGCATCGATAACAATACAACAAATACAGTATACATAACAATATATACTGATAAGTACAGATAATTTACCTACATTTAGCTGATAATTATATGATACCTCGGTACTTTTACTAACACTAATTATGAATGCAAGTCTTCTATTCTACACTGTAGTATTTCTACTTTTATGGGTAGCTCTCCCACCGCTGTTACTCTCTATAACTCAAGACGTTTTGGGAACATTCATCATCATTAGATAATGTGTTAAAATCAACAAGAAACTAATAATTTTACTTAAACTTTGGGGCACTGATAAAGCTCCGTTGGAAGTTGTTATCTGTCTGTTATCAGGGGGAATGTAAGATCTCGCGGCGGGATTCGCACGTGGGGAGATCACTCGACCAGCTGAACCACCAGGGCGCCTTTATTTATTTATGTATTTAGTATTTTTCTGATCCATCTTCTGTATTCGAGCTGCTGTAACATTCGTATCTCAGAACACTGGTGATGTCTGATCTTTTTCATAACATTATTGTATTACTACTTAACTTGACACTGGATTCTGTAGCATCATGATACTATTCAGAAAATACTCTCATGAGTGACGCACGTGATCTCATGATCAGGCTGCAGGTAAAATATTAATATAAATCTATGACTCCCTGCAGCAGCCAAACGAGATGATTCCTGACAAAGTCAAGGGGACACTATTGATCACTGGCAGGAAAGTTCCTGCAGTGTAATTCATGAGAATGAATAGTGCAATAAAGCAAGGTCTTCCAGGAGACAACCACAGTACAGCATGACTAAGTACAAGGTTAAGAGATAAAGATATGGTCTGAGCAGTGCTGTTATGCCTCACAGGAGGGTCACTATGTTCCTTCAGTGCCTGACTCACGACTTGCAGTCTGGACTGAAACCAGGAGGAAGCTGAAGCTCGCTGACGTAGTTTATATCCATGTGTGAGTGTGCAGAGCCCCACCTGTGTGTGAGGGGTCACCATGTGGAGGTTTGGGGTGTTGGTACAGGATGTTGATCAGGATGACGACCAGGTCTGTCAGGCTGACTGGATCTGAAACAACACGTGATGAATCAGTAAATCAGTCTGGCTACTCAGTGTCCAGACAGTGACAGTAAAAATGGTGATGAGGAGGAAATGGACTCAGTCCAGGTCTGATGTTCTGGTAAACTTTAAGCCGACGAGGTGCGGGAGGAGTTTCATGTCTGGTGGATTTTCTGCCTGATATTAGGATTTATGCATCAGATCACACGTTTCAACTACATATAACGGAAACGTTAGTTAGGTTTAAAGTTTAAAATGTGTTTAACAGGGTAAAACTCCTCAACACCTTCTTATCTTATGTTTTATATATGTACCATCTGTTTGTTTTGGGGTTTTTGCCTTTTATTTTGAAGTCTACGCCCGTCTTATGAAATGCACTGTATAAATATATCCATATTACAGCTGACACAATTACTCGATTTATTTTGATAGTACATTACTCCATAGAGGAAGAAGTGGTGGAGAGGAGGATGTTAGCAAAGCTGACATCCATCATGAACAACTCCTGCATGAGACTGAGGAGGCCTTAAACAGCTCCTACAGCAACACACTGCTACTCCCACCATGTAAGAAGGAGCACTAAACACAGGTCCTTCATTCCAACAGCTGTCAGACTCTTTAACGCCAGCATGACTTCATGACTTTTTCTATAGATTTCATATTTATGAGCCACTTCTGATCAACCTTGTGTGTACGAGCTGCTGTGACAAGTGAATTTTCCCGCTGTGGGATAATTAAAGTCTGTCTTATCTTATCTTATTAATCATTTAAACATTTGCTGGTTCTCAAATGTGAAGATTTGTTTAAGTTTTATATCATTATCAAATGAATATGTTTGGATTTTTATAGTTGGTTGAACAAAATAACCAATTTGAAGTCATTTTTTTTGTTTCTGGGGAATTGTGATGATCAATTGATGAATCATTAAGATAAATGATACTGAAAACAATGAAATAATTAATATTTGAGCAGCTATGATGATGGACTTCACATTCAGGCTGTGACGTTAGCGAAAACAAATGTCTGCACAGTTTGAACTGGAGACAAATGTAATAAATATGACGATAAATCACATTTCAGTCTGTTTTAGGTGTTTCTGTGTGTGTCAGTGAGAGAACACTGAGTCTATCAGTGACGGGAAACTCATAACATAGCAACAAATCAAAGTGATGTTTATGACACATGACAAGCCGATCTCGGTGCCAACTTCAAGGTGTGGTGAGACTCATCAGCAGGCCTCCACCCACAGCGTGGGCCATGCGATCAACATAAACCTCTCGAATGTCACGATGATTTCCTCGAGACTTACTGGAGTGATTAACGGTTAAATAAGGTGACGTTTAGAGCCGTGACAGGAGACAGCGAGCCTGTTTTAATGCTCTACGTATCACTCACACCGTTACATAACTTGAACTTGAACTGAGTGATTAAGGAGAACTCAGGGGTGTGGTGCCGAGTCTGAGCTGATTAGACACATTCGTACATCTGACTCTATCTGCTGTAAAGATTATTTTGTTGTTAAATCACTAAGGAAGAAAAGGTGGGTCACACAGGGGCAATAAACTACAATCATCAAGTTTTTCCTTTAACTGCGAGTCATTTAAACCACGTGTTTGAGTCCTGCAGCTGCGACAATAGATAATATACAGTATTCAGACATTAAAGAATTAAGCTGAGTCACTTTGCAGAGTTATCTGAGGTGAACAATACCGCGTATCGTTCTCTTCATCGGACTCTTCCTGCTGAATGTAGCTTCATATTTAGCAGACAGATATGAGTTATATCGGGCTTCTCATCATCAACACTCAGTGAATCTCAATATATTTCCCCCAAAAGACTAGACAAACTTTATACTGCTTTTAAAGAGACAACTGCTTCAAATGTTCTGGGATTGTACCTTTGCGCTTCCTCACTTTGATGGGGAACAGCTTTCTCCCATTGGTGTAGATGAGCACTTTCCCCAGGACACACAGCGAGTGGACAAATAAGGCATATTCAAGCTCTTTCCTGTATAAACACTCCTCTGGGCTGAACCTGCAACACAGATCAATCAAAATTAAGATTAATAAAAGAACCTGGAAGGAACAAAAGGAAGAAAAACAGAGGGAAGAGGGTTATCCGATGGCTAACTCATCATGTAAAATACAGATTGAAAATAAGTACCTGCAGGCAGAAAAAAAGGTAAATTAGTGATTAGTGACTGAATCTTAAAATTCAACTTTTCCATGTTCATAAAACCACGATGAATGCCCTTGTTGTGATGCCGTGGTGGACGGACAGTTTAAAGACATTTCCTATATAACGCTTCTGTAACAGAACGAGACAGACGAATGGAAAAGTGGCAACCTTGGAGTGTCTCTGGGGTGCAGAGGTTCAAAAAAAGAAGCACAGCTCGGGAAAAAAACTCTCCTTTTATGAGGACCGTATCGGTGACGGGGAGAGTCGGCGTATCTCCACTCACCCGAGACAAGGTCAAAATGTTCAGTCTCAACGAGCCAGCTGGCTTATAGGAGATAACACGCTGACACCGACATTCCCTTACGGCCCATCTCCCTCTGCATTCGCTCTCACTTATTGAATTTTCACAATAAAATGTGCAGGGAAGACGACGTGTAGCCTTTTACCATAAACACACAGGACTGAGTGGAGGGGTTAATGGGAAATGTGGCCTACGTTTTGACAAACACAAGCAAGAACTGAGCCTGGAGTCAGACTGTAATCGTCATAACAACACATCTTAGAGTGAATTAAGTGAACTGTAGTAACTTATACTAAATTTTAGGGCACATATCATTGCTTATGATTTATCACGTCACCACTTAAATATCTGTTGACTGCATTTCCTTCCTTTACAAAGCTGATTTTAAATCATGTGAAGGAGCCAAAATGTGTATTCGGCTTCTGTTATATGTTTAAATTTCACATTTTGATTACTTCTCATTTCAGGTTATTCGCACTGGGATGTGGTTTTCACCTTATGTACCCCTTTCTGGTACCTTGCTACACTTCTCTGTGCGATCAACTGCTGATCAGCGGAATAGTGTGAAACCAGCAGGAACCTCCATTGCAGAGCTCATGCAAGTGGTACAAACCAAAGTGAGCCCCACTAGTAAAAGCATTGCTCCATAGCATTAAAGGTCCAGTGTAGGATTTAGTGGCATTTAGCAGCGTACTTTAGCGATCCAGGAATTTTGCTGACCAGGAATCAAGTCCGAAACAGGATTAACTAACTGAACCCAACCCTGAATCTTCCTGTCTTTTCTTGCACATGCTTTGTTAGATTGTTCTCTAAGTTTCAAGGTTCAAGTGGCTATTATTATATTTGTACACGTGGCTCTGTCTTTTCTGTTTTATCTCGATCATTTTGTCACGTCCTTCACTGAGCGTTCATTTTCCAGCCTTCGATGTTTCTTTCTCTTCATAACTCAACAGTTTTATCCTCTGATTCTCTCATTTCTCCATTCTGTTGTTTTCCTCTGCACTGCTCTGTTTTAATGGCAGCGGGAGCAGCATGTGCACATTAAGGAAACTGCATAAATGATGGCTGCAGAGTCTAGGTGCAAATACATTTAACACCCACAGGCTTCAAATGAAGCATTACTTTCTCATTAGGCTTTCACGGTAGTTCAAGCCTGGGTGTGTTATTATATTTTTTTTGGTTTGTTTCACGGGACACATTAAATCAGCATTACCGCAAATGTGCTGATGTTTACCACACGGAGCGAGGCTCAGAGTGAAGATTCGGATGTGCCTGAGAGGATACATAAATCTGTCGAAGAAATCATGCGTTTATGGACTGCTTTACTTACCAGAGCTCTGCTGCTCCGCTGACCCGGGATCAGTGGTCTCATTTGTGAGACGTTCACAGGATTCGCTGTAATGGACGCACTGCTGAAGGGCTGCTATAATCTGAAGAATGAGATTCAAACAATGCGTGTTATTGTGATTTCTGCAAACTTCTGACTGACTGAATGAAATGACAGCTATTAATCTGCTCTGACTGCAGGATGCACTCAGAATGTCAATGCAGCCTCCTCTCGTTGAACCTCATAATGGAGAGTTTTAGGACAAAGAACAACTCGCTTCAATCTGAAACCGAGCATTTCAGAGAGCATCAATGCACTGTGATGCGAGAGCGGTTCAGGCTCCAGTGGTTCTGAGGAGTTATTGACATTTACTTTAGAGAAAGTTGCATGGTCGACTCCACAGTAATCCTCCAAAGTCACAGCAAAGAGGCGAGAGGGATGTTAAGGATTAAACAATCAATTCTTAAAGTGACACTCAAAGAGAGCCGTGTGAACTACACGTCCCACAGACACACAAAACAAAGAAGCTGGGCTGCAACGATTAGTCGATTAGTTGTTGACTATTTTGATAATTAATTCAGAATTTTTGAGAAAGATTTGAAGAAAAAAATGCCCTGAAAGCATCTTTCAGCTTAAGTTTCTGTTTTTTTTAAACCTCTATGACTGTGGGAGACAATTTTTGTGTTTAAAAGGTGCAGTGTGTAAGATCTGGCTCTATCTGGTAGTGAAATTTCCAACTGCATCGAACTCAACAGTCCCAAACCTCTAACAAAACACAAGCAAGGACTGAGCCTCTGTACAATGGGCGGATGCTCTACCAACACCCCTCTTTGTCCGTTCTGGGCTTCTGTAACAAACATGGCCGCAATAGATGTCAGACTCCACCCACACCCACTCCAGTTAATTCACAATTTACATCATTTATTTAGCTGATGTGATCTCTAAGTTGTGGTTTGTTTAAGCATCAGAATTTTGGATTTCTGAATGTGTTTATCAGCTGTGTGAGGAGGAAGAGGTCTGACTGAAGCTGTTTTGTCTCGACAGACAGTTTGATGCATGTGAGCGGCTCCATTCGACCTCACGTTCAAGTTTGAAAATGTTTTGTTGTTCGTTTCTAACATGTGAGTCAGAAGTAGAGTCCTGTAACCAGGCACAGAGGTTTCAATGGAAAAGGAAAAGACAAAGGCCAAGACGTCGGACCTGTTGGAAGAAGGATGATCAGTCCAAGCGCTGTCTGGAACCTGTTTGATCCATATCGATCTAAATTAGGATAGCTGATCTTTTGGATAATCTACCCTTCTCAACACTGGTTTTTATTTCAAATACATTAATCTTGGAAAGGCAGAAACTGGAGGAGAAAATTCAGCTTCTTTCTGAGGCTCAAACCACGTGGAAATAGGTCATCATCTGACTCAAAGGGGGCTGAATTTATACATCTACAGGCCTGCAAGGAGAGAGTTTCTTCAGATTCCCACCTCTCCCTAGTTCGTGCAGAGTTGTGCCTGTCTGTCTTGAAGGCACTCAACAGTGCAGTGGTTTCTGGTGCCTGTGAGGGATTGTGAGACTTTTCATGCTCGTTTGGCTGCTTGTTTCTTTATAGTGGCAGACTTCTCAGAAGTACAAAGGGAGCTATCGAAAAGAGAATATTGATTACTGAGTGAATCACTCACCAGAGACTTGTATTTTCTCTCCAGGAGTCTGAGAACCACAGTCCTGCTGTAGTATCCATGCTGAGAGAGGGAGCGGTCCACAGATCAAGGTAGAGAGAAGACAGAGTAGAATATATGAGACAATATGAACAGGAGGGAAAAGACAGAGACACTATCAAGCAGCACACACACAGGGTACATACCATCCACTTTTTAAACCAGGTAGCTTTAATATCCAGTAAGGCCAGGAGGTGAATGGGCTCCAGGGATTTCTCTGACCCTGATGAGGCCGAGCCATGTTCATGATGGAAGGACAGCAAGGAGAAGGTGCTCTCTATCACTTCCTCCATATACCTGAAGCAAGAGAGAAAGAAAGTGTGCTGAAAGCAAACCAGACATACTGCAGACGTTGTATGGCGTGTATGGCTACATACAGTATGTGCACTAAATCCCATGTTGCTCTAAATTGCAGTGTAGGACATCTTCCTGGTATTAAGTAATTTTATTCTGCATCACATTATGTCATCTGAGGAAACAAGTGGTAAGAGACCTGCCAACCCCGACTCCACACCGGGGTAACAACTCACTTCTCAGGGTGGCGGATCCAAAAGGTTGTCACCTCCTTCTGAAAGTCGTTCATCAACCGAATCTGAGAGGACGAACAGAGAGAGGAAGCTATAAAGCGTTTGTTTGGTGATGCAAGATAAATACTGTAAGATGAAAGACGCTGGACCTGTTTGAGAAGACGACTGATCTCAGGTCTGTTGATGTCGACGGCAGCTGAGCCGGTCGGAAAGCTCAGCTTGTGAGACAGAAAGCTTGACTCCACGCTTTTAGCTGCACATCAACAGACAAAATAAACATATTAATGGATTATATGTGAGATAATATTGATAGTCCCAATGAAAACTGAGAGGTGGATATCTGATGACCTTTGTTAATACTAGCTGTAAGTGGCCCTGTCGTTCAGAATATCTTACCCAAGCTGGTGTAGATCTCTCGTGTCACGTTCAGTGGAGAAGAGGAGAAGCTTTTAGCAAAGAACTGCAGGACATTATCCTGATGGAGTAGAGATGGAGAGGCATGAGTTATCAGCACACACACACACACACACTCAATCATATATAATCAATGGTTCCTAAATGTTAAATTAAAAATATAAAGAGAGGAAATTAAAGATATAAATTAGCTCTCAATCATTAGCAACAAATCCTGAAGGTGTGCTGGATTGGACACATTCGAGCTTGTTACCATTAATCACAAGGCCTGAAAGTGTTCATAAAAACTGATGATGATCATCATTGATTCATTTGTGAATTTGTAGCCGAGGCTTCAAGGACTCACGCTGAGGTCGGGGTCGGTCAGAGCGGCGCAGAGGTTCCTGCGCAGGCTGCTCCAGCTCTCACAGCTCAGCACGTCGGACGGAGGGGCACAGCAGAGCGCCTGAAGAGCCTCCCAACGCACCTACGCACACCGTTACATCACTTTAACCTTTAACAAACAGATTTCTTTAACTGTTAGTTAACTGTTTCTAGCAGTTGCTACCACGGCTCCTCTGTCAACTGAAAATGAATGTTTTACTCACTACTAACTGGTCAAATCAAAATGATCACCTCCACCTCTTGTACCACAGTCCACACCTGGTTCTTGGCTTCATTTTTGTTTTAATTGCTGTAATCTGTTTAACCAAAGAGTGATGCTTTATTTTATTTTATTTTTAGAGGCGTATAGAGGTAAATCACCTTGTTTGCTACTCAGTTAATTACTCACATCCTCAAATTTATCAGGAGACCCTTTGTGAGGATCCCAACCCCCAGGTTGGAAACCACTGATCTGTGGCACAGTGCTACACAAGCTATGCCACTGTGATGCGCGCCATCATTAAGTCTACGTGTAGTGAGCTTTTCTACCTCTTTGGGCCTGCTGGAGTCGAGTTTTTCGGCCAACGCTTGCAGCTGCTCTTGTCTGATGAATGCATAACTCTGCAAAGGAAAAAAACAAAGAATATTATGAACCATCACAAATCAAACCAAACAAAAGAGCTCTCATTGTCTGATGGCACATATTATGGCCAGATATTTCAGGGGTCACTGTGTGGATCTACATTTATTCTACCATGGAAAGAAACGTCAGGTCAATGCCAGGCAGAGATTGGAGCTAAGATACAATCTTGGCACTTTATAGGCGTCATCAACAATAATCTAAAAATAAAACCAAAAAATAAAATGTAGCCGTTTATTGCCGTCAGAGTGCGTCTGCTGTCTCTGACCTGGTTGAAGGAGGAGTCGCTGTCAGAGCAGTTGTCGGTGTACTGGCTGTTGGACTGACTGTGCTGCTTCTCTCGATGCATCTCCTCCTTCCTCATCTGGTCCTCCTCGAATTTGTTGATTAAAGACTCCACCACCATGATCATGGTGTTTTTCAAGGTCTGCATCATCTGTTGGTACCTGTCACACAAAGAAGCACATCAGTGTAATGTCACCTTTCCATCATTGGTTTTATCTGAGCTGCACTCACTCAGATGAATCTCGGGTCCTTCGGGTGACAGCGTGGATCAAGGTGTCGTGACCTGAGCCTATTGCATGTTGTCCATCTCCTCTGGTCAAGTTCTTGGTCTCTTCTTCCACCACAGTCCCCAGTGAACTCTCCACGTACTGACGGAGGTACTTGACAAACTCATAACTGCAAAAAGAGCAACGGTAGAATAAAATCTGTTTGACATCAACAACATGACAATGAAGACGGTTGTTCCAGGGGTAACTGGTTGGATCCACTATCCTGGAGTAAGTCTTATATAGCTTACCGCCACAACATCTCAATATCTCTGACTTACTTGTGGAAGTTCTTGTCGGTCTCCTCCAGGTGAAGGAGGATCTCTTCGGCACATTCGGTGGACGGAGCTCCAGAGATCCTGTCGTTGATGCTTCTCAGGAGCTGCTTGAGCAGAGACTGCAACTCCGCCTCGTCTTCAGCCGACAACTGAGACATCTCTGCAGCTGCAAAGACGGGACAGGAACAGTGCAAATGTATGGTGGTGAGGGGCCAATTGCCTCTGTGTAGTGCTACCCAGGGTTTGACGGACAATGTAGGTTCAGAGAGGAGCATTTTTAACATCGATCATTTGTTTTTTCCACACAAAAAGGCAGAGAACAAAGATTAAGAGTGTATAAAAGCAGAGTTTACACATCAAAATATATCAGGATGCTCTGTAAGTCTGAGATCAGTTTCTGTGTGGAGCACAGGGGCGTGAGATGCACAGATATTTTGACATGTGTTGGTATGTGTCTATCAACAACACCTGTGATAACCCTTTTGTTTACATGGGGAAAATAAGGTATATCATGAGGAACAGTCACAGCTGTCCCCCCCTAAAATATACACATAAACACCTAACAGCTGCAGTTAGTTTGTCTGTACTGTAACTCAATATTCATATTGACGTTTTTAAACCAGCTTCTCTCTGGTTAGCTCGGCGCTGCTAAACGCACCATAACACAGCTAAGCTAAAGGCAAAAAACTGGCTAATTTTAACTAAAAACCGCAGCCGAGTGAACACCAACAACCTCCCCGCTTCATAAGACATCGTACCCGGTACATTTGAAACCAGTCACCTTGTTTGTTGACTCATAAAAGCCTTTTTTTTTGTTATCCAGGTAACATTTTTGGTAGCGGTTACAGCCAGCGACTGCTGCTGCGTCTCTATGGTAACGGCCACTAAAGCGCGAGCTACGCTGCATTGTGGGATGTGGGGGAGACGCTACGTGCTGCCTTCACGAACATCGGGAATATAGCTCTCACACGAAAGATATATATATAGAGAGAGAGAGATAACGAGAATAATTAGTTTAATATAACAAAAAAGTCCATAAATGGCACCTGTTATTAGTCACCAACAAAAGTCTACCACAACTACCGTAAATACCGCTATAAAACATTACTCGCAACGTTGAAAACATTTCTAACGGATTTTTCTCAAGGCTATTGAACGCAGCACCACTGGAAGCACACCGTCACGTGACTCAATGTTTTGTTCCGTCTGTGCCGGGTGCTGCTGCTGCTGTGCTACCAGGAGACATCTCCGCCTGCTGAAACGTCTGAAAACCCGCTAAATCTACCTGAAATATACTATGTAGGAACGGCGACATGTTTCATTCACGCGCCTGACTCACTGCTGAACGTTACCTTTATAAAACAACAACGTTAAATCTGCTAAATAAGCCTTAACTAGCAGGCTAGCATCAGCAGCATCACCGGTGTTGACTATGGCGGCGGTTGACAGCTTCCAGCTGCTGTACAGAGAAATTTCTCGGTCGTGCAGTTTCTACTTTGAGACTCTGGCCCTGGTCGGTGCTCTGTACACGGCCAGCAGGGCGGTAATCCTGCTCAGGGACTGCTGCACGTTGGTCAGGGTGCATTTCCTGCCAAGAATGATCCCGAGTAAGAGGCTGAGCCAGAGATTTGGTGACTGGGCTGTCGTTTATGGTAAGGATGAACACAGCAGGAGCTCCAGAGAGTCCATCAGGCTGTAGATCTGTGTGACTGAAGGCAGCTCCATGGGTTTTATTTTGGTCCACAGCCCAGGGGCCAGTCAGATTTCATGTGGCCCCTCAGCTTCATTTGTCATCCCATTATATAGTAGATGATCTGTCAGATTATAAAGACTGTGCTGTAAGCTGTATGCATGATGTATGTAAGCTGTGCGTGCATGTAAGTTTGGCATGTGATGGAGGCTCTGTTTACAGCTCCTACAGTAAAAATAACACGCAGAGGCTCGATATAGCCGATTAAGATGGTGTGAGAGGCTCCTTAAACTCCCACGATGGTGTAGTGCCGGTTAAATGTTGAGGTGCCAACCGGCTGTTTATTTCACTGAATTATTGTGACCACTCCTGATCTGTGTTCAGTCAGTTTTCATCCCGACTGTGGAGCCACCGGTGCTCGAGTTCGTATGTGGCGACTATTTCCATCTTTTAAGTTGCATATGTGTTGCTATGTACTTTCTGTACCGTGGACCTTTTATCTTTTGAGTGTCCTTAATTAAGTTCTAATAATAATAATAATAATAATAATAATAATAATAATAATAATAATAATGAGGCATAAAATAAGCAAAAAATGTATTTTTAAGGAGCAGTCTTAGGCTGTGTTCTCATTTAGGATCCTAGTGGTCTGAGGATAGAAACAGCAATTTGAATAATAAATTTAAAAAATGTATTTATCAACCAAAAAAATGCCAAACATTTGCAGTTTTCAGCTTCTCAGATTCGATCATTTGCTGCTTTTTTAATCAGTTTGATATCACCATTCTTTGGGGCCACACACACAAGAAGCCAGTTGTTTTCTAACATTTTATAGGAGCCAGGAAATGTTTGGCATTTGTCCCTGATAAATTGCTCTTGTTAAATTTATTAGAAGTCGACTAAGCAGCTCATTATTTCAGTAATAAATTCATGTTTGGAGGCGTTCGTGCAGCTCTCAGTTATATATCCTCATCTCCTCCTGACATGATGTTCGTTGATTAATGCTGTCCTGCCTCCTGTCAGGTGCATCTGAGCCCTTAGCCAAAGCCTACGCAGAGGAGCTGGCCAGGCACGGCATCAGCATCATCTTCGTCACTCGGGACCACACCTCTGTCCGAGACACCGCCGCATCGCTCTCCCAGAGCTACGGAGTGGAAACCATCGTCATCCTAGCCGACTTCGCTTTGGACCAGGCAGCCAGCAAGGCCATCAAAGAAGCCATGAGGGGTAAAGATATCGGCTTCCTGGTGAACTGCTTGGATGAGTCTTTGGCTTCCCCTCAGAGCCTGATTGAAATGCCCGAGCAGAGCCTGCTGGATCTGGTGAATAAGAACGTTGCGGTCGCCACTGTGATGGCGCGGTTGGTGCTGCCGGGGATGGTGGAGCGCAGCAGAGGAGCTGTGGTCAATATATCGTCGGGCGCTTGCTGCAGACCGATGCCCGGAAGAGTGACACTCACAGCCTCCACTGTGAGACCAAACAGATATCCGCCTCCAGTGCACAAACACACACCAATATCTCGACCATGTGTAGATCTTACTCACTCCAGATGTTTTGAGGTTTAACACACCCACAAGCAAATCAATGCCGTCTTTCTTCTCCTGATATTTCAGGGCTACCTGGATCATTTCTCAAGAGCTCTTCACCTTGAATACAGCGGCAGAGGGATCTTTGTCCAAAGTCTGATTCCTTTCCAGGTAGACTTCTGATATCTGATATGACCGTAAACAAACAGAGCTCTGCACTGAACCTGAGCCGAGCACTGCCAGCTGCCTTCAAATGCTCATTTAGATTCATAATCGTGTTCTGTGATAAATAGTTCCTTATTTAAATCAAAATTTTGACAATTTCAGAATATTTTATTAATAAAAAGTTCTTGTACGGCTGCTTTTATTTTGAAATCTGAGAACTTTTTTTGGCTTAATATAGTAAAATATCAAATATTGTTTTGGTGTCGTGACTGAAACTCTGATACCCAGTCTCAACACCCAACCCTACCCGGCAGAAAATCAAACTTTTACCCACTTGTTTTTGCCGTTTAGACTCTCAGACAGGCGCTAGGTGAAACGTACCCAGAGTATAAATAACTGCATGCGTGTCAGTGCTTGATGCACACTTTGTGTCTTTGCGTAACCAGATAGCTCCAAGTGGGCAGCAGCTGTCATCCAGACAGGGCTGGTTTGCACCAAAGCCAGAGGTCTACGCCGCCACGCCATCTCCACCCTGGGCGTCTCCAACAGGACCACGGCTACTGGCCTCACACGCTGCAGGTCAGCACGCGACAAGTCGTGATGTCAGTTTGTTACTGATGCGAGTTAAGTCTGAGACATGGAGTATGACTCTCTCTGCTGTGTTTTCTTTCTTCACAGTACGGACTGATGAGGTGTATCCCAGAGTGGATTTGGGTTCTTGGATCACGCGTTTTCGTCAGTTTGAGCTAAGAGCTCACTCCTCCATTGACCCAGTTACTGGAGTTTAATTTCATCTGTCATTAGCTTAACTCTAAAGGCTCTGTTGAAGTTGGTAGTTATGATTTGATTTGGTAATCTGCAGTGAAATTGACCTAAATTAATGAACATATATTATTGCTGTGTTACTGTGCTATCATATGTGACATCCTGAGCTAACTGTAGTAACCAGTCATGATACATGTCCTGATGGCGGCCAGACATGAGGTTGGAAACTGTGTTTGGACCTCGAGTATAAACTTGTTGGTTACCATAACCTGGTTTAGTGCCTGGACACAAGATAAGATAAGCCTTTGTGCCGCCGTTTGAACTACTGGATAAGATATTTCAAACAGCCAACATGGACCATAAAGTCCTGGTTCATTAAATATAAAACTGAATGTAGAATTTATTTATTTTTCTACGTATTTAAAAGAAGTCGCAGCCACGTGAAAAAAAAAAAAAAATCAGGAATTCAATAAACAAACTGTAAAGTCAGCTGTTAAACTCTTTTAATGGTTCACTGTTCACAAGAAATGGCACTCATGCCAAAAACCAAACCCAACATGATCAGAGGTTAAGGAGACAGACAGATATCATAAAAAAGAATGATTCTTCTAGACGTCTTCGTATTTTAGTGGGCGAAAGCTGCATTATGCGTCACTAAACGACGTGTAATTTCGCAATAACTCAATCCAAATCTAAGAAAAACAAAGTCTACATTGTGACCAAAGCGAGCATACATCTGAACGTGTTCTTGCAGCATGCCTTTAGTTTAGTCTTCTTGGTCCAAGATGTGCCAGTACGCGGTGTTGCACCTTCTAAAAAGACACATTTCCAGCACATAAGCGTGCGGTGGCGAATGGTGAACGATATTTTCAGGTGGGGTGTGGGTGTGTGTGCAAAAGTTCAAGCATCTCCGGGAGTGAGTGTGAAGAGTGAGACTGTGATGTTTGAGCTACATTCAGGATGTGTACGTAAAAGTAAGTATTTATATTTGAAACGTGAGCAGATGGAGACATATCGTGTTGAGTGGTTGCTTTAACTTACAGTACTGTATTTAAACATGTTGTATGTGTCATCATAGCACAAAACTACACCAATAAAACTCATTTTCTCCAACCACACACTGTCCTGTCTTATTTTAACGAATATAAGATGGCTGTGTATGTCAGCGCTGGCCTACAGAGATGTGGAAATGAGTCAACCTTCAGCATATTATCCACAAGTGGGCCACGGTAAGGCCTGAGCGTTGGACCCTGACCCCACAGTGAGGGGACCTGAGTCTGCTTGACGTCTTAGAGCCTTAATAAGGCGCTTCACGTTGGTTTTTCCTTTAGTTTGTCGCCCCTCTGTCTATCTTAATTAATGCAGAAGTGTGTGTAGATTAGTTGTTTGGTTTCCAGTGTTTGTGTGTGTATTAAATATTGACGTGTTTTTATGCTGAAGGCCGCAAACACTCTGTTTTTCTCTGAAAACGTCAGCGTGGTGTAAATCATTTACGTCCATGGACAGACGACACACCGGCTGCCAAAGTTTAACCCTGCGACCCCCTCGCATCAGCCAGGTCAGAGACTGTCTGTAAACCCGATGAACACACGTGAGGTGCAGTCCGCCCTAAATACACATGGTGCAGAGCAAACCTGGGCTGGATTAAAACACATATTGTGTCAAGTGTGGGAATATTTAAAGTTTGTTTCTTCATCAGAATATGCTCAAATTCAAATGAAGACCTTGTTTGATGAAAGAGTTCCTGTTACATGATAGAAAGCTCCAGAACAGCTACTAAATAAACTTTGTGGTGAAATTGTGAACTTTGTTTAATCACTTGGTGTTTTAATGGTGGTGAGGTGCACAACATTTGATTCACATCACTTTAATATTCATCAAACTTTCAGAGCGCACTGTAATATTCAGCTTTTTCCCTTTAATTCGTCAATCACCTGTGCATATAAAATATGAAATGATGACTTTGCTAAGCACAGTTCATGTCATTGCATGTCACCCTCGTCTTTCTGTCCCGTTAAGCCGCAGAAAAAAATAAAATACAAGAAGGTTTTCTTTCGAGGTGTCCTTGCAGATAAGATGCCAAAGGAACAATGGAAGGGCAGATTCTTCTTCACTTTCTCTCTCCGTCGTCCTCCTGAGACGTCGCTCTCCTCATCCACCTTTTTTCTCCGTGGGTTTGCTTAACCGGTAAGTCCATTTTAAATGAATAATCTATTTACTCTGATTTTTCCTTAGCTGATACCGTCCTGTATGTGCACTCATTGATTTATTTTAGAATATGTTGAGGTTATAAAATAACCTGATTTGCAAAATTCGAAAAAAGATGAATTTACATTTTATTTCTACATTTGTACTCAGAAAGTGGATATAACAGTAAATTCATGTAATAAATACTTTTTACAAAAATAAGAAATAAAAATGGACTATATTCATATGATTTCTATAAAATCAAACTTTCTAACACCTACTACTACTCAAACATTTGACCGTGTAGAAAATTGACTTTAATTGACTTTTTAAATTATTATTCTTAAGAAAAAAAAATCCTTGCACTGCATCATAAATTTAGCAGCCTTATCTTCTCTGGCGTGTCAGTCTCTATTTGTACAAGAGTGGTTGAGCTCGCTGCACTGGTTGGTATTAACCAAGGTTAAGGTCTTGGTTTCCAGCAGATAAGTATGTTTTGGAGTCTTGAAATCAGCAGCTGTGGCTTCTATAAGCAAACTCACAAGACTAGGAGACGTGATAAAAGGTTTGGCCTTGTGATAGAGACGTTCTGTTCTGAATTTTTACACCTCCAACGAACACCAAAATGACAAAATGGCCTTAATAAAGCGAGATTACAATTCTGTTTATAAAATATTTCTCTTATTAAGAGTATACCTTCAGAGATCACTGTATTAGAGTCATAATCGATCATTCTCGTATTCATCTCCTCGCACAGAAAGCCAGATAACCGGAGACTGAAATGGGCGAATGGGATCTGCTGGGTCGCCTGCTGGATAAAGTGCAGAGCCACTCCACAGTCATCGGGAAGGTCTGGCTCACCGTGCTGTTTGTCTTCCGCATCCTGGTTCTACGCACCGGCGCTGATAAGGTCTGCTCATATATTCAACATATGCAGGAGGTGGGGAGTGGTGGTGCTAATATTAAAGAGGTATAATAGCTGGAACTCTTCTCTATGGAGGTCCATCCAGGTTCTGTTCCTTCTTGGTGGTCCAAAACGCCTGTGGTACAAACACTAACACTCCCTCGGTATAAGATTGGGTAGCCCGGCTAACAAACTGAGCTAACATTAGCTAACAGCAGCTACAGCTGGCAGCAGTTTACTTCACTGTCCATCAGGAAACTCTGTAAATCACAGAGAGTTGAGGCGGAGCAGCCGGAGGACATCAGAGGAAAACCAGAAAACATTTTCTCCATAAAATATGATCCAGTTTCACCAAAATCAGTGAAATAGTTGGTAATGTGTGTGTTTAGTGCCGTAAAAGCGTTACGTACTTCATGCAGGTGATTGTACCTGATTTAAAATCTTTTTATGGTATAAATGTCGCTTTAAAAGCCAGAAATGCCAGCACTTGAGCATTTCTGTGATCATTTCGAGGTGCAGGACAGTAAACATTGCTCTCATTGCGCTTAAAACTCTCTAAAGTTTGAGTATCATGTATCATCATGTACCATGAGCACACCCCGTCTCTCCAGGATGCTCTTTCTCACAACACTCTCATCTGCTATCTGTACTATACTGTATTCTTCTATCATGTCTTTCTAGGTTTGGGGCGATGAGCAATCCGACTTTGTCTGCAACACTCAGCAGCCCGGCTGTGAGAACGTCTGCTACGACCTGGCCTTCCCCATCTCTCACGTTCGCTTCTGGTTCCTTCAGATCATCGCCGTAGCCACTCCCAAGCTGCTCTACCTCGGTCACGTCCTTCATGTGATCCACGCTGAGAAGAAGGTGAGTCACTGCAGTGGGTGTAGCATTGACAGTGGTAAATTCTTGATGTGTCAGACATGCCACACCTGTCGTAACTCATCACTATATTGTTCTGTGAGTAGTATTTTTTCGTGCTGATACAACATCTGAATGTCCCTCTCTGGATCAATAAGGTCTTATCTTATCTAAGAAAGTGTAAAGCCATTCATGGTATCAAACCCATAGATAGTTATCACTGTCTACTACTAATTTAATTATATATATTCACTGTATGGATGCTGCTAAAGACACAGATATCATTCAAAGGATTAATGGACACCAACCTGTGTCCGTTGTATTTAAACGTGTGTAATAGCTTGCTAACACGTTAGCTATAATCACATTGTTAGCTGTGAGATGTGGTAGCTGTTTGTCTGTCAATTTGCCCCCTAGTGGCCAAAATTTGATTAATGCAGCTTTAAAGCATGAATACTTATCTAAAATCTATATTTTCAGTACTTAAAACTCACTTCTTGTGAGCTTAAAGGGTTGTTTGGTGATCAAAACCATAGATGTAGCTGGCTTTAAGTCAGTTGGTAACAAAGAATCTCAAAGATCGGAGGTTTTCATGGCAGAAGTTTTAAGGAGAAAGATAGCACGGGCACTGCCCATTGTTGCGACTGTTATTACAAAACCCCAATAGCCTGAGAAATCTCTCTCATTGGACTAAAAGTTCATTTGGCCAGGCCACTAACACCAAAACTTCTTGGTTTGGTTTAGGAAAAGATCATGAACTTGAGTTCAAGTTCTACCATATGCTTTTCACATATGGCCTCCCTCCATCTTGCTTCTTTCGCTTAACTTCTTTCAGCTTTTCTATCTGCAAGTCTTTCAGATTGTAAATGTCTAACTCTGTTTTCTCTTCCAATACAAGATGAAGGAGAGGATCAAGAAGCAGGCCGAGTTGGACGACCAGACCAATCTGTTCCTCAGGAAGGCCTACAAAGTTCCCAAGTACACCAAGAGCACTGGCAAGATCAGTATCCGTGGTCGTCTCCTTCGCAGTTACGTCTACCATCTTGTGGCCAAGATCATCCTGGAAGTCTTGTTCATCGTGGGTCAGTACTTTCTGTACGGCTTCACCCTCGAGACTCGCTACGTCTGCACCCGTTTCCCTTGCCCTCACAAGGTGGACTGCTTCCTGTCCAGGCCTACGGAAAAGTCCGTGATCATCTGGTTCATGCTCGTGGCGGCGTTTGTCTCCCTCTTTCTCGGTTTGGTCGAGCTGTTCTACCTGTGCGTGAAAGCTGCGAAGGAGTGCATGGCGAGGAGGCAGGACTACACCGTGACCCCGGTGACACCGCCGCTGTTGGCAAGGAAAAGTTTTAAAAGTCACAACGAGATGTTCCAAAATTGCGTCAACCTGGAGCTGGAGCGCCAAGAACGAAAGTTAGGGGTGACCGGGGTCACAGGTGGAGTCAACGAGCCGGTATCGCCTGAGAACAACATGGAGGAGGTCCATATCTGAAGCGTGGAGGCAGTGATAGGTCGTACGTGTCCAAATATCCAGAGTTCCTGTGTTTGTGTGCTTTGGCTTTAGTGGGTGAAGGGGTGTGTACGTGCAGCTTCTGTAAACACGACTCAGGCACATGCAAAATGTTGCTTAAAATGGCTTTTCTGGTGACATAATACAAACACAACAAACCATGTGTTCTTGTAGTTTACACACACACACCATTTTATACTATTTTTTGCTAAAGGTACTTTCCTGTAATGATTTTTAGACAATGTTTTGATTCAATAAACCTCTCATGTTCAGATCCAGATGTGTCCTTTTCTTACCACGTTATCATGTTTGCACAGTAAACCAACAAACACACTCAGCCAAAGAAATCAAGACAAAGAGCCACAACTGGTATAATACACACAAATCATTCAAATTATATGCTGACCGAATGATTCCAGTGCATTTGAAGCAGACTGAGTCCTGTCATATGAAATGTGCTGCATAAATAAAGCTGACTTGACTCTGAGGTTGACTAATTAACGAGTTATATAACAAGTTGCTGCGTATGCTGGACTATTTCTTCGCCGTGTGTGATGAGTCAGACAAATCGTCCTGCAAACTTAAGATAACTGGCTGTAGCTTCATCTTCAGTATGCAGACATAAGAGTGTATTTCCCTGTTTAATTATTATTTTATGTTTTTTTTAGGTATTACTTCAACTCTAATAAATAGAAATAAAACTGGTCCTTCATTTAAATGTCCCAAACTTTGGGCAGATAATGACTGAATAATATTTTTTGCCATTTTTTACCTTCAACCAAAACTCAAACTACAGATTTGAACTTTGAACGGCACCACTTAACTATTTACAAATATTAATGTATTTATAACTCCAGTCAAATACACATCAACTATTTAAATATGAGCAGTAGTTATCCACCTTGTTTTATTGATAACACACTTCATTATTTATGTATTTATTTTCTACCATTTAAGGCCGTTTCACAGAGAAAGATCACGATACTGAACACCTGTCAATTATTACACACTTGGACTTGTCTTTCTTCAACTTTTTTTTTTTTTCTGCCGTTGTTTGCTGGACAGATACAACGTGACATTAAAAGCCAGATGTGTGTTGCGTAATGTGATCCCTCATCAGTCCCACCACAAAACTCCAAGGTCCAACTTCTAAGTTAGCAATCTGTCCCAGTGAGAGACAGTCCTTTCTGACCAGGCCATCAGGTAAGATACAACCTCCGCTTGTTCTCTGCCGCAGAAAACTAATGATTTGAGAAATTTAAAAAATATATTTCACGAGTGACTGTTTTTATTTGAAAAGAACACTCTACTGACTAGCAATGTAGAGTAATTTCTTTCTTTTTATATATATTTGTAGGAAAGTTATTCTACTTTTGAACGTCAGTGACATTGCTTACTTCTCTCACGTATGACTGAATATTTTTTTCGTTTCTCACCTTTCAGTTTTGCCCATAAGACACACATTTAATATGTTTATTGTATAAATACTGTGTTATACATAAACTTTTAAATGTTGCATTTACCTTAGAAAAGCTTTCATATTTTTATCTCTCTACTATTTCTCTGCCTTATCCATATGATACCATTGAGTGGTCCGTTCTATCGTTCAAATTTTTATTAATGATTGTCGTAGGAAAATATTCACCGACTGGCTCAGGGTTCACAGGGCACTGAGATCCTCTCACTCCTCAAGAAGCCAGATTCAAGAAGAGGAAACGTGATTTATCTAAATTAAAAAACAAAACAATGAGCGCCTTTCTTCCAATTGATTGAATATTAATTTGTGGTTAATGTTTCAGTTAATAAGGAGTGGTGTATGATCACTGCAAACAAAATCAGACGTTCGGATGTTTAGAATTTATTGTATTTCCTTTTATCTTTTTTATTACAGATCAGTAACTTAACTAAACAAAGATGGGAGACTTGGGATTTCTGTCAAAATTGCTGGACCAGGTCCAGTCCCACTCAACGGTCATCGGGAAGATCTGGATGACCGTCCTGTTCCTGTTCAGGATCATGGTTTTGGGTGCGGGTGCCGAGAGTGTCTGGGGCGACGAGCAGTCGGATTTCACCTGCAACACTCAGCAACCTGGTTGCGAAAACGTCTGCTACGATTGGACTTTCCCCATCTCGCACATTCGCTTCTGGGTCCTCCAGATTATCTTTGTCTCCACACCAACGCTGATCTATCTGGGCCACGCCATGCACATCATCCAACAGGAGACGAAGCTGAGGGAGCGTCTGTCGAGCCCCAGTGGGAGCCAGGTGTGCAAGCAGCCTAAATACACAAACGATAAGGGAAAGGTGAAGATCAAGGGGAACCTGCTGGGGAGCTACCTGACCCAGCTCATATTCAAGATCATCATTGAGTCCGCCTTCATCGTGGGCCAGTACTACCTGTACGGCTTCATCATGGTCCCCATGTTCCCCTGCTCTAAGAAGCCCTGTCCCTTCACCGTGGAGTGCTACATGTCCCGACCCACAGAGAAGACCATCTTTATCATCTTCATGCTGGTGGTGGCCTGCGTCTCCCTGGTCCTCAACGTCATTGAGGTGTTCTACCTGATTTGTACCAGGGTTAGATGTGGGTCCAGGGCTCACACTCATAAGATGACCTCAGCTGAAAACCCCGCCAGCCTGTCGTCTCACAGATGGCCGGCTGTAGAGGATTCACTCAAGCAGAACAAGATGAACATGGAGCTCGAGACCAGCCAGAGCATCGGTGGAAGTCTGGATGGGGCCAAAGAGGAGAAACGACTACTGAGTGGTCATTAAATGAGTTCTCCTCACGGGTCCTTGTTCAGATAAAAGACTTGAAGTGAAGAGTTCTCACAATGTGGTGTACAAATCTTGACAGAACATGAAGCTTTAGCATTGTGTAGTTAAGTGATAGTCTTACTCCCCTTGCTGGGGGTATATTTTGAATTCTTTAACTGTAAATCTAACAATAGAAAGCGTGCAATATTGATAATGTATTTATGTTCTTTGATAATCTACAAGTGAGCAGAATTTCTGCCCAGTTATTGAATGTGTCCTTTAAGTTATTGCCATGTTCATTATCTAGGACTTGAAATAATGTATTTGCTCAATGATGATGATGATGATGATGATTGCGGTGAAGAGTCTCTTTCTACTCTATATGGTAGAAACATTTTTGTATGCTGTATTATTTTTAATAAATGATTCAAGTTGGATAAAAAACACTTCCATGACTGTGTGCACCTTACTTTCAAACAGCATGATTTATCATTTCAATTATCGATTAATCGACTAGTTCTATTCTCAATTTATGAAATGTTTGGCCTATAAAATGAGTCCATGGTGACATTTTTGAACCCAAACAACAGCCCAAAACACAGACATACAGTTTAATATCACAGAAAAGTGACAAAAAAAGGAAATATTCACATTTCAGAAGCTGAAAGCACTGATTTCTTTTCCAAGTTTTGCTTGGGGATGACTTTAATGATTAATCGATTATCAAACATTGCTAATTAATTGCCTGATGAGTGACTCATCAATTAATCTTTGAACTCTATATTAGCACATGCTTGCTATATCTTCAGATCAGGGAGTGGTTGATTGGTTAGTCACCACTGCTGATTAAATAACTAATTTAGATGAGTTTATATCAGGGTTGGGTACATTTACATCAGATGACAGAACTCAAATAAAGTGTGACGTTTTAAGGGGATCGAATACATCCATAAAAACTGCACACAAAAAAATCACGAGGACATGCTCAACATACTTCAGTTCAATACAAAACCCCTACAACAAAAGCATCTTTGTGAAGCTTATAATATTAGATTTGCTCCGTTTGTTCAGACTTCAGCCTGAACAAAGACAAACCTTCCGTTGGCGTGGTCTCAGTCACGTAGTATTCATTGCGGCACAGTTATTGCATTAGTCTGTAGAGGTGTTCACGTCGTCAAGTCGCCTTCTTTCACAAAAATACTTGCTGTGTACCTGACAAACCTCATCAAATGCATTTTTTCCATTAGTTGGTGTGTGGGATTTATTTCTAATGAAATATGACATAAAACAGCTACAAATAAGATTTTGGTTTTCGGTACTGCCAATCATTAACGTGCAACCTTGTCAATGCTCAACTAAAAATTGTCCACTTGAGATTTATCAGATGTCATGACAACGTGACAGCACACACTGTTGCATAATTTCACCCAATCTAAAGTTCAAGGTACTTTAAACAGGTTGGATTCAGTGGTGTGGGCTCTCTATAATTCAGCTGCACAGTTGGGGACTGGTCTGTTTGTCTGTACCGAGGCCTTTTTGAACTGTAAGGTAAGTTCTACTGGTATTTTTTTATTTTAAATGTTTGTGCAGCGCAATATACAAAATGTAATTTATTCATATTTAAAGATGATTGTATTTTTGGAAAAAGAAAATCTCAACCACAAAAGTATATTAAGATGAATGTCAGCATTTATTATTATGAGTGTGTTCCCCCATTTCACAGTGTTGTATGAGTGCATTTTTCATCATCTATGAGGATAAAACTCTATTATCTATCTATTATCACTATTATCTCTGTGTTTACACATTTTCCTTAAGTTCAGCATCACTTACATAGATCATATTTATTTTAACTTTGACTTTTACCTCATGAAATGTAGTTAGGATTCACTGTAAAAACCCTAAAGTGAATTATTTCTTCCTATAAAAATGTATATTTATGGATGCAGCAGCTCGTGGAAACATCTGTGAACTGTAAATTCCTCTCCTATCATTACACCCTATCTCATCACACAGTAAGATAACTTAAGATAAAGTCTTCGTTATGTAAGTGATTATATAGCTCCTTCTTTACGTTCTGAACACTATACTCGCCTGTAGATTACGGGTTTTACAAAACAGACTTTCTGCTGTTGTCAATGATGTTTTACCATTTGTGTTAATCAAAAATCATAAACAGCACCCAGCACTGTGCGTTAAAAAATAACGTATATAACAATATGTAAAAGGGAGAATGAAATATTACTGGTTAGTTAGACACCAGTCTGATTAGACTTTTCATTGGTCAGCCAATAAATTTAGAGATTATTCTGCAAATGAAAGTTTTCATTATTTTCCTCTACACTGAAAAAAAGGTGTTTTATTGCATATTTTACCATATAAATACAAGTTGTTGTTTTTTTCATCAAGAGAAAAAAGCTGTATAATTGACATAAAAATACCACATGAATGTCGTACAAAAATATGACAGGGTTTTACTGTCCGTCATTTAAAATACTACTCTATAGATTCTGTATAAATTCCTTTAAAATGTGGCATAAATAAAGGTTTTTGCCATGAAATATAACATATTCATGGCATATTTTACAGTCTTATTTTGGCAGTTTTTCACCGTAAAGTCTACAGACATTTTTTTTTTTACAGTGTGTATCTCTGCTTAATTGAATAGTTGCTATGTAAGACAGTTGAAAGTTGCGGGTTCTGCGTGTATTAGTTAACACTGATGTTATATTTTACATCTAAATGAGAAACAAAATGCTTTTTTTTTTCCTCATCAGATCAGAAACCATGGGAGAGTGGGGTTTTCTGTCCGCTCTGCTGGATAAGGTCCAGTCCCACTCCTCCGTCGTCGGGAAGGTCTGGCTCAGTGTGCTTTTCCTCTTCAGGATCATGATCATCGGAGCCGGAGCAGATAAGGTCTCTGTTTGTTCATACTTTAGGGATTCATCATTTACTGTAGGTTAGATGCTACAAAAAAAGTTACTGAAAAGGAATGAGAAATAACACCGCCTGGTGGCCATGACGGAGGTCCACAGCTCCTGAAAAGTAGCTGATTCTGTTTGGTGACAGCAGCTTTACTTGCTTGACATCCGATGGACCTCCATAATGACACCACTAGTGGATGCTGTCAGCTAAATATAATACTTCTATTTATAACTCAATAATACATCGTGATATTAATTTGTCCTCTGAACATTGCAGGTTTGGGGCGATGAACAGTCGAAGATGGTTTGTAACACCAAACAGCCTGGTTGCAAGAACGTCTGCTACGACCACGCCTTCCCAATCTCACACATACGATTCTGGATCCTCCAGATTATCATAGTCTCAACGCCAACGCTGATCTACCTCGGTCACGTCCTCCATGTTATCCACAAAGAAAACAAACTGAGAGAATACATGAAGACCCACTCCAGCAGCGAGAACGTCAAAGTTCCCAAGTACTCAGACGAAAAAGGCCACGTCGAGCTTAAAGGCAACCTGCTGGGAACCTACATGACCTCCATATTTTTCAGAATCATTCTGGAGATAGCGTTCATCGTGGGGCAGTATTATCTGTACGGGTTCATCATGGACCCAAGGGTCGTCTGCTCCCGAGCCCCTTGTCCCTTCACTGTCGAGTGCTTCATGTCTCGACCCACAGAGAAGACCATCTTCATCATCTTCATGCTCGTGGTGTCTTGCGTCTCTCTTCTTCTCAACGTGGTAGAGATCTTCTACCTGATCTGTTCTCGCTCGTCCAGGCGAAAGTCTAGAACAGTAAGCTCTTCTCGGATCGCCATCCACCCACGTGTAAACGGTGACAGTCTGATGAAGAAATAGAGGCTCAGTCACGGCGCATGCCTGAAGATAGATCCAAGTAAAACGCGACTAATGGGGCTAAATCTGCACGAGATCTAAGCCCACATGTGTACACTAAGACTTATTTATTTATGTGATGCTTAAAAATTCCAGGAAATGACGCAAATTTAAGAAAAGTCATCAAGATTAAAATCTTTAAAAATGCATGACAACAATGCAACATGTGGTGAAATGTCCGTGAAGCACGCTTTGCTGAGAACAAAAGTGAGTTTTTGTGGTTTCTTTGTGTTTTGCACTTAAAATTACATGAGCCAGCTCTGAATATTTTCATTCATTCTGCTGTGAGCTACATGAGCTAAATGTCAAATGGCCCTGACCGTAAAACCTCTGTATCAGTTTGCATTGGCTGAAAGCCATTTACTAGTACTACAACCTTCTTCTGTTTCTCCTACATTGTTAAATTTGAAGGCCTGGCTGTAAATATTTCAATTACAAATCATTTCTTTTTTCATGTTTTGTACTTTAATATGACTGTATGTGTCTTGTGTTTGTAATTCATTGAGGAAATAAATTAATAAGAAAGGGTACACCTTTGTTTATTCATGATTTCTGTTTCCGGGTATCACTGAGCCAAAGTTGATAGTAATATTAATAATACAAAAGGAAAAGACAAAACTCATTCACCCAGATTAACTTTATAAAGAGATATTATGATAGTGGACAACATCTAACTCTCGAACAAAGTGTTGTTATTTCTAGCTTTCTTCCTCATAAAGCTTCACCTTTCAGTTCTTTCAATTACAGTTGGTTGTTGTAGTGTCATATTCATACTTTTTATCTTATTCTATTATAATTTATTTATCTTGTCTATAATTTTTCTTTGCTTTTTAACTATTTATTTTTTAATTTCTATATAATTATCTGAACTCTGTAGTCATTTTGACATGAAATAGTCAACTCAGGTGTTTCCACTGGTTCCGTTAAAGGTCCAGTGTGTAAGACTTAGGGCGATTTAGAGAGCTCTATTTACAGAATAAGGCAAAAACTGAATATAATATTCATAACTATGTTCTCATCAGCGTATAATCAATGGAAAATAAGTATCATTATGTTTTTGTGACCTTAGAAGGAGTCTTTTATAACTACAGATGCCGTGGGTCCTCTTCCATGGAGTCCGCCATGTTGAATTGCCATGTTTCTATGGTAGCCCAGAAAAGACAAACTAAACACTGGCTTTCACATGTTTCACACATTTCACAGCCACTAAACCATAATCAGTATGATTGGAAACACCTTCGTACTATTTCATGTCAAAATGGCCGCTGTGAAAAAGGTCTATTGCTTAACATTATATTATTTTTTTGATCAGCATCAACCTGTGGTGCAGTAGCCATTATGTATGTTTCCCTGCTGGTGGAAAGAAAACCACAAGATGGCGCCGTTAACACACCCACCGGTCGTGTCTGACAGACGTCGTCCCGCCCTCCGCTGCCGTCCTCCCAGCTCCGAGCAGCCAGCTTCCTTTTCCCCTCCTCACAATAACAACAGCCGGGAGCTAAAGATGGCCGCCGCAACCATGGCGGGGCTCGACGCCCACAGGATGGAGGAGAAGAAGTTCGAGTACTTCTCCTCCATCAACTCCATGGCGCGGAAAATAATGCAGGAGAGGGAGAAAATCAAAGCCAAGCACGGCCCGTCCTGGGAGAAGATGACGCCGCAAGAACAAGACAGCGCCATCGACAACGGGATGATGGACCCTCACATCCGAGCCCGATACGCTATGCACAGAGTCGAGCGTGAAGAAGTGGTCTGTTACCCGAAACTGCTCGTTCAGACGGGTCAGAAGATAGTTCACTTCGGGGAGGAGGTACAAGAACCGCATTTTAATGGATGTTTCATAGATTTGTGTGTGTTTGAACAGCCTGCGTGTTGTCGTGGCTGCTAACTAGCCACGTAGCCGTTAAAATATGTCGGTGAACGTCCAACCCGGTGTTCCGGTTTAACGAGCGACCGTGTTAACTGGCGACCGTCGGCCGTGGTTGTCATAGTTACGACGGTTTTTGAGGCGGGAAGAAAATACGTAGCTGTCAAATAATATATATATATTATATTTTTGACATTGTAACGTTTTCAACGTCTGTCGTAACTATGGCAACCAAAGACATTCCGCTGACGGTCCCCAGTTAACACGGTCACAAGTTAAACCGAAACACCGGCTGCCTGACGCGTAAGCTAACATAATTATGTCGAATTAGGCCAAAGGTTAAGACTTATTTGAAGACAAGTTGACTGCATTGCTTCTTATTATTGTGTTTTAAAGGTACCCATTTTAATGATGTGAATATCTTCTTAAATATACTTTAATGTGTGTTAAACTGTAACTACATTGTGTGTCTCCGTTCAGGATATTACCTGGCAAGATGAGCACTCTGCTCCCTTCTCATGGGAAACAAAGGTAAACATATTCACACTGATATGTGAGTGATTTTTTTATGTCATATTACATTATCTAGTAATGTGTTTATTACCTTTTTCAGTCATTAACAGTTTATATATAGAGAGAAATGCCTTTCACAAGTTCCCACAGCTCATTGTGACATTTCCAAAGTGCTTATTTTGTGTCCAACAGTCTAAAAAAAAACAACAAATTATGTTTTCAATTGCATAAAACGCTGAAACTTTCTCCTCCTTTAAGAACAAGACAATGTTTGGCATATTTGCTTGGTAATTTACTTCAGCGATCGCTTGTCATTTCAGGACATGTATATTATAATTACAAGTTAGTAAATGAGTTTATTTCTATCCTCTCTTTCACATCTATAAGTGCATTATCATAATACCTGTTCATTTTCCGTCTGAAATTAGCATGTAGAGTTGAGCTGCAGTTGTTGTTGTCGTCTTTTCAGAGCCAGTTGGATTTCAGCTTGACGTCAGGCTCTGCAGACCAGGGCGTCTCATTGTCGGCGGCGGACACGAAGGCTGCAAAGGTTCCTCATTCCAACCAGCTTGGCAAGAGTACACCGGGGACCAAGGTATGATCACAAGGCTACTGCAGCGTTAAGCTGTATAACCTGTTAGAACGGACTGAGGACATAAGAGAGGGATGCAGTCAGTCATAGCTAAGCGGTCACGCTTTGGACTGATTTTAGTTCAGTGGACTGAGGAAGTTTCACACACTGAGATTAAATCAGCAACAAAATACTTGGACAATGCAATCGTACGTTTTAGTCTCAGGAGTTTTTAGGAGAAATTAAACTATGCTGTTGTGTGATTGTGAAGGTGTCTGTCAGCGAGGGAAGGAGGCCAGAGGAAGAGTCGTCTTTCTGGAAGATCAGCGCCGAGCGGTCCAGGCTGGAGGGAGAGCAAGCCGACTTCCAGTCCATAACGCCGAGCCAGATCAAATCCCTGGAGAAAGGAGAGAAACCCTCCTCCTACCTCCGACAGGTGAGCACTGAAATCTACACGTTTGTTTATCTGGTTCACCAGATGTCCTGTCAAGCCTGAAATAGAAACTAGGCTGAAGCTGTGCAGCCTCCACCATCCTCCAAGTGTCCTCCAAAATGTGATATTAACAGGGTCAGTTATGCTGAAAACTCCAACAGTAAATATGCTAATCTTCCTCCAGGAGACTTCTGTCACCTCCAAGGAGCCTGAGGCAGCAGACCCCCACCCTCCAGCTCCTAACAGGTCCACCAAGCACCGAGCACCCAAACCTCCTGCTCCCAACCCCCCGATCGCCGCCGCTGTTAGCGCCACGCCGGCATCCATCTCCATCTCACCAAACCCACCCCCACCCGTCAGCGTGTCCTCGTCGGTCGCAGGCTGGGAGCGGTCTCAGAGCACCCTGCCGTCGGTCGGCAACACCGTGGACGAAGTGTTCTCCTCCAGCATGATGTCCAAGCCCCCCAGTAACCCCATCAGTGTGGAGAGAGAGAGAGGGGAAGAAGCGTCACCCTCCAGCCCCACCTTTGCCCAGGTGAGTCCTGAGATTTTTTTAGCTTGGATTTAATCGTAGTTAGGCTTCTGAATTCCTGCTAAAATCACACGAGTCCTGTGGTCGGTCTGTTTTTCTTACATACCACAAACAAACCGCACCGCACTCCATCTGGAACCGAACCAAACCAGCCTCTTAAGCCTCTGTCCGACTGTTTAGCCCGCACTAAAGTCTGAGTCACAGTTTTCACACCGGCCTAAACAAACCAAACGGGTGGCAGTGATGCGAGTTGGCATCCTGACAAGACAAGTGGAAATAAATGAGTGACGGCGGGAGAGATTAGATTAAAAGAGAGAGCTAGCGTCACCTTCAGTGAAAATTAGCAGGAGGTGGGATGACGTCTCTTGAATTGTGTCTCCAGCTTTGACCACGTTGTTTAATGCCGTCTTTCTGTCTCCCACCCGTCAGTTCAACACAAGCAGCAGCATCCTGAAGACCGGATTCGACTTCTTAGACAACTGGTAAACCACAGCCGGGGAACCAGTCACCGCTCTGAATGGATCATTCGCATCATCACTCTAAAGAAGGACCACACTGCCATGACTACAGACATCCACGTCTACATTTAACAAACACTACTCTTTAAAAAAAAAAAAAAAACGACCACGTTATTTTCTCATAATTATCTCCTGTGGCTTGTTAAGACATTATCTCACCGCCTGTGTGCTGGTGTGTCCTCTCCTCTCCTCTCCTCTCCTCTCCCACTAGGGTTGAATCTCTTTAATATGTTGCCAAACTAAATGCAATGAGTGTGTGCTCTCCCCTGACTGTGAACTCATACTGCGACCAGCTTGGTTGAAAGGTTACACCATCCCCTGGTGTAAATGGGGCTTTTACCTGCTTTGGCAGAGCGTCTAGCCATGTAGCCTTTCATAACGGTACAGTGTTGTTGTTTTTTTACCATGGCGTAAAACCGAATAAAAGCAGTAAACACCAAATAAAACGGCTTAATTTAAATATAAACCCGAGCCGTGGCTGCAGCTGCTCCTCATGTAGTCGTGTAAATAAAAGTTAATAAAGAAGTGGGAGATCTTTAAATGCCTGTTACACTACAGGCTCATGAGAATAAACGTCATGTAGAAATGTGGCTGCGACTGCCAAACGTCTCCGTTAACTCTGGTAACCTGTTGATCACGTTGCTTGTGGTGTGAATGCACAGTTTTTAGCGTTAGACTCAGACTTAGACTCGACTTGGCTGCCTTCACGTGCGAGTTTTAGACACTTAATCTAGCAAGCGAGGAAATGTTTTGTACCATAAAGCATGTGGAATTTTCACTCATCCGTCATTTTTCATGTTTTGTTAGGAAGATTCTGCTCTCTGATGTGCTTTTATTTATACTTATCTATACATACATATATATATATATTCCTATAAGTCTAAGAGTTTTAGAGCTAAGGTAGTGCTCAGTGCTGCAGTTCTGGTCCACGTAATTGTTCCTACTGGTTATGGAATTCCTGGAATATCATGGAATAACTTCACAGGGATATAACAGAATGTATTTTCCATTCATTGAATTAGGAAGGTGATTTTTTTTTTTTTTTTTCAGAAGAACATCCATGCAAGTGTTCGAACTTAGTCATGGAAAAACTCATGGACCTGTTACAGATGTCTGGATTTAGCGTCATGCCCACACTTCCTCACCCACCTCACCTCACCCCTTCCTCCTCCTCCTAGCTGTCACCTTTGACCTCAAACTAGTGCTGAGCAGAGCTAGCGTGCGTTTCTAATGACGATAAGACTCAATAAGACGTTGTGTTTTTAGGTAAACGGGCAGGCATGTAGTGATTTGTACCACTTGTGTCATAGATTTAAAATCCAGTTTACACGACTAGAGTACTATTTTACTGAATTTTATATTTATCTGCTGATTGTAT
Organism: Miichthys miiuy; assembly: GCA_036365135.1. Classification (NCBI taxonomy): domain Eukaryota; kingdom Metazoa; phylum Chordata; class Actinopteri; family Sciaenidae; genus Miichthys; species Miichthys miiuy. Next base: position 20,310,016 of record CM071620.1, read on the forward strand.
CTTATGCTATACATGTTAATTGCTCTCGTGCAGTTTGAGATCACAGATTGGAAGGAAATAAATGATTAAAAGTCAAGCTTGTTTCTTCTGTTGTGTGCAAACTGAGGACACAAACCTCATTCCTTTTGTGTTGCCAAGCTTCTTTTTTTCCCCTCGACACACCCACAAATTATACTTTCCAAATTTAATAAAGGCCACGTTAATACAGCCTGCATTCTCCTCTCGGGTGGGACGGAGGAGGTCACTACAGGAGTGTTTGTTATGGATACAAAATGCAGCATCACTTTTAAAGATTTAGCCTCCTTTTGCGTGTTTGACGTTAAAGGTTGTTTTGCATTCTTTCTGACCTCCCCGCTCGGCTCCATGACATCAATTCCTCCGAGCTTTTAATTTCTACCAGATCCAAAACGCCGCTTGGGAAAGGAGGAGGGAAGGAGGGAAGGATGTCCGGCACTCAGAGGAAACTTTGTGCTGTTCGGTTAAACAACACACCGGCCCAGTTTAGAATCGCCAGACCTCGTTTCACCGTCTCCCTCGAGCACAAAGCAGCCAACTCCACAGTGTGTATTTAAGGAAAGGAGAACACGACTGTCTCTCAGTCATAATGGATGGTGTGAAAGGTAACACAAGCCTGGTTTGATCTATTAATCTGAACTCTGATGACTGATGATCACTGCGGGTTTCATGGTGTCCATGATTGTCTGAAATTCCAGTTATGCTGGAATACATAAATTAAAAATTTGCACTCTAAAACCAACAGAAGAATCTGGGATGATTTAGCCTCTGGGGGGGGGCAACAGCTGATGCTGCTGTTGTAACCAGTGGATATCCAGGCCAAGACTTCCTCTGCAACCTGATTAGCAACTTCATACCAAGCGGCAACTTCTGTGGCTGGGAAATGAAGCCGATGTTTAAGTGCCAAAAACTGCAGTTCCTCAAATGTCCACTTGAGGCTGGCTCCAGAAGTGAGTCAGTCTCCGTAAGTCCCCATGTTAAAACGTCCAACTTCACAGCAGAAATAAACATGTTTACAGCCTGCTGTGCTCTCCAAACAGACTGTTGCAACCAAAGCCCTCTCAGACATGATTGGTCAATGCTACTCGGCCTACAAACAGAAACCAGAACACTTCTGATGCAACTATCTTCGTCTCTTGCCGGAGCCAGGCTACATTTTTAACCCTCTTTCCAGTCTTTATGCTAAGCTCACTGTGTGCTCGTGGTAGCTATATATATATATATTTGCTGTGACTCTCAGCAAAAAAAGGCAACATTACATAGAAATCGATATTTTCACAATTTAGTGTGTCAGAGTGCAAAAACTCATCAAGCAAGGGCTGCTGAGCCAAGTTACAATACCTGTTTGCTCAGCTCCTGTTCTGGCACGACACTGGCTCCGCTCCCCATTAGCATTCGCCTGCACCCCTGGCCTGAAAACCTCTTCTTCTTCTTCTTCCCGGTGGTCCAAAACGCCTGCGGTAAAAACACTAACACTCCCCGCGCTCTGAGCTCACAGCTAACAGCAGCTACAGTTCACAGCAGTTTACTTTACTGTCCATCAGAAGACATGAAAGTAGCAGCACTCTCCAGATCCTGAAAGGTTGGAACGATATTTCACAGTGTGGCACTAAAAACTTGGAGATGATTTCACATCAGAGCAAAAAAAAAAGCCATAAACTGATGAAAATCTAAACACATCATCTATCAGTGTTGGTCTTTAAGGTACTGTATGTTTGTGTTCATCATCCCTCCCTGAACTGAGGCACCTCTGTCCAATCCAGCCACCTCCCTGCAGCACCACCCAGCACCTCCACACTGCTGAATGGCTTCTTTGTGTTCACTCTCATCTATTTTTTGCAACAAACATTCAGGTGAATGAAAATCATTGCACGGCATTGAACAGCGGAAACAGAAAACAGAGCCGTTATTGTGTCACGGTGCGTTACCGTACGTGTAGCAGGCTAATGAGGCAGCCTGCTCCTCAGACACTGGAAATAAAATCACACAGGGTGTCTTAACAAAACAGAACTGACTGATCTGATAGTGACGGTTAGTTGAGTCCCAGATGGGAGCATTGTGCCGGACTGAGAGGTCTGCGGTTAGGTGGAAATTTTGATTGAGTCATCTACATGTTTTTGTACTGATGTGATGGTGAGTATGATTACACACATGCAGCCCTGTGTTCACTTCATTTCATACATTTTAGTCTTATAGGTAGCAGTGCTGAAGCTAAGGTGTTAATGCTTAAATAAATAAACAGCTGTACTGTCATTGCAAGAGTTGATTTAGGGCTGCAACTTAATTAGCTTCATTATCAACTATCCTCTAGATAAATACTTTGGTTCATTAAATGTGGAAAATCCCCACTGTAACTCCCTAAAAGCCCAAAGCGACCTCTTCAGATTGTTTTCATTGTTTGATTAACCGTTAAAAAATCCAAAAATACTGAATTTAATGCCACATGAGACAAAAGCAGACTGGAACTTGATCATTTTTTGCTTAAAATAGGTTTTTATTGTTGGTTTAACAGTTCAAAATTCAAATATGCTGAATTTAATACAACATAAAACACAAAAATAGACTGGAACTTTACAGAAACTTGATCATGTTTAAAAATAACCATCAAAGTAGTTTCTTATTCGTTTCCTGTTGATCTGCTAATCATTTCAGCCTTGGTTTGGCTTGATTTAATCGCAATGGGAGATCAACCGCTAAGGTCAACACAAGAATAAACACTTTCTTCAGGAGGTCACACATTTTTTTCCAGTCACTACTTTGAATCCAAACCGAACTCTGGAAAAAGTTTGAAGTCTAATCGTGTACCGGAACATGTGCAGCCGTTCCTGCAGACTCAAACACATCTGTCCAGCCTTACAACGCTCACAGTCCCAGTCGCTGCCGGAGCTCCTCCCAGTCTCCAGATTGCAGAAGTCTGCCTCGGTCGCTTCCCTGGAAACTCTGCTGGATTCTTGTGGCATTTTAACTGGCATACCTCCTGTTCACACACACACACACACACACACACACACACACACACACACACACACACACAGGGTCTTTCTCTTTTTATGTCATCATTTCCTGTGAACAGTTTCACAGCCATATTTCTCTTACCACTGATTCATTTAATTACACTAGAAAAGTTTGGCAAGCAGGCCTCAGGGTTAACCAAATTAATAAAAGGCCTGTGTGTGTGTTTGTGTGTGTGTGTGTGTGTGTGTTTCTTTATGTGTATAGGCTTGCAGTGTTTTTCTATTTACAACGTAAAGAGGTTAAAACAATTCATTCTCAACCTTTTAAATTACTTTTTAGCCTGGTTACATTGCCTGCTTGCCCAGCTCCTGTTCTGGCACGACACCAGCTCCGGGTAGCCTGGTGTTTTGGTTTAACGAGCGACACTGTTAACCGGCGACCGTCAGCTGAATGCATCTGTGGTTGTTCTGTAGTATTTTTTTACATTAATGTTACAATGTCTAAAAAAAAAACAACATCTGTCGTAACTACGACAACCACAGACACATGCGGGTGATGGCCGCCAGTCAACGGGCTCACTCGTGAAATCGAAAACACCGGCTAACAAACTGAGCTAACAGCAGCTACAGTTGTCAGCAGTTTACTTCACTGTCCATCAGGAAACTCTGTAAATCACAGAGAGTCCATGAAAATACGACCCACTTTCACCAAAATCAGTGAAATAGTTGGTTGTGTGTGACGTACCTCTCGCTGGTGATCGTACCTGGAGACACCATTCACCTGATTACACATCAATGTAGCATCAAATCTGTTAGTTTATGGTATAAACGTTCCACAATGTCACCAGAGTGAGTGAATCTTGTGTTGGGATTACTTTTTGTTTACACTGCTGGTTTCCAGAATGAAGATGCTGTCCAAAGTAAACCATGTACTGAAGGATGAAGTGTTCCTCTCCTCCTTTCTCAAGCTAATTAAAAAAACATGGTTGCACGGTGGGGTTATCTGAAAAATACATCATCACAAAGCTCACAACGAGCCTGTTTTCCTAAGAGACAGAGACCTGTGTCAAACTGCAGAGTTCACACAAAGAGTGGAAATGGGAGGTGGGAGCAAAAACAAAGAGCTTTCCTGTTGTTTGGCAAGAAAGGCGAGACGTTCCTGAACACGTTTAGAGTACAAACAAACAGACAGCAGGCAGACGAGCTGGGATGTGATTTATATTTCAGCTCCTGTGTGAGTTTTTAAAAGAGGAGGCGAGGGGAAGGGGAAGGTGGGGGGGGGAGTGTACAGCAGCTCTCATTCACATTTCTAATGTGGAGATCCCTGTTGATGTTTCTGCCTTACTGAATCCTGGATCACATCTGTGAGGGAAGCACGAGGGAAAGACAGAGAAGGCAGAGGCAGACAGTGAAAGAGAAAGAGACAGAGAGAGCGAGAGAAGCTCAGAGGGAGTTTTGCTGCTGAAGTTAAAGCAGAGTTATTAGGAAGCAGAAAATGGGACCGGCTGTTACCTCGCTCGCTCTGCTGTGTTTATGTTCTCTGGGTCTGTGTGTGCCTACAGGGACGGCCGACGCTACACCAGCACAGGTCAGGACTGTATGTGTGTGTACAGTATGCGCTCTTTCTCTTTATATCACCAAAACATGGATTCTGTTCACCTAAAGCTACATTTCTCATAGCTGTTACTGTGCATGTGTGGAGCTCAGGTGAAGCTAAATCAACCAAAACATGAGAAATGTTACTAAATGTTATGCTGAGGTGGCTTAAAGTGCGGTTAAATCTGCGTTTGTTGGCTGAACTACTGTGATGACTTCATAGATGGATGACATAAACCAGACATGTTAAAGATGGTGCAACTGCAGCGGTTAAAACTATTTATGATGATACAGGGTTTTCCTCTGAGATTTCAAAATAAAACATCCCCAAGCAAACAAACATCTGTGTCAGTCAAAAAGCTGAAAGAGACTAATACTGTAACTAAGTATATTTATACAAGTACTGTACAGTACTTGTATAAATATACATTAAATCACTGACAATTTATGTTTCTATCTATTTTAACCTGAAATCACTTTGATCAATTGCTTTTCAATAGCTGAAATTACTTTGATCAATTGCTTTTCAATAGCTGTCAATTAATTACTTTGATTCTTTTTCACAAAAGTTACTTGTCAGTGGCTGCCAGTTAGTTACTGTGATTCTTTTCACAATAGGTTACTGGTCAATGGCAGCCAGTTAATTACTGTTATTCGTTTTACAGTAAGTTACTTGTCAATAGCTGCCAGTTAAATACTGTGATTATTTTTATAGTAAGTTCCTTGTCAATAGCTGCCAGTTAAATACTGTGATTATTTTTATAGTAAGTTACTTGTCAATAGCTGCCAGTTAAATACTGTGATTCTTTTTACAGTAAGTTACTTGTCAATAGCTGCCAGTTAAATACTGTGATTATTTTTACAGTAAGTTATTTGCCAATGGCTGCCAGTTAGTTACTGATTATTTAACAATAAGTTCCTTGTCAATGGCTGCCAGTTAAATACTGTGATTATTTTTACAGTAAGTTATTTGCCAATGGCTGCCAGTTAGTTACTGATTCTTTAACAATAAGTTACTTGTCAATAGCTGCCAGTTATTTACTGTGATTTTTTAACAATAAAGTACTTGTCAATAGCTGCCAGTTAATCACTGTGATTCCTATTACAGTAACTTACTTGGCAATAGCTGCCAGTTAAATCATTGATTCTTTTTATCGTGAGTTACTTCTCAATACCTGCCAGTTAATCACTGTGATTCTTTTTACAGTAAGTTTCTTGTCAATGGCTGCCGGTTAAATACTGTGAATTTCGCAGTTACCATTTTACAGTGTAATGGTAAATTCAAGAAACAATCATCCCATCCTGCATACAATTAAGATTATTGAGGCTATAGCCACAATAAGTCAGACATGTATTTCCATTGTGGCCCTCGTTAGAGAACAGAGTGGCATCTTAATTTCATAAAACTGAATATTTACAACCATTTTATTACCAGGACTGCAGCTGCTACAACCCCTAATGAGCCTGTTGTCAGCAGCTGAGGGTTGTTTCTTGTTGGCTGTGGGGAAGCTGGGTTTGATTTCACCTCATCTACTGGAGCAAAGAAGTTAACAGGGCTTAAATGTGGTGAGAAACAACATCTGAGAAACGTTGACATTGGGATTTCTTTCTGTGTGTGTGTGTCAGGCATTCCAGCCAGAGGTGAAGAAGGCGAGAGGAGACGTTCCTGATATTCTTCCAGAGCCTGAACCAGAGCCAACCAGCCCGGTGTCAGACTTTGAAACCTCATACAACTATGTCTGTGAGTCTCCAAAACAGGTTTAAAGCCTCGTACAGACAAACACTTAATACCTGCATCATATATTCGTCTAAAACTAACCGAGTCTTAAAGTTGCACAGTAATATTTCATCATATCCTATTATATTCTATTCCTCAGTGTCCAGACTAGCCGGCATGGACCAGGCGATCCACAAGCTCAATGTTGGTCACTACACCCTGGACGTTAAAGTCAGCCAGCTGATGGACCGTCTGTCCAGGATGGATGGTAAGACGACCACTTTTTTTCACAAATCATCCAATAACATCCATATTTCTCTTCATTCATTCATTCTTACACTTCTCGGATCTATTTCACAAACTAAATCAACAGAACAACACCTTGTACTGACTTTAATGTCTCCTCTGTTGTCCCCCATCACTAACATGGCAGCTAAAGTCGGGGAACTGGAGGACAACATCCGGGAGGTCTACCAGCACAGCAAGGACAACCGCAAGGAGACAGGAAGGCTGGAAGGTATTAGAGTTATTTTCCCCTTTCGCCTGCCGCTGAGTCACCTTTAAAAGTGGTGACAGAGACGTGGTTGAAAGGACAATGTTTTTCTCAGGTAGTAAGAGACCCTGAGATGAAAAAGAAGACATAGGTACATGCTCCAGTCAGTTTGTTTTAAGCTGAGCTGCAGATGCTGTGTTACAGACCTGTGATCTTCAGCATGTACACAATAACAGGTTTAGTATTTTGCAGATGTGAAAGATGATAACTGTTTGTAACTGTCTGTGCTCTTGCTGTATAAACTTGAAAGTGGGCTCAAGTATTTAAAACTTAAGAAAACAATTCTTTCTATCCAAACAGTGGCAGCTGGTAGAGCTCCTTATTTGAAGGAGCGCTTCCAGACACAGTTCTGGACAGCATTTGTGCAAAATGAAAGAAAACGCTGCCGTAGAGAATTTCTCCAAAGAAAATAAATGATGCTAAACTGAGAACCTGCTCTGATGTCTGGAACCAAAGTGTCTTGTCCTAGTGGATTTCTTTAAAGCTCCACTAATCAATACTTTAATATTAACAAATGACAGAGAATTATAACCCGACTCTGCAGTACCTTTCAGTTATATGGTGCGTTTTAGCATCTTTCAGCTCATTGTTTTGGTTTTATGGTACAAAAGGCAGCTGTTCTCACCACTTACCTGTCAATCAAAGCGTCCGCGCTCTTAATTCTGCATAACTTTAAGCCTTAATATAATGTCAACAGGTGAGTTCTATAGAGATAACTTCTCCATAACAGCTGTATATGGTGATAACGTGTCAGTGTTGTGTTTACAGCGTGTTGCACTGCCCCCAAGTGGCCAGTTAATTTATGTAATCCGTCTTGTTTTTCTCTCAGGTTGCCAGAAGGGACACAGGATGGGATACAAATGTTATCTTGTGTACAACAGCTATGCAGATTACGCCGGAGCTGCCAGGAAGTGCCTCGAACGCGGTGGCCGCATGGCGATGCCCCGAGACCGCAAGGAGCAGGAAGCCCTCGCCGATTACGTGAAGTCCTTCTTCCACCCGGGGAACTGGCCCGTCTGGCTGGGCATCAACGACCTGCGATCCGAGGGCATGTACGTTTTCGACGACGGGACGAGGGTGTCGTACTTCCAGTGGCGCAAACACTTCCTGTCCAGCCAGCCGGACGGAGGGAGGCGGGAGAACTGTGTGGCGATGTCGTCGGACGACGGCGACTGGTGGGATCACTACTGCGATCGGACCATGAACTATGTGTGCGAGTTCGATGACAGGGTGGCACTTTAAGATGAACTCTTTTAAGCTTTACTCTCTTCACCACCTTAAACTTTGACCTCCATTTGTTTGTTAGAAATAAAATAACTTATTTAGCTTTAAATAATTATAAATATCCAGTATAATTTCATTTCTGTATGCAATTAGTGTGGCAGTGTTCGAGTAGTGTCAGTATCTTGCAGGATAAAATGAAAATATTTCACGGTATCTTCGTGAAACACGTCTCCAATGCGCACAAACACATGCATTGCTATTTAAGTTAAGTAAGTACTGAGTAAGACTTCTTCTGATTATGTCTAGTGTTATATTATTCATGTAGCTGCAGTGATATGAATGTAAACCGGTCAGGACTCTAATGTGATTTCACACGTGGATTCTTTCTAAATATTTGTTCAAACTTTCCAAAAAAAAAAAAAGAGATGGGAAAAGGAAAAACATGAAATGTTTGGAGCCAGTTTCTTCAGAATCAGCACATACTGAACCTCTTGAAGACATAAATCAGTCTGTTTTGGGGTTTAACAGGAATTAGGCAGCACTTCTCTGTTACTTCTAGATCTTTGAAGATATTTTTACAAAAGTCTGGCACCGGTTGCGAAAGCCCTGTTAAACTGCTGATTCTTCAACATGTCCGGGCCAGAACACTTTTAGAGCTTTAACCTCGCATCTGAATCCTCTTTAAAACAGCCCGAAAAATGTCACACGGTCACTGTATGTAAAGCCCTACGGTATGTAAAATGAGAAAGATGTACATAAAACGCTGAGTGTAAATGTTTTTTTTTATGAATCTTTACTCAAGGTCAAAGCTAAAAACGTGAGATTCACTTCACCAGAGAGGTTGGATACTGTATACAGTGTTGATACAATATCCAAGTTTTGGTGCTGATACCAAAATGAGACATTACTTTGAGAAATATAGTCATATTTTCCCATTCGAAACCTTTTTATTCGACAAAAGAAGCCAAAGTCCTGGAATGTTTAACGCCGTCTAAATATACGCAACTCTACAATGGAAAACGGTGGATTGCTCCCTCTGGGTTGGGAGCGAGTCGCTGCCCCAAGCGAAGGAGTTCAAGTATCTCGGGGTCTTGTTCAGGAGTGATGGGAAAAATGGAGCGTGAGATGGAAAGTGCGGACATCGTACCGGATCGTTGTGAGGAAGAGGGAGCTGAGCCTGAAGGTAAAGCTCTTGATTTTCCATCTATGTTCATGACTGAAAGAATGAGATCGCGGATACAAGTGGCCAAAATTAGCTTCCTCCGTTGGGTGGCCGGTCTCAGCCTTCGAGATAGGAGCTCAGAGTAGGTTCAGCTGAGGTGGTTTGGGCATCTAATTAGGATGGGTGTGTACCTTCCTTTGGAGGTTTTCAGGGCATTTTCAACTGGGAAGAGGACCCCGGGGCCTGAGCCAGAACCTGCTGGAGGGACTACATAGCCCATCTATGCTGGGAACGCCTCGGGATCCTCCAGGAGGAGCTGGTATATGTCGCTAGGTGGAAGGACGACTGCTGAACCTGCTGCCACCTCGACACGACCCCGGAAGTGGAAGATGGATGGATGTAAATATATGCAACAATAAAATAGTAAAATTAGCATTTTTTTTTAATTAAAATCAGGAACAATCTGATCAATAATAACAACAAGATTACAAATATGAGCAGATATTCAAGGCCAACATTTAGTACTTTACATTTTTTGATTCTTCTGTCACATTTTAAGGTTTAATCAGAAATCTAGAGTTGTCATCCTGAGTGATTTTGACATCAGACCGCTTACAGTTCATGATACATTACAGCGTGCACTTATTTCATATATAGATATGGAAAAATCAGATCTGTAGCAGCACTTATATGTTGTTTTTTCTACTGTAAACATGCTTTTTCCTCCTAAAAATATATCTATAGTTAAAGACGAAATCCTGAATCATGAGGTAGGCAGAGGTAACATGATTTATGGGAAAAAAATACCTCTTTCTGCCACTTGGAGGCGCAAAAATCTGTATAAAGCGCCTTTAAAGTGAAGCCTTCACATCAGATTAACAGTTTTTATAATGACATTACATCACAACAAAGAAGCTCGGCTGTCTCTGCTCTACAGTTCTGCATCGGTCACGCCTCTTCACGGCGTCGTGAGTGCGAGACGTGACGTCATAAACGTGAGTCAAAGAGCCGCTCTTCTTCTGTGGCGTCGGTGTTGCTGTTGTTGTTGTTGTTGATTCACAGCTTCGTTGGGTTCACGGCCTGCAGGATGTCCTTCACGGTCGGCCTGTCCAGAGGGTTTTTACACGGGTGACAAAGAACGACCTTCCCTGCTTCATCCAGCAAAAAGTCGCCTCCCATCTGAAGAAAGAAGAAACACATTAACGCTTCAAACAGCAGTTGCCAGTGGCCAATGGCAGCACGGCGCACCATGATGCATATTCCTAAATTAATTTGTGTTTGATGAAACTACGACACAGCTAACCTGAAACTAGGGCAGAACAATTGACCAAAAACCAACATTTATGAGTCAGTCACTCACACTGATATGTTTGCTAAATTAATTCATATTTGCTGCCACATACAAAGACTCTGACTCTACAGGCCTAAAAAAAAAAAAAGCAGTCAGACTTTGCTGTGTTTTAAATTTCATAAGTCATAAGTGTGTTCAGATGAGAAACCACCGGCACAGAAAAAAGATGCTGTAAGGAGTCTCTGCCTCGAGCTCCCAGACCACAGTCTAGACCCGGTTACACAAGCGTCACCTCATCCTCTAAAACATCCCGTCGATGGAATATTAATGAGATAACAGGAGCCAGAAAAGTGCCACTCAGGTCTATTTATAAAGTTAGCTGCGACAGACGGGAAATACACTGCATATATTAGTTAAAGTGCCAGAGTCCATTTGTACCTGGTAGATATCTTCCAGCAGGTGAGGGGGAACGTCCGGGAAGTCCCTGTCCGCGGCTCCGTACTCCGAGTACTGCAGCAGGCAGTCGAACTTCATCACCTTGGCGTAGGACGAGCCGAGGCCGAAGCTCCTGTATATCTGTGGCAAACACAAAACATCCACTTTGAATCCAGCGGCATGAAAAGTATTTCACTGGATCATCTTCACACACACACACACGGCGACATCATGAGTGATGATTGCCTCTGTGGCATGTGGAAAATCTTCTTCTGTCTTCAGATTTTTTTTGGTCGCCCGCCCTGGTTTCCGTCTTACGTCTGCGAACATCTGGTGGTTGACTTTCTCCGAGCGAACGGTTTGGACGCTCGGCTCGCTGGGCTTTTTATGACACATCATCAAACAGCTGTTAAATCCTCTGGTTTCCTTCAGCTCGCGCTGAGTCAGCTATTTCTAATTTCCATGAATTATCGATGCCTCCTTTCATTTTCATGCACCTGCGCCGAGTAAACGCAAAAGACGTGCAAAACACCAAGAATTAACTCCGTTTCCTTATCGTGTCATTCAGACTGACTTGGGTTTCAATCAAGTGTCGGCGTCTGGATTTACGGCGCTAACACACATCCTGACCTTTCTCTGTGGATCCAGCATGATGTCAAATCTAGATCCGGTCTGCTCCAACCAAAGCCGAGCTCCCTCCACGCTGCCGAAAGACACCATCAAGACCTGCACTGACCGAGCCTTCAGGAGCGCCTGCAGAGCGACAAAATGAAAATATGAACACGAGGCACCCCGCTGGTTCCTGATAAGTGCTCGTTTTACCCATGAGAACTCTTTTTTTGCAGCACTTTTGGTGCTTTGAACCTTTTTACGCTTAATAATCTTCTTTTTCCTGATTGCTGGTTCTTTAAGTTGACTTGGTTTTGATTAAAAACACCTTTAAACTAACTTTTTTTTGTGAACCAGATGTACATATGTTCTTACCTAAAGGCTGCTACATGCTGAACTCACTGACTAACTTGTGGTTGTGTGTAGAAATGATTGTGGTGGTGCCATTGCTATTCGTAAAAGGGTAAATATCTCTTAGAGGAACACTCACTAATGTGATCATTTATACAGAGTACGAAATAACTTATACTGAATTATTTTTTTTAAGTGATTTACCCAAAGATTCATTAAATCATGATATATCGCACCATGAATGAACTTCTGGGGTAATAAATAAGTCAAAAGTTCCTTGCAGAAACAACAAATGATGTCCAACTTCTCCACATTTTTGTTCGACTGCCTGTGATTCATGCCACATAAAAAGTAAACGTAGTGGCTGCGAGGCCGAGTGAAGACGCTTTGGAAAATATGTTGGAGCTGCCAGAAAACAACAAAAAAAAAAAGATTTAGGAGGGTTAAAGGAAGAGTTCAACAGGACATTTATACAACTTAAATTCCAGCTCGCTGAGCTAAGACGGCGCCACTCCTGGCCAAGAACAAGTCGAGCACAAAACTCCTTGTAAATAGTTCAAAGACTGGACAATCTCTGCATGGGGGAAGGATTTCTGCAGGTCAGTTGGGACCCTCTGACTCCAGGTATTATCCAATAAAGAGATGCAAACTGTTTTTTTTTAATTTGCAGAGCGACGAGATGACACCATCAGATCGAAGGTAAACCTGACCTGATTGGCCTCCAGCTCGGCCACGTGGTCTCGTCACGGTAGTCATCCAAAATGTCTGATGAGAACCAGCAGCAGCTTCTGACCCTGATCCAGGTACTGACCCAGAGTCGCACTCCTTCAAAACACACAACATAGAAAACGTCTGTTGTTACACGGATCATCTCACGCTGAGTCACAAACGCTCAAAGTCGGGTTACGAACTCACTTTCCGCTCCGTCCATCAGTGAGCGGAGTGTCAGGGCTCAGGCTGTCTGCTATCTGTCCTCCAAACTGTCGGTCTGTTGTCTGCAGACCTTTGTCCACGCCGTCCAGGAAGGAGTCCCACTCATCCTGCAGAGACACACACACACACGTGGACACACAGATTGCAGGAATCCACGTGGATATATATATATATATTTATTACAATGTATTAACATGAAGTCATTTAAGTACAATTTAAGATCAGCAGTATATAAAGTAAAATTAGCCCCACCTTTAGCAGCAGGTGACCTTCATATCAATGCATCAGTAATTATATTTGAATAATATGATAAATATGAATCGAACACATACAGACCTCCACCTGCAGGAGCTCCTCCACCTGCTCTCTCACTGCTGCACGGCTGCAAACCAACAGAAGTAAAGTGATGAAGAGGTGTCGACACCGAGCTTTCGTTTCCTTCAATAATTAATAATCAGACGGTGAACAAACAGCTGCCACAATGAGAGGAGGAGGAGGAGGAGGAGGATACACGAGGGTTCAGATATCTTTCCTTTTCCTTTTCCATTTGTGCATTTGACAGGTTAAAAATCTGAGAGCATGAGGGTGACGAACTGAAGCGCCTCACCCAGACTGAGAGCGACAAAAATAAGAAATCACTCCTTCTTGTCTTTGAACGCTGATCTGGTGTTATCACTGTTGGAGCTGAATATTTTATGGTCTGCTAAATCAGTTTGAAACCTGTTTAATCTAACCACTGAGCGGACTGCAGCGGCGCCGCCATGGTTCAATAACGATCGAGCTGAGAGGCTCAGTGATGTAGAAACGTTTCTGCACTGGTATTTGGGCTGAAATGGATACAACGGTATTCTCCCGTCACCGAACACTGAGCGGACATCGAGGAAACGGAGGTTTTAATCATTTAATTCTTGTACAATTTACGAAGATTTGTGTATATGTGATGAAAATTCAATAGAAATATAGAAAATAGATTAAAAAACGATGCATTTGGTGCCTGAATGTTACAGTTTTTATCCATTAAAATAGATATTATTGGAGAAAAGAAGTACAGATGTATGACACATCGATTAACTGTCACAGTTGCATTATTAACTGTTTATTATTGTTTTATAATTATATAATAGCGTAATTATTATAACTTACTGATAAGACTTCTGCCAAACGGCCTCTGCCTCACTCCTCTTCTTCACTCCAAGTCTGCTCAACGGGAACAAAACCATGACCACCATGACTTCACACGTTGGATTAAAACACACGATTTACTTATTTATATATACACACATGTAATATATAATATATAATATATTAGAACAGCTCCTCCATCACCTTTTGTAGAAGTGCGCTCCGGCCGTGATCAGGCCGAACAGGGTGGTGATCTTATGTGGGACAAAACTCTGCAGAGACTCTGCGTGTGAGAACAAAGAGCCACAGTTCAGCTGTTATGAGATTTGGCAGTAAGCATGACAGGGATTAGATTACAACACGGTTCACGCCGTCAATCCTCCGACTCGATCACACCGATCTGCTTTAAGAACTCCCCAGGAGCAGCTTGTGCTGCAGCCGATTAATGAAATACACAAACTTGTGAATTATTTTTATATTTCTATTAGACGGAGGCAGCGCGTGTTAACACGCAGAGTGATCACAAATGCGGCTGCGCTGCTTCGACTCATTTATCTGAGTTAATTCAACTAGATCAGACGCTTTATTTTAAGTTGGGATTATTAAGCTGTGCTCATTTTTTAACTAAATAAAGATTGTAAAACACATTTACTGAATTCATACGTTGTCCTCTTTAATTCGGCGTACATATAAATGATTTAGAAACACAAATTAAGACTTTAGAAAGTAGTTTACGCCTCGCTCACAGTCGTCTAAAAGCAGCAATCTTCCACATATTTAAAGAATTAAATGAAGTGCTCTTTATGCCTTCTATATTCTGAATTACTGATCACACCAGAACTATTCCCTCATCATAAAATTCATTTTCCACATGTTGTCCTCCTTCCTCTGCAGTGAAAACCCTTCACTTAGCTCCTTCCTTCCTTCCTACCTTCAGCGTCTTGTTTGGCTTTCTGCAGAAGGGCTTTGCTCAGGTCGACCAGCAGACTCAGACTGTCTGTTAAAGTCTCCTCACACACACTCACATCCTCGGCCATCATGAACACCGGCTCCTCTCTCTCTCTGTCTCACACACACACACACTGACTGATGATGGCGGAAGTATGCTGACAGTCATGAGGGCATAAATGCACCCAGACCATGTGACTGGAGTCATGTGACTGTGTGTGGGACTCAGCTGGCAGCACCCAGTGGTAACTTCAGTACCTGCAAGACTTGATACAACACGTGTGATTATTATAACTTAAAATACTTTTTAATAATCAAACATGTGATGAATGTTTACAGATAAAATGTAATATTTTATAAAATTTTTCACTGAAAACTGGAAAATAACTGCAGATAAATAAATAAAAATACAATTTTTACCTCAGAAATTTAGAACAATTAATACAAATCATGAAAATAAGTAAATAAGTAAAGCAGTCGTACATTCACGCATTTCATTTCCTCCATTTTCTCGTGATGACGAGTGAATTTCATTTTTTTTATGTTAATATTAGTTTATTATTATTGATTATGAGCTGTGATAGATTTTATGTTTGGATATGCGCGCTTCACCAGTTAAATGTTGTTTTTCTTGGTGAATGATTATCGGTAATAATGATCACTTATAAACTGATAACACGAGATCCACGAGCTGCTGACTGTTACGCGACGACGACTGAACCTGCTGTTTCACAGTGACACTTACATTTATCATCATCCTCACTAAACCAGATTAAAAAACACAATATGATTAATGAATATTTATATTATAGCGAGTCTTAAGTCAAGAAAAAAAAAAAAAAAAATCAAAACTCTTGAACTTAGTAATCCTGAATGTTAATTTGGTGTCTCATTTTTAATTTAATAAGTCAAAGTGTTGACTCAGTGTCAGATTTTTAACTTAAGTTCAATTTTTTTATATCTCATAATGTCATTTTTTTCCACTGAGTATCTCCATATTTTCCACCCATCACGGTCACGGTAGACTGGAGCCGATCTCGAGAGGCCGAGGGTGACTCTAACGATATCGTCCACCTCCGTCGTCGTCATTACACTCGTGGTGTAGACTCTGATCTGAACGTAACTCGTCTAGGCTGAAATTGGCTTCCACAGATTTTCTTTAAAAAAATAAATAAATTAAAGGGTTACAAAAAAACGAGAACAGAGGCTGTTAAATTGTCAACCATTTTTATTGACTGCTGAACATTCATTCACTCGTTCGATAAACCATTCCCTCCTCCACCGAAGCACTTAATGACCGGGACACCAGTACAACAAGAGAAGAAAAGAAACAGTCAGCACAATCATCGATATGACAAAACAAAATGACAGGAAGCAAAAGAAGTGACAGACTTTGGAAAGTAAAGTAGATATGGACGTTAAATTAAGACTTTCAGTGACGATACGTGAGCGTTAAAAGGCCTCGAATTCGTTACATTTGTTGAAAACTTTGAGATCATTCAGGTGAATTATCTGCTGCTGCTCTTTGTGCTTAAACCGACATTGAAGAGACGTTAAAAACAAAAGAATGTAAACATCATATTTTGTTAACTCTATTCCCCATTTGACAGATTAAAACAAGATTATTCTGAATTACGGAAGACAGAAAATTGATTTTTTTTGTCTGTAAACGTTAAATTTGGTTCAATCTTGCAAACAGAAGTGACATTTCCCCACATTATATTCTCAAATTTAGCTTTCTCCAGGACGTCTGTGACTTCAGTCGCTGATCTAAGGACCACAGAAATAAAGTATTTGATGGTTTATTTAAGACTATTTGTCTCGTTGTGTTGTGAGTTCATCAGAAAATTGTAGATGGCGAGTTAAAGGAATGATAGCAAAGAAAAGAAACGACAGTTTGTGGTGTGCTTCCCCCCTCGTTTATTTATGATTAATCCTCGACGAGAGCAAACAGTCAGAGAACATTCAGGAGGATTTATTTCTGCTCCTTGGATTTGAATTTTAACTTAATAAATGATAAATAAAATTAAATAAATGAACTCAATGTTGGTTCATTTTCCTCTCTTCATAGACTTGTAAGTCTTGAATTTAAGAGGATATACTGCATATTTATTTATATTTTTCTTGATGGCGTCTTCAAATTTTCTCAAAATGGTCTAAAACCAAGATTTATTCAATTTATAATGATGTAAAAACAAGAAACTTTCACATTTGAGAAGCTGGAACCAGCAAACATTTGGTATTTTTGCTTGAAAAGTACTTAAATATTCATAATTATCTCTTTATTCTAATCTCCGTTGATCAACTGATTGATTTTCAGTCCTCTAAAATCTCTGGCTGTTGCTCTCGTATAAGTTCAGCAGTCAACCCAATCCGTACACGAACCCTTCTATTGGTCACGTTAAAAAGAAAGCGGGGTTCAATACCCGGTAAGAGAAGCGACACTTCCTGCAAGAAGTGTCGAGAAAACTAAATAAAAAAAGAGACTGCTTCAAGTATCCCGAGTGGAATTCAAATAGCCCTGAAGGTTTTTGTTTTTATATTTTTAAAATCCTCCCAAACTCCTTCTCTGCTGATAGGCTGGACTTAACAGTGGTTAAAAAATACGTTTTAAAGTGTCGATAACTTCAGTGTCAGTCCAAAACTTAAACAAATTAAAGTCTGATTTAAAGTTCATGGTGATCTAAAGACTTTCACCATGACTATACAACGTAGGATTGTTCGTGCCGATGGTTCGTGAGATGGACTTTGTGCTTTGGGTGTTTCAGCGCGACGCCTATAAAGCAGAGAAAAGGTGTGCGGACAGAATCGCTTCTGCATCCCAAAATGTGACACGTAACGTTCTCCGTCATCTTCCCGCAACAGCTGGAGTGTGGAAATATTGGGGCCAATCATTGAACAAAGAGATATTGAATTTTAAAACCATCACATACTTTGATGAAATTCAATTATATTATAAAATAATTAAGAACCGGAAAATAAAAACATCAGCCTCCACAGTCGCTGTCGAGGTCTGACTAGGGAAGGATCTTTTTGTAGGGGCAAATACCTTTCACAGTACTCACATTACTAAAATTCAGGTTTTGTGACAGCTTCTCTACGTGGTGTTAAGAGTCATGAGTGAGGGAGTGTTTAAGGGAGGATGACGGAGGATCTTACCATCTTTAACGTTAAACAATTGCCATCAAACATTTGGATGTTTATGGAGTCCAGTTTTATTTGGGTTGCAGAAGAAGACAGTCCCTTTTTTCTACCCAGTGTAGAAGCTCCATTATTAAGACTTTTATCAAACCGACTTCTCTCCTATGAAGAAGAAGAAGAAGAAGAAGAAGTCGTCGTGTTAGGACTTCTTCGGACAGTGTGAAGACGAGTCTGTGTTGAGAACCTCGATCATCGTTCTGGTCGACGGGAAGGTCTCTGCTACTGACGGAAGACTCTGGTACCAACTTGGCAAACTGTTGAGGAAGAAAAGTATTAAAAACTGACTGAGAAGAGAAGAAACAAACAAACCAAGAACATGTTTTATCTTCTTACCTTTTGAGATTCATCCAGGTTTTAGCTGTTTTACTGAAGCCATCTGGACTGGGCGTGGTCATGGCTTCGAAATCCACCAACTGAAACAGAATTAGCCCAACAAACACGTTAGAAAACACTCTTCAGATGGAATAAATCCAATAATTCTGCCGTTTCTTTGCAGTACAGACAGGTATAAGCTCTTGTTCAATAAAGATGCACAGCTTTACAGCCACAGTTGGGTACTATATGGCAAAAATGCCAAGAATCTCGTGTTTACTTTCCAACTTATTACCAGTCGAGTGTTGGAGTTTCCCCATTGGCCGTTAACTATTATTATTATTATTACTACATTACTCAGATATTACACGGTCCAGCCTAATCGTGTTTATTTCTGTGTTCTCTCACGGTTTTCTCCAGACAAATCTCCAGACATTCTTGAGTCGAGCAAACGGAGAGCTGGACATTCAACAAGCGTCCTCAGCTGAACTTCTCAGAGACTTCAGCTCTCTAACACCTGATCGGGTTTCTGCTCCGTCTGAACGTGGGTTTTTGTTTCAGGAACAATACGTCTGCTCGGGCCGGGTGAGAATTTTTTCAGATAAACTTCCCAGTTCTCCATCGAGACGTCTGGAACGTGATAGACACAATGTCTGGAGAGGCTTTGTGTGCATCAATGGAGCTGATGTTAGGAGCTTATGTAACGCATGTTCATTGACACAAGAACGTGGAGTAACTGATCCTTGGCTCCTCTTTTATGGACTGTATTCTTTTAGCGTGTAACACTGCTGTCTGTATGAATGTTGGAAAGAGCCGTGTGATGTTAAAGCTGGAGGACAGCAGCGAGTTTAAAGGTTTAATGATTAAAGTGATGAGACATTAAGTTGGGACTTTAATCTGACACCTCACATGCTGTTCATTCAGTGAAACACTGTGCTGGATATTCATTCATTCATTCATCAGTGCAGCTGTCATGGATATAAGATGAACACATAGATGGTCTAATTGTTACTGTGGTTTGTTTTTTCTTCTGCTTCGTGCCTTCAGGAGAAAAGTTATATTTATAGAACGATCTGATGATACACGATCAATTCATTACAGTGATTATGATCAAATTAAATACTTAACTGTGTTACGTCTGTTATAAAACCACCTTGTAGTAACATTTCTGTTCAGCTCTGACATGACGGTGACTCAGAGCTTCACGTTCTTAGAGGTTGTTGGAGATAAAAAACCCAACTCCTGGATCTCGACCTCTCTTCCAACACGTAAATATAGCGATAATAAAGATCTACAAAAGCCTCGAAAGGTCCAAAAAAGATTCAGAGAAGAGTGGAAACAAACCCGAGCATGAACAGAGTTTAGACAATAAAGTTCATTCTTTCGCAAGAAATAAACACGACTTTGCTTTGGAGCCAAACTGAAGATGAAGTGACTCACCCATCTTTATATAATATAAATAAATAATGATGTCAGCTTGGTTCTACCAAGTTTGGACTTTCTAATCAAATCTTTTGCTCATCTGGACGCCCCAAAATTTACAATCACCAGCCTCATCCTCATTGGGGTGGTTTCCATCCTCCTCTGTGCTGTTATCGGCACCATGGGCAGGTTTGATTCAGGACTTTTTATAAGTCTGCAGTGCCTCAAGACCTCTTTAAGACCTTTGCTTTAAAGCCTGATGCTGCTATTTTGGCACCAAGAATCTTTTAGAGGGTTTTCACCCCTCCGACACCTCAGACTACATCTATTGTTCCCAAGTTACAAGCTATTGTAACGCACTTGATATATTTTGTATGTTTCCACAACAAGGTGCGCTCATGTTTACCTTTCCTTTCGGGATCCTGCCGATGACCTCTTTCCCACTGGCCATCAGTGCCCCCATGACGACTGAGTAAGCTACAACACTGAGGAGAAAAAAAACAGGAAAACACACCGGTGTCAAGATCACAGCTAAAACTTGGACTGCTTTACAGCACACGGTGAAACATGCTGCACATTTAGAGGAGGAGAGAAAAGCTTCCTCGAAAAGTATGAAACGTGTTCAAATGCACGTTCTCCCATGTGTTATGAAATGATAAAATTACCTGGACCCTCTGGAGAGGGGCATGAGGTTGCAGAAGTAATAAACCAATGAGAGGATCAGGTTGCACACGGCATCTGCATCCTGAAAGGACAAAGGTCATCAGAGTCAACATGTTGTCCCTTTTTTTTTTTTAACCGCCTTCGCTGTGTATTGTCCTCGTTTTCATGTTATTCTTGATAAACAGGGTGAAAGCAGAGATGGCTGCAGGTGTAATGAAAAGGGTTATTCATATTTTGTTCCAGGTATCAGTTTCACAGCAGAGTCGATAACCTCGTCAAAAAACAACAACAGGCGCATTGTTGGGTGCTACAAATTGTCTTACAATAACAGAAAGCCGAACAAGCCGAGGTTGAACGGACAAACTTTCATGGTTTGAGTCAGTTACTCTGGAAGTCGTCTTGAACAACCAGCTGGAAAACACATTCTGCTCCTGTAAAACGATATATTTGTAAAAAAATTTATATTCTCCAGAGGATTAATTCAATTCCTGCCTCGTTCGTCTGTCTAGAAAAGTGAAATCTTTGATATTCACGCTGAGGGGAAGAGAGGAAACGAGGAGAGAATTTCAAATGCAAAATGTGTTGATCGTTGTCAGATGCTGACGGGGAACCGCTGCACTGACTGTCGACTTGAAATGACGTTTAAACTGTTCAGACAACTTCACTATATTTCTGTTTATGTTTCATGTTTGTTATCACCCTTTTTTATCTGACTGACCTGCAGAATAAAGGATCAGTTCCCCCAAATAAAACAGGATGTTTGTGATGAATACAACTGCAACATTAACCAATATTAACCGGCTTTGTCGATGCTGGTGCTCGCTCACTCTCATTCACTGTCTGTGTCGCTCAACCACCACTTGCGCTACCTCTCTCAGACCAAATTAAACTTCTTCGTGTCATTATTTTACGGAGTAAATTGCGAAAATTGCCGGGTTAATGAAATAAACAAAGCCAGAACACACACACTCAGGTAGATTATCAGAGTTAAGTCTGGGATAGTCTCAGTTTCAGAGACATTTCAGGCTGTCGTGGAGGAGTTTGACCGATCTGATCGTACTTCAATGCTTAAATGATTATCAAATGTTGGCGACTGACTTTCCATCGATTGTCAGATCAATTCTTTCAGCTCTACGACCATCTGTCACATTTTATTTGCAGAGGGTTAACAGGAACCTTTCCTAATCAGGTTAATATGTATTTAACGTTTCCGTCGTCTCATAAATCAACGTATTGAGAATGCCTCCGGTTAACAGGAGAGATAAATCTTACCCCGAGTTCAGTGGACAGCATTAATGCCTTTCCTTTGGCGGTGAGGTCTTTGTAGATGGACTCTACCTCCGACTGGTACTGCTGCGTCCGCTCTTCTGTCGTCTGAGTCTCGACTGAGAATAACATGTTGCCCACCCTAGATCGCAAAAAACAGTTCAGCAGTGGGAATTTGTGTTTACTTCATCTTCTTCACCTAAAATGTGCTGCAGAAAAAAGTACATCACTTCAAATCAATCAGACAGACATCGTACCTGTCTCCAGTGATGGTGATGGTAAAACCGTCGTATTCTTTCCCAGGATCCTTCATGCTCGGCACCTTGGAGTTGACCGTGAAGCCATCTCTGGTTTTACTGTTGAACTGCTTCAGGAAATAAAGACACAAACACAAAAAAACAACCATCCTGGGTTTTCACTGCTGAACGACCATGAGACGTAAAATAACCAAAATATAACCACAAGTTCTGCTTCAACACCAACACACTCCAGCTCCTCCTGGAGGATCCTGAGGCGTTCCCACGCTAGATGGGCTATGTAGTCCCTCCAGCAGGTTCTGGGTCTGCCCCGGGGTCTCCTCCCAGTTGGACGAACATAGAACACCTCCAAAGAAGGCACCAAGAAGACCCGAACCACCTCAGCTGGCTTCTTTCAACATGAAGGAGCAACGTCTCTACTTCAAGCTCCCTCTGGATGTCCGAGCTCCTCACCCCTATCTCTAAGGCTGAACCCGGCCACTGAGTGGAGGGAAGCTTGTATCTGCAATCTCATTCTTCTGGGTCACCTCATGACGATATGTGAGGGTTGGAACGTAGATGGACTGGAAAATCGAGAGCTTTGCCTTCCAGCTCTGCTCCCTCTTCCCCACAAGGGTCCGGTGCAACGTCCACAGTACTGCTGACGCCGCACCAACCCCACCGGTCCATCTTAGGCTCCATTTTCCCATCAATCATGAACCCATCACCTTCACTTGGGGCAGCAACTAGCTCCCAACCAATCCAGAAGAACCATGACCTGCCATGCTTCAAAAGTTTTGACATAACACAACTAAATGTTGAGCCTGACAGGAAATCTCAACTCAAAGTCTACTTCTACTTCTTATTTCTATCACTTTTGTCTCTCTAAACTTCCTTCTCATCTAATTTTCCGTTTTTTCATCCTTACCTTCATTATCGGAAGCAGATCTTCTACTTTATTCACATTTTCAAGAGCCTGACGGACCTCTAAGAGTCCTCGGGGATTGTACGCCCTGAAAAATAAACAAGAAACAAGAACTTTGTTAGTTAGTTTTCACTTCCTCAACACGCTCATGCAAAATGAATCAGGCCTGAGGAAACAATTATTTCCATAATTCTGCTTCATAGGCAGCATATTAAGATAACTGTGGTGTAATTTACCCGTGGTACACCAGTATTCTGTCTTTGATAAAGTCCAGGATGTTATCAAAGTAGGCCAGGTATCTGATGTTGATAATTTGTCCCCTGAAGAGAGAAGAAAGGATTTCAACATCCTGTGAAGAAGTGCTCGTCAGAGCCGAGGCCGCGGTGAAACCGGATCGTATAAGGAGGAATTTAAAGAAATATTTTGGCACTACAAAGGTGAGAAAAACCCTGAAGCGAGGCCGCATGGAAATCCGAGTCGCTCAGGGGACTAATGAATGTGTCAGACTCCGTCCTCGGGGACGGGGCTCGAGTTGTTACCTGATGAGATTGATGTGATTGTTGAAGCCTCGACTGAGACTCCTGGCGGGCATCTGGTCTAACCACAGAACTGGCTGGTCTGGATCCGCGATCCTACGAGGCACAGGGAAAAGCTTTTTTGAAGTCTGTCAATGCTGAAATGACCAAAGACTCTTTGAAAATGTGTTAAAAGTTGACTTTGGTCTGTAAAGTGACTGAAATCTAACAGTTCAGAGAGTTTAGTGGCTCATTCTCAGTTCTCTGCGCTGTAATGTGACTTCTCTGGTGTAAAAACCACATGAGGACTTGCTGAATATGAGCTCAAGGACGGACTTTATTTTATTATGCAAGGTGGTTTAAGCATAAGGAATTGGTGGCTGTAATCTATCACCGTCTGTCTTTCTTCTCCCTTGTGTTTTTGGGTTATTTCCTGAAGAAGATTCGGATTCCACACTCGCTCCTTCTCTTGGAATATGACGGAGACATTTTTTGTTTGTTGTTCACATCTATCCAGACGCTTTGGCGTGGATGTTTTAAGAGGAACATAACACTAAATCCACTTTTTTGAGTCAATAAATTACATCTACAGTCACTTTATTGTACCGTCCTGGTCTATAGAGCTCACTGCGACACAGTTTATCGGCCTTTTTTGTCCTCTAGATACTCCAAAAATGATTATAGAGTACACCGTGCCTTCATGTTCACCCACACAGGTCCTCATGTCCTCACCTCCTCCATTTTACAGCTATGTCGAACATGTCTCTCCACTGCATTTGCCTGGTCTTGCCGTTGACTCGCACTTTGGAGTTGCTCCACGTCCGATGCATAGCCTGCATCACCTCCAGGGTCGCTAAACCCATGGCTGAAGAACAAAACAACATATTTATACCGCTGCTGTTCATTTATCTGTAAGAGCTGCAGCATTCATCAGTCGTACCTCTGTGTATTCTTCTGTTGGGTAAGAAACCAGGAGTGTCGTATTGCATTAGCGCCCCCAAGTGGTCGGCCGTGCAGATCAGCTTCTGGACTTCACTGCTGTAGCTGTCGAAGTTCTGCGGCAGGACGTCCCTGCAAACCACAAAGACATGAAGACGTAGAGGATGAGCTGTTTTTTGTGGACCGTTCTGTGGGTGACTTTATAAAATGTATAACCCGTTAAACAGAAGGAACAACTTTCAGGCTGCTGACAGAGGCATAAAAAGACATCTGTGTGGAGAATAATTCAGGGCTCACCCTACATAAACTCTAGCTTATATAAATCTCATCTTGCCACTTGTTGACAATAACTGCAGATCTCAGAGTAATGTGTATTTATATTCACAGGTACAGCTTCCAGTCACGCTCAGCTCATCAAACTCACTTGATATGCGGCTGCAGGCCGGGCTGTTCTTCATAATCTTCTATTAGAAAAGGCAGATTTTTGGCCCAGTGGTTCTTAAAGTTTCCAGGTAGGTCCTGGTCCACATTATACTCTGCTACAGGGATGTCAAGGTGAGAGTGCAGGTAGCGAGAGTACTCTGGAAGAAAAAAAGAGAGAACATGAGATATAATATAATACTTATTAATACCTCATTCTGCTTGACCATATTCTACATCAACTTCCTCAATAACCTCTGAGTTACTGTCAGGTTACGCCTCAAGAAAAATGAGACATTCACACATTTTTAAGGAGTAACCATCACTTCAGAATAAGGTCTGTGCGTTGCAGAAGTTGAGTGCTGTAACGGACTGACTTACTTTAAGTGTGAACAGGAGGTAACTTTAGATTAGGGAACCGGTGCGGGTCAATAAGTGTCAAACTACGACTGAATTATTTATAAACGAGATGTCACTTCAGAAAAAGGAACATGATCTGAGTTAAGAGACTTCGGTTAGAGTTATTTGGACACTATCTGTGTTTTTGACCATATTTATAAAAGGAGTTATTAAAGTGAGTATTCTTGTATACTGATCAGAGTATATTAACATTGTGGTTCACGTACAACAACTTCCTTACATGTTATTCATTTGGAGGTTATTTATTGGTTATTGTCCTAACCTGGCTGATGCTGTCGCCCTGCCATTGGCTGGTTTAAAACATAAAAAGGCACGTCACCTGTTCTAACAGCCAATCAGCTCGTAGCGAAGTTAAGTTTAAGTTAAGTTTTGGATCACCCCCGTTTCATCACTACTAGAGAGTGCTGCAAGCGACTCACCATCACTGCCCTCATTCATATTTTAAGTCCGACTTGTTGCTATGGCGATCGTCTGCCGTGAATCTTTAGTCAACTGTCTAGTAGTAATGATCATGCAGAATAAGGCATCGATAAGAGCTTTAGAATGACTAATAAAGACCCAATATGTTGCTAATATTCATGCTAATAAGCCGCTAGTTTGTGTGTGTGCATGCAGGAGCACCGACCTCTGAGGTATTTCACTTTGAGGTATTCAGAGCTGGCCTTCTGTCCCAGCAGAGGGTCGTTCAGCATGACTTTAGTCTGAGCTTTGATGCCCTCGTAGAACTGCCCCATCGCCACGTGACTCAACCCCTTCATGTACTGACACACCTCGTTGTAGGGCTCCAACTGAAGACACCTCTGGAGGACGAACAGGAGGAGAGAAGAAGGGTTGGACTGCTGGATGGATAGTTTGAGCTATGATACGCTGCATGAAACAGGAGTGGAGGATACCTTGAAGTTGCCTATGGCCTCCTGCAGTGAGCCGTGGTGGTACAGCATCATGCCTCTGAGCTGGAGAGACTGGATGTGGTTCTGGTTCAACATGAGAGCTTTCTGGAAGCTCTCCATCGCTGACTCGAAATCCCCCAGTTCTCTGGAAAGAGGAAGAAGAGACACCAAGATTTCAGACTCTCAGTTCCTTTAATGCAAAGATCATACGACAAATAACCACAGCCCAGCTGTACCTGTAGGCCTGCCCGAGGCTTTTATAGGCATCTATGAAGTCAGACTTCAGCTTCAGGGCCTCTTTGAATGTCTCAATGGCTTCCTGAGGAGGGAAAAAACAACCAATTTTCACACAGGGTGACAACACAGCGTTAACAGGAAGTTGCAATAAGGGAAGATGTGGATAGACCTCAAGTTCTGACTCAGCAGACGGTTCAGGCCTCGCATGAGAAATATCCAGATTTTGTCGACAGATCGTGGCTCACAAAGGCGGTCGCAATGTGACCCGAGCGACCACTGTTGATAGGATTCTGACAAGTCTGTAGCCACCTTGTAGCTCCTCTTGAGCAGAGACTTTAAAAAAATGTTTCGCAAATGCAAATGGACTGAGTTTGAGATACTTCCACCTCTGCAGCAGCAGCAGATGTACCGGAGTCCAGACGTTGTCATTTAATTTGCTAGAAATACCACAACTTCCTCTTACATGTTTATATTAGCTTTAACATTTTCCTCTTTGTCTTGGAGGCCAGAAGTGTTTGCAAAACATTCAACAGCCCCGTAATTATTACGTCTTTGAGTTTGAGACTTAAACGTGCTGAAATAAGACTCTGCAGAGATGCTAACAGCCAGCTAACAGTAGTTGTTGTGAAGGTTCTGACCTACCGATGGCGCTTATAGAAAAGTCAAAAGATCGGGCTAGTATATCTGTAACAGATTTCATGGTAATGGATAGATGTATCATGTCCAGTTGTTGGTAGTGTTGGAGAGGAGGTCCTCTCTGAAGAGCTGGAGGTCTTCAGGAGGTTTCTGAAGCCCCTGATCTGGTAGGAACTGGTAGGACGTTCCACCAACGGGGAACAACAGACGAGAAGAGTTTGGATCGCCCTGTGAGCGTACGGGTGGCAGAGCCAGGCGTCGTTCATTGGGGGAGGTAACACATGTCTGTATGTGGACGTTCCAGCAGGTGGGTGCAGAACCGGAGACTACTCTGTAGTCAGCGTTAGTGATTTTAATTTAACGTGGGCTGCTCAGGGCTGGGCGATGTAACGATATTTTAATCAATATCGATATATTCTCAAACGCGATATAGCACGAGACCATATTAAAATGACTATACATTTCTTCCCTTTTATTTCTCCTCTCCCTCTGTGCAGGTCTCCCGCTGCTCGCGTTTTGAGAGATAACAAATCACTGCCGGGTCTGGAAAGTCGCTAAATATAAAATATTGATAAAAACAGATGTGCAACGTTGACTTTGTTTCCGTGAGGGCTACCTGCAGCAGATTTCACTATCACGAACTCTGACTCTCACACCGCACAGAGTACATCACAGTACTTGTTTTTGTTTGCAGTCAGCTGCCTTACACGCTGTGCAGGGTTTCCCCCAGGAAATTACAGTTAGGTGAGAGTTAGCAGAGGTGATACACACAACCAAATAAAACAAAAAAAAAAAACACACACACACACACACGTGACTGGATAAAAAAAAAAAACAACTGAAGGAGTTTTGCAGACGAGCCTCACAGCTAAAAAAAAAAAAAAACAGCAGGATTTGATCTGGAATTGTAGCTTTCCTCGTGGAGAAATGAGTCTTGATTTATTTGATTTGCCGCAGCGTATAAAAAGGTTATTCCATCAAAGGAATGACTGTCCAGACAGACGAACGGTCGACTCTTTGCCAGGCAGAGCCTCTGCTTTTTGTTGTCAGTGACTGTCTCGGCAGCAAACTGATACAGGAAACTGTGGCGTGAAGCACGGAAACCTCTTCCTGCTGCGAGGTTTGCTAAACAAACTGATGTGGTCACTTCGGACAGCTCGGCTGCACTTACAAATCAACCCCAGAGCAGCTTTATGGAGCAATCCGCACCATTAAAACATATAGAAATGTGAAGACAGGCGCTAAGTTTGCACGTAAAGTTTGCACGCAACGCCACAAGCTTCGATCTAGCCCACGTCCTAACTGATAAGTATATAAAAATCTCGTTTCGACTTTTAGTTTTTGTTTTTAACCACTTTCCACCATAAAATACTCAGATTTTCTTGACGGTTTGAGGTAAATGTCACCAGGTTTATGCCCTTGAGCAACCAAAATGTTTCCAGCGGTCGCTGAAACACAGGCCACAGCAGTGTGAAGTAAACAAAGGCCTCATGTCATGTTGAAAGTTCATAAAAAGTACCAAGAGTGTTTGTGCTGCAAGTTCACCTGTTTTTAATGACCAAAACACACACACACAGCCAAAGCAACGTACCTTGAGCATGCCTCTGTGGAAGAAGGTGAGGCCTTTGTATAGCATGGCGATAGGCTGATTCTTCTTCAGCTCTAAAGACTGCTGGAAGTCTTCCATAGCTGCCACATAGTCCTGGTGGGAAGGCGAAAGCACCTGTTTAGTATACTGCGAGCAATTAAGGTGCACACGCAGAATATTTGACGTATTTCAGACCTCTGAGATGAAGAGCAGCGTTCCTCTGTGTCTGTACAGACGGGCCGAGGGCTGCAGCTGGATGGCTTTGGTCAGATCGGCCAGAGCTTCGCTGATACGACCCAGAGGAGAGAGGATCTAAAGAAAGGATGCAAAGATGAAGTCCAAAACAGTCAAAGAACATCGTGAAAATCACATCGTCTGGCTGGTTATTGCACAAATGACTCTGTTCTTTTTTTAACTTTTGGTTTGTGTGACGTTTGTCGTGTTTTGTCGCATGCAATCGACTATTTGTGGTTGATATTCTCCGTTGCTGTTGTTGCATTTCCTTTCAGACAGGCTGACTATACTGCGGCAGAAGGTGGAGAGTTTTAAAAATAACGACAGGATTTAAGCACGACGACTCAAAATCTAGTCAGAGTTTTGGACTTTGGGCTGCACGATGTTGTTAAATCTTTCTGTTGCATTGTTCTTGACAGAGTTCGTAAAGATGTAATCGCTCAGTGTCAGTTAAAGACTTTAAAGGGTTGTGTAAATAGTTGTGCATTATCAGATTGATCAGAGATGTATTCAAGCCGGTTTTGAGGTTCGTAAAGAGGAAACGGCTCATGAAAAAGCCTCAAAGTGAAACCCGGGAGAGGACATCTGTTTTTCACACTTACAGTGTGATCCTCGCCGCTTGCTGCAATAATGCTGAAGTTTAAACTCACGTGACTTAACCGTCGTTTGTGCGTCAACGTCTCACCGGCGACAGCTCGATAACAATTTGTGTATTTATCTGCACATTAAATCGACACATCAACTTGTTGTTTTACAGGTTTTACTGGATAGCTCACACACTAAGCTGCACTATGACTAATCTCCTCCTCTTCCCCTACACACAGTCTAGCAACATGGTGTCTTTGCTACCCTACGACCTCTGACTGTTATCGGATGTTATGAAGAAGCGTGTAACGCTCAGCTTATCGGACTTCTGAGCATAAAACCGATCAGATAAAGTGCTGATTAATGATCTGTTTCAGCCGGGAAATTAGCTACAAAACTAAACGAAGGCAACTTCGTTTTCAACCAGTTAAATATGTGACTTTTTAAACTGCTGAAGGAGCTCCAAGCTCTGATAAATGACTTGTGGCACTGCGTCACTCTCTTGTCACCTCTCCGTACGAGCCTTACCTCTGCTCTCTGCTCGTAGACCTCCGGCCAGTTAGGCTCCAGAGTGATGACTCGGTTGAGCTCGTACAACGCCAAGTCAGCATTCTTTATGTCCTGGCGTGGAGACAAAGGGAAGGGAAGAGAAGTGGAGGAGGGCAGTTACATTTTGTTGACTTGAACCGTAATGTGTAGTGAACAAAAATTCGGAGCGGAGCCACGAACGACTTTTAAAAAAAATAAATAATAAACTGCTGTCCAGCCTGTTTTTCTGGAGGGCACACTCTGATAACCGCAGGCTGGCAGGCAGGCTGAATTTGCATTCATCGAATGACACACTGAGTCATTCTGCGTTTAACTGAAACTGCTGCTGTCGCCAAAAAAAAAAAAAAACAACCCTGGATGCCTTTTTTTCCTACGCTGCCAAATACTGGTCAGAAAAACAAAAAGGTATTGTTTTAAATCTAATTTTATGAACGTTTTGGCACAAAAAACTCAACACGAATATGAGCAAACCAATTCAATCAAGGCTCAATGCGACTGGAGAACATAGACAGAGCTGCGTAACCTGTAAAATATGAGTCATCTGCTACGAATAGTCTGAAGACCTCGACTATAGCTACAGCACAGCGCTGAATGGTGTGTGTGTTTGTCTTTCATTAATAATTGAGCTCAAACAAACACACATTATTTTGGAAAAAAAAAAAAAAGTATTTCAACGGTTGGTGAAGAAGGAAACTTCTATTTCTACTGCGTGTTTTAAAGAGTTACGAGCAAGCGGCAACCTCCGAGGCTGCGAAATTAAGTGCCAAAAACTGCAGTTCCTCAAACGTCCACTTGAGGCTGGCTCCAGAAGTGAGTCAGTCTCCATAAGTCCCCATGTTAACATGTCCAACTTCACAGCAGAAATAAACATGTTTGCAGCCTCGTACAAAAAACAGTTTTGGTCTCTGTAGCTAATTTCCCCGTTCATGACAACTGTACTGAGGGTGAATTTATATACAACTCACCTGTTCAGATTATATTAAGGCTTAAAGTTATGCAGGATTAAGTGTGTGGCTGCTTTGATTGACAGGTAGGTGCTGTTAC
Source organism: Miichthys miiuy (assembly GCA_036365135.1). Taxonomy (NCBI): domain Eukaryota; kingdom Metazoa; phylum Chordata; class Actinopteri; family Sciaenidae; genus Miichthys; species Miichthys miiuy. The sequence goes on from CM071620.1 coordinate 20,341,008, forward strand.
AGATGGCTTAGGTCTGCAGGAGGTGGAAGAGGCAGGACTATAAACATGGTGGCAGATTTTGAGCTTCAAAGCGGCTCTTCAGAACCTTACGGGTGACGCCACGTATATGTCGTCCACTCTTTATACTGTCAGTGGTTGCAGGGTGTTTTACAGGTGCCGCTGTGCTCCACTTCTATCACTCACCTGTAGACTTTTCTTCCCATAAGCTATCCCTCTCCCATAGATGGCGCTGACCAGCTCCGGGTCGCCCTTTATCGAAACACACAGTGAAAATTATTCATGGCTTCAACACAAACAAAAGATGTACTGAGAGTGAAAAGTAGCAGACACACACACACACACACCTGTAATAAGAGCGAGAAGTGTTTGATGGCTTCATCATAAAGACCGTTGCCTATCAGAACGTAGCCTATAGCTGCAAAGACAGAACGACTGATGATGGAGAAGGCGGCAACAACATGTAAATCCGTTCAGCGTGTAAATAAAGTTTGCATTTAAACGTCAAGCAAACTTACCGAGTTCTTCGTTTGTGTTGTGGTTATCTACAGGAAGGGATTTTTTTCTGTTCTATAAACAACTTGGCCTGGTTCTGCAAGAGAAAGAAGAAGAAGAAGAAGAAAAAAATAACATGTTTAAAATCGAGAAGGGATAGCACCGACAACAGGAAACAAGCTGAAGGTTTCCTGTGTGAAGTCTGTAACTCAGTCAGTCGACTGTAGGGAGGAGAAACACACAAAAACTGCAAGTCTCAAGTGTGAAAAAGCTAAAAAAAACGTAATACTTCATATATGTAAAGCCTCTGTTGGTTAGGTTTTTAAACATCTCTCAAGTTTATACTGCTTCACCGCTGCCAAGCAAATTCTCATGTAGTAATACATATTCAGTTTAAAGCATCGAGAGGTTAGTTTGTTAGTTTTCTCTCCTTTCTCCAAGTGTTAAGTTGTGTTTAGCGTAATCTAAAATAGAGAACGGCAGCACGACTTCACGCATACACCACTACAGGATGCAAATGTTGCTGCGGCAGCAGCGAGACAACGGACAAAACAAACGTTTGCCACGTTAATATGATCAGAAAGTCGACACATTCAGCTTTCTTTCTTAGGAAGTTATTCTCTTCTGTGAATATTTAAATAAAAACTCTGAATCTACGCTACAAGTCTCAGTATTGAGGTGCACGCTGACGTCACTGTTGGGTGTGGTTCCTTCTGACCACACCTAAACTGTCATACAGACGGACTCTTTTCAGCTCGGTAATAAATCATTCATCTTCAATATGCATGCTTTGTGTGTGTGTGTGTGTGTGTGTGTGTGAGATCTCACCAGGATCTTCTCTGCATTAAGTGAGAAGACTGACTCGCAGGGCGGGTTGCTTCCCTCCTCACAGTCCGGGTCCTCCAGCTGTAAAATCGAGGACTCTGAAAAGACAAATAACACCGAGCGCTTTATTACGGGAAGGAAACACTGAACGCAGGAGTTCATATTCATTTAAAACCGTCACACACTCGCCTCCTGACAAACTATTAGTGAGACATCAAGCAGACCTGACCTCACTCGAGGAAGGTCAACAATGTTTCTCCAACGTTTACCACCTGTCCTCGAAATATTAAGCTCTCCAAGCACCACCTTTACGACTGGCGTTAAAATACAGCAGTGTAGCCCGACTCTATTCAGCTACAAACTGTTCACGCCTCCTCATATTTCTTGTTTAGAGCCACGACTGCAGAGTTTTTGAACCCCTCATTTCAACTTCTCTGCAGACTTTCGGTCACTTTTGAGCTCACGTATGCGTACTACAGGCAGGAATGTGACTGTGTAACATGTTTTTAAATGAATTTACTCCTCCGAGTATCACTACAGGGAGGTCACGTACGTAACAACGGTGGTACTCGTGTTCAGTATTAAAAATAATAGAGAGAACCACACACCAAACTTAACAATTATCCCCATATACCAAAAATTTGAGGATTTTTTTAAGGTGTGTTTTTAAATGCCATCATAGCGGACACAATGTCACTTCAGAGTTATGTTAATAAGGTGTGTTAAAATGGTATAAAGCATAAACATAAACTGACTTTGATGTAACAGATAGACAGACAGCATGAGCCGCAGTAAACATACATTAAAGTTACAGTAAAGTTCATCTGGATTTATATTAAACCTTTATACAAATAAGAATAAGAACTACTACAAATAGAGATTACAAAAATAAAAATACATACAATTAAATCAGGCTGTAGACAATGAATGAAAGTCACAGCATTTAGCAGAGTTTGTGCAAATGAAGTGAAAGTGTCCAGGATATCACATTAAAAAGCTACGCTCGAGCTAAAACATGCAAATCAATCATATAAATCACTCAGACAATATATCAGACAGGTGCAGCGAGCCAAACAGCACAAATTTAACCAGTAACAACCAGTTCACCTGTCATTCACTCACCAAAACAGCTGAGATTTATCTAATTAAACAAACTAAATATATATATATAAGCACACCAGATGCAGGCTGAATCCACCAAGAGGCTCTTTAACATTTAAATAACGTTTTACTGTAAATTAAAATGTTGGTTTTAAAGCGAAAATCGGTGTGGAGCTCCCGGAGGTGAGCTAAAATGTGTAAGAGTTTATCGTTAAGTTTCAATGGTGCGTTCACTGCTCCTCTTTCTCTTCCATGTTTCGGTTCAAATCTCCCCGTTTCAACCTTTTCACCTCCCCGGCGGTGACAGCTTATCTTCGGATATCTACCTCCGAGCTGTCACCGCTTGTTGTTATTAGCTTAGCATAGAAACGGTTAAGCTAGTCCGGGGGGTGACGGTGACAGTTGAACCGGAGGAGGTGGATGGAGGAGGAGGAGGAGGAGGAGGAGGACGTGGCAACAACCGACAAAAAGTGTTTGTTTTACCGCAGTCAGCCGCGTACTCTTCCCACTCGGACAGCGAGCTGCATCCCTGCTTGTGGAGCTCGTTGTTGAACAGAGTGAGAGTGGAGAAATACTCGGAGGAGAAGATAGCCCGGCTCAGGTACAGCAGTGAGAGAGCTACCACAACAACGGCCCGGCTGGCAGGGGCCATGTTGTGCTATACATGTGTGTGACGCCAGAGAGAGAGAGAGAGAGAGCGGAAGAAGCTGCTGCAGCTCGAGCGACCTACCACTCGAACACGCCTCCACCACCTCACGCGCAGATAGAACTACACTACCCAGCATCCTCTGCGGCGGCTGTCAAACCGGTCCGCACCAGCGTCAACAGAGATGTTATAGATAGATAGATAGATAGATAGATAGATAGATAGATAGATAGATAGATAGATAGATAGATAGATAGATAGATAGATAGACTAAAATACACTAAAATTAAAAATTTGCAGACAAATTAGGGGAAAATTAACTCTATTCGAGACCCGTCGCAGTCTCCGCAGCAACTAACTCTCGCGAGATTTAGCAAAAATCGCTATCTCTGCTCTCTGTTGGTGCTGAATCGTAGATATAGTTTCACCAAAGATTAATTATGACGATTTAAATGACTTTCTGAAACGTCTCTTACACACGACCTGTTTTCATTCATCCACACGACGTTCACAGCATTTCCAAACGAGATTTGGAAGTGTATGCCGTTTCATATCATCAGTGCAGGTTGTCATGTGTTATCTCCTGTTGTAGTAGTATCTTTGGCGTCAAGTCAGCCGGAATTAACAAAACCGTCTTATATTGTAACTTTCAAATTAAAAGCATCCTACAACCTATACAACGTTTGCTTTAATAGCTACAGTTGCATGCTGGATACTGGAGTCCATTGTTACATTTATATATTGTAAATTTAGTCTTATGAATGTAATTAATTATTTTGCCAATTCCATTTGGTGGGGGGCTTTAATCAGTATACTGTCTGTTACATTGCTATATCCGGTTCAGCAGTATTCCAAAATATAGGTCATATCTGCAGCAGTGGTACTAAACATTACAGTCTCAACCTCCACCAGGGGTCGCCAAGACTATTTGTATCCAAATACGCACACAGGCTGTGTCCAAGCGGGTTTTGCAGGTTTCATATTAGAGTATATTATGTAGTAGTATATAAAAGTATTTATTTTATGTCTTTTCAATACTTGATTGACAGTTCTGGTTGTGTGTCTTCTTTTTACTGTCATTGCTTGTTGTAACAACCTTTTAAATATGTATATAGTTATTTTTTATGTTTATGTTTGCACCTACCTGTCATGTTCATTGTATTTTAAACTGTACTTATGTCTATACCTGTATGTACAATTGAAAACAAAGTCTGATTCTGATTGATATGTATCATCAATATTAATCTTAAACCACCTGAAGCTCTCATATTTCCGCCGTTCCCACAGCACTTGAAGGCAGCATTAACTCTTACGGGATTGGACGAGAACAGTGAACGGGGCGTGGTTACCTCCCTGCGGTAACCTGACACCGGCCCCACGCGCTGCTGCTTTGACTGTGAACTTTCTCCAGCGCGAGCTCCGTCAGTTAGTCTCTCGGTGAGCGGCGGACCGGTGGGCCGTTAGTGCTGCTGCTGCCTCTCTGTCCTGTGTGTTGTAACGGAGGTCCTGCGTACTTCAGTAATGAGCTAACAATGTATAATTAACGTTATTTTATTATTATTATTATTATTTTTAATTCGGTCGTTTGGAGATAAATTAATAAAACTCTGCGGGGAAATGGAGGCTGTGAGTAAGTGGACCCCGCAACAAGTGGCGGACTGGATGAGAGGTAAGGCTGCCAAATAGTGAGACTAACGTTATCTTATGGAGCACTAATGAGCAAAAGCTAACGGTCCTGTCTACTGTGCTAATTTATTTAGTAGGTTTAACGTCTGTTTTTAGGTTTTAAAGTTGTTTCTCCGCTTTAAATCCAACATTCAGCAACCACACGTAATATTAAACCGTTTAATTTAATACTTTATGCTGTGTTTGGCTTTTAGGTTCGATTTAAAGCTATTTAAACTGTAGAAATTGCACGTTTTATCTCAAGAAATTATGTTTTTTTATGGCAGTTAACGGTCCAGCATTTAGCTGAGGTGACTTATTATGATTACTTTGGTGTTTTACATGATGCGTAATGTTCACATAGGTAAAAAGTTTAACTTAATTTTTTTTCAGGTGATTATTGTCCAGTTTAAAGAGCTGTTAGTCCATTTTCAACTGAAAGCAGGTTATGTTTTGGATTGTCAGATAGCCAATACTATATCTGATATTTGGTACCTATCTTACTTTGAGAAAAATATTTTTTTCCATTAAATATTTGTAAATTTAATTTAAAAAAACAATGTTTTTAAATATTATTTAAACACAAGCAGCAACACAAGAACTTTTGCTTAAATAAAATTGGCAAAATTCTACTTTAAATCAGGAAAAATCACAGTATAAGAGTACAAATCTAACAGTCAATGCCAGGTACATGACAGTTTTTATTGTATGTAATGAGGGTCCAGGTTAATTAGGCCTGTGTGTGTGTGTGTGTGTGTGTGTGTTGGCTCAGTAACAGGCTGCAGGTTGTCTTGTTTGCCCCCTTTTTTTTTTTTTACTGTCTGTCATATTTCAGACGATGAGAAGAAAACTTGTTGAGTAGCAGCTGGATGGGATATTCATTACAGCCCGTCATCAAGCAATAAACAGGCCCAACCTGTTAACAGATCAGCCATAAAGTGAGAATCGTTGTGGTTTTTGATAAAGACCTGTTTTTAATTACCAGGAGGTTTGGACAAGCAGCTGCAGGAGTTTGAACACACCATTAATCTGATAATCGTTACAATATTGAGATTGTTGTGGCCGTGATCGCGCTTAAAAGATTACTAAAAGTAACACCTTGCACATGGCTCTCATGTATCCTGGAAAACAATGAGCTGACCTGTAAACCTTTTAAAACAACAGTCAGGTTGTTGTATATAGCTGTTTATAAGTGTAACAAGTCTCCTACAATATATTGTGTGTTGAGGAACGAGTTAAGTTGAAAACATATTGCATTTCTTTAGATTTTCTGTATTTCTTTATTTTCTTTATTTTAAAGGACCCTGTGATGGTGAAAACTCTCGAAAGCTTGTTTTTCGTGAAGTGTTTGTTTTACTAAAGGCTAAATTCAACCGGCTACGGATGTGTCCCTAGTTAACACCTAATGTTGTTGTCCAAGATTATTTTATTTTTTTCTTTATAATAACTGCAAATAATAGTGAGTAAAGTCAGTCTTTGCACGTGTCCTGGAAAATGCCTTGGAAAATGAACTAATTATCAGCAAATGAACTAATTATCAGCATTATTTTGATGTAGGCAAGTTGCAAGTTTGGCTTTTAAAGGTTCAGTGTGGAGAATCTGGTGGTGAGGTTGCAAAATGCAACCAACAAAATACCCTTCACCTCACCCTCTCGTTTCAAGCATAAAAGAGAAACTACAGTGGCTGAGAAACTTGTGACGAAAACAAAAGTTCCTATGTAGAGCCAGTGTTTGGTTCGTCCCTTCTGGGCTACTGTAGAAACATATTTTCAACATGGCGGACTCCATGGAAGAGGACCCGCTCGCTCTGTAGATATGAAAAGCTCATTCTAAGATAAGGCTTTAAATCTTTGGTCCATTTTTCTACAAGTTGAATTTACTGTTGTGAGAAAGTGAGCATCCGTTCAGCCCACCACAAACACACACACAGTAACACACACACACACACAGTAACACACTCATGTCATTTAGCAGCAGAGACAATGAAGCGCTGAGTGCTGCTGGCGGTCAATAAAGACCCCAGACAATCCCAGCTCCTGACAAAGGTCGGCCTCCCGCCGTGCGGAGGGTCACGAGGTCACCGCGACTCTTTAACCACATCTGACTATCGCACTTTTGTTCTGCATGAAAAGAAACACGCAGGGGTCAGTCACATGACCAGGGCGGCTCGGTTGAGCTTCGTTCTCTCCCCGTGGTTCGTGTCACACTCTGCAGAGGACTGAGATGAAATGAACTACAGAGGACTGCCAACATGGCGGCATCAGATTTTGAACCTGTGGGTGGCTGTCCATCCTTTATACTGTCAGTGGTTTTGAGTAGTGTTTTGAAAGTAGACAGGTCGGTGCAGTCTCTGATTTGTTTGGCCCTTTGAGGTGGAGGCAGGAGGTTGGCATGACAGGAGCAGAGGCTGTGGGACGGCGTGGTGGTGGAGCTGATCTCTGAGGTAGCAGGGGGTCTGGTTATGGAGGAACATGCCATACTTTCACTGTATTTATTTAGCACATAGACCTGATTTATGATTACGAATGATCTGTTGGAGAGTGAAAGTGATTTGTTGATTAAAAATCAGCTTTTAATTAAATAAATAATATACTTCACTGATATGATATGATGAAGTGATGAGCAGGCACGAGTCTTCAGGTTTGTTTCTGTGTCATAGAAACTAATCGTGTCATTGATCCGTATCCTGCTGTAATATTTACAGTGTAACCACAGAGCAGATTGTTGCCTCCGGTTGAAGGCGGTGAGGGTGTGTGCGGTGTGTGTGTGTGTTTACACACAATGTACAGGTCCTTTTCTCTGGAGCTCCAGTCGGTCTTGTTAAAATCCGTCTTGTTTGGCCTGGAGCTGGTTCCCACAGACCGGCTATGACTGATCAGCTGACCACAAACACCAGAAAGTTGTTGGAGGCGTGTTCAGTCAGTGAATTCCATGAATTCTTTGAGGGAAAGTCAGAAAATATGGGTCAACTTTATATTTTTGTGGGTACATGAAAGGTTTATGTTGAGTTTTTAAAAGTAGTTACTCATTTCCTGATTTAGATCAGCGAATATGATCGAAGAATAAACACAGCCAACGATCTGACAGAGCATCCTGTGCCAGCTTTTGAGTTTTCGGACGCATTTCAGTCCATACCCAAAAAACATCTGAACCGAGACGAATCCACCATGTATGTGTGCATGTTAGTGGAGCGAACTGATCACACAGCTGTAAAGAGGTAAACACATACATCACGGCTCGGCATGTTCAGACAAATCCACATATTTCTCTGCTCGTCTGGCAGGTGCGGCCACACATCTCAATGTAAATGATGACAGGCCGGTTAGAGCTGTTGTAGAAATGAGGCCAATGAACAAGGAGATGGATCGGAAGAATTAACTGTGTACTGCCCAGAGCTCTGAAGACCACCTGTGTCGAAGACTAGGACTAGTTGAGACTGAGTCGAGTCAGAGACGGAATAAAAAGAATCTTCTTCAGGACTAATCACTTATTCGTCTATACATGTTGTGATATTTGAGATACAGTGTAGGATTATGTTGCACTATTATTTGTAATGATCAAATAATAAGTGCAGTGTAACCAGACTGTGGGCTCAAAATAGGCCATAGTTTCACTGAAACACGTAAAGTTCAAGTGCGACTTCACATCGACTCAGCATCACAGGTGTAATATTCTGTATGCGGGTAAATAACAAAAAGTCACATTTAATGTACCTTTGTGTGCACGTTTATGTTCTCCGTGTACTTTAAATTGACCAGCATACATTCCAAAGTGATGAATTCTTTATGTGTTTTGTTAGCAAGAAGAAAAACTGCATTAACACCTCTAACTTTGGTCCAACTCTACATTTTCTTATCTTCTTATCTGATGAGGTATTTTACTGTAACCATTGAAAACATAAATCTGTTTGACAGCATAATAACACTTACTGAGATGTATCATTATCGTCTAAACTGCCTCAAACCCTCTGGTCATATAAAACTCTTCACCTCCCACTTCCATGAAAAGACGACAGTTTGGGAGCACAAACTTGGATCGTTATCGTGTACTTTGGCTCTTTGACCCTCCCGTTCCTCCCTCCTCCCTCCTCATGTTGTTTTATCTTTCAAAATGGTGACCGGTGGACGGCAGCCAAAAGTCTGCATCATTGTGCTTTCAGTTTGAAGAATTTCATCCAACAAAGACCTTCCTGCTCGCTCGGCCTTTTTTTACTTTTGAGGTGAAGGAAGGAAGGTCACAGGTCTGGGCGACCGAGCTGCATATTTTATTAACAGTTTTTAAACAATGTGCATTCATTTATCTGTAAAGACCCACGCAGCTGTAAATATCTGTTATCTATAATCTGATTCATCTCTGAACCTTCTCATCATAGACTGTGAAACCAATTACTGTAGTTTCACCACAGGAGCAATTTGAAGGGTGTGATCCCACTTTGGGTTTGGTTTATTTTGATTCACTTTGACCAGTTTGAAGGCAGCCAGAGGGACATGTTTTGAAGTATGACATTAGAAAAGGTTGATGGAAAGGCCAAAATTCAAAAAAGGTTTTATGCTCGCTTGAGTTGGTTTTTGCCTTCTTTGAGTTCATACTCTCATAAGGCCTAAAAACATGGCTGCTAGCAGCAGCAGTTTATCTGTAGTTGACTCTTTTTATTACAGCCATGTATCATGTAGCTTTTGCAATCAACTTCTGATGAAACTACGCTATAGCCGAGTTGCCATGATTTGTGCCAAACCAGTTGGAAATGCTCCAAATTCAGATTTTTCTTTTTTTTTACTTTTCATTAATTTTTATTCATTTTAATTTGCCTGACAGATATATGCAGCTAACATGGCTAAAGAGACTGTTTTGCTTTTAACAATAACTGATGTCATGTTTTGGTCATCAGGCATCAACCTCAGAATATGAAAACATCAACACCTTTAGAGACATAGATACAACAGCCAATCAAAAAGCAGTCAAGTCACAAACACCTGAGACGATTACCTCATCGATCACTATTTAGAAGACGCATGTCTGTTTACTGCCTGTCAACTTACAGTAACGTTACCAACTCAAACCTTACTCATCACCTTAAAGTGTTTTTTCATCATTCCATCCATCTTTGTGTATATTGTTAATAGTATTTACTTTTTGTTCTCGTATATTATGTTTATAGTTACAGTATATTAGCCAGTCAGCATCAAATTTGAGGTGAGGAGGACGGTCATCTCTATGATGTTTTGCTCAGTCACAAAAGTTCTCCTTTTCACTCCTCTATATAGTTCGACACATAAAATTAAAACCCCATATCCATCCAGCAATGAGGCTGGAGCTTTACTGCTCGCTTTTATAGGACAGTTTACGTCAGTTAATTATTATAATATAATAATTAATTTCTGGCAGTTTTTCCAAGCAACAACAGTAAAAATATAGCAGTTGCTGTTGCTAACAGTTATCTAAGACCCTGAGGTGGTTACCAAAAAATCAAAACAAATGGTAAACTCTACTAACAATATGTACAGTGAAGTAAGTGGAGGATGGAAGGTGATGATTAAGGTTGGAGGTAAACAGACACGCTGTTCATGAAATGAATATACATCACGCTACAGTGAGTGAGTAGATAATGGAACGACAAACAAAAGGAAAGCCTCCTCCTGTCTGCACCTGTCGCCAGCACCAGCAGGTCTCACCTGAGTGAAGGTAGACAGGTGTGAAGTTTGAACTCACGAGGTGGAACGAGTCCAACGTTTCATCCTGTACCGCGAGACAACAGAAACTCTTTGTCTTCCCATCGGAACCAGCGCGGGAAGGTTGGTTGTTTAGTCAGTGGGAGGAGAACCTCTGTTACCTGAGAACATCGAACACCATCAGCTGGTGCAGTCCAGTAATTAGAGCATGGCACAAACACTACCAGGGCTGAGGGTTAAACTCTCTCTAAATACTCGAGTATTATCTTTCCTGGATGTTTACAAAGCGAGGTTACTGTGAAGCGATGATCTGACTCCCAGTAGACTGTCACCACCTTCATCACACCGCTCTTAACCATGTATGAAAATGGATCGATTGTACTCGTAAAGTGATTTCATTCACAGCGTCCACCAGCTGGCAGATATGTTTGGTCCCCCGCCCACAGTTTGTCTTATCAGTGAAGCTGAGTTCACTGAAGGAGCACGGTGAATCAGAGGAAACATCCCGATTCTCTTTGCCGAGCGCCTCTTCCTGCTTTTTTTTTTTTTCACCATTTGTGAGCAACGTTGATGTCGTTTAGGAGTGAGACGTTCACACAGGACTGATCTCAGCAGGTCCACATATACGACGACTGACCACCGACAGTAATACATGCACATTGTCTAAAATCTGTTGAACTTCAAAGGCTTCAAAAGGTTCATTTGGTTGGAAAACAGTCCAAAAAACAAAAGTTGTAATAATATAAAAGTAGGAAAATAAAAATTCCTCTTGTTCAATAAAATCTGTGATGAAAGAAGTAGACGTAGTGCTTTTCATGGGAACCGAGCCGTGTGATATCACCGTGATTGAAGTAACGCCTCATTAATGAATCATAGTAAAGCAGACAACAGTTGTTCAACCTGCGTCAACGGCTGCAGAAACCTCAGAGTTGTAAAAAGTGATAGAAACCTGCAGGACTGGTCCTCATGACCTGACGGCAGCAGGATGTATTCCCACAGAAATCATCTCATCGCTGTACCATTCTGTGGTTGACAACTCGACAACCTTTTGGAGTTTGGTACGAACGTTCATGATCCCCAGAGGATGAATGTGTTTGACTCGGCGATGACTTTCATAATCTGCCTTTCGCTACCATCAGCTTAAAATGTCTACGTCTGCAACACTTAAGTTCATGACAGGATACCTCCTGAAACAGGGGAAACGGCTAGCCTGCCTCAGTCATACAGAAACAAAAGCTGCCTCACTGTGAAGCTCACAGAGTAATTCATAGATAGAAACCTGTTTTATGGGGGTTACGTGCCAAACGGTTACAACTACAGGCAACTACACAACCAGCACAGACTCCAGGAGGTTGTGTACAGACACGAGCTTCACCTCTGGTCTCAGCCAGTTGGATATACATTTTAATTTAGACGTTTATTGTGATCCGCTGCAGTCGATCGGTGTGTGCTGCGTGCTCACAGCTCAGCTCTGTTCATGCACAGCGTGAACTCCCACAATTCCTGTTTGTGTCATTTCATAAGACCGCTGAGCCCAAATCTCAATGCTCAAGGAAATCCTTTTTCCTCTTGAATGGTGTTTGTTCAACAGAGAGTGTGTTCCCCACCCCCGCTGCCTTGTACCAATAAGATGAGATGAACGTGTGTGTGTGTGTGTGTGATACAGTGAAGGAGTTTGTAGAGGCCACAGTGGAGCTATGAATAGCCTCAGTGCCACTTTTCCTCTCTCTGCTCTCCACCCTTGTCCTGTTGTAATGGAGGTGGGGGTAAATATTCCTTTTGTTGCACCCAGCTGGGGAGTGTCGGGCGCGAACTCCATCTTTGTGCCGTGACGATGCAACACGTGCCGTTTGTTGCATTGAACAGGCGACGTACTGTGAAGTTCAGCTGTGCAGAAAAGAGTGGTTTAATCTCGTCTGAAGACTTTTATGACGCCATTGTTTTGTCCAGAGCTGCAGCGATTATTGGATTAGTCAGATCAGAAAATAATAACAGCTATTTTACTAATCGAACAATCATTTTATAAGCAAACCTTACAAAATTGAACTGGTTCCAGCTTCTTCTTTTTTTTTTTTTTCACTGTTTTCTGACTTTCTACAGACAAAACAATAATCTGCAGATTAAAAATGAAAAGATTTGCAGTTGCAGCCAGAGTTAAGTCACTTTTTCTACATTTCTGCATTAGTAAACATGACGAATATCAAATCTGTCAGCGAGAAGGACTCGTGTATTTCGAGGCAGGGCGTCTCGTCATAACTCTCTCTGTAAAATGAGACCCGAACAGCTTGTTTGTTTTGATCTTTTCTGACTAATGATTAACTGGACTGTTTATGAGCGGCTGGAGTTTCACCTGCAGCTCTTTTTACTCACTTCACTCACGTGTTCGACCGACGCTGACAGGCTAACCCACTTTATCATCAACACGCCTCGTAAATACTTAGAGTTAGGGTCAGGCCACAAACTCAGGAGACGACTGTTTTATCCAGTTGTAGGACTATTTAGTAGTCTGTTATTGAATCTGTTGATATGCTGTATTAATCTGCAGTCCATTATAGAGTGACATAGCGATCTCACACTAATCCACTCATTATACAAAACGTGCGGCCGATTTGCCGTCTGAGCTACACGAGAAGCATTTGCATGACTCGACTTAGTCACCAGAATTTGATTTCCTCACGTGGGTCCCGACAATGCAGGAAGTTAAACTTATTTGTGCACGTCTGCTTCTGTAAACAGACAAACATACCAGCCGTCCTCGAACAACTGGATTCATATTGTGTCATGTTATTATCTGGAAAACAACAGATTATGCAGCAAGTGTAATCATCCATCCTAGTTTTTGCAAAGACTGACTGACTTTGTGGTTGTAAAGTTGTTTTTTTGACCAATAATGGACGTCTTGGCAGGTCACTGGGCGTTATAGCGACCGCGTCTGAAAGGTTTCAAGGTGACCTGGTGGTTTTGTCGTCGCAGTAAGAAGTCAAACTTTCCCACCCTGAGCTGCCGCTGCTGCCTGTCGGTACACAGAGAGTTTCCCACCAGCTAGCTGACTGACAGGAGGGCAAAGGCCCAGCGTCGTCTGCAAACACAAGACTGGACGGAGACGAGACCTCCAGGCAGAGAAATTAACTTTTGTAGCGTCTGTGACGAAAGCAAACCGTGGCTTCTTATCGCCGATCTGTGATCAGGTTTATCTCAAGATATCGTAGACTCCACATTCACTGACTTGCACAGGAAGTAGGTGAGAAAGTTTAGTGTCTGTGCACTTTTGTCAGGCTGCCGTTGGGTCAAATTTATTCAGTCAACAAACAGGCTGGTTTCAAAGTGCTTTGCAAAGAGCAAAGGCCAGAGATGCAGATTAAAAGCGACTGTTTTCTCATGTGAACTGCGGTGTGATGTGGAAACCTCAGAGCTGATAAGATTAAGAGTAGAAGGTTTGTGGTAAATCACAAAAGGTCAGCAGAACAACATAAGTCTTGTTAATAGATGAACATGAGATATAATATGATGATTCATAAGTTCTGGAAAGCGTGGAGTCACTGATTTCCACATCTGAAAGCATCTGGAAATTGTAGGCGTTTAAATGATAAGTCTGATTAAAAAGACTATAACCAACAATGAACTGACTTTTCTAACAAGTATTGCGTCCCAACAAACCACAGGCAAGAACCAAAATAGAAATTTAGTGTGTGAGTGACACAAATCTACGTGGAACAAACAAACATTTACATTTAGTAAGTACAAGAAGTACTGATAAAAAAAAAAAAAAACTAGCAACACACCAGTCATCAACAAACACAGGAGAACATGCAAATGCTACACAAATAAACAACTGACGCACTTTTCCACTGTCAAACACTGTTTAAAGCCTCTTCTCTGCACAGGACACATTCTTTCGACTTGCTCTGATAATGACGATGTTTCATTTGGAGAAGCACCTGCCGTCATAAAATACTCCTCATCAGACCTCTCCTCTGCATTTCCAATAGTTTTGGTGAAGCCAATGTGACCCATTTTGGGAACTGACCACTGACAGTATAAAGAATGGACAGCTGCCATGTTGGTAGTCCTGCCTTTCCGCCTCCAGGCTAATCTAAAAATCTGAAAAGATGTGGATCGTCAGCAGGCTGAATGATGCCTGGTTGCTCAAACAAGCCATCTGTAACGGCACCCACCTGTCAATCAAAGCGTCCACGCTCTTAATCCTGCATAACTTTAAGCCTTAATATAACCTGAACAGGTGAGTTGTATATAAATTCACCCTCAGTACAGTTGTCATGAACGGGGAAATTAGCTACAGAGACCAAAACTGTTTTTTGTACCAGGCTGTAAACATGTTTATTTCTGCTGTGAAGTTGGACATTTGAACATGGGGACTTATGGAGACTGACTCACTTCTGGAGCCAGCCTCAAGTGGACGTTTGAGGAACTGCAGTTTTTGACACTTCTGCATTGGCTTCACTTCACAGGCACAGAGGTTGTCGCTTGGTACTGACCCTGAGTTTGGAAAAAGGGACTGAGGGTTTGTAGAGATCCTGAATTTGTTCAAATAAAACCTTTTTTCTTCAGGACAGACAGTTAGCGTCTTAAAAGAAGGAGCTGATCTGCTTCCAGCGTCAGGATCTTGTTTAGCAACAACCAGATCAGGCTGTGAATATTTCATAATCGGAGTCTGAACCTGATCTCAGTAAACACTGTAAAAAAAAAAAAAACAATCCTCAACTACTCATCCGGGCGTAATAATCTGGAAAATAATTTGATTTTAATGTTTTACAGTGCTGATTTGGTTTGAATCATTTATTGGGCCATCTAAAAAAAACATAATTAAAACCTTAAAATGATTTGAAACAACATGAAAGAACGAGTACAAAGTTCACAAACATTTATTTAACCCATCTTAACGTTGCATAACTCGTGAGGATGGATAGACTTTGCCGTTCGCTGTGTTTCGTTAACCGTTCTCCCCCCTGAGAAGAAGCACTTCAGCGGGGTGATCCTGCTCGTTGCTCGCCGTCTGCCAGCCATCCGAAGCCATTTTAACAAGAGTTTGGGCTGATTGCCAAAACCCCGACTGCGAAGTTCAATAAAAGGAATGAGAAAAATGTTTCAACTGTCATTTGATTTCTCACGAGAACATTGGATCCAGCTCTGAATGCTGGCACAGCGTCAGACTCAGACTCATTTGTTTTATTTAACCTTACTCAGGTTAATCCTGCTGGGATCTTATTCTTATCTTACTCTGCAGTGTAAATTATGTCTTAAACCTTCGTCTTATAAACTAAAAACAGATCCAACAGTGGAGAGAATAAGACAAACTGCATTCACTCGAACAAACAGTTGGCGCTGGATCAGTATTATCCCACCCGACCCAGGCGTTTGTGCTCGTGTTGAAGGGGTAATCTCATGTAAAGACCTAACAGGAGCTCAGATTTGCTTGTTGGGTTTCTGTTCTCCGCTGCGTGCTCTGCAGGGAGGCTCGGCCGGGCGTTGTCATGCTTTCATTAGCAGGTGATTTGGCTGTCGCGTGACATTTAGCCGACCCTGCTGTGCAGCTGAGAGATTATCGGCCTCCTCGGGTGTCAGTAATGTGATCCAGGCTGTCACCAACACATTCCTGTTGACCACAAACTCTCGCCAACCCGACCGTCCAAAAAAACTCTGACAAACAACAGTGAAGGGGCTTTTATCTGAGATATGTTTATATCCTCACCATCACAGGGCGTGTTCACGGCAGGGACTTTGAATATCTCGCTGACGGAGTCGGGGAACATCATGGAAGTTTGTGACTGGGCTTCTTTCCAGGAACATGTAGGAGCAGAACATGTTTTTTTGACTTGCATCATTATTTGTTGTCGCAGCTCAGCAAGAGCAGAAACCAAAACAAACGGAAGATTGTACGGAAGATCAGCGCTGCCGATGTTAACATGCATCATTCAGTCAAGTTTGCCATCCGTCATCCGTCTAGCTGTTTTGCATGATGTGACAAAATTTAAATTTCATTGGGATAAAAGTAAAACATCCAGATTAAACATACATTTCAAGTCAACTTCATCCAGTCCAATAAACAAACTGGTACTACGTTTGTCGAATTTGTTTTAACTTAACTTCAGTAGGTAACTTTTTCATGTTTTTCTGTAATAGTGACTAGTGAGGACAGTTTTGAATTCAGCGCAGGATTGAGTGAGAATGCTACAGTCTGCAGCCACAAAACAAACTACAACATCATCTTTGTGGCAATTGCACACCATCAAATTATGTTAATTAAAAATGCTGGTTTGGGGCGCCCTGCTAGCTCACCTGGTAGAGCATGCTCCCCATGTGCGAAGGATCAGGCCTTGCCACAAAGACCCTGTGGCCTGCATGTCATCCCCCCTCTCTTCTCGTTCTACCTTCCTGTCAGTTTAATAGGACAAAATGAGTCAAAGGTAAAGGTAGCACATGTGGATCTAGTCATGGAAAATTGTAACTTCTATTTCTTACATTTTTCATGAATGAATCAAGCAATCTATCAAACATGAATTGTTGTTTGTAACCGGAGACTGAGTCTGTAAGACCCGAGACTTCATTTTATAATTATTTTCCATTGTATTGAGTTTTTTCTCAGTTAATTGATAAAATAGTTTTGGCCATAAAATGATCAGAAAATAATGAAAAAATAGAAGATGTTCTCAAAACCCGAGATGACATCTTCTAATATCTTGCTTTATATGACCAATGACCACAGTCCCATAATATTCATTTTACTTTGATATAAAACATAAAAAAGCTACAAGATTCACATTTTAAGGAGCCAGAATCAGAGAATGTTTGGCATCTATTTTGTCCTATAAATGAGAAATTATTGCAGGTTATTACTCTAATCAATGAATGGACAAGTCCTTACTGAAAGGTGATACACAATGCGGGTTAGTTTTATCTTAAATAAGTGAGTAAACAGACTTGTTGTGTATTGTCTCTCAGGGTTGTATTCCCGGTCTCAGAGGTGTTAGCTGGTGAAAACGCTGAGGCGTCACATCAGCAGCTAGTTAAGGAGGAATTTTCCCTCCCTGCTGTCGGCGCGAGTGTCGACCATCTGTCGTCATGCGTGTCCGTCTGAAGACAAGCGGGAGTCTGAGTTTCTCCGGGACACTTTAATGACCACATGCAGGGGCAGTTGTTTTCTTCTCCACCGTTCACACCAGCTCAGGCATTTTGTTGGCCAGCTGATGTCCGGCCCCTGGTACAAACATCTGCCATTTGGTGGACGCTTCTGTCTCGAACTAACATGTATTTTTAGTTCAAAGCAAAGTGATTACTCCCATGTTATTTTAGTGTCTGAATTTAATCTCAGTGCAGTTTCTCTACGCTGCAAATGTTCATTATTAACTTTCAAAAGACATTTGAGGCAGTTTAATTTTCAAACTGGCTTCTTTATGGTGTAAATAAAGTGTGAAGGATTCAGAGTTTGACACATTCTTTAGTGTCTCAGCCCTTTAACAAACACATCACAACACTCCCCGGGCTGATGTGTGTCATGCGGTATTTGATGCTCCTCCATTGATCCAGCGGTGAGAACTCTTTTATCTCGTCTCCTGCTGCTGCCTTTCACAGAGAGGTCAGAGGCCGCAGTTCAGGGGCGGGCATGGAGTGGCGCCGCCGGAGCTGGCGGTGTCCCACTCAAGGTCACGTGAGGTCAGGAGGATTGAAGGTGGGATCCAGAACGGTCCAGGTCTTATCGGCTAGTCCTGCAGGACGGTTTTAGTGGATGTTAATGAGGCTGATGTCTGAGACCTTCTGTGCGCAGGACGGTAGGATCTGTCTGTCTGTACAAACCTGGAGTGATTGTGAGGTGTGGCGAGGTGGCAGGATGATGTTAGCTGTGGGCCGTCGCAGTGATGGATCAGCAGGAAGAGTCAATAAGTCAGTGTTGACTCAGCAGCTGTGTTTGCTGTCAAACTTGAATGGATCATAACAGAGAATTTCACTGAAACTCAGTTTTAGTATCGTATGTACTCCGTACCTCCGCCCTGTGACCTGCTGCACTCAGGGCAGACTACAAACTACCGTGTGTGCTGTATCTTTTTATTGCCGATTTAATGCAAGAGGAAGCTCAGAAATGCTCTAATCTCTCTCTGTGTCTCTGTCTGTCTCCTCAGGTCTGGACGACAGCCTGCAGCAGTACATCCCGTCCTTCCAGCAGCAGCAGGTGGACGGGGAGAAGCTGCTCAGGATGTCCCACCAGGAGCTGCTGTCTCTGGGCGTGTCGCGGGTCGGACACCAGGAGCTGGTGCTGGAGGCCGTGGATCTGCTCTGCGCCCTGGTCAGTAACCCGTCATAGACTCACAGGGTTGCCAAACCCAGGATGAATATTAGTGCTGAAACATCACACTAAACACTTTGGCTGATTTGCATTATGCAAACACATGCTAAGATCATCTATTAGCATCTCCTGTTTGTGCTGTAACCATGGCAACAGACAAGTAATACTGGATTACTTTTGTTTCTGAGGAAAACAGCCAAAACATAAAGATTTTTCCTACAAATCTTATCCACAGATTCCAGAGAAATTTCCACAGGTTTTGCCCAATCAGCTGCTTTTTATTCAGCTATGATTTATTGGAGCTCACTGTTCGGATGATTGCAGCTATACCTGACCAGCTAACAGTCAAACTGCCAAAGCTTTTTTCTGGGTGAAGCTCACAGATCTCTTCTCCCTGTGCTGAGATGTAGACAGAAGTCTTGTACCAAACCCAAACATCTGCGTTCCGTTACACCCCGAATAAATATGTGATGCTTCACAAAAGGCAGCTTCACACACTCAAACTGCAGCGAGTTATCTGAAAACAAAACACAAACACAACAACAGAAAACCATGTTTTCCACTGTAAATACCAGAATTAAATTATAAGGCGAGATAGCTGAACGTATAAAACGTCAAAGAGCTCCAGAAGCTCCTCATCCGTCAACGTGTCACGAAGCTCTGCTGCTGACAACATCTCTTCATGAAGTTGCTTCATGTCCATCACATGGTCTGATAGCTGTGGTTCTGCTGGCGCTGGCTCTCGTGCACGGAGAATGTGCTGATGTAAATAAAATGCACTCTAAGTCCTTATCAGATCTGGCAACACATCCACACTGCTCTGGATTTAATACTGCTGCACTGTAAAAAAAAGAAATGTAGGTGAGGTTTCTGCAGAGAACTGATATTTTCCCCTAGAAAGAAAGTTCAGAGTTCAATAGAAATTGTTGTTGCATTTAATTTTTGTTGCATCATTGTTCAAATTGCAACTGATTTGGATGTCCTTCTCCCATCTTACATGTGTTTTTAATACAGTTTTATTCATTTTACATGAAAAACTGTGCAAGAATCGAGCCAAAAGTCCCTGAAGTCTATCACAGATCATCTTTAAATATAAGAAATTAACCACATTTTAGAGACAGAATCTAAAGTCAGCTGAAACTCCTATATTTTGTCAAAATGACCCAAATTGCACATTAAAAACCAGCTGAGGAATTTCACAAAATGCCTCCACGTTTATTTTACGATGCGGTGACGAGACCGTGACGAGAGAAAAACGTTTTCGACCGACAATGTTGGAAACGGTTAAACAGCGGACAGAAACTCCTTCAGTCAGCTGTTTATGAGCTCTGTGTGTCTGTGTCACAGTGAAAAGGAGGATTTACAGTCGGTGCTGAGGTTTAATGGTGTAAGTGGACTGAATGGGATCCAGCAGCCTTTTTTTTTTTTTAAACGGAGCCTGACACTCTGCTGTCACTGCTGACAAACGACAAAACTCTGGCAGCGAGTCCATTAACAGACACGATAACGGCGACTACTGTTTAAAGTCGTGCTGTTGAAGCTCGGTAAATGATTTATTCCAGTGTCCACTGATATCAGCTTCACTCCAGAGTAGTTAAATATAATTTGATGATGATTATAAGCAGTGGAATATGGCTTCAGTTTTTTTGCAGTGTGAAAAATGTGCTAATGAGCTGAGATAAGTTTGTGCCTGATGTGACTCAGCTTGTTGGAGATACAAAGGTGTCATGTATCTTGAAGTGAAGCAGATGTAAGTGTCTTCTGGTTTTTACTGTATGTGTAGGCAGAGAGAAGATTGCAGCATCTCCTCCAGGTCTGAACTTCAGTTCAGGTCAGTGGTTCACAGTTTTTAGTCACTGAACCGCTGACCGCACATGAAACTTTCCTTTTGTCTGTTCTCGCTGTTGTTTTTTCTGTTCATGATGAGAATTTAGGGACTGACCCAAGCGGCAACTTCTGAGGCTGTGAAGTGAAGCCAACGTGGAAGTGCCAAAAACTGCAGTTCCTCAAACGTCCACTTGAGGCTGGCTCCAGAAGTGAGTCAGTCTCCATAAGTCCCCATGTTAAAATGTCCAACTTCACAGCAGAAATAAACATGTTTACAGCCTGGTACAAAAAACAGTTTTGGTCTCTGTAGCTAATTTCCCCGTTCATGACAACTGTACTGAGGGTGAATTTATATACAACTCACCTGTTCAGATTATATTAAGGCTTAAAGTTATGCAGGATTAAGAGCGTGGATGCTTTGATTGACAGGTAAGTGTTGTTACAGATGGCTTGTTTGAGCAATGAGCAATCAGCCCGCCTCAGGTCCGCTGATGATCCACGTCTTTGCCAATATTTAGATTAGGCGGGAGGCGAAGAGGCAGCAGTGCCTTCAGAACGATCCTGTGGGTGACGTCACGCATACATTGTCCGTTCTTAAACTCTCAACTACTTGCAATTTGTCAGTCTGCAACTGGATGAGACGGTGTATGTCTCCATAACAACTTCCATTCTGTCAACTTTTCCGGCTTATGTTGCAGCTGGATATGATTTGTAGTGTCTTGAAATATGAATGAAGATGGTGATAAACCTAAACCTAACAAATCGACGAGGTGATTGTCTCTTTCCTCTGTCCAAACTCTGTGCCATTTCATCCAGCTGACAGGACAGCGTGTCCATGATGTCACCCACAGGTTTCTGAGGAGCTGTTTTGAAGCTCAGTGTGGCCAAAACAGTTTTGTGTTTCAGGCTGTAAACATGTTTATTTCTGCTGTGAAGTTGGACATTTTAACATGGGGACTTATGGAGACTGACTCGTTCTGTAGCCAGCCTAAAGTGACAGGCGTTTTTGTACTGGCTTCACTTCACATCCAGAGGTTAGACCTGATATTTAAGGCCTGAATACTCCCAAACGGATGTGTACTTCTGAAGCTGTCACCATGAGACAGAAGCACAGAACTTTATTCATGAGACGGTCAGAAGGAAGATCACACCCCCTGAAAACATTTTCAGATGCTGACCTCTGTAACAATAAGACCATGACATCAGAGTGAAGAGAGAATGGACTCAGTAGATCACACAGCAGCTCGAGTGTTTCGGGGAGAGTTTTCCTGTAAGACTCAATAGAAGGTCAAGTGACGCGCTGTGGATATTTTTTGCAGTTGAGTTCACAGCTCTCTGGTGTGGAGCAGGAAACAGATGTGACCCCTCCCACCTGTCTGAAAGACCCCCCCCCACCCTTCCCTTGATACACACACACTAACACACACACACACACACACAGTATACAGCATGCAAAGGAAGCGGCGTTGCAGTTTTGTTCCAGCAGCAGTTTCCGTCGGCTGCCAGATGATCAGTTTCCATCTGAGACACTTTCTCTGTTCTGACTTTCACGTTTGAAATCAGAGTTGACATCACTGTTGGTCAGCCCTGAATAAAGCACAACGCATATCTGAGTCTCCATGTGTTGTTTTAGCTGCTACACACCATAAATAATAAAGAGTACAGCTCCTCTTCATGTATCTTGAAGTTTTATTTCGACAATGCAGAAGAAAATAACAGTAATTGAAAGTAAATCAAATAATTGTTTCAGTCATTTTTCAAGCAGAAATGCCAAATATTTGATTTTCTTTGTCATAAATTCAGTTCAGGCAGGCATTGCATGACATGCCGCTCAATCAAAATATAACTCCAAACACACCTTTCAGAATCTTTGCTCTATTTAAGCTGTAAAAAACTCCCATCCCTCCCTCTGCTCTGCATCAGCATCACAGCCTTTCTTCAGCCTCACCATCCACCTGCAGGCTCTGGGAGGATTTAAGATATTTGCATATCTGCTTGGAGTGATGACACCGGAGTCTAGACGCCAAACTCAAACTATATTCTGCTGCTGCGATAAAACAATCCAGTCGTTCTGTTTTTTTTCTTTGGTTAATTCAATTACTTATAAAGAGGATAATCAACGATGAAAGAAATCAACTGCGGCTCTTCAGTTCAGTGTTTCGGTTCACCGAAGTGAGACTCACACTGATGCGGCCTCTTTCACTCCAACAAAGGTCTAACTTCACTTTCTCTGACTGACATATCTGCTGCTGGCGGACTCAGATCATCTTACCTCTAACATGATTTGAAAGTTGACCTGAAACTTGATTTTAAGTCTCGTGTCGTGTCGTGTCGTGTCGTGTTTGGTTAAGGTGGATCTTTAGTTTTTTTTACAGTGCAGTCAGTCGAGAGGTGGAATGTCAGTTTGGCTGCAGATGTTTTTATTGGCTCTGAGCGTCACGACACCTCAAACATCTGAGCTGCCTCAGGCGAGCCAGCGTGTTCACACCGTCAGCTGATCCGTGAAGACGAGTGGAACCAGAATTTGTTCTGTAGACGCTCTGTTCTGATCTGTGCAGTCTGTTTGTTCATTGATGACTGAGTAACTGATTCATAGATTGATAGATTGGATTGGAGATCACTAAACAGCTTTTTGTTAATTTGTCGCTATGGCAACCAACAAGTCTCAATTGAGCATTCGTTATCATCATGATTTGTGTAAGCTGTCACTCCGGCTCACTGGGTCTCTGAGTTTGGCTTCAGTTTGAGCGAGTTTGACGCGGTGTGGAATATTGTTTTAGTCAGATCATCGCCATGGTGACTGCTCTGTAGGAATGTGTGTGTGTGTTTGGTTAGGTAGGTGGGGTGTCGTTCATCAGGGGTCATGAGAATCTCTTCCACATCGTTCCTGCATGTAATGTGAAGGTTTTGGTTTGTGATTTCATGACCCGAGCTCACCGGAATCGTTACATTTAGTCATTTACAAAACAGCAATCGAGGTACAGTGTGACAGGAGCATGTTAGTGCAGCAATAAGTACTGTCACAGTTGTAGAGGGGGACAGATTTAGCATGTCCAGTTGTTGGTAGTGTTGGAGAGGAGGTCCTCTCTGAAGACCTCGAGGTCTTCAGGAGGACTTTGAAGGTAGAGGAGGGAAGAGAGGGACGCCCCTGATCTGGTAGGAACTGGTAGGACGTTCCACCAACGAGGAACAACAGACGAGATTTTCTTAAATAAAATAGTCAAATGTAGTGAAGTAGTCAATGAATTACTGTTTTGGCCTGTGCATTACGTATCATAACTGTATTTCAAAAATCAGGCAAGTAGTGGTGACAGGGCTGGTGGGAAATGTAGTCTTTGGAGATACAGAAGATAGAAAACTAAGACAACAGCATTATTTTAATTATTTTCTTCATTTCTGACAGAACTATGGCGTGGAGTCGGACAACCTGAAGACTCTGGTGGGGAAGATGAGGACGGCGCACCACAGCCTGAGCAGCGCCGTGTCCCAGCGCAGGAAGAACCCCGCCTACCACAGCAAAATCTCCCATCAGCCCTCCAACGAGTTCCTGACGGCCGTGGTCGAGCTGATCGGAGCCGCCAAGAATCTGCTGGCCTGGTTAGACAGGTAGACACAAACACATATCAGAAGCAGCTTTAAATTGTTGTTGCATTAACAGAGTAAAAAATAAACTCACTAAGCTAAAAATGAAACAAACCTCAAAAATGTCTCAAAATTGAATCATCAGAATTGTTTACTTTCTGTCTAAAGCAGCAGATTTGTGTCATCTGACGTTCCTCATTGTGTGACAGAAAAACTTAACGTGTGTTAGAACTCACACTCTCACACACTCTCACTGCCTCACACACAGTTATTAGTGTTAACGTGTGTGTCGTCTGTCAGCTGTCAGTGCGTCTCTCTCTCTGTCTGTTTGACTCTCAGCTTGTATCGGCTTGAGAAACATTCCAGCTCGCTGCAGCTGTTACACTCAAACCCCGACAAGTTACTGCACTGACGCCCGAAACACACCTGACATCTGTCGTGTGTCAGATCTCGCACCTACGAACACCTCGGGCTGAAGATCAAGAGTTTTTTATTGAATCCCAATCTACGTCCATTTTTATTTATATAGTCTACGGTTATTAAATCTTAAAATATGGATATATATGAACGTCATGTTTGTCTTTTCAAAGCAAGAATTAGCAGCATCGGCTCAAAGTGAGATGCTTTCTCGCCTGAATGTTTTATATAATAATCTTTCTTAATTTAAAAAGAGCGAGGAGATGTCGTGGCTTCGGGGTTAAGACACTGACAGCAGCATCGCCAGTTCAAATCAGGCTACTTTCCTCCTCCCCCAAACATAATAATAGAGAAAAGAG
This sequence comes from Miichthys miiuy, assembly GCA_036365135.1. NCBI lineage: Eukaryota > Metazoa > Chordata > Actinopteri > Sciaenidae > Miichthys > Miichthys miiuy. The sequence goes on from CM071620.1 coordinate 20,365,890, forward strand.
CAGGTAATGATTGACACTTAACCACTCATTGTTCCGCCCACAGGATGTTTACATCTCCATAGAGCAATTTTATAAAAGAACGTCCTGTTAAAATAAGCAGGTACAACAGAGGGTCGAAGGGTTTAATTCAAAACTCATGGTTCCCATGGGTCCTTGAAATCCTTAAAAGGGGAAAATTCAGCCTAGAAAGTTTTTGAAGATGCTTGAATTTATATATTTTATATTTTTGCTCACACATTCAAGCCTCTCTCTTTTTAATTTTCTGTCAGCTTCTGTAAAGCCGCTGCTAACTAATTAACTCAAATAATGTTGCAAACTATGTTGTGTTAAATCCTTAAATCTGAGGGATTTAGGCCTGGAAAGTCCTTGAATTTAATGCTTAAGAAGGTGCAGGAACCCTGAAAAAGACACTCAACAGCCTTGAAGTGTTATGAATGTGTCTGTTTTGTCCCGATCCTACAAACTCCTGACAGAAGCAGCGAGCTTCATGTTTTGTTTTTTTCCTCAGGTCACCACACTGTAACAAAACCAATATCCTTCATGTCTTTCCAGGACTCCTCTGACGAGCGCCAACGACTTCACCTCGACCAAAGGCAGAATCATCCAGCTGTGTCTGGAGCTCACCTCCACCGTCCAGAAGGTCAGTGAGGCTCAAACATCCCTCTGGTGGTGTCCAAGGGACATCAGAGACAGAAAGACGGTCATGAACTGGAGTTACTCGTCGTGTTTTGACCCTCTGGGACTGTTTGATTTCAGCCTTTGATGATGATGATGATGATGATGAACCATAGATAACTTCTGTTTACATGCACAAAGTCCTTTTGATGATGGCTCTCTTTCAGATATCACTTTTACCAAAACAGGAAAGAACAAGAGAGATTTGAACTTGCATAAAACATATTTGGTATCTTTAAAACTTCAAAGTTCAGGGGCAGTGGGAAACGTCAAATCATGTCCAGGCTCTAAATTCATGCAGGTGTTAACGCTCCCTCGCACCCCTCCATGACATGCATGTACATGACAACACACACGCTTACTGAAGCTGTTGTGGAAAAATGTGCCGTGGTTAGACACGTGTACAGCAGACAGTTTTCTCCCCAAATCCGATTTGAAATAACTTCCACAGTGGAGCTGATAAAATTTCTCTTTTTACAGCGGGTAAACCGCTGTGGTTACATCGTCTAAACACGGCAGTAAACAGGGCAGTAAACACAGCGGTTTTTCAAGGCGCTTAGCGCGAGGTGTGATTATTGTACCTGGTTTAAAGTAAAGTTTTGACTTGTTATGAAACTCTGAAACACAGAAATCACAAGTGATATTTGGGAAGTCGGTTTCAGGATTAACAGTTAAAGTTGCGGCGGCGCAGCGGCATGTTTCTCGCAGCGTGTCAGCGAGTACTGTGCAGTGTTGAGGCGTCGCCTCGCCACTCTGTCATGCAATCATCCTGTCAGCCCGTTTGCAGGGAGCTGTTATTTCACCGACCACAGGAGGAATCCTCTCTGTGTCTCTGGGAGGCGTTTGCGGTCCCTCCCTCTGGTTTCACTCTCCTGTAGGCTGTCATTTCTCAAATATTTGTTTTCCCGCTGATTCCCTCTTTTTTTTTCTCTCTCTCACTCTCTCGCATCTGTTTACCACACTCAGTTCTTCACACAGACAGTTGTGAAAAGGAAAGTTTTCTCATTTCATCCACCTACATTATTGTCTAAATGTTGAACCTATTCACTTTTATTTTGACTTTTATTCTGAAACTGTAAACCCTGTCTAAAATTATTATTATTATCATATTTGTCTGTGCAGCTCTTTTTTTAAGGATTCCAGTAAAGTAGAGTTTTCAGGGTCACAGAGTTTAATTATGTGACTTTCTATTCCTCATTTTCGCTGATTATTTGCTGCCCTCTGAGTTTTACCTTCTGCTTCTGTATGTTCTTCTACCTCCTTCAAAATAAAAGCATATTATCTGGAAAGAAATCACATCGATGTTTGTAGGACTGAAGTGTGAGTGTGTCAGTCAGTCGTTCTGTCTCTTTACTTGCAGGACTGCACCGTTTATGAGATCGAGGAGAAGATTATGGAGGTGGTGAGTATTGCTTCTGCTTTTTCCTCTGGTTTGGATGTTTGGAGATGCTAATCGGAAACACACACACACACACACACACAGTCAGTGTAACACACATTTCCTTTTCCTGTCTTGTACCGAGTGTCCTGTGGTGTTCACTGTGTGTGTGTGTGCGTGAATCTGCAGGATTGTTTATTCAGCTCAGGACCATCCACTTCCTGTCTTAGATAACACTTCCTGTTGGTCGTCCTGTTGTTCCCAGATTACTGCATCAGCTGATGTTAACTCACTTTCCCTCCTGGCTGTCAGTTCTTAATGCGACCGTCATGACTCTCTAATGAGACCACAAGTTTTAGTTTAGTGTCATAAATCTACACTCGAACCTTTCAAGGTTTTTAGTTCATGCTGGAGATGAAGAGAGGGTCTACTTTTCCAAAACGTAATACTACAAATAAACAAAATACTACACAATGTACAAAATATGATAGAAAACCATCAACAGAAACCTGCGACAGAGGCTGATTTTTTTTTCTTACAGCAGAGCTGCTGAGCTGCCAAATTTAAATAGCTTTATGTTGTTTCACTGTGGCCTCTTGTGTCGCTGTATTATAAAGTAAAGGGATCGGACTCTGACCGGGATCAGGAGTAAACATCCCAGCAGGCCTGTTCAGTAATCCACCCATACATTCCTCCACTTTACATGACGGCAAACACACTTGAAGGGACGTTTGTTGTGCAGGACGTGGAAAAGTCGTTGTGCTTCTTGGTTTTAAGTTCAGTCAAACTTTTAAACTTCTTTATCCTCTAACTAACAGCATCGTCCTGTGGCTACTCAGTGAGAGGCTTTGGTCCAGTTTGTTTGTCCAGGTGACAAAGTGGGAAACACTGTAAAGGCAGATAAAGTAGCAGGAGTCACCCCACGCCGTGAGGCCTGAAGCTTTAAAGGCCACACAGCATTATACACAGTGTTTTACACAAACCTCTCAGTAATCAGACCTCACAGATGAGCATTTATAAACAAGCAATAAAAATCAGCAACATTTGCAAGAAGGAATTAAGTCAGGCATGTTTTCCTGCTTTACTTGTAATTTCCTGTTGGTTTGTGTTTTCCTGATCACCTCAGACCTCCTGCTGAGCTTCAGGCCTGACAGTCGACTCAGTGTAATGATAATATGAGGCCGTGCTCAGCTCGTGGAGGATCCTCCTGTCTGCTGTTCAGCAAAACCAGCGACTACATTTAAAACTTTTATGACGCTTCATCGGTCTGTTTCTTCCTGTTGCCTCCCCACAGAGAGGTCAGAGGTCAGGGACAGGCAGCTTTAGTGCTGCCACAGCAGGTAGTGATTCAGCATTTCCATCAGAACGGACGTCTGGCATGAGACCGCCACACTGCCAGTGACTTCCTCGCTTTAATAAATCAATCTAAGAGCAGATCTCTGATTTCAGTTCATATAGTTTGACACTTAACTTGGTGTTTAACCTCTTCCACTCCACCGAGTGGCGAGCACTTCTCTTCTGGAAATTGCTCCCTTATTGTCAGTACACGTAGGAAAGCCATATATTGTCTGAATGAACTCAGTCTCCGCTTCGTGGCTGTACAGTTTGACAAGGCTGTGATTATCACACAGGTCACAATAGGTCAAAAAAAGGTTTCACGACAATGAAATGGCAAACATCAGCTGTATGGGATTAACATAAAGTGGGCAGGTCTGTAAAGTGGAGACTTGTGGGTACCTTTAGAACCTATTTTCATTCAGATGTCTTGAGGTCAGAGGTCAAGGGATGCCTTTGACGACGACCATGTCAGTTTTCCATTGCCGAAGGTGTTATTTAGCCCCCTGCCCATGACATGGTTGGCTAGTTTTACAGCTGCGCCCGCTACAGCTTCTGAAAGGCCGAAGGTGTCAGCGTATGTGTGGAGTGGAAGAGGTTAACGTCTGCCTGAGGCTGTGAGACAGTGTACAAATAAATGTCAGCGTACAAACAGAAACCAAATAAAAGTTAAAGGTGAAACGAGGCAACATACTAATGTTTCTTTATCCTACAAACACTCATTCCACCTCATGAGAATCATTGAGTGTGTCTGAGGTTTATTCAAGTTATGTCACGTGTGTTTGTTACATTTAAGACACTAGATGGAGAAAAGAACCGAATAATTAGCAGGTTATTGCTCAGTGCTTCAGCTCTATTATGTAACTTTATCTAATTTGGGAATTAAACTGTCGACGCTGAATTGTTGTTATGTTTTCTCGTGTGTGTTTCAGTCTCGATCTCTGAACAGCATCTGCGAGAAGACGGTTCAGGAGACGTCCGACCCCTCAAAGAGTGAGATGGCCTGTCTGGAGGAGGTGCACATCACCAACGTGAAGCCCGGAGAGGGACTGGTGAGATGAAACAACATAAAACAAAACAGACATGGTCGTTTACATTCAGAGCATATCAGCGGGACGTCACCGTCACATAAGTACCAAGTACTGTAAAAAGAAAAAACCCACAATTTGACTCGACTTCCCCCGGAGTAACACTAACAGGTATTTTAGTGCTGCACCATGAACCACAATCAGCACTGAGTCGAAAACAGAAACAGATGTAGGTCTGAAAAAGAACCACAACCACCTCTGAAGCAGGGAATTATAGAGAAACCACGGGAGGTTATTTATGTACAAGAGTCGTATATACATCCTGAGACACTGACTCCTTCAAATGTTCTTTATCTTCCAGGGTATTTACATCAAATCCACCTACGACGGGCTTCACGTCATCACAGGAACAACAGAGAACGTGAGTGCTGCTGGTTCTCAATCACAAAAGTCACGTCAACAATATCTGATGTGTGTGGACGCTGCAGTCTGTGTTGTGTTTCTTCCAAAGAGAGTAAAACAAACTGTGATTCTGCTCTTCAGTCTCCGGCAGATAAAACCCAGAGGATTCATGCTGGAGATGAAGTCATTCAGGTCAACAAACAGACGGTGGTGAGTCAGAAGTCCACTCTTTAAAGAAAAGGTTTCACATTTTTCAAGAAACAGCTAGGAGCCGTTAGCTTAGCTTAGCATAAAGACTGGAAACAGATGGAAACAGCTAGCCTTGACTAGTGTGAACACAAGGTAACATTCAGTGTTTTTTTTGTGTTAAAGTCATGCCTAGTTTAAATTCGGCAGTGTTCTAAGGCATCTCGTCTGTGATTGGTCCAGGTGGGCTGGCAGCTGAAGCACCTGGTGGAGAAGCTGAGGGCGGAGTCCGGAGGCGTCGTCATGGTGGTGAAGAAGAGGCCGTCGGGAACATCCGGCGGCTTTGCCCCCGCTCCGCTGAAAAACCTGCGCTGGAGACCGCCACGAGTACAGGTGAGCTGACATCACGTCAGTACAGCAGGTGTGAACATCGACCCTGCTCTGTATTTTTTAGTTTCTGAGTTTCATTTTCAAACAGAAAAACTGAGGAATTTAATGCTGTCTGTCAGCCAACACTTCTGATGTCTGGAGCTTCTCAGTAGCATTTGAATGCACCACACAGACAACCTGCAGTCTGCTATGATCTCTCCTGACTGTCTTTCTTTCCTTCTTAGTAGTGGCGGCAGTAGTATTAGTATTAGTATAGTCAACACAGTAGCAAAGACCGAGTATAAGACAGCAAAATACAAAATAAATACCGTGGAACTTAATTTTTTGGGGGGTGTTCCACTAAAAGCGATGAGCCTACAGAGAATTGTAACTCCCTCAGTAACTCCCTTTTTAGTGTCTTCTAGCTCATTGTTTTGGTCTTACAGTCCACACCTTTACTGTTTTGGTTCAGTCTCACAGCTCTCACCCACCTTACACCACCTGCTCAACGCCAAACAGCAGACAGACACACTTAGAGACGAGCTGGTGAACATAATGACACGTTTAGCAGCTAAAGAGACATTCAGATATTTTTCTCTGAAGTTGGTGGAGGACAAATCAGAGCTAAAAAGAAGAGCAGCAGCAACAGTCGGACACAAACATGACTCAACATAAACTCTGATGTTGGTGTGTGTCTGCCATAATATGAAGTTTAATGAGTTCAATGCAGCTTTAAAATCTAAAAGTCTCAAACTGGGTAAGTAACTGTTTAAAACTCTGTCCAGACGCTCATGCAGTGTAGCAATCGAAGGAGGAGGAGATAAAAGAAGATGTTTGATGAGAGAGCTCAGTAACTGTCCCCCAGGTGCCATCGAGCCAGGCACTGAGCCCTCAGCAGCTCTCAGGTGTGACTGTGTGTTACAGGATCTGTCATCGTAGCTTTCAGTGAAGTTGTTTCTGTCTGTGAGGAATCACATCATCCTTCCCGGCCTGCTGCTCCGCTGAGGCGAGCGGCTGAACAATGGAGCCTTTCTTCTGTTTTCCTGTAAAAAAAAAGAAAGATAGGAAACTCTCCAAACATCAGGCTGCGTTCATGTCAGACATCTTTGGAAGGTGACTCATTCGTTAAACCACAATGTGACAATTATGAATTCACCAAAAGCACCTTCAGGGTTTTTGTGTTCAGGGTCCAGGATGTGTGTTTAGGGAAGATAGACCCTCGACTGCGGCTATCAAAACACATCTGAAGTCACTCCTACCATTCAGTTCAAAGGTCAGCTTGAATCAACGTTTACACCTCCTCTGCTTGGACTGGGACCGGTCATCAGCCTTCACTGTAAAATACATTATCATGGTTCACTGCTGAACAATGTGTAAAACATAAATCAAAATGGATATTTCCAACGTAGATTCAGCTGAATACAGCACAAAGACAAAATATGTAATGCTCAAACTGATCAACGTTATTGTTTTCTGTTTCTCATTCTGAAGAAAACTTCTGATTAATTCTGTTTTTATGTACAATTTACGGCGTCTTTGTAATCAGAGTTATAAGATTAGTTTTAAATAATCGATTAGTCAACGTTAAACTCTGCAGTTGTCACATTTTCTGCTTTCAACTTCTCAAATATGAAACCGAATATAAACTGATATTCCTTCAGTCCCGTTCCCGTCGTCCCGTTACGCTTTGAGAACTGGTGTTGAGTATTTTTCATCATCAACATGTACCAGATCAAATAAGTAATCAGAGAATGTATGGACTAATTGATAATGAAAAGAATCAATAGTTACAGAGTCCAAAGTGATTTAGTATAGTTATGAGAACGTGATACAAACATTTGAAAGCCAGAAAACATTTGATTGAAAGAAACAATCCACTAACCTTTGATTACTAGTGGCTGAATTCCATTATGTTTAACTTTTACCCTCTCAAACAGCTGATAAACTGGTGTTACTCCACACTGAAGACCAAAACCAACTTTGTGTTCGTCCACCTCTCAACACTTAATGACTTTCTGTCTAAGTCTAATGGTTCCTACTGAAGACATAATTCAGCTCACAAACGTGTATTCACAGGAGGAAATGGTGCATTTGTTAGGGACTATTTTCAGCGGTGGATTAATCCACATTTTAGAGTTTTTGTGGCAGCAGGATGGCGTCAAAACAAACATGTTACCCAGTGAAACACTGCGACTCCTTCATGATCAGCAGCAGAACACAACGAACACGCGTCTGCGTCTTCAACTCCTTCAGTATTTTTCCAACACAGACGAAAAAGGAGCTGAGCGAAGTTCCTGTGTTTATGGAAATATACAAGCTTTAGAGGCGAGGAAGGAAACAGAAGAGCTTCGTCTGCTGAACGTCTTATTGTTGTCTCATGATAAACACCGTTAGAGGAGTCATTACTTCCTCTGCTGTGTCAGAAATGCAACAGAAACTCAGATTAGAAGCAGTTACAGTTTTATTAAATGATCATTTGTGTTTCTCTTGTTGTGTCCAGACCTCTCAGGGAGCTCAGGGTGTCTACAGATCTCGACAGCCAGAAACCTCAGACGCTCCTGGGAAGAGAGGGAAGACGACCATATTGGATTTGTACGTCCCTCCTCCACCTGCAGCACCTTACATACCGTTGTGAGTACCAGCAGAGGGAAAGTTCACACGGTTATCCTTCGTTTGTCCTGCGTCATGAACACTGATTTTAACCCTGCTCCTGTTCCTCTCTGCAGAGATGCGAACATGAACGTGTCTCCGGCTGTCAAAATGAGGCCGAAGTCTCCGAACTCATGTCTGGACGCAGACGTACGGCGACGCGGTGCCGACGACAAGCGGACATCCGTCGGCCCGCCACCTGAACCCAGCCAACCAGTCCATGTATCCCTTCGACAGCGCTCCTCCACACGCTGTGAGTGCACACACACAAACACACACACACATCTAAACTTCAATAATTAGTTAGATGAAGATGAGCTTTAACTTTTGTGTTGTGCGGTTTGCAGGTAAACCTCGACCCGTCTCCATGCCAGTGGAGTCGTTTTCAGCAGACTCATCCTTCAGGTCCGGAGCTCATGGAAGGAAAGGTAAGCTCCACCTGTCGAAGCCCAGCGCCTGTAATCTCAGCGGTTATCAGTGATGGCCGCCTGTCTGTCTCATTAACAGCCGAGGGCAAGCGGCGGCAGGGCGTGCGAGCTGCGTGCTTTGAATTTCTACCTCGTCGATCATTAACCCCGAGAGCCGCCGCTGCATCGGCGGAGCTGATTTTAAATGTTCTTAGAGCACTTCACCTTGAGGAAAACACTGTGCTGATCTGAACGTGTTTGTGTTGGCAGTTTGTCCGAGATAGCAGCTTGTTAATGGATTTTCAAGACAGAACAGTTAAACAAAGACATATTAAGAGTTCAACATGTGGAGTCATTTACACGTGACTCAAACTTTAAAACAATCAAATTAAAATAGATTCATGTTTCTTCTTGTTGACTCGTGGCTCCTGTCTTGTCTCCTGAACAGGGCCGGACGTTCTGCATAGATACCTGAGTAACGAGGGAATCAGCACCATCACGGAGGAGGAGCCGTGTTACCCTCTGCCGTATCGAGGACACCCGTCGGTCCGCGGCGTCGACCACATCAGAGGCAGCCAGTGCTTCATCAACGCTGACCTGCACAACAGCGCCACCATCCCTTACCAGGAGGCGGTGTCCAAAAAGTCCGCTGCCTCCAGCTCTGCCGCCGCCGCCGCTGCCGTCTCTCCTCCTCTGGCTGTAAACAAACAGTCGACGTCGCTGCTCGGAGGCTGGCTGGCTCGTCTCAGGCTGCTCAGCCACTGATGGAAGATCATCTGGATCCTCCAGGAGGTCGTTTATTCTCAGCCTGATCCTCAGGATGTTTTAAGTGTCTGTAAGTGTCAGCACATCACAGAGCAGCAGTGTGGACAGTTTTTTTTCAGTCATCACGATGAACTTCATACTAAAGACCTACTCGACCTGCGTCTGATTGGCTGACGGGGTCGCCCATCTTGCATTTCTGCTGACCTCCAGTGGTTTAACTTCTCACCATGTATCAGTGATGTAAAGGTGTACTCCAGGACCCTGTGACATCACTCTTCTGTGAGCAATTAAGCATTCTCATATTAGCCTTTAGCTCCAAGCACTGCTATACTCAACAGCCATTTGATTTATTGGAATATTAAACCAGTAAGCATCAGACCGAGCAGCTGACTCCAGTTTGTGAACCAGTCGAGCTGAACTGGGATCCATTTCACGACATGACAGACAGTATTCTGCAGGATGACCGACCGTCACGGCTAAAACGTGACAAACACACATCTGAAACATACCTCTGTAAGCCTTAAGGACACTCGCTGCTGAAACCTCGTTGTCTCGCGACTTTCTTCACGACAATTTGGGCGTTTTCTTTTTCAACACTGCTGATAAAAAAAATACACAGCTCAAAAGTAATCACACCTTTCACAGTGATATCAAAGAAGTATTGAAATATCTGTTCCAGTTCTTGAATTTGAACCAGTTTTTAATTCACATGAAAACTGGACATCAGTTAACAGTTAACCTTTTGAATGCTGAAAACAACTTTTCCCTGACGAGGTTTGGACCTGCTGAGCTTCCATACAAACACTGAACATGCAGCTTGTGCATGGAAACTTATAAAAGGCAGCTTAAGTCTGCTGGAAATGAAGCTGGTTTTTGTTTCCAACAGACTTCTGTTTCTTTTTATTTGTCAAGAATCAAAAAGCAGAATCAAAGTCATATAAAAAATAAAATAAAATTAAAGATTCAAATAACCAAACCTCAGTTTGTCTCTAGTTTAAAAATGGTGAAGCATTTCTAAACCTCACAGCTGCTGCATCGAGTCTTTTCCTCTCAATCTCAGGAGCCTTTAGTGCCTCTTGTATCTAAACTCTTTACTGTCGTTTGTCAGGACAAAACAGTTTGTAAATATGTTTTATAGATTGTATTTTATCACCGCAAGTTTCACTCATTTATCTAAGAAAGGTGTGCTTTTTTCAGAGTGTAGTAAATACAAGAGCTCGACATGTTACTAAATATTTCTGAAGCTTCACAAAAGTCTTGTTACTTAGTCATAACAATATAAACTTGTTTTTAGGAGAAATAACGAATAGTTTCAAAAGTACAGCAACATAAAAGAAGCATTAGTTTACCAAAGTTTACCAACAGGGTTTTTTTTTATGATTTATATATATTAATATAGCAGTCTTAAAGCTACTGTAAATAATACAAAATATGTTTGTGTCATTGTTTTGATTGAAAATAACTCAAACTGAAAAAACAAAAACTTCAAATATTTCTTATATTTTGATTTAAGAGTGAAATGTAAGTGTTAAATCTTAAAACGCTGCATTGTCCTTCACAGATTTCACCTTCTAAACTTCAAACGTACACTCGACTTTATTCTGAAATCTGTTGCCGCCGTCACCTTTGACGCACGTCTGCTCAAAGCTGCTTTAAAATTTCAGGTAAAAAATTGACTTAAGTATTTCAGATGTGGCTCTCTGCACTCTAAAAAATCCTCATTGGTTCTTCTTGAGTGTGTTTGAGGTTTCTTAATGTGCCATTATAATGAAAAACGTTCTGAAGGAGTTCCTCAGGGAAGCGTCACGGATCCCTCGATGTTTACAATCCGAGAAGCTCCTCACGTTTCCTCGAAGATCTTTTTCTTTTTGTAAAGAGTGTTTCTGGTTCATTTTAGGTGCCTTTATACTAACAAAACATTATGCAAGAGCTCGGACAGCTTATGTACAAAACATTATGTAGATTACGAGAGTGTAACTGAAACTGTAAATATCACAGAGGCGACCTCTTGCGTTCTTTGCTGGATAGAAACGTGGGGACAAAAAAACATTTCTCTAACACTTTGAAGAGTTTAGAATATTTTTCTGATCATAACATTTCTAATAAAAGTGAGATTATGTGACTTTTAATAAGAAGAATAAACTAAATTCTTCATTGAACACATTAAAAGTTGAATTTCTCAGCAATAATCGATACATATTGCTGTATAACTGACGATACTGAGTCAGATTTCTGACCTGAACCTGTGGATGATGGGAAATCACCCTGTAATTACCGCTTGTGGCCACAGTGGCCGCCGTTCAGCAGGCGTCACATAGTCTCACTTTGAGATCAAAGTTTGCATCATTTTGCCAAACGACTTGTATCACATCATTAATGTGTTTTGTCCTGTTGAGCGTTTTCACGTGTAAATCTGAATTATTCCAGAGCTCCGCAGTACGACGCCTCTGTGCTGCTTTGTAACTTGTGAAAAATATATTAAAAAAAATAAAGTGCAATTTATTTTGAAAACTTTCAACTTCCTGTCTAATACTATCGTTTTGACATGATGTAACTTTTAGAGTAACGGGTAACAATATAGTTGTAGAAAAATGAGTCTATAAAAGCTGGAAAAAACAAAATGTTCTGCTATAACATGAAAACAATGAAAACATATATTGTAATAAACTTATATGTGTGTATATAACACCTAAAAATGTTTAGCAATAAAGCAAAACACAATAAAACAAACTGCAACAATAACAATAAGTTCAAAGCAATAAATCAATAAAAATTGATTGAAAGAACAACCAGGACTGTCACACCTGAGGAATATAGGGCAGGTAAAGTAAGGTGAGTTCAGCTAAATACCTCAGTGTAAGGAAACCAGAATCTGTGTGATGTGAGTCAATATCCTGGCAGCAGAGGTTTGGATGATCGATGAACAAAGTCCTCTGCACAAACCTTCAGAATAAAGACACGCTGGAAGGTTTGGTGAATGTGACTCTTTGTGACTCAGAGTCTGAGACGCCCTTTAAAGATCTGACATTTTAAAACATGAACACCAGTTACCACCAAGTTTTATGCTTAAATATGTAAATGAGGCTTTTATCTAATGTAACTTTTGATGAAATCTACAGACGCAAACAGACAAATAAACACCTGAATGTGGATAGTTTTCTTTCCACTAGTCTGACATAAGACAGACCAAGCATTGGTTAAAAGTTGCAAAGCTAATGACGCCATCTGCTGGTAAAAGTAAACTAGTGTAAGTAAAGAAAGAGGAAAAGAAAGCACTTCTCACGTGTATATATTTTTACCTCCATTGAGGAGGCTGTTTTCACTTCCTGTTGTCTCTGTCTGGAAAAGCTGACAGATTTTAAATGAAGCCTGGTGCAAACAAACCAAAATCTAAGTGACAACTTCATGCTTTAGAGTAGACAGCCTTCACCTTCAAAGACAGACGTCTCAGACTGCTGTTTGTTGCACAGTTCAGAGGAGACTTAGGTCAAAGGTATTGAAAGCAGATGTCGTGGGTCAAAACAAAACTCCTTCTGAGAAAATGTTTTTATTTTCTAGAACAAAGAGGAAGTTTCTAAGCAGAAAGAGAGAAAAGAGACGAATGGTCTGAAGAACTTGTGAAACAGGAAGGACGGTGTGGTGTGTGTATATGCATGCATGTATGTATGTGTGAGTGTGATTCTGCCTCTGTGGTCTGTTTGTGGGTCGACGTATGAAGTCTCACAGGCAGCGCTGAGAAAACATCTAGTTCCTCCTCTGCCGAGCATCAGTCTGCTGCAAAGGCACCGAACTGCCGGACGTCCACGGGCAAGCAGGTAAGACCTATTTATAAATGCTTTTGTCATCATTTGGGGTGAAAGTGAGTTATATAAGATGTTTGTAGTGGAGGCGCTTTAAATATAACACACCTGATCTGAGGTGTGTTTACAGTGCAGGGAACACAAAAACACACCTTCACCAGCAGCTTTGTTGTAAAATTTTTGCTATTTTAAGAACTTCTGAGGAGAAAATATAACTGAAGGCTCCAGAACAGAGACTAAAGAGCTGGTTTGACAAAGTCAAACTGTGACCCTGATAATACTGATACTACTACTCAGACCTCAGGCAGTGGTAAACCTTGTGGCATTGCAGCTAACATTTACATTTGTGCACAAACACAAACTGCACATCTGCAAAAAAAAAAGATAAATCATCCATATAGAAGAAAATAAAACAAGTTTACGAGGAAAGGGGACTTAAAATGTGAACAAATAAACTGTTATTTAAAGCTGCAAACATTCAGCGGAGGTGTTTTAGTCAAATGTTTGCACTGCTCTCAAACCTTCTGCCTAAACACACACGAGACTTTAAAAACATAAAAAACAATGACGATTAGAGCCGTTAAAGCAATAAAAATGCATTTTACCAGCCATCAGTCATGTTGTTGGTCAGTACTGACAGATAAATGCAGGAAACGATCATGATTTTAATCTATATTTTGGCAAATCGGCATCATTAACGTATGTCGAACTGTCGCTGGATTACTTTGATGCTGCAGAAAACTTTAAAAAACGGATGATCGTTCTGTGGTTTCTAAGCTGCTTTCTCTGCGTTTATTATTGATGGACACTGGCATGATGGCATGTTGAGGAAGTGTGAGTCACACTGAATCTAAAGAAATATGTGTCAGGTCTGTGCGTTCAGATTCGACATAGTTATCACCCCGAGAAGGAGTGCAACTTCAGACTTCAAACTCTGAACTTTCAAAGCGCCTCTGTTGTGTTCTGTATCGATATGTTTCCTCCACACCAGCATGCACCTGTGCCTCCAACACAACCTCTGCAGCACGCAGTTGACACCAGCTGCTCGACCCGTGACATTTGAATCACACTTTAACGCTGCTGTCTTGATCTCGCCGCCCCCCTTCCCTCTCTCTCTCTCTTCATCTTGACTGCAGCCATGAGTCGGCGGCGGGTTTCGGTCAAAGATCTGGGCACGTTGGACTGTCAGGGCTGGCTTCTTCGCAGGAAGGACAGCCGCAGCTTCCTGGGAAGCAGATGGAAGAGATACTGGTTCGTCCTGAAGAACAGTTCTCTGTACTGGTACACCGACAAGGAGGTGAGTCACTGCAAGACTGCAATCATCAACCACACCACTAGGTGCCACGAAATCCAACACAGTGCTCCTTTAACATGTTTCTGTTCAGCTCCAACGATGATTTAAGTAGAAAAAAGACGGTACAGGTGTAAAAATAAACACAGAAGAGAGAAGAAGAGCACACATGATAACATATATAGCTACACTGGTCACAGCTCTGGTAGAAGGCTGCGGCTCATCGCGTCACCAAACAGTTTTTCCCACCTGTGGTTGGCCTCATTAACAGAGCTCGAGGCTCTCTCTGAGACTGACTCTCACCATCCACTCCAGACCAACGTGTTATATTAACACACACCTACTCATAACCCATAACCCCCCCACTTACTAACATCTGTAACTGCTAATTAGTTTTTAAGTTAATACATTTAATTGTGTTGCTTTTTTTCTGTTTGTTTGGGTCAATTTGCAGTTTTGAAATGTTTCAGATCACCGTTTCTCAAACCACTGGTGCTTACTTGACTCTTTTTTCTAAATTAAATGAAATGATTTCAAACAATCTACAACATTTTTAATGAAATGAAACTAGAGAATCGTTCGAATGTCATTCAAAATAAGTTTTTCATTTCTTGAAATATCTTGTTTATCAGTATCAGCCTGACACGTAGACACGTCGATTCACGTAGTGTGTCATCCATGAACAGTTCAAATGTGATGTGAGATGGTAAGCAGAGGTTAAAGCAGCAGATTAATCGAGTATAACGATTCAGTTTTCACGGTTCAGGTATTCTGCATGTTTGAAACCGAATGACGCTTCATTATTTGATGTTCACGTATCACTTCTGCAGTTGTTACTTTCATCACTGTTGTCTGTTCTTTTAATTGTCTAACTGTGGTTTTGGTTTCTTGTGGTCATGCTGTGCAGCTGTACTTTATGTTCTCCGTCGCTAAACACTTTGTATTCTCAGACTGAAACACTGATGTTAATCTCAGTCGAAATAAAGTTGAACAATAATTAGAAAAGCGCCCATACTCGAGACCACGCACCTTAAAAATAAGCAAAGCACTGTTATGTATGCAGTCGAATGTGGTGAGAGGGTACAGGCGAACACATCCTGTGACTACGACCACCGATACTCAGTGTGTTTCTGTTTGTGTTTGTGTTTCTCTGCAGGCCGAGAAAGCTGAAGGTTTCATCAACCTGTCCGGATTCACCATCGAGCAGGCCAAACAGTGCAGGAAGAAGCAGTACGCCATGTTTGTTTCTTTATGTTTACGTGCTCTGAAGGCCGGTCTGGGTGGAAACCACCAACAGTATTACTCAACAGTCTGTGGCCCAACTGTCTGAGAACATGCTGCACAAAGCCACTACAAACACTCTTAAATTCAATGAAGATGGCATGAGATGTGTTGCTAGTTTAATTTATTCTCTTATTTCATGTTCAGTTCATAGATTGATGGTTTATCGATCTTTATTCGATGTTATCAACAGCTCAGTTTTGTGTTTCAGTGCCGTAACAGCCAGTCATCCACTGGTCGTGACCATTTTCATCGCTGCAGAGAGCTTCACAGACATGAATAAGTGAGTAGTTCTGGATGTGTTTGTCTTTTCTGTCCTGTAACGTATAAAAACTTTAGCCATGTTAGCGTCGGTAGCTGTAGGGACGCGATGTCGGACCAAGTCCAAGCTGAAATGTCTCAACAAGTTCCAGATGGACTGCCATGAAATTTGGTACAACCATTCATGGATGAATTGTAATAACTTTAATCCTTGGACTTTTCCTCTAGCGCCATCATGAGGTCAAAATTTCAGTTTGGTTTACGTATGGAAGTCCTGTGGTGGCGAGTTCACAGCCAAAAGATGGTCAATGACTCCTGACCTCGGTGAGGAGATCAGAGGTGGCTCTTCGTCTATAGGTGGAGGAGCACGATGGTCGGGCATGAGTGTAGGGTTTGATTATGGATCTGACTGATTTTACTCGACTACCTCCTCCAGTTTGTTTTCATTATTCACCGCCAATAAGAAACACATCTCTCCGCTCTGAACTCCTCTCAGTTTCTTGCATGAAACGTAGACGCTGCAGACTTTTCTTAAAGAAAGCATCTGTTCGGGTTCAAAGTCGGTTTAGCTTCTCTTGTCGTTCCTCAATATTTGCAGTCATCGACCAGGTCAATGTCCTCATCTGTCCATTTTGACATTTGACCATGAACTTCTACATTGTTGCCACACAAAAATAGATTTCATTTCTCTTCCTCTTTATCATTTTTCATCCACTTCTTGTTTTGTTTTTGGCCTTTTTAAGCTTTATTTTTTTGATAGAGACAGCTGAAGAGTGACAGGAATATGGGGAGAGATGGGGAACAACATGCAGCAAAGCGCAGCAGGTCGGATTCGAACCCTGGGCCGCTGCTGAGCCTTCATACATGGAGCGGATGCTCTACCAACTGAGCGAATCAACACCCCGTCCACTTCTTGTTTTTGTGCTCTGATGAAGTGAAATCGTTGAATGCTGCTGCTGTGGCATTAAAAGCATCGTGTCCGTTCACAGATGGATCAGCAAGCTGTCAGAAGCAGCCGAGCGTGGCGAAGAGATCAACACCGAAGGTCAGATAGTCGATGCTACGTTAAAGAGTTATTAACATTCAGACGGGTGACGAATTAAACAAAAAAACCTAAAGACATAAAGTGTCTTTGGGAGGTGTGGTGCAATCATGTGCTGCAAGAACAGCTTCAATACACCTCTGCAATGTTTCTATAAGTCCACTGGAGGGATGGACGCCATCTTCCAAAAGATATATGAGCATGCTGTCTTACAAAATCTTGCATAGGCGTCCAGTTGTGTTGAAATAAGTTGTTGAGTCCGTAGCTGTTATGGTTTAGTTGAAGGTGGTGAACCCAAATGGAGATGAAATCCAATAGTCCAAGAGAAGTCCAATAAACGGTCGTGCAACTAAGAAAGGTCCAAAACGGAGATACCCTAAGAGCAGAACATGGGGGGGAAGCACAAAGTTTGAACAAAGCAGGACCGGTGCACAGATCTGACAATGAAACCATGACTATAGGGACTGAATACACAAGTGGAGACCGGAGAACAAGACTAACTCAGGCTGGAAAAGACACAAATCTAAATTAGCGTTGAATACAACAGCAGGAAGTAAAGTTACAGACACGCGGAGAGGGAAGGGTTACAAAACAAAGTCTTTGAAGGTCATCTTTCTTCAAGAAGCGTTAAATCTGAGGCAGCTGGACTCGGTTGTAGGCAGTAGGGGGTCCTAGGCAGGATCATTGACCAGGCCTTTGTTTTAGTTGGTCATTGTTGTCATTGAGGTCACCTGAGGCCTGGTGTGAACGACGGTTGTTCAGGTCACCTGATGAGCACCGTTGTGGACCACGACCAACAAGAAACCCAAAAGCCATGACACTGATTCATATGACTGTCATGCTCATCAAACCTTTCAGTGACCCCTCGTGCCCTCTGGACGGCATCTGCATTCATTCATCTCAAGGTTTTTCCTTTAATTTGTCACCCGTCTGTACGTAACACATGAACCCAGGAAACTAAACACACACTTAGAAACCGAAAAACTTGCTCAAAGTTCATGTCCTTAAAGCATAATTCGCTTCTTTAACACTTTGCTCTTTCCTGTAGACACTTTCTCTTCTCCTTCTTCCACTTTTTGTTCTGTGGTTCTTCATTTCGATCCTTACTTCCTCCCTCCTTTCTTCCTGTGGTTCCTTCTTTCCTTCCTTCCAGTCATTCGTCCTCTGGTCCCCTTTCTACCGCTCTTCTTCTTCCGTTCCTTCTTTCCCTGCGGCGTCCCTCTCGTCACTTGTTTCTTCTTCGTGTTGCAGAGTGTTACAGTGAAGACAGCGATCATGAAGGTGATGACTGTGCACTGGCATCCTGTCCTCCGGACCCCAAGCAGGAAACAGAAGAATCTGAGACCGTGAGTGACGGAGGTGTGAAGGTGTGAAATGTCTTTTATTTAGATCCTCCAAAAACAGAGTCTGTGAACAAACCTGCCATCCTCCTCGCAGGGCGACGGTCCTCAGCCTCTCTGCGAGTCTTCATCCTCGCCCACGACGCCGACGGAAGAAGGACACAACAACAACAGCAGCGGAAGAAGAAGAAGCACCTCGGAGGGCGCGCCTTTGTGTAGGAACAGCAAAAGAAGAGCGGCCACGCACGGAGGTGAACGCCTGTCCTGGCAGGAGCAGCCCAGGCCCGAAGGAGCCGAGAGGGCAGCGTCACTCCCTCTGATCCACATCAAAGAAGAGGAGGAGGTCGTGCACGGTAATCACACTGGAAACACACCTGGTTACCATGACAACTGCTGCGTTTTAGTGT
This sequence comes from Miichthys miiuy, assembly GCA_036365135.1. NCBI lineage: Eukaryota > Metazoa > Chordata > Actinopteri > Sciaenidae > Miichthys > Miichthys miiuy. The sequence continues at coordinate 20,384,506 of CM071620.1, forward strand.
TGCAGGAGTGTTACAGTGGCAGTTTGTGTTGCTGTTTGCAGAGAAGCCTCCTGACGAGATGGAGAGCCTCTACAACCACCTGAGGGCGGCCAGCTTGTCTCCGATCGGAGGCGGCAAACGGAAAGACTTCAGAGCGTCGTTCATCAGGCGATGCGAGAACAACAAGATGAATGAAAAGCTTCACATGCTCAGGATCCTCAGCAGCACGTTAAAGGTGAGTCCAAAAAAAAAATGAAATCAGATGTGTTAATTCATTTAGATGTGCAGGTAGGCGTATGTTTTCACCTTTGGACCTGTTTCCAGTCTTTATGCCTCTAGTTTGACAGACAGGTGTGAGAATTTTCTCATTTCTGATAACTAAATAAACTCAAAATAAACTTTGTTTTAAGGCTGTTTTCTGTTGATTTAAGCAAGAAAATCAATTAGTTTGAAACGCTTTGACAAAAAGCATCTTGAAATATGATTAAAAGAAAAAGTCTTGTGCTGTCACCTGATTGTTTAAAGCGACGTACAGCCCTTTGTTCAAGTGCGTTTCCTCAATAAAACAGATTTCTCCATTGGGTTTTGGACTGTTGCAGAAAATAAGCTCAAGTGTATGACAACCTTAACACCTCTAACCTCTAACAAACTACGCCACAGTCGCGAGGCTTTAACGTCACCGCCACTCGGCTTTAAGTGATCAGTGTGTTGATGTTTAAACGTGGCTGACAAACCTCTGTGGTCTCGTTTAGCCACTTGTTAGCGACCACCTTTTTTTTGAGAGACGTAGAGGTTTCACAGATATGTCGATGAACCAAATGTGAGATTGAAAACGGTGTTGAACAGACTTTATTGATTTCACCCGTCGACTTCGAGATGAGGGAACCAGAAGTCCAAAACTGCAATCTAAATTCCAGTTTTTAGGACCCTTAAACCTTTAAAGGACCAGCATGCAGTGACATCTAGCGGTGAAGTTGCAGACTGCAACCAACTTAAGCGTGTAGCAGAAACTATGGTGGCCACTCCAAAAGCCCCAACTAGAGGAGCACGACCCGTCTGCAGATATAAAACAGAGTATGATTCTTATTTTCAGGTGGTTATACGCTGATAAAAACAGAGTTATTGGATGTTACGTTCATTTTCTGTAAACAGAGCCCTCTAAAACTGACACACCGGACCTTTAACTGAAGGAAAAGTCAGCGGATCACCAAAGTTTTGACAATCCATGAACCTGCTCTGTCCGTCTTTCAGGCCAAAGAGTTGGAGCTTCAGGCGGTGGAGCAGCTCCTGACCCAACCGGCTCTCACGGCGTCCGTATACAGGACGTGGAGAACGTCCAACTCCATTTTACTTCAGGAGATCAACCAACGCAACCACGCAGCAGGGGGCGCCGCAGAGCTGAGACCTCCCGAGACCTAACGAGGATAAAACGCGGTTTCTCTTCCATACTGACGAAAGAACAAAACGGCTTCAGCCACGACGTGTTGGGACTGGGAGCAAGCAACGTACCCTTCAGATGGCAGTGGTGGAAAGTAACTAAGTACTTTAATTTCATGCCACTACATTTTTTTTTTTTTACAGCTTTAGTTCTGTTATTTTGCAGATTTAGACTAATAGGAAATATAATATCTAATAAATGATGACACAGGTTAAACCAGCAGTAAGTGATTTCAATCAGCTCCACCTCTGCCTGCGTCAACATTAAAGTCAGAATTATTATCCAGTAATAAAATGAGAGTATTTTTATACTCTGGTATTTCTACTTTTACTTCTTCCACCACTGCCGGATGCTCGAGGGATCGAACGTGTCGCCACAATCTAAAATCCAAACACACATTTTGCTTCTTTAACTCGACGCGTTTTCCGTTTTCATCGTCAGACGTGCGGAGCAGCTTGTGAATCTGAACTTTTAACCAGTTGGCTGCGGTTCCTGTTGGAGGATGTCAGTGTTAGGTGGTTAACACTGGCCTAAATTTGACTGGAAGGTGAAAGGTTTTTGGTTTTTAGTGGGTGAAATGTGATTAAATGAATCTTCAGAGAGTGTAGATGCGTCTTCACGTGAAGAAAATGTTTGGATGTTTGTGTAGCTGCAGTGGGAGAACCTTCAGGGACACTTTGAGGGTTGATGGTCCAACAAATAAAAACATTTTCACAGCAGCTGTTCTGACATGAAATATGTGAGCAGTGAACAAAAAGGTTCTGGCTCCTCTGTGTGTGTTTTGTCAGGTTTGTTATTTCATTGAGTTTTTGTTTAAATAAAAGTTATTTAATATTTCTGCAGTAAATCATTTCTCATCACACCTCACCCGTACGTCACAGATATGAAGGTTTTTCAGCTTTTTAATAAGATTCAATGACTTTCAAGGTACTTCAACCAAAAACATCCAGACTCAAGTCTTTATCTGAATTACTATAAATGCAATTGTGGAAATAAAGTTTACAGAATTAATTTAATCTGTCACAGATGGTCATAATTTCATCATGATTATTAAATACTTGTTAATTTCCAGAGTAAGACGATCAGAGGACTTTAAACTACGACAGGATCGTTTCGTTTACACGAGTGAATAAAAATCAAACCAACCTTGAAAACTTAAATGAAGCATTTCCCAAACTTTCAAGGTTTTCAATGTTAAAAACGTACATGAGGAAGCAATTAAGACAACAGAAGTTATTTAACTTATCGCCTGAAGGTGGCGCCACAGGAAACAAAGTCCAGTCTACGGGCCCTCACAACAGAAATGTTCAATAAAAACAAACAGAACCATTTCTGGATTTTCTGCAGAGGAAAGTTTAAAAATAAAAAAAGACAAACTTCAGTTTTGACAGTAAACAAATTTATTTTGTCATCTGCATTTACAGCTGGAATTCTGGGAATTCAAACACGACGTCTTTGCCTGTGAGCTTCTTGTAGACACCAGAGAAGGTTTCCACCTGAGACGAGCAAAGATCACAGCACGGTTAATCACAGTCAACCAGGGTGAACTAGAACTGAAGCTAAAGATCACAGATGCCAGATTTACATATTAACATATTATGATGTTTAAAAAAGCAGCAAACACCCTCATATTAAACAGTTATGTAAGTTATGTAAGCTTGTCATAACATCCGTCTCTAATGTCTGTTAGACATTTAAATCCAGCGTCAGTGAGACGTGGATCGTCACCGAGGTGAACACAGTTTGTGCACTGCATGGTTTAGCTCCCCAGTAACGGCCCCAGAGGGACTCTGGGAAGATGTAGGAATATGCAGGACGCCCGTCCTCGCCGACCAGCTGGCCGGGGACAGAGCTTTGTCTCCGACGACGTGGAACGGGACTGTACGTCTCAGCCCGAAGGCTACGCTCCCATACGCCACCAGGACAGAGCCAGGAGAGCAACCTCGCTGGATGTCCACGTCGGTTTGAGTGTACCGTTAACGAGGAATTGAACTTACTTTGTGTTCCACGTTGTTCTGCTGGGCCTTGTCCAGGTGGACCTTGATGAGCCTGCTGCTGTCCATTTTGACTCTGATCCTCTTACCCACGATCTCGCTGGGGAACACCAGGTCCTCGAGGATGGCGTCGTGAACCGCGGTCAGAGTACGGCTGAGAGAGGACGCAGAGAAACATTAACACCAGAGATTCGTCGAGTTTAACAGCAAGCACGGACGTGAGTTTCACTTCACGTTGCATCTGCATCGACTCTTTCCAAATCATGATGTCAGGTAATGTGCACTGCATGGTTTAGCTCCCCAGTAACGGCCCCAGAGGGACTCTGGGAAGATGTAGGAATATGCAGGACGCCCGTCCTCGCCGACCAGCTGGCCGGGGACAGAGCTTTGTCTCCGACGACGTGGAACGGGACTGTACGTCTCAGCCCGAAGGCTACGCTCCCATACGCCACCAGGACAGAGCCAGGAGAGCAACCTCGCTGGATGTCCACGTCGGATAAAAACTGAGCTCACACTCGAGCAGAAGAGCTTCCCTAAAACTGTTAACACTGAAAGGAGCTCCTGTGTGGACTGACGCGGCCTGAGGTGGACTCTTTGGACACTTGAAGACAATCACTGATAAAAATATTTACAATCAGTCACGGTTGCTTTGGTGTTGATTTGTTTTAAGATTTCACACACAAGCAACAAATCTTCACTCTTAAATTTATGTGCCCCAAAATGTAGAAATGTGTCTGGAGGCTTTATTCAGTCAGACCATCAGTTTACCATCAGATGACTGATAAAGTGTTCTCGTCAAAGATGACAGAACCAGTTCATCCTCCTGACCGACATCACAGACAAACTCGTTCATCAGCAGGAATTCATCTCAGCCTGCGTGACATTGAACTCAGGTTTTCTACTCACCTCCTGGGACGCTTCTGCTTATTCCTAATGCGGCTTTTCCTGGTGGGCTTGGGCAGAATTCTCCTCTGAAAATCAAAAACATCCGATCAGGACTCGCAGTTTTAAACCAAATCAAATCATTCAGGGTCAGACTGATGTCAGGTAATGTGCACTGCATGGTTTAGCTCCCCAGTAACGGCCCCAGAGGGACTCTGGGAAGATGTAGGAATATGCAGGACGCCCGTCCTCGCCGACCAGCTGGCCGGGGACAGAGCTTTGTCTGCGACGGCGTGGAACGGGACTGTACGTCTCAGCCCGAAGGCTACGCTCCCATACGCCACCAGGACAGAGCCAGGAGAGCAACCTCGCTGGATGTCCACGTCGGATCAGATCTCATCATCTCTGCTCACCAAACGTTTCGTGTCAGGTAACTTTATCGTGCATATTATTACAAATAAAACATAAAAAAGGTGGATTTTTAAGATCTGAGACAATAAGTTAAGTTTTCATAAGAGTTAAGACAAATGTCTCAGTTCAGCTGGAAAAAGTGGATAATCTCCACTACAGATACAGTCCTTACTCTGCTCACTGCGCTGCAGCCTTTAAGTCATCTAACACACGTGGACCTGCCACCTGCGGTAGCCGCCATCCTCCTCCTCACCTGTGCAATGAAGACCACGTGCTTTCCGCTGAACTTCTTCTCCAGCTCCCTCACCAGACGCACCTGAATCTTCTGGAAGGACTTCAGCTGAGGAACGGGAACGAAGATGATGATGGCTTTCCTGCTGCCACCGACCTCGATTTCCTGAGAGACGACAGAGACACTTTAAAGGACGACGTCACAGCAAGCTTCAGGTAGTCCAAAAATCAGATTCACCAACGACTCCACGGTTAGCTTTTCTTAGATACAGACACTGATGCAAAGTAATGTGCACTGCATGGTTTAGCTCCCCAGTAACGGCCCCAGAGGGACTCTGGGAAGATGTAGGAATATGCAGGACGCCCGTCCTCGCCGACCAGCTGGCCGGGGACAGAGCTTTGTCTCCGACGACGTGGAACGGGACTGTACGTCTCAGCCCGAAGGCTACGCTCCCATACGCCACCAGGACAGAGCCAGGAGAGCAACCTCGCTGGATGTCCACGTCGGATCAGACTGATCAACACGATCCGTTTTAGAAGAGATGGAGGGCGGAGTGGAAACGCTTCAGCGGCAGACTCTTACCTTTGCTGCAGTGATGTTCAGCTCTCTCAGCTGAGCCTTCAGGTCAGAGTTCATCTCCAGCTCGAGGAGAGCCTGCAGAGAGACGAGAACATCGTGAAGACATCGACATCCACCACGTGTACTGTCTGGATCGAGGAGGTCAAAGCGGGCGTTCACACAGGATCAGGGACTGCGGCAACTTGCGGCAACTTGTAGCAGGGTTGTCCGGTGCTGGCTGACTTATTGTTACTCTATGTCTCTCGACCAAAGCGTTCTCTCTCTCTCTCATCATCGGACACAAATCAAATTAAACTTCTTGGTGTCGCTATTTTACAGCATAAAGTGCCAATCAGGCTCAGATTTAGAAGCTGGTACATGAAATAAAGTCAGAACACACACACACAACCCTCCACTAAAATGAATTGAAAAACCCGATCGCCTGATCCTGTGTGAATCCACGTTAAAGCAGTTGACGTGTGACTCAGCAGAACCTGATTCCCACTGACAAGATCAGAAATATCCACAAAGATCACATAACACACTTTCCCGCCAGCATTCGACACTTTAAGTGTGTTAAAAAAAGACACAAAATTCAAACACAAGCTGGACACACAAAGGTTCATTTCAGCATGATCATCCTGACTCTGTGGCTCTTCTTACCTGAGAGATCCCAGACTCAAACTCGTCTGGCTTTTCGCCATTGGGCTTCACTATTTTGGCGCTGGTACTGAACATGGCCTTTGTCTCTGCAGAGAGAAACAGAACATATATAAGTACATGTATTACACACACACACACACACACACACACACGTATTACACACACACAGTCTCTTCACACACTTGTCATGGATCCTGGATGAGCTCCTGCAAACCAGCATGTACCGCGCTAGGCTAAAGACGAAGCTAACCAGGAGCAGCGGGCTATAGTTAACACTTTGAGGGAAAAACAACTTTAAGACAATAAATATATCAACATAAAGCCACTAAATTAATAAACTAAGTATTTAAAGTGTTTAAAGACAAACTCTAGGTGAGCTACAACAACCTAAAGCTGTGTTAGAGGGGCTGCTAACGAGCTAACGCGCCTTAGCCGGCTGTCATTAATCTTTAAATATAAACTTTAACGCAGCTAACAGCATTAACTTTATATATTTCACATAAGTCTGCTCACACACACACACTCAGCTCCGTGTGTGTGAGTCCTTCACCCTGTACTGTAGCTGCTGTAGCTGCTATCTGAACACATGCACGGCCTGCTAACGTTACACTTCACCCCATTCACCAGAGCTTCATCATCTACTACCGCTTTATTTACTGATATAAATCGGCCATCCGCCGCCAAAGTCCACTTAATCTAAGGTATCAGAGACTTAAGAAGCGTTACGATGTGAAAACGCGCAGATTAAACGACTTTAAAGCGCATTTTGAGGTAGAAAAGTCAGTCCTGTGAAAAATAGCACGACTAACCTCTGTCAACGACGGCCAAGGAAGAGGCCGGAACATCGCGAGAGTTGCATTAATCCACTGCGGGCGATGAGTGTCGTTTCTCGCGAGACTTTTCGGAGTCCATGCTGGGAGTTGTTAAAAGATATCGCGAGACGGAAGTAGTGATGGGAAGTTCGGTTCTTTTTAGGGAGTCAGATCATTTGACTCAGTTCACTCAAGAAGATAGATAGACGACTTTATTAATCCCCGAAGGGAAATTAGGTCGTCAAGCAGTCCAGTATATTTGAATACAATAGAATAAAGTACTGAGGTAGAAAAAATAAAAATAAAAACACAAAATAGCACACTTAAAAAAAGATAAATAGGTAGATAAGGTGCAGTGGCAAGATGATGGTAATAGTACTGATGATATGATGGTAATGTTATTGTTAATAACAGTAGCAGTGTATAATGATAATACACTATATTACAGGTATTTTACCACGTATAACTTTAATAATTCATCCGATATAGCGCTGTTTTGACTTATGATTTATATGTGTACACATATATCACTTAAATTATTCAACACATCCTTTGTACTGAAGTATTCAAAAGTAAAAAAAATACATTTTCTAATATCAATAAATTGCCTTTGGTGGTATGATCCTTGTCTATCCTCACGTGATTGGTTGCACAGACATACATGCAGTGACATTCAGTCAGCACCCATAGTGGTGCACTGTATTACTTTACAATTAAAAAAAAAAAAAGATAAACAAATAATAAAAAAAAACAATAAACATAAAATAATAAATAACGGCTCGTGGACGTGAGCCGGCTCTTAAAAGAGCTCTTTGAACCGGCTCATTCACGATCGACACATCACTAGACGGAAGTGATGTGTACTTGTCAACATTAGTTTGGGATATCTGTGTTTGCAGCGTTGTATATATGTTAATTAAACGTTTTATTTCGGGTTTATAAGACTACAAGAACGGCTGTAGTGTTGTCAGACTTATTCAGAATATTTAATTGCGGGTTGTTGTTTTTTTGCTATTTACCGCAAACTAGCGAGCTAATAACGGTACTATTAGCTGGTTTTAGCTAACGTTGACCCGTTTCTCAGTCGGACACTCGGACCAGTCAGGCTTCAGTTATATTTTACTCAAGATAAGTTAACGTCACGATGTCAGCCGCCTCCGGTTCCCGTCGCTCTGCCGGCAGACAGTGATGTTCAGGCTGGTCGGTCTCCTCAGAGTAGCTCGCAGGACCGTTTGCAGCGCAGCCGACGACATGGCGAAGGGCAAGTTCTTCTACGCGGTGAGGAAGGGCTTCAAACCGGGAGTGTACACTTCATGGTGAGGCTGTTTAATATAATATATGTATATATGAAATATTTAGTTTTCACATGAATCTGCTTCTTCAGTTCGGCCTGGAAGAAATACATGTGCATGAAATTAAAGGTCCAAGTGTTGAATATTTAGGAGGATCTATTGGCTGGAGCTGAATAACATTCATTAGTGTGTTTTCATTAGTGTGTAATCACCTGAACATAAGGATCACGTGTGAATCAATGAGCCCTTTTTATATCTACAGTGAGGGCGGGTCCTCTTCCACGGAGTCCGCCATGTTGAACTGCCATTTTTCTACAGTAGCCCAGAGCAGACAAACCAAAAAAAACACTGATCTATATGTGGCCTTTTTTATGCTTTTTATGTGAGTTCTTCCTACATGCTTTGAAGGAAAGGGTGAAACGAGAGAGAGTATTGGACCGCTAGGTGTTAACATGATGCTAAACATATCAAAAGAGCCTTTTTTTTTTTTTTTACTGTGATTTTTAGGGATGAGTGTAAAAGCCAAGTGGACAAATTTCCATCAGCCACTTACAAGAAGTTTGCGTCAGAGAAAGACGCCTGGGCGTTCATCAGAGGAGTCGAAGCTGCACCTCCCGAGGTGAAGAAAGGTACTGTGGTCCACACCGACATAAAGCTTTTCTTGTTGTTATTCTTTCTGTAAAAAATAACTCGTTCAAGAGGCTGAGGATGATCAGTCCTCGAGCAGCGGCTGATCTGAGAACTCCAGCAGCAAGTTAATCCATCAAAAGATGTATGTGTCTGTACAGGAGACACTTTCAGGACTGTGCACTTGGCCCTACTTTTGTACTACTTAAGTTAATTTATATCCACTCTGCTTGATTGTTTTCCCAGTTATGCATTGATACTTTAGTATACGGTTCTGGATCAGGGCTAAATACCTCTATGCCATCACGAAAATACACAAACATTTTGTGTTTTTTGGTTTTCAGTGTCTCAGATGGTCGATTCAGCTGTCGATCTGCTTCCCAAAAGAGGCCCGGAGCCTCTGGAGTACATCCCGCTTGGTAAGAAGAGATGTCACTCGGAGGAGGAGACGGAGACGAAGCCCAAACGAGTCAAGCAGTCAGAAAGTTCGTCTTCAGAAAGCTCCGATGGATTCACGTACATGGGTAAGATGCTCAAACGTGGGAAGATGATCTGTTAGCGATAGAGCGTCACCTCAGTGTCACTCAGCCGTCCTCCTTCTGCTCAGGTGATTCTGTGGTCGTTTACACCGATGGCTGCTGCTCGGCCAACGGACGACTTGGCGCCCGAGCCGGCATCGGGGTTTACTGGGGCCACAACCACCCACTGTGAGAAAACACACAAATATTGTGTCATAGAGAGACACCTGCTGTAAACTGTAACTGAAATCCCTGTAATAAATCTGTTACTTTGTCATATTTGTCACCGTTTTCCTGCAGAAATGTCGCAGAGCGGCTGCACGGAAGACAAACCAACCAGCGTGCAGAAATACAGGTACGGCTCACATACCAGACCTTTGAAAACGTACAGAGTTATTTGTCCTAAAGGCACAGAGTCTAAAAATGGCCTCTAAAGTCTGCAAACACCTGAAATATTAACACAGATACAGAGTGTTGATGGCTGTAACCAGGTTGATTTTCTGTGTTTGTGTGTGAACCAGGCTGCCTGCAAAGCGCTGGAACAAGCCAAAGAGAATAACATAAAGAAGCTGGTCCTCTACACGGACAGCAAGTTCACCATCAACGGTGAGTCGACACAAAAAAAAAAACCCTCTAAACCTCCAACGTAACATCCATCTCCAACATGTGACGTAGTAGACCTTGAAGAGCTGAAGTTTGAAGTGTGTGTGTGCTGCAGGTGTGACCAGCTGGGTGAAGACCTGGAAGCTGAACGGCTGGAGGCTGAAATCTGGAGGTCAGATCATCAACAAAGAAGACTTTGTGAAGCTGGACGGGCTGAACGCAGAGGTGGAGGTGGTCTGGGTGAGTATGAGCCCGCATCACGTTACAGTACAAGACGAGTCACTTCACCCTGAACTCAGCCCGGAGAAAGCATTTATTCCACAGCTACTAAAAAAGATCAAGAGTTAGGACCTTTTTTTTTAATATTTCCAACATAACAGCCAGACATAAAATCAATATTCCACCAATGAGAGCCAAAGAAAGACAAAACTGTTAGATCAGTACCTGAAACTGACACAAAAGTATTTTCTTTAGACTTTTTGGTGGGTGAATCTGTTGCACTTCCTCTGCTGTGAGTCTTGCTCCTCTGTGGAAAGTCGCTCCAATCTCACAGCACTTAGAAAAAAAGTGCCACAAGAGGCGCTAGAGGCACATTATGTTCATAACCTCGAGGTTATACAACAGCAGTAATGCCAAAGTGATGCAGGAGTGTGTTGATAAAGTGATATCTGTAGTACTGAGACAATTAAATGCAGTTTAGCATCTAACCAGAAGAAAGCAAAGGCGTGTGTGTGTGTGTGCTAGATATGAATACACTAAGCTAGAGCTGTTCTCACGCTTCCTCTTCTTCCTCCAGTTGCATATTCCAGGGCACGCCGGCTACCGAGGCAACGAGGAGGCCGACAGACTGTCGAGAGAAGGAGCGGCGAAGCCTTTATAGCACCCGAGACGATGATGGTGAAAGAGATGTGCTGCAGGACCGCTGATGTGCTATCTGCTGCTTTTCTTTCAGCATGAAACTGAGACTTCAAGGACAGTCTGTGTCTGTTTGTTTTCTGGTAAATGTTGATTTTTAATTTGCTTCTGCTGTAAATAAAGTTCATCTGCATCTACCATCTGTTTTTATATTTCTGCGATGCAGAGAAGAGAAGAGTAGGGATGGAGGGAAAAGCAGCGACATGAGGAAATCAGCACTGATAGTGAGAAATGAGAAAGAGAGAAATGACATTCGGAAAGAGAGGACAGACAGGTCCAAGAAGAACAAGAGGAGTCAAGGAAGGAAGGAAGGAAGGAAGGAAGGGTTGTAATACAGTCAATCATCCAGCAGGAGGAGCTCCAGGCTGGTGCTGGACTCTGGACAAAGATCAAACGCACAGCAGGACATCAGGTTTATTTAAGGACCTGTTTGAACACTGATTGACACGTTTGATTCATTTAGTTTCATTGTTTTGAGAAGAAGTCGATTACAGGTGAAGCTCAGCTGAGATTGCGGAAACTGGAAGATGTCTGCTCCCAGTACGTTAGTAAGCAGACTGTAAACCAGTTAACATGGTTACATTGAACAGTATTGACCTTGAGTGGTGCAAGGAGGTTCCTGGTTCAAACCCCTCTGGCTGGAGGACTGACTGTGTGGAGTTTGCATGTTCTCTCTGGGTACTCCGGCTTCCTCCCACAGTCCAAAGACATGCAGGTTAACTGGTGGCTCTAAGTCTCCCGTAGGTGTGAATGGTGTGGATTGTCCACCTCTCACCTTAATGTCAGCTGGGTCTGGCTCCAGCCTCACTGCGACCCTGATAAGCGGTTATGGATGGACGGGTGGACCTTAAGTGTTGACTGAAGCTGCTTAGACAGATATTACTTTTTTACACCACTTCATGTATTTACTCGTAACATTGCAGTATATGAACTTTCATATGAAACATCTGCTGTTTAAATCACCTCAGTCTGTAATTCAGCCTTAAAGTTTTATTTTCTTTGAATACAAAGTCAAAAAAATCTGTATTATATTAAAAAAAAATAAACCCAACGTGCATATCTATTATCTATATTACTATTTTCAATTATATCTTAGATCTTTTCTATTTTATTTGCATTTGTAAATACTTTTCGTCTGCACAAATATCACCTATGCGGATCATTAAAGTCGATCTTATCTTATCTTATAATTATTTTCTAAGACAAAGTTGTGTCCAGACTCTTTTCTGGTGCATTTCATAGCAACTGATTTAAAAACTGGTTGAATACTAGTATTATATATTATAATACTAGTATTTTTAGTGTGCTGACAGCTATCTTCACTTGTTTTAGGACGTAAAAATAAACTGAAATATCTCTTTTTTTAGAGATTGTTAAACGTTCAGTGAAAGTCCCCTCACACATTACCGCATCAATAATAATCTTATAGTTCATATACTGTATAAAAGTCTAACACAGCACCATCAACTTTAACTTGTAACCGAGTACTTTTACTACTTGTACTTTAGTATCTGAGTATTTCTTCCAGCACTCCTTCTTGTCTCCTTCCCTCTGGCAGACCTTCTGTGCGTAAAAAATATGATCATCATTTGTTTCTGCTGATGGAAACAGAGAGAAAGAGAAATTAGAGCCTCACCCCGTCTCACTCGCACCCTTCTTCTTCTTCCTCCTTCTCCTCCTGCGGCCGGTCGACTGGTTGGTGTCGATGTTGGAAACGGCAGGACGGAGGCTTGGAGTTCCTCGCTCTGACCCCGGCTGCTGCCTTGCGGCGAGCGTGGGGCGCCACGACCCCGCCAGAGGCAGCCCAGTCTGAGAGAGAGCGCCTCTCGCAGGTCAAAGGTCACCCCACAGCAGCTTCACCTCCTAGCGGGCTGCGCCTCGTTAGCACTCCTCCTCAACACACACACACACACACACACATACATATTTCTCCTCAGCAGACTGAGCTCTGGCATTGGTCCACTGTTGCCCTGCTGGAGGGGAAGAAGACCAAGCTAACTGTAAAGAAACTTAACAAACCAGACATTAGAAACATCCTGCTCACACTTCAGTAAGAGGTTTTGTCAATTTTTAGACCAGCAGTGTCTAAAATAGACCACAATGTTCTGCCAGGGTTGAAGAACTCTCTGACACCACAAACCGTCTGACACCGAGCGGAGGATGTTCGCTAAAGTGCTCGCAGTTCTGATGGGGGAAGAAAGAAAACTTCATGCAGACATTCAGATGTTTGACAGAAAATACTGAGTCCAAGTCCAAGTTGAGTCTCATGAAGTTCGACATCGTTTGATTGATGAGCTTATATCGTACTTCCCGAGGTCATCAAGCTCACGTCTGAGTCATCGAGGCCACGTCCGAGTGTCTGGGGGTCTTACCAACCCGAGCTCGAGTCCAAATTGTCAAGGCCAGATACAAGTCACTGAGTTAAAGAGTAGCTTAGCACCTGCTGAAAGTCTTGTTTCTGTTGACCTCCAGTGGGTTAACCTCTCACCTTGCCGCAGGACTGCTGTGATATCACTGGTGGGTGTTGTTACAGGTGCAGGTAGTACTTTCCAAAAAGTACAGTGATTGGTCGAGTACTCGCAGCATTTTATTTCAGCCTTCATTTTTTTTTTAAAAATCTGCTGCTTATTTTGGTTCACTGTCCTTCGAAACATCACATGGAGTTACAGAAAGATACAACAGGTCTTACTGAGCGTCTATGCTGAGGACGAAATCCAGCACGGATTGGCAACCTGCAGTGCAAAAATGATGTGAAGACAGACGCCGCCTTTCGTACGTGGAGCACCTTGTGTTCTCTGGAGAACCTTTTTTGTGTTGTTTAAGGTTCTTTGGAGTCTTAAAGTGCTTTGAAGAACCTTTTCGTGTTTAATAATTGAAGATTCTTTGGAAGACTGATTACTGGTTCTTCAAGTTGAACCGAAAAAGGTTCCTCTATGGCATCACCGTGAAGAACCACTTTAGGTTCTAACTCGAACCTTTATTTTTAAGGGTGCACTGTGGAAATGCAAAACAGTTGGTTGAAGGAACCTTTTAGTTCCTTGAAAAGTTCCTGCACCTAAAAGATCTGGATACTTTGGGTGGAAACACATCTTTGCAGAGTCTGTTAGCTGATGTGCAACATCTTCAAGGTCATGTGAGAGTCTTGAGATCTTGTCTTGAGGTTCTGAGGATTGCGGCACACTGATGGCACCATGAATTGCGCATCGCTTGCTGCCGCTATCTGCCCCGTCTCGTGGTCCTTTTCACAAGAATATTGCAGCGCGAATGCGCCGATAAACTGAGCGGTTGTCTGTTAAATGTCCATCTGGAATTTTCTGTAGGAGTCTCAGTATTTGATCTTAAGTTGGAGATGGTGGTTGAGCTACCTTCGAGTCAAACACTCTTCTAAAAGCAGATACAAGAACAACACTTTCCACATATATAAAATGTTTGATTTGAAAGAGAAATTATTCTGATTCTAATGATAACTATACTAATTATGAGTGACTCACTCTGTATTGAGTGTTTTGTCAGATTGATTGTTAAGTGAAGTGTTTTAACTGGGCGTCTCAGCACATTGAGAGCTCTTTTCTCTCCAACTCAGCTGGACCGTTACAGCGCGTAACAATCGCCTCCGATTCTCACAGCGGTAGGTTTTTAATGTTGTTTCATTGCCTCGTGGTGAATATCAGGTATTATACTAACAGTTCCATCTGTGCACATATGATGTACCGTGATGCATATTACCCCGTCTGGCTACAATCACTTCTACCATTATGACTGGATTCGCTTCAGTTACCACCAACTCTCTGTGAAGATGCAGTTATTTTCACTTTAACTGCGTGTGGCTATATTTGCGCTGGTGGTTTTTTTTGAGGCTCATTTACATAGAAAAAGGCAAATTTTGCACCAAATATATGCACATTGCCTAATTTAGATACATGCAAATAGCAGCAGAGCATCAAGACGCATTTGCTCGGGAGCGCATTTGAACCTTTCATGGGTTCTCTGTGAGTTTGTCTTATTTGTGCAGGTTTAACGGCTGTCTCTTGAGTTAATTTCCAAGTTGGTCATATGTGAGGTCGTGTGTACAGTTGCTGATCTTATGCTCGAATCATAGAGGCCCTCTCCAAAGTTCCTGTCCTTTTCGCTGAGGTTATGTCTAGAGTTTTTCGAAGATGAAGTCCAGTTTTCAAGCTCCTGCCAGGTCGTGTCTCTTAGTCGCAGTGCCCGGGCCTCTGAGTTAATATCTAAGTTGTTGAGGTCATGTCCAAGTCTCAAAGTTATTATCTAATCCTCTGAGGTGACATCCCAAATTTATGAGAGAACATGCCTAATTTACAGAGCTCATGTCCTAGTCACTGAGGCCACATACAGATCTCTGAGTTAATGTCGGAGTCACTGAGGTCATGACTGTGCTGCTCAGGTGGCATTGAGTTGCTGACATCATGGCCTTGAAAAAAGGTTCCTTTGTATCGGTGTGTGTTCTCAGTGACTCAGGATGCAAACACTTGATTGAGCACAAGTTGGTTTGTATCTTTTAATCATCAGAGCTCATCTGGCATTGACGATGTTGCTCTGGGGCCCCGCTCCTGCTCTCCTCTTCACCATCTATCATCAAAATACTCAAAAAAATATGATCCGATGATGAGTTTTTATTGGCGCTTCCATTCTGATCCGACATCTAGAAGGTGTACGGCTCGGCACTGCATCGATGTAGCACAGGAGGAGTTGCAGTCAAAGACAGCTATATGAACAAAGTGCTGTCTGTTTCCATGACAGCTGTCTGTATCTGGCTCTGAAACAAGCTCCCCCACCTCCTCTGCTACCATCATGACGTCTGATATGATGAAAACCGAGGGCTCCTTAAAGGTTTTTGTGTTTACTGGTGCTGGTACTCGGTTTTCTAGCGGCGGGTATCGACTCAGAGAACTCCTGATTTGTTACGTAAGGATTGTCATCTCCATTAGGAACTGAGTGAACCGGTGAACTTGTTTTCTCAAAACCAAACACAACAGAAATGTGAGAGATGTATTAATTAGTGAAATCAGAAAGCAGTAGAGGTCAGAGAGAATAAAAAAAAAAAAAACCTGCTGCTCGCTGCTCATTAGGAAACCACCAGATTTATCTTTTAAAACAAAATCTCAACCTCTTTTTTTTCACTTTAATCAAGATCAGATGGTTTGGCATCTTTGTCTAATTTGGTGAAATGACCCTTTAAACTAAAAGTATTGAGCGTGTGGACAATGAAAACACCCACACGTCCCCAATGGGCTGCATACAAAGACTAAATTTTGCCGTTTTTTTTTGTGTGATGGGTGAAACTGTTGGCCAGTCAGGTCAGCGAACACACCACGGGCCCCCGCGATGGAGCCTGATCACTGCTTCCTTTATACTAACCGATCAGCGTATGAGCTATTAGCGGCTTGGCAGGTTCTTGTCATCGGGGGCTTCATTATCTCGTCTCCCTGCTGATTTGCATCGCGGACAGAAACGTATGAATCAATCTGTGCCCTCGTCCAAAGTTTGGCGCCGCTCCACACCCTTGCAGCCATCTCTGCATTTCTAAAGTTTTACATCAAAATGAGATTCTGAAATTACGACGCCTACTCTGATTAAGAAAAAAAAATAAAATCAAACACTGGCATGAAAACTCATTATGGAAATATGTTGAACTTATTGAGTATTCATGGGATTTGCCTGCAAACAGGACCAGGAAGGTTTTTAGTCTCTTAATGAGTTTGTATCATTCAGTAATTATTTGTTTTACATAAATTTAATCACAGTTTGAGTCTCTGTCATGTGAAACATGTGACTCCTTATAAAAAAGAAAAGCCTGGCGTTGTTCTATATTTTAGTTACGGTCAACAAAACACTGACAACAGTACCAATCCTACAAACACCGTCCTGCTCGAGCAGCAAGTATGGACTAATCTCCCCAACAAATGTGCTATTTTCTCCTTTACTACTCCTTTACCTCACTCTGCTTGAATAACGTTGGTTGAAAAGTACAGTGACCAGCTGGTTTAGGAAATAAAACACACAAATCTGTATATTTCAGAGGTAAAGATTTACGTCTTGGAGCTGAGAGCCACAGACTGAGCGGAGAAGATGAATATTCACACAATAAAACAACCATCCATCCTCCACTCAACTCCCTTTTGTAATGTAAAACACAAACCAAGGAAACCAAACAAAATCCTCCTGCAAAGAGCCAAAAACTGCAGTTCCTCAAACGTCCACTTGAGGCTGGCTCCAGAAGTGAGTCAGTCTCCATAAGTCCCCATGTTAAAATGTCCAACTTCACAGCAGAAATAAACATGTTTACAGCCTTTTGCCATCAAAAGAAAAGCTGTTTTTCCCATATAATTAAACATGAAAATTCTTAATAAAATAAAGGTTTTGCGTTGAAATATTACGGTGTTTTACTGTACAATTATCAGCCTCTAATATAAAATACTTTATTCTGTATGAATGCCCTTAAAATGCTGCCTAAATAAAGGCTTTGCCATGAAACACGACTGTGTTTTATGACATATTTTACGGCCTTTTACTGTTATGGTTTGGTCGTTCTCGTTTTTTATGCTGACTCACTGTTATGCAGTGGTGGAAGAAGTACTCAGATCTTTTATTAACGTACTAACACCCATCCATCAATCAATTTTCCATAACTGTCATAACTGTCTCTTATCAGTGTTACAGAGGGTTGGAGCCAATCCCAACTGGCATTGGGTGATAGAGTACAAACACCACTACAAGTAAAAGTATTTAAATATTATCAGAAAAATGTACTTATTCTGCAGGTGAATGTTTCCTCTCAGTGTTTTAGTATAATATCTGATGTTTTTGGATTCATATTCCTGCTGTATGTTGCATTTCACGGCTGTAGATGAGCTCGTTTTAACTACTTTACATACTGTTGGCTAGTTTGATCCATAGCAATGCACCATGGTCTGTAAGATCATCATATGTTTGCTGTCCTGTGAGAGCCAGGAATCTTTAAAAACTTCCATGAGCTCAGAAAATGTATTAATGATTCACTTTCCAGCAAACCCAAGAGGGTTTTTAAATAGTTTATCTAGTGTAAGAAGTATGAAGGAACACTTTATCCTTCAGAAAATGGTGTTAAAACTTGTAACTACAGCTGTCAGATAAGTAAAAAGTCTAATATTTGCCCTTGAGATGGCTTAATGACGCACCTAAATATAATAAAACTTTCATTAATGTTGCTGTGACGAGACAATAAAAAGACAGCGAGGGTTAACGTTGTATTTTTGGTCCACAGTGCTGCAGTTCCTTTTTTTGGTTCAGGTACGGTTTCAGACCCGTGCAGACCTCAGCCGGGCCGAGGTGAGGCCAAGGTCGGCAGGGTGGAGGTGCTGCAGTGCCATCCATCAGCTGCCAGAGCTCTAATTATGCAGCAGAGTCCTAACCAAGCGTGAGATGTCATTACACAGATGGAGCTCCAGAGAGAGAGAGTGTGCATCTGTTTGTCTGTGAGTCTGTCAGTCTGCATCAGTGTTCAGCTGTGTGTGTGTGTGTGTGTGTGTACATTCATTATCTGAGGCAGTATAGCTAGAAGTCAGGTCCTTCATATTCTCCATATATGAACATAAACACAGATGCTTCCAGCGATGGGATGATGTTTCCTGTTTCCTGCTTTGTTATCCTTCTAATATCACCTGAAATTTCACAAAGATGATGGATGAATTTTCTCCCTTAAGGCATAAAAAATAAAACAAAACCTGCTCATCTAAAATTATGTTCATTTCTTTTCAGTTCTCTGTAATTTAAAGCGATTTTTCTTTTGTAATTCTTCTTTCTTCCACCGCTGCAGCCCTCTAAATATCCTTCAAACACTCAGACTCCCACCATAACCTGCGACAAATTTCAGTGCTTCAACAGTCAGAAAGGTTGCTTGAAGAACATTCATGTGCTAAAAGTGTCAAAAACTGCAGTTCCTCAAACGTCCACTTGAGGCTGGCTCCAGAAGTGAGTCAGTCCCCATAAGTCCCCATGTTAAAATGTCCAACTTCACAGCAGAAATAAACATGTTTACAGCCTGGTACAAAAAACAGTTTTGGTCTCTATAGCTAATTTCCCTGTTCATGACAACTGTACTGAGGGTGAATTTATATACAACTCACCTGTTCAGATTATATTAAGGCTTAAAGTTATGCAGGATTAAGAGCGTGGACGCTTTGATTGACAGGTAGGTGTAGTTACAGATGGCTTGTTTGAGAAAACAGGCGTCATTTGGCCCCCTCAGCCTCACGACGACCCACTTCTGTGCCCACTTTCAGGTGTCCTCTACGATGTCCATATTTATATATGTGTAAACTATAGCAAAGATAGCCCAACTGTCTGTAGATTTGGCCAAAGAGAGCTGCAAATTTACACATAAATTGTAACTAAACCTCCAAATTCTGCTAGCTACGTCACCTGCCTCCAAAATCAGCCAAGTTTCAACCAGGGGAGGGGAGGTATGCTATGCTATGCATATTTACAGCACAATAAGTGTAATTCAAATCAGAAACTGCCAAAATTTTGGACCCAAATTGATCAACATCACTACTAAATACTCGGTTTTCATCTGAAAAAAGGTGGTTTGAGTACCATCATTTCACCGCACACACAGCAGACACATTCCCGGCGCTCTACCTCAAATTCAGTAATCAGCAAAGATGCTTCAAAATATCTCAAACTCCGCCACCTAAATGGTGGTTAACTTCAAAACCGCTGGTGTGCATCACACAGAGTCACACTTTTGCTTCAAACGATAATTAACTGTGGATTTTGAAGCTGCAAAGGGTTCAAATCTTAAAAATCTGAGCTGTAAATGAAAAATAACTGCCTCCGTACAGTTTTCCGTACATTATTTAAGTGCTGATGAGTCAGTTTTGGTTTTAAGTTGATCACAGTTCAGCATGTGTTACTCAACAGACAGAAAGTCCAGTGGAGAAATGATCAGACGCTGCAGAATAAAAGTCTTTGTATCATAATTATCACAAGAAAGATTTTTAAAAGCTTCACATCAGAAGAAAACACTGACAGCTGACTGCAACATCAAACCCACAATCCCGCTTTCACCTCTTCACCAAAACTGACTCATAAACTTCTTTTAATTGCTGCTTTCAGTGTTTGAACTCTGCACCGCGAGCGCCCGTCGTCCTCATTATGAGGAGAGGTGAATTGTGGGTAGAATCTGCGGGTGGTTCGACAGCCCGCTGTGAGCGCTGATGTTTCAGAAGGCAGGAAACAGGAGAAATGAGACGAAAGGGAGGACGAACGTGATGGAAGGGAAAGAAAGAGACGGCGAGGGAGGGGAAGCGGGAAGAAAAGGAGACGACAACGGTGAGGGAATCGGAGGACATTTGAGGCAAAGATAGACAGAGGAGGAGGAGGAAGGAGGGAGGGAGTTTGGGAAGAAAGAGTGACTCAGGAAGAGAAAAGTGAGAAGACGAACAGGAGGAAAAGTAATGTGGTCGAGGGAATGGAAGCAAAGATGATTGATGGAGACAGATGGAGACAAGAGTATGAAGTGAAATGAGGAACATCTGTAAGGAGAGACAATGAAAAGACGTGCAGGAGAAAGTGAGAAGATGACTCAAAGGGATTTCTGGGTCATGGAGGGAAAACAAACCAAAGAAATGATGGAAATGAATAAAACATGCCTTAAAAACAGTCACATGACCTGCAGGAGATGGTGTACTGTTAACGTGAGAGACGTCTTTATGTCTCAGACCTTTGCTTATTCCATGTGTCCCTTCATTCGTCTATTTAAAGCAACATTGTGTAACTTTTCTGCCATTAAATAACAAGATTTAAATAACTTTGGGCTCCGGGTACGTAACGCTTTACGTCACTGATTTTGGTGAAACTTCAAGGCCCCATGACATCACGGTTGGGTGTGGTTACAGGTACAACAGAGCACATATCTGACCACTGCTTTTTAGCCTGGCGATGGAGTTAAACTAAACACAAATGGTTGAGGTTGACGGGAATGTCTTCTTCTCCATGGGGCTTGTGGAACCGCCAATCAAAGCTTCAGCTAAATGACTAAACGTAGCTGTAAACCAATGTGTTGGACAAATTAAGACTCTCACCTGGTGATGGCTCTCAATCGCCAAGGGATCAATAAAGTTCATCCTGAGGGAACATTTGTACAAACTTTAAATCAATAACTGTTGAAATATATCAGTCTGGATCACTGACTGTATATAAAGATGGACGACATGGCAGCTCCCCAAAAGTGAAGCCCAAACATCTCAATCACCCCCTGCTCCTCCACGTTACAAATCAAAGTACACGTCACGTAAAGATGGTTTCTGACATTTAAAGTAGTTCTTGTCACGCTGATGTTTGTTCAAGTGTCCATATTTCTTTTAAGTTTGGTTTTTAATGAGTTATCAGGTGACTGACAGCTGAGCCCTGCTCGCGATTGAGTCGGGACCTCGATACTGCGGCTCCAACCGTGGCTACTACTGCGCTACGACTGGCTCCAAATTACGCCACCAGTGCAAGATGGCAGTTTGGAGATGTGTCGTCCATCTTTATATAGAGTCTATGGTCTGGAGCGGAAGATCCTTGCTGCTAACATGGCTAAAAATGCTAAAAAAAAGACCTCGTAAACGGAGATGTTTTGTATTTACAGTCTTAATCGGCAAAGAAAGCAGCTATACATGTTAGATAAATGTACAGTATTTATCTCTGAAATGGAGCCTAGTGAAGGAAACGTAGGAAGGAAGTGCCTCCACAGTGTATTTAAGTACAGCACTACTTGAGTAAATGTAGCTCATTACTCACCAGCTCTGCTGTCAGTACTGTCTGTGGTAGAAATGGGACACTGAGGCGCTGTGAGCTGCCTGCTGGCTCTTAAAATGCTGTTCAGGTCTGCAGCAGGCTGAGATCCAGTGAAGCAGCCGGCAGCAGAGGCAAGACTGTCTGAATCCCAAACACACATCCTCCACCCTCCATCCTCCATCCTCCACCCTCCCTCCATCTTCATCCACACATTTAGAAGGTTGTGTTTTAGCGCCGATGAGTCATTACATTTGAGTAGACGCAGACTTGTAAACAGAAAATCTGAATATCTGAGCGAGGGGAAAGGTGGCTGATGGGAAATGTGGTCTTAATTTGACACAAACGGTGACCAGTCATCCGCTCCTGCTGTATCATCAACATCATTTGATTACAACAAGCCAAAAGTGAAGCCCTGTGAGGTTTCTGCCACAAGCCAATGAGTGCCTGCATACATCTCCATAAATTAGCTTTTAGGTTTTTCTTGGCTCATTTCTTCACTCAGTATCAAGTGTTTCACATCGCTTGCTTCGGGGGGGAACCAGAGCTTCCTCTGCGATTCAGTTATAGGAGGAATAATTATTACGTGGGTGTGTCGTAATTGACTAAGAAACAAAAAAAAATGTCTCCAGCGCTGTTTGGTTTAGCATTGTCTCCCTGACTGAGTCATATCTGTGTGTTTATGTCGATCCATAGGCGACTTTTACAGGTTGTTTCTATTTATTTATCGCCTCGTTTTAAGCTCTTTCATTCATCAAGATCTCGCTGCCGATATCTTACAATATACAGTGCAGAATCTGCGTTTGAATAGAAATGATCCCCCACGCTGTACCGTGCTGTTTGTATTGAAGAAAATCACTTATAAAAACAGATTTTGATAGATTTTCCCAGGCCTGCGCTTCAGTAATTGCTTTTGTGTCGATTTCTTTTGTTGTGTTGCACCACAGCTTTGTTGAAAAGATACAAAATACGACAAGCGACGGTTTTGCAGGTTTGGTTTCAGGAGTTCAAACCAAATGCTTAAAATGAATTTGGCTGTCATGGACGTGGTATTGGGCGTTCTCGGGGTGGTATGGCAGTGAGGATCCATAAATAAAGTAGTATGTATTGTGTGTGGGCTGTATGTAGAGGTTTGTGTGTGATGATGCACGTCTTTGCCGATCTTTAGCTTAGCTGGGAGGCGGAAGAGGCAGGACTGCCAGCTAGAGCCACCACACTGACCTTCTAAACAGCTCTTCGGGAACCTGAGGGTGACGTCACACATACGACGTCCATCATTTATACTGTCAGTGATCAATCAGGGATCAACGTGTAGTCGGTCATGTGTCTCAGCCAGTTCATGAGTCACAAATACTGTGTAGTACTCCAGAGATTTAGCACTGCACTTCAATAAAGTTAAGGGACGAGAGACACATTAAAAAAAAGTTAAAACTGAAGCAGCACAGACTGAGATATTCAGACTTTGATATAGTTTACTCCACATGTCGAGGAATTAATTTAAATTAATGTTTAAATTTATTTGACAAGACAGGAAACTATTGCCAGCGCTACAAAAGGTATGATGTTTCTCTTCGTATGAAGCACCGTCTCTGTCTGTCTGTCTGTCTGTCTGTCTGTCTCTCAGTTGTATTAAATGTTAATCAGCCTCCTGCAGACTCAGCCGCCCTCATCGGCTTCATGTTTCTTAATTCAGCTCCAAATCTTCTCCTCATTCTTTATGCAGAAATCAGCTCCCAAAAAAAAAAAAAAAAACCTTTTCATAGCCAAAACCCTGCAGAGAGAGACATGCTTCACTCCCTAAACACAAGGTGGATAGACAGACAGATGGATATCTATTTTTAGAAAAATGTTAAGTTTGTCTTGAGGATGCCACCAGAGGAAAGGTCATGGGATCGTCCTCTGGGGAGCTCAAATGCTGCCAGTAAATCTTATGATAATCTGCCCAGTATTACTGTAGTCTTTAAGATTCCTATAAACACTGTGGCGCTCTTGGTGTTGGAAGAAAAATCACCATGATTCATCCTCTGGGGACCATAAATATTCACAGCACAAGTTGTTCTGCGTGCTGTATGTAGGGAAATACCTGCCTACAGCAACAATAGCACCCCTTGTCATCATATTTGTGTCCACCAGATGAATAAATACAATATTCACTCTTATTTTTGGACTCTGGTTTGGTCTCCACCAGACCCACCACACACAGTTATGTTGCACTAAAGGTGATTAATACCCAAAATTACCCAAAAATGCTTCAAAATCTTGCACACTGCACCCTTAAGTTACACACACGAACTATATTTTAGTGAACGTGGGCTGTAATTACATGTGACGTAAATTTACACGGATATATTGTATTTTTTAGAGATTATAAAACCTACAAGCTGTCATCAGGACGCACTTTATTACCTTTAAATCTACAGCACAGTATGTTTGTGTGTGAGAGAGAACACACACTCTCTCTCTCTCTCTGCAGCTCGGATCAGAAGCCCCGTCACCACGGGGAACCACAGTTTGATTGATGGCAGCCGCATTTACGCCATCAGCTTCCCTGTGAGAATCTAAAATGGCTGCCTGTTTCCACGGAGACAACAGACGTCCGCCCCCACCACCTCCACCTCCAACCAAGGCGATGAATGAAAAGTCTCCTTTTTCTATTAGAGATAGAGAGGTCACAGGATTTTTTTCAGTTTAATTGTATGCTGAACAGGAAGCCCTGCCATTCGTTCCTATTAGAGATGATTTTAAGAGCAGCTCCCCCGGTGGTTACCTGCTCTGTTAGCTGTCCAATGATCCAGGTTGTCTAAATTTTTCTCTATGATTCGGTTTAAAAAGGGGCAGCTATTGGAGATACGTTGCACAGTTTGGTTCGTATCCCGGTTTAGGAGTTTCGTTGCGAGGCACTTGACCCCAAAAATGTGGAAAAACCTCTCAAATCCTCACTGGCAACTTTTGGTTTTATATTTGTAAAACTTTCCTCAAGCCAACAAAAAAAAGTCTGTGACGTCACCACAATGTAAAGTCTATGGGCCAAGCGCATATTCACCAGAAACCAGGACGTGTTAGGTCGAATATTTAGCGGACCCAAAGTGCAAACAGCAGGCGAAGACTGACGATCAGTTCGAACGGTTCAACAGAGGTGAATGTGCAGTGGCGAGTTGAGATCTTGTAGTGAGGGAAAGTGGGCTGGTGTACATGGCAGGAAGAGAGGTTGAGCCGGACTTCACTGCAGGTGTTGATTGGGTGGCGAGGAACAGGTGGTGAGGTGATCAGGCAGGTGAGATCTCTTATTAACATTGAAGAAGATACTGATTAAGACTTCCTCCGATTTATTGTAAATCTGCTGTTACACCTGAGTATTTCTGCAGATCATTATATTCTAAAGTTATTTGATATCATATATAATGGAAATAAAAGTTACTGACATTAGAAACTGAGAGCACACCTGAGTGAGTTTCGATTGAGACATTTTATTTTTTAAGTTTCCTCTGCTGGAGTAAAAAAAAATTCATTTTCTTCACAGAGATGTTCGCTCCTCTGAGAAAACCAGCGAAGAAGAGCTCGTCTTCAGCATCACCCACCGCTTCCTGTCGGCCGTGATTGCGCACGTCTCTGATTGGCGATTCATCAGCTGGTTGCCTCACTTCAATACCTCTCTCTCTCTCTCTCTCTCTCTATTCGAGCACTGCGGCCATGCGAGATAGGAAGTGACCTACATAGCGTGGCGGTTCCCTCGCCTCGGCTGTCGTTTGCATTTCAAGGGGTGATGAATAATTTACGCACGCACGACTCCCAAATCCCCCCATCCCAACATCGAACGTACAGCCCACCGCAACATGACAGGCCTCAATAACGTTAGATAACTGAATTCAAATATGGATTTCTCTGTATGTGTGTGTGTGTGTGTGTTATGGAGGAGGTGGTAGGCTTTGAGGAGGTGTTGGGAGGAGATCTTTATGCCTGAGGCACTGAGAAACCACAGGTGAAAACTTTCTATCTGGAAGAAGAGGAGAAGAAGTGATGAGGGAAGAGGGGGAGGTAAGAGGAGAAGAGGAGGATACAGTAGAGAGGGGAAGGAGAAGAGAGATGGAAAGGAGAGAAGTAAATAGAGGAGGAGAGAGGAGGAAAGAATAGGAGAGGACAGAAGAGGAGGAGGAAATAAGACAGAAGGGGAGAAGAAGAGAGAGGTAAACTCAGGAAGGAGAGGACAGAAAGAGAGAATTACAAGGAGGAAGGTGAGGAGAGAAGAGGAAGAAACAAGACAGAGGAGGAGACGAGGAGAGGACTCAAGAGGTAAGGAGACGACGAAGAGGAGGAAATGGGAGAAAGAGGAAGACAGATGAAAGAAGAGGAGGTGAGGAAAATGTTGGAAAGACTGAAGTGGGAGGAGAAAAAGGAGGAGGAGGTTAAAACGATGTGTGCCATCCAGATGTTTCTTTTACCCATGATGCACCACTGCAGAAGAGACAACCACTGTGTGTTTGCAGAAGTTTGGGATGACTGTGTGTGTGTGTGTGTGTTGTAGTGATGTCCTCTCTGTAGGTCATCTGACACACACACACACACACTGTTTGCTGATGTGATCAGGGTTTGGCTGATAACTACCAGACCTGCAGGAACAGAGTACAGCTGGGGTGTTTCAGGTCATGTGACGCCCACTGACCCCCCCCCCAAAAAAAAACGACTTTCTCCACGATCAGCGATCATTAAAACAGAAAGCTGTAAAATAACACAATCTTTTGTATTATGGATTACATTTCCAACACAGGACTTCTACATGTAACATAGTATTTTTACAGTTTGGTATTTGTACTTCCTCCATCGCTGCATACAAGCATAAAATAATCGTGTCCGAATGACGGCTGTGCGTTGTAGAAGCATGTCGGAGAGATGTTGGAGACAAAGTTATCGAGGAACGACGAAGGAGTCGCCCTCCGTCTTTTATTCTTTCTTCTAGCCGTCTGTCCGGAGACCATCAGTGAGTGTGCATGTGTGTGGAAGTGAGAGTCAGGAGCAGAATATAAAGCAGGGGAGCAGAGACGTTTGGGATATACAGTCTGTCCCAACACACACACAGGATGGAAAGAGAGGAAACAACCACGGAGGGAAGTATTCGACAGCTCTGCCGGTGGAATCTGCAGGATTATATCAAACTTCATCATAATTATCTTGTTTGATTTCAGTTAATAAACTCTCACTATGATGATGATTTACCAAAAGGTTCTCAGAATGGGTGAGAGTATGAGGTTATATAACCGCATTTTGGAGACATATGAGGTTTTATATGGGGATATATTAATGTTCACAGAGAAAGATAATGAATATTTGTTACCTAGGTGAAAACAGGATACAATAATTGATAAAGAGGTGTATGGGGAACTCATGTAACGCTGTTTTTCTGGATATTCTCAATATGTTCCTCAGACATGGGACAATGTAAATTACAATATTAACCCTCAGTGGATTATTAATCTAGTAATAATCCACCATGCTTTACCGAGCTCTACGACAGAGAAGATTTCTCAGACTTTGATGCACACGCACAGGATCCGCTGTAGAACATAACTAGTTTTATCCTTTAATGAACAAATTAAAAGGGACCAGTGTGTACGATCGAGGGGCATCAGAAAATGTGAGAAGCTCCTATCTGGAGCCTGTCTTTGGACAACAATGGAGCGCTAAGGCACAGGGGAGTTTTAGTAGATGCATTCAGTGTTGGTTTTTGGTCTTTACATGAGATTTATTGACAATTAGAAGAATGTAGAATATCAGAACTATCTTTTAAATAAGTGTTCCTAGAAGAACACATGTAGGAATACATGCCAGGAGACATACGGGTACTTTCAGTTGCAAAAATTACCTTCATTAAATGAACTATCTGCTAATAGAGAGCACTGGGGTAAATGTTAGGGTATATTTAGATATGGAGGTACAGTATATTGTAGATTACGGAGGAGTATATTGGTGTATTGGGAGGTGAATGGGGGGGTGTATGAGATATAACGCTGTAATCAGCTCACTGCAGGAGGAAAACCAGTGGAGCTTATTAGCTTCTGCAGAGAGAGAGAGAGAGAATCAGGCCGACATTCCCTCTCTGTTTGAAACGCAACACTGCTAATCCTGTGCAGCTTCAGGCTTTCACACACACACACACACACACACACGATTGTTCTTCTATATTTGAGAGGACCCTCAGTTGACATAATACAATCTCAAACTTGTGTGTTAACTGTGTGTTAATGTTAAACAATGTCCTCAATTTAAAGCTGCTATAGTTCGTGTTTTTTTATAATAAAAATGTAAAAACAATCTACAGTTATCGGTTCTCTTGGCTTTATGGAGCTTTATAATGAGTGTCAGACAAGCAGCTACCTGAAATGAAACCGAACAGAAGTGCCAAAAACTGCAGTTCCTCAAACGTCCACATGAGGCTGGCTGCAGAAGTGAGTCAGTCTCCATAAGTCCCCATGTTAAAACGTCCAACTTCACAGCAGAAATAAACATGTTTACAGCCTGTTTTGGTCTCTATAGCTAATTTCCCCGTTCATGACAACTGTACTAAGGGTGAATTTATATACAACTCACCTGTTCAGCCCACCTCAGCTCCACATCTGCATCCGGGGGTGCTGGGTGTGTGTATATTCTGCATATTCTTGTTTTGTAATGATGGATTTTTTTTTGTAGCAGATGCATCAAGGAAGAGAGGAGTCCAAGATCTCAGGGACAAGGCGCTTTAATACGAGCTCAGATCCACTGTTATATGTGATGGGGATGAACTTCTTTCTTACTACCTCTATTATATGTGGAAACTCTGTTGGGGTACCTCTCTCCCTGGAACTTAAGACAGTTCTATATTAGGTTTGCTTGTCCACACAGAGGACGCGTTGACCTTGACAAATATCCTAAAGGTCATAGGTTGCATGGTTCACCTAAAGGATACATCCTATATTAAGAAATATTCTAACATTCGTGCTGAGCGTAACTGTGATGAAACAATCAGAAAATGACTTTTTTCTTGGTGATTCATCGGCTTTTTCGATGTTGCCGCTCCCTCACTTTCATTCACTGTCTATGTCACTCAACCACTGCTCTCTCTCTCTCTCTCTCTCTCAAACCAAATTCCTTGGTGTCACTATTTTGCAGCATAGACTATGAATGAAAGAAATGGATGAAGGAGTTTCACCGCAGTGCCAGATTTGGTCTGAATCGGGCCTCAGGACTGCCAGAGCCACCACGCATCAGAAACCGAAGGGGCCGCACTCATTTTTCTGGTCTATGGTTTCAGGTCATTGATTATCTGTCCGGTCCAAAACTATACTGTTCACTCTCACGGCCCTCAACACTTTCAGCTGCAGCAGCCAGAAAAGCTCTAAAAACCCTCCACCCTGCACACTAGCTGCTTAGCAGCAAACAGCAGACAGACAGAGAGACTCGCTGGTGATCAAAGCAGATAAAAGAGAGTAAACTGGACTTCAGATGGACACAAACATGACTCCAAATGTTGCTCTGTGTCTTCTGGATGTGTAAATAAGCAACTCTTTGATAACAGGTTCAACATATCAACTTCAAACTTGTTTCCGCAGCCCCCAAGTGGCCAAAAAAAAACCCAGTTATTGCAGGTTGAAGGTCTAATACCGAAGTCAGTCCTCATAAATATAGAAGCACTGGATCACACACACACACACACACACCTGGAGTCGCTTTCTCTGCTGGGATGAAAAAATATGAGACCACACAAACACACCAGCTGAGTCTCATTCACTCCTCAGTGTGTGTGTGTGTGTGTGTGTGTGTGTGTGTGTGTGTGTGTGTGCTGTTTAAGCGTCCCTGAGCAAGGCGCTCACTCTTTTCGTTTGTTCATGTACGTACGATGCCTTCAGGTGCGTATTTGTGTGTAAATTTCCATCTCTACGTGTGACTTCTCTTCAGATTCAGATTGCATGTGTGTGTGTGTGTGTGTGTCGTCAGTGCCAGAGGAGTGAACACAACAACAACAACAACAACAACACCAACAAAGCCTCAAGTTTTCTGTCACCTGGCTGCCGTCTGAGCCGAGGATTTGCAACAGACGCACAGAGCTCAGCTTCCTGTTTCACTGTCCATCTGTTCCTCCACTTCCTGTCAACTCACTGACACAAAAACAGCTTTTTAATTCAATCTATCAAATCTTTTACGGCAGAGATGCAAGCGCATTCTAGGAATGGTCTGTGAGGGCTGATGTTAGTCAGATACAATCTGTTCTCTCGCAACTCAGGAGCGAGCTAACCTTCGTGACTCGACTTAACTAAGGAACTTCTCTTGATATAACCTGTGACTTGCACAAGAAACATTTTAATGACTGCAGTCTGCTTTACAGTTGTGAAATCTATGTACCAGCAAACACACAACTGGTAACGTGCTGGTTAAAATATGTCTCGATTTCTTCGTCTTGGAATACACCGACACCTACCAGTCATCTGGGGATTTTGCAAAGTTTCTTGAACGGTGGCGAAAACTGCCGCTAACAACCAGCTGCCTTCCAGGACATGCTGCAGTAGCTCAGTCCGTAGGGACTTGGCTTCGGGAGGACCATGGACCACAGTATGGAGCATAGCACCTCCTTGAGAAGGACACCCGGTGAACCAAACTGGGCTCTGCAAAGACTTTAATGAACTTAAACCCTGTAACAGGCACCTCTGTCTTGTGCCAAATCCTGCAAATGACATCCCTAAAACAACTTGTAACACAGAGATTTGAGACAATGCATGTTTACCGAGCACTGTTGATTGATATGCTACGACGTCAGGTTTCACGCCGATATGTCGTCGCTTGCTGAGGGTGCAGCAGCAAACCTCCACCTCTTGGTGGGTGACATTTATTATATATATTGTTTTCTGTTTCCGTCATGTTACAGCCTCCCAGTCCTTGTCACCAGTGATGTATTTTGTTTTAATCACTCCAGATGGTTTCCTATAATATCCTGGATAGTATTCTCTAGTCATTTGTCTGTATTGATCTGTTTTGGCTGAAGGTTTGGACTCCATTCAGCATGAATCTGGTTTTGTCCTCAATGACAACTCGGGTCTGTCAGTGTAGTTAAACTGATGACTAAAGTAACCTACATTAAAACTATGCTGCTTTCATATTTCGCTGCCATCACATCATATCATTTATAGCAGTTGTTTTTAGTTTGTTCAGTCTGTCCTAAGGACTTGCTATTCTCCACCTGTCCACCAGATGTCCTCAGACTTTCCCACCAATCCTCATCACCTGTTCACATTCCTGAATCATCCAAACCTGCCTCTCATTATCTAATCAGTCCTTCAGTTTCCATCAATCCTGCAGGTTTGTCATGTTGTGCTCCAGTCTGTTCCTTTACCTACATGAAGTTTACCACCTGTGCTCTGGTTAAGACCTGCCTGTTAGGGCAGAGTAAGGAGGAAAGTCCTTGGGAGTGTCTGCATTTGGATCATCGTCATCCCATTGTCTCGTACACTAACGAGCCTCTCACAAAATTAAATTTACTACTACTTTACTATATATAAAACAAAATATATTCAATAAAATGTAAATATTGCAAATATTTACATGACACTGAACAATCTAAAGAGATCGGCATTGTTACGATGCATTTGTATTAAGACGTATGTTTCCACACATCTAGTACAAATGTTGGCGGAGGCTCGAGACAGATATTTTGGTGTCGTTCCTGTAACTTTAGGATAAGTAAAGGATCAGAAAGGGGATCCTAACTGCTGATTAATGTGACAGTGGAGGAGGTCCAGAGGAATCTAAAGGGTTTCCAGATGGAGAGTTCGTCAATCGTCTTTCTGTGTTGGACGAGATTGTCTGTGGTCTCCTCAGCGCTGATATTAAACCGTCAACTGAGGTTGTCTGTTGTGTGTATTCGACTGCTTGTCTCTTGGTCCAGAAGATTCAAAATATCAGGGATCCTCCCTCCTCACTAAAGGTCGCTAAAGAAAATATAAATTACACCGATTATTTCTGATATTTACGATAAACTCACTTTCACTTTTATCTCCTGATGAAATGGATTTTTATATAACTGCTCGTGTTTTTTTGATCTGTTGGACTTTGTTGTAGCGATTTCAGCATCAAGCATGGTTCACAATATTACAACAACAAATATAAAGTTTGTAGTGAGCCAAAATTATCCTTAAAGCTAGTTCTGATGTGAGTATACTGCAGATTCATAAATGCCTTTAAAGTGATAAAAGCAATCGATAACAAACTTGAACATGAGCGCTCATGTACTATGAGTCCTCAACACAGCATGTCACCCCTCTCGCCACACTTTGTTACTATCCAATAAAGGCTTAATAATAATAATGATGATGATAATAATGATATTAAAAGTACAGTCAGATTATCTCCTGTCCTGTGTTTCAGTCCTCCTCCCTGCTGCAGCTTTCCGGCTCAGCGTCTGGAAAGCCGCAGGAGGGCAAAGTGCAGCGCTCGCCGCCCATACATGCAGCCGGGGGAGCGCTCGGCGGCAGCCATCTTTACGTTCTTATCTCCCTCCCATACGCCCCCCCGCAGGCCAGGCTCAGCCCTGCTGTAATTGACTTTCTCCCACTGAGCCCTGGTGGAGGCTTCAGGCTGCAGAGCTGCACTGAAAAACCTATTACACACTGCTGCACACCTACACACTGCAGACCTATACAGAGAGAGGGAGAGAGAGGGAGAAGGGAGGGAGGAGGGAGCGTGTCTCTGAATTCATCTAGAGAAGTCGACAGCTTGTGTCTGTTGATCCAGATCCAAACAGGTAGGAACGACAGAAATCTGAGTAACCAGCTTAGATCGGAGTGAGGGTGATGGATCTATGTGTGTGTGTGTGTGAAGGTGTGAATGTGATCAGAAAAAAACAACCTGCAGAGGCTTGAAACTCAACTTTCTGTAACGTATCGCAGTCAACATCGTGTCTGCTTTTATTGTCAGAGTTACGGCCCTGCAGCCGACAGCGAGGAGGAAGACAAGGTCACTGTCTACTCGTATACCATAAATCCTCAAATAAAAGTCAATATTCAAATAAGAGCCGGCAACGGCGAGCCCAGGAGGCTGGGTAAAAACCCACTGAGGGGGCTGAAATGACTGACACATGATTGATTTA
Source organism: Miichthys miiuy (assembly GCA_036365135.1). NCBI lineage: Eukaryota > Metazoa > Chordata > Actinopteri > Sciaenidae > Miichthys > Miichthys miiuy. The sequence continues at coordinate 20,417,316 of CM071620.1, forward strand.
GTAATATGTACATTTTCACTGTCATGTTACCAACTTTGTTAACACATATCGAGTGCAACAACACGAGACATAGCGGCCAGCTATCAGCAAGAAGCCCAGCTCAGTCTCAACACAACTTTGTAAAGGCCTTGGTCTCCTCTTGGAATGAACAGACGTTTCACTTGGCCTTGTCTCGGTCTCAGACAAAGAAGACTTTTAGTTTTAGTTCCAGACAGATCAAGACCATGAACTGCAGGGGTATCAGTAAACTGAATTAACTGTCTGGGAGGAGGCGTCAGCCAAAACTTCAGTGATAAAAGTTCAACAGCATTTGTAAAAACTATGAGGTGACTCAATGTAACGACCACGCTTCACATTGAAGAGTTTTGGTGACTATTAGCGACTGAAGGCGGTCTGGTCCTGGTCTCAACTGCTCAAAATCTCGTCTCTGTCTCATTACACTCTGGTCTTGGGCTTGACTTGGTCTCAGTTTAGTTGGTCTTTACTACAACACTGGAGCCCAGCTCTGGTTCTGGCATGACACCGCACCACCTCCTCCTCCTTCCAGTGGTCCAAAGCTTCTGTGCAACCAGTATAAACCAGCACAGTGTAAACCCCCCCGCCCCCCAGTCCGAGCAGCCCGGCTAACAAACTGAGCTAACATTAGCTAACAGCAGCTACAGTTTACTTCACTGTCCATCAGGAAACTCTGTAAATCACAGAGAGTCGAGGCGGAGCAGCCGCATGACATGATTCAGTAAAATACTACTTATCTACCCTGTAGTAATCAAAGTATCTACGACTGGCTCTACATTGACGAACTAAAATATGTGTACGTAGCTTGTAGTATTTCTACATTAGGTAAAGGATCTGAGTACTTCTTCCACTACTGCTAACCCTCACATCCACATGCTGATTGAAGAGCTCTAATTTTCTTTTAATAGAATAAAAACAGGTGAAAGGAAACGACACGTTTCTGCTGAGATACATCAACAAACTTCTATATTTAATTAGTTTAGTCAAATTATCTCCAACCTTTGACGGCTGGAGTTGAAAAATGGATTCACGAGTTTCCAGACTTAAATCTCTCCACAAGAAGCAAACAGAGAGTGATAGACAGACAGACAGAGAGTGAGAGAGAGAGAGAGAGAGAGAGAGAGAGCGGTGTGTTTCTTTTCTCAGTCTCAATGTTTTATTGAAGGGAGAGTCTAACTAGGTCAGCCTGTTCAAAACCAAGCTCGCTCTATCACTCTCTCCGTCTCTGTGTCCTCACTTCACTCCGCTGTCAGAGACGGAGAGACGAAGAAGTAGAAGAAGAAGAAGAAGGAGAAGGAGAGATCGTGGAGAGGTGGAGGAAAGAGGACGGGAACGAAGGGATGAGGGGAAAAAAGAGGGAGATAGATGAATGGGAAGGATAAAAACAGTCAGAGGGATGTGGGAATGAAAGGTGATGAGAACGGGGAGAGGAGAAAGCAATCAGTGGAAGAGGGGAAGGATTGGAGAGTGAAAGGAAGCAGGGGAACGAGGGAAGGATGGAGGCACGGAAAAAAAGAGGTTAAAAATGGAGAAATGGAAGGAAAAGATCAAGGGGAAGGAGGAAGGAGTGGATGAATGGAAGGATGAGGGAGGTAAATGATGAAGGATGGAAGTGAAAATTGAAGGTAAATGTAGGGGATGATGGACAGATGTTGAGAAAGGAAGTCAAAATGTGAAGGATGAAACAACCCATCCACAGACGCTCTCTGAAGTTAGAATTTCCCTCCATCTTCTTTGCTCACCAAAAATAAACCAACAAATCGCTGTTGGTGCAAATAAACTGCAGTTCCTCAAACGTCCACTTGAGGCTGGCTCCAGAAGTGAGTCTCCATAAGTCCCCATGTTCAAATGTCACAACTTCACAGCAGAAATAAACATGTTTACAGCCTGGTACAAAAAAACAGTTTTGGTCTCTGTAGCTAATTTCCCCGTTCATGACAACTGTACTGAGGGTGAATTTATATACAACTCACCTGTTCAGATTATATTAAGGCTTAAAGTTATGCAGGATTAAGAGCGTGGACGCTTTGATTGGCAGGTGGCTACAGGCGTCAGGTCTGCCGATGAGCCACGTCTTTGTCGATTTTCAGATTAGCGGGGAGACGGAAGAGGGAGGACTATCATCATGGCGGCGTCCAGAGCCACAGATTCTGAGCTTCAGAAACATCCGGTTGACATCACGCATACGCTGTCCATTCTTTATGCTGTCAGTGTGCCAATGCACACAAAAATACCTATTTGTGCATTTGGTTTCTTAAGTCGTAAGTCTCAGAGTCTCCTGTCAACATGCCTCGATGTGCCATGATCTGAGATGACCACGGTTACACTTTGATTAGGCTCAGTCACAAACAGAACACGGCTATGTCGACTACTTCATTAAGATTATAGGGGACCTTCATCATCATGGTTACTCACAAGAAACATGGTCCATCCACCCGTCCATCCTGTAACAGCATCATGATTCAGCCCTGGGACTTTGTCACTTGACCACAGTAAAGTGTTATTCTGGGGCACTGTCTGAGGCGACTGATGCTGGTGTGTGTCTCTCTGGGGAGAGAGAGAGAGAGAGAGAGAGAGGCTGCCTCTGTTTGCAGACTGTGCTCCATGCTGCTCTGTTCCAGCGACTAAAAAAGACCCTGAATGTGTTCTTCGATCTGCCAGAGACATGTGACCGCCCTACAGCTGCTGCACACACATTTGTTCTTCATCTTCATTTATGAATCTGTAGTTTGGTAAATGATGCGGTGTGATGAATTTGATGGTAGACGGTTTAACTGATGAATTAGAGCTGAAAAAAGACAAAACGAGTGTCGCACCGGGGGAGGATTCTTCACAATCAACAACCTGGAAGTTATTTTAATTAACGTGTGATTAATAATCTATTAAACTCCAGATTCAGCAGCACTAATACTCGGATACTACGACTAATAATAATAATAATAAAGTTACAGTCTAACTGCTTTGTTGCACCGAGACGAACAAAGGAAATTTCAACGTCTATACACACTTTGTTTCTGTGAGTGTGTGTGTGTGTGTGTGTGTGTGTGTGTGTGTGTGTGATCTGGTCTGCGGGCTAGAAAATCAAAACAACACCCAGAGACTCACTGCAGGGCTGCTGCCACACACACACACACACACACACACACACACACACACACACACACACAGTCTACATGCTTTGAATTAATTCAGAAAGAGAGAGAGAGAGAGAGAGAGAGAGAGAGAGAGAGTGGTAGAGAGAGGCAGGGAATGCATTGCCATCCTTGGAGAGCTTGCATGCGCGCTCCTCTCCTCCATCGGGCGCGTCGCCGCTGAGTTTGCGTGCGCGCCCCCCGAGAGAGGAAAAGAGAGAGAGAGAGAGAGAGAGAGAGAGAGAGGTAAACCTTCTTCTTCCTCTGCTGCTGCTGCAGTGTCTGATTCTCCCTCCACCATCTTCATCATCACCACCATCATCATCCTCTTCACCCTCCTGTCTGTGTGTCTGGGTCTCCCCCCTCCTCCTCCTCCTCCTCCCTCCCTCTCTGCTCCATCCAGTGAAGGCACGGCCAGATATCACGGCGACAAAAGAGAGAGAGAGAGGTGGAGAGACCTTGACACAGACTGAGAATAGAGAGAGAGAGAGAATGAGAGAGAGAGAGAGAGAGTGAAGGAGGCTGCAGACTTTCCGACCAGAGAGGAAGAGGAGAGGAGGAGGAGGAAGAAGAAGAAGAAGAGACAGACATAGAGGAGTCTCCATCTTCGCCATTTCAGTATGTTTGCCTTTCTTTCTTCTCTAATATTCCTCTGACACTCTTGCGCCTGTCTGACGCGCCGTATGCGCCTCTTTTTTTCCATCCGTGCGCCTTCACAGCTCCGGTCACCTCTACTGCTATCCCTGTTAATGTTCTCCGCTGTGTCAGTCATGCTTCTCGTTGTTCCACAGCTCAGTTTTGTTGACAAGTCTTCTGTGATGTTGCGTCTGTGGCGCTCTGTGTGCGCCTTTTTTTTTTTTTTGTGTGTGTGTGTGTGTGTGTGTGTGATGTTCCTCCAACACTCCTGTAGTGTGTCAGTCATGCTTGTGTTGTTTCACTGCTGTAATATGTTCATATTTTTAAATCATCCCGCTGCTGTCTGTGTGCCTTCACAGTGAGCTTATCCCTACAGTGACCTGTCGGTCTGTGGTGACCTTATGCCACCTTTTGATTATGTTTATGCTCACGTTTCATCATCACACTCATACATAATTTCCATATTATTACTTTGAGCCGCTCGCTCCTCTATATCATCCTCTGTAATGTTCCCACAGAGTGCTGTGAAGCCTGCATTGTTATGTATAGTAGCTATAGGATAGACCTTAATAGGATATGATAATCCAAGCCGGGGCTATTGTGTGTAATATTTTGTATTCCTACAGGGTGTCAGTGTTCACATAATATTGCTATAATGCCTCCACGGTTAGCTCAAGTGTGTCTGTGCCTCTAATTAGGGAGTCTGCAGTGACCTTATGGCACCTTTTTATTAAGTTTATCCTCCCTGTTTCCACTTAAATAACACACAGCGTCTTTAGAAGCGTCTTAGCTTTAATAGCCTTGAAGTATTTAACTGATCTGACCGTTAAGTCTTGTAAAAAAAAAAAAAATGCGTAAATTAACATAAGTTTAGTTGAAGTGACACTTGACTAAAGTAGCAGGACTGAAATAAATAAATAATAGCGAGTTATTGCTGCTTTGTTTTGGTGTAAATGTGATCGAAATACATTAAGAATGTGCAAAACAACTGCGAAAAGCCAGACTGTGATGTTACATAGATGAAAACCTGGAATACATCCAGTCCAATCATCATGAACAGCAAGTTAATGTCACTAAAGGGGTCCTGAGGATTATAATATGTTCTCTATAGCAGCCTACAGTGACCTTAATATATCCAAGTGAAGTCTTCTAAATATTTGTGTTGGGATTAGAGCGTCAGACTTTCAGTTTATTAATTTAATAGCTGCATTTGTTACAGAGCTCCTGATTATTGTTGCAGTGATCTGGAGGCTCAGAGTTAAACACCGAAGACTGATTCAGAGTCAGAAGAGTTTACTGAAGGAGTCTTTAAACTTTCTGATGTTTACCTGTAAATAGAGAGCGATGGAGGGACGTGAAGAGGGATAAGAGTCTGCAGTTTTATTATTTAGCGGCACAAAACAAACTACGTATGCGGAACAAGTATGGAAAAGTACATTTACGTTATATTTGTTAATTTAGGGGATGCTTTTGTACAAATGAGGTACGACCAAAGCCACAGAAGAAGTGCCTATCATCAGAATAATAAATATATTTTTATAATCATGAATTAATTTCTCAAATAAAAAAAGTAAAAATGCATTTTGTCCCTTAAAGCTGCACTAATCAATGCTATTATATTACAGTGTATACGAGCTCTTGAGGACGTTTTAGCGCCTTTCAGCTCGTCGTTTTGGTCTTTTTGGATTCATAACTTTATTGCTGTTGTTGTTTACTGTGTCATTTTCAGCTACAGGGCAGCTGATTCACTACCTGACAGTGTTAGCAATGACCTGCTGGAAGCAGTGTAACCTTTAGCTTATATTAGAGAGTAATTATTGGATTTATATTCACGATGTGAACACAAACACAGCTCCAAATTATTGTTAATGTTGCTCGGCATCTGCTGGATCTGTAAATAAGTTTTAAATCGTGCTGATTTTACAGGATGTTCTGCTGCCCCCAAGTGGCCAAACAATTAATGCTGCTGAGAAAGATGATTTAAAACTTATCAAACAGTTTTCGTCCAGTGGCAACCGGTTTGTTAGTTTGTTTGCCAGTTATCCTGACTGTGTGACCTCTGACCCTTGTTGGTTTTGGAGCTAACAATCGTTTTTGCTGGTGGGATGGAGACGAGGTCGCGACAGGACAAAACCCAGATCTGGTTTGCTCCGTGTGGCTCCAGTAGACGGTTGTTTTGCCACGTGAACGCTGAGATCAGGTGGAAACGATGAAAGAAAGTCCTTTACTTCCTGTCTGCTCTCTGCAGAAACCAGAGTTGGTGATCACTCATAACTGCAGAACCAAATAAATCTTCCTCCTCTCTGCAGCCTAACACCACCTATGTGTGTGTGTGTGTGTGTGTGTGTGACAGAGCATGTTAAACACAGGCTCAGCTTACAGTTGACCAGTCATACCAGACTGCTGGTCACACCTGTAGGTCTGTTCACATCATAGCCCGTCACAGACCAGCACCAGAGATCTCTGTGATGTGCTTTAGTTTAAAGTTCTCTTTATTTGGGTGTTTCGGTATATTTTTGTAATCTTAGCTGTCATTCCTCATCGTTATGATTATTCACCAGCTTAATTACCACGATCTGAACGCAGCTTTTACGACAAAGTCCAGGGACCCGTTTCATCACGTTTACAAAATATGCACGCCGGGATTTACAACACGAGATAGTTTCCTCTCACTCAATCTGGCACGTTAAACGAATTAAAACCAAACCCCACGCTTGCCACCCATGCACGAGCGTGACAGCTTTTGTAGGACTTTTAGTGTATCTGCTCAGGCGACACTACAATGGCTGCCCAACTGGCTCAATAGGCAGCTTCGTCTGAATGTCATCCCTGCTTATGTGGCTGCACCAGTCTTACAAAATAGCCACAAATTAGCAGCTAATTAACAACTTTTGCATGCATGAGTCGTGTCTCTTGACCCGTCTTAGAAAGCAGAACAAGTTTCACATGAAATAACTCAACCTGTACCCTTCACCATGATTCAGACTTGTGTCTTGGTGAAGTGTAAAGCTGGGCAGACATGGTATGTTTTCTGTATGTCTGTAAAAAATCGATGTTTTAACTCGCACTGCACATTTGGTGTTGGCAGTGGTCAATGTTTCTGAGCTTCCGGTGTAGTCAATGGATATCCGGAAGACTTCCTCTGCAGTCCGATTGGCAGCTTGATGTGGGAGAATGGCGCGAAAGACACATTTATGCTAAGCTCTATAAACAGATGTCTGCATCTGAATGCAGATAACTTTAAATAAAGCAAATAAAAATGCCATAAATTGTCATCAAACGATAGCCGATGGATTCTGAGATTGCATTTCGGCCAATGTCAATCTTTTGGTCTCCACACGGACTGCTCAACGTGATCAGCCAATACTGACGCTTCGAGTGCCTACAGACTCTGCATATGCAGATATCAGTTTATAGATTATGAATCAGACTGGATATGACGTGTATAACTTGTCCAGTAAAGTTTATTCAAACCTTATCTTTAATGTTTAAAGAAAGAAAGGCAGCATTATTTCCTGCAGTCCTGCTGTGATCGGAAATAAAAAAACATGGAGACAGAAAAAAACAAGAAACTGTTCTGTAGCAAAGTTCAGTTTCATATCAAAGATACAGTTTTAGCCACCACAACATGTAAAATACTCCTCCGGTAATATTAAAACAAGTTCACCGCAGTTTAAAACAGATCTTTTGACAGCAGCCACGAGGGAAATCCCACCGTGAAGCTGCTCAAACTGCAGACGATCGACCAAAAAAATTCTAACATTTCAGAAATCCATCTGATCGTCTGCGAGCCAGACCCCGCTGATCGCTCGGGTGATTTAATCAGCCGTCGTGACCTCAAACTGCACCTCAAACGACAACCTATCTGGCAGAAATTGGGCCCAGGTTCTAAAATTAGTCTGGAGCGACCAATTCAAGGCTAAGATTTGTCAGTGTCTGCCAGACGTTACGGAAATAAAACCCGAGTCCAACCCAAGCGAGAAAAGTAACTCCAGCTCTCATGAGACATTGACACGAGACTGACATAGAAAATCAGCATCACATTTGTCTGAAAGGGGTTCAACAGACTGTGTTCCTCCATGATGGAGGTTCAGCTGGTTACTGTCGAGGCGGCGATCAAACTGTCAAGTCAAACCGCCGAGACCTCATCTGAACTACCTGTCTGCCTGCCTGCCTGCCTGTCTGTCTGTCTGTCTGTCTGTGGTTTATTAAATCTGAGCTGCTGCCAAGACACCCATCAATCTGATTAACTCATTCTGATCAATGGAGGTCAGCACACACTCTCACACACACACACACACATGCATACAGCAGAGAAGGCATCATCCACTTTCTATTCTGGAGCTCCGAATGACTCATAGTGTAAAAACACACACACACACACACACTCTGTGCACACATTTTTAATGATTCACCGAGGGTGGATCCTGTTCTTCATGAAGTGTGCGTGTTGAAAATCATTCATGTAAATGGCAGCAGACAGCTGTGGAATCCACTTTAGAGGCTAAAACTTTTTGAATCCGCTGCACGTGCTAGGACCTCTGACCTTTGACCTCCCCGCCGGTCGGGTACCTGAACCGTCTCTTCCTCCTGTCGATGTGGACTGATAGTCTGGAGTCTGGATATCTGCAGAATCACCCCCTCGAACCGGCTCAACGTTTTCCATTGAAACGCTAATTCAAGCGGGAGTAACGATCGCGGGCCTCTGTTGCCAATGACGACCTGCCTTGTCTGCTTGTTACAGATCATTAACACTTCACTCAGTGACCACATCCACCTCTCGACCTGTCAATCACACCCCCTCCCCTCTGCTCCGCGCTGACAGAGGTGAAAGAAGGAGGCCGTGAAAAATGTCTCTTTGATTGAGACTAGGCATGTTAACTGGCGGTTACAGTGAGAAGCATCGTCGCTATTAAATCACACTTTTATTTTAAAGCAATGTTTAATTTAAAGTTTCACTTTGCTTCGCTGCAGTGCAGCAAGATGACTGTAGAAGGTGGGGTGAACTACTGGAGCCACAATAACCAGCTGAGAATTCAGTTTGTGACATAGAGAACACAAAATGTAATAAATAAAATAGTTATCATGGAAGTAATTGAGTAAATCAGTGAGTAAGTAAGAAAAGTATCCTAGTGCTCTGGTGTATCTGGAACATTCTTCCCGATTTTAAAGAGGAGAAAAGGCCGGGTTATCCGGGTGGTTACTCCACCCGGGCATTTTGTTCTCAGGATTGTCCATCATTCATTGCATCACACTAACTTTCAGTTAAACTCTGTCACTAATGACGACACAATATCAGTTTGATAACAGACATCAGGAATGAAAATGGCCTCGCAACGTTCCGACAGAAAGATGGCTGAGTCCGAATTTTTCCACCTTCTCTCGCCGAGTTTGACAGACTTCACAACGTGTACGGTGACGTTGACCGGTAGGAGCTCTCCAACTAGTAAACATGACAAAGAGGAGCGATGTGCTGCGAGGTGGAAGTGTGACACAGAGGAAAGGTCACAGGCGTTTTCAGTTGAAGACAGTCAACATCATACACGTCGCGTCGTACGCGTTTTCCGTTTACGTTGTTGCTACTGGAAGTCGGTCGCTTGCACCTCTTTCCTGCTTGAAAGATTTTTTTTTGTCACAACACCGAGTTTAACAACAAAATGCATGTTGTAGTCTCTTTATGTTGCACAAGAAAATCTATTATTTATGGTGTGATGTGAGGAGGATAAGCTGAGGAAAGAAGCTGCTCTGTAGTCTGGTGGTATGGCAGTGGATACTCCTGTATTGCTTGCCAGACAGTAACAGGCTGCAGCTGGAATAGGTGTTGTCTCCTTTGGGCTGTGTGCAGACAGCTCATCCCATCGATATCATCAACGGTGGTTTTAATCACCTGCTGCAGAGCCCTCCTGTCCTGGGCCATGCACAAAGAATGCTAATTCATAAAGTTTGTATTGGTCAACGCTTCAACAAAATCTGTGCAGATTTCCTCTTTGTGTTCTGGACTTTCCTTTGGGAAGACACCGTGGCAGGGGAGTTGCAGTATGTTGATGCCTTGTGATGAATTGCTAAAAGATAGTTCGAACTACAGCTCTCGTCTATGACACAGCACAACACAGAGTAAGAGGGGGTGGCTGCTGTGGCTCAGGACGTAGAGCGGGTAGTCCACTAATCAGGTGATCGGTGGTTCGATCCCGAGCTTCTCCAGTCTGCATGTCAAAGTGTCCTCGGGCAACATACTGAACCCCAAATTGCTCCATGTAAGTCGCCCTGGATAAAAGCGTCAGCTAAATGACTAAATTTTTATATGCTAATTTCAAAATAAAGTTCCCTGGAGTCGTCAAAATGAAATCATCCATGTTCAGTCTATTATTTTGTGCCACTAATTACAGCTTCCTGCAGGCCTATTATACGACCTGTTATAGTTGCACAGCATGTAAAGATACTGACTTCAGTAATAATCAACAGCCTTGATGTTTCACAGATTGCTAACAGGAACTACTTTTGTCCTTGGCTACCTTTTTAATATTCTGCGGCCTTCAACCAGGTGGCTTTTTTTTTTTTTTTTTTACTGCAGTCATCTGACAACAGGAACAGCTGGATTTGGTCATCAGGAAAAGTAAAACTCAATGTGAAACTGGCACAGCAGCCTGCAGACATTTAATACTGTGACTGTGTGTGCAGATACTCACAGTAGATGAGTTCCCGCTATGAGGTGAATATCCTCTGACAGAAGATAGTCCGAGGGCTGAAGAGGACTTTATCTGTTCTGAAGTGCTGACATGACACCACGGACCTGGTCATCGAGCTGTGGGGGGAACAGGCCGGCGGTGCGTTTGTGTCCAGGCGTGAAATATTCACATAGCCACATTTACAGGGTTTAGGGGGTGAAACATGAAGTGTAACAAGGTTTATTATGGTCAGTAAACCCTGCAGGGGTATCAGGGAAGTTCACGGGTGGAGTGGGCACATCTATTGAAAGTGTAAATGTAAATGCAGGCATCTCAAAAAGATGAAAACAGGTAAGGCAAAAGTAAATCTCCATTTTCGAAGCCCACAAACAAACACAGAAATAAAAAAATGGATTCTTTTTTTTTCAAGAATTAAACAGAAAACAAATAAATCGACCACCGTGCTTTGAAATCCAACAAACACACAAAAATGACGCTGTGGAGTTGGTTATAATAAACAACATTAAAAAAAAAAAAAGAGGAGAAAAACAAGTGCAGGAATGTAATTTACTATGCTAATGTCGAATTCCCATACGCGTTCATTGTTATTCAACATGCAGCGTTCAGATGTCTGAATTCGGCTCTGATCCTATCTGCAAATCACAGTCAGCTGCTGCTGCTCGGGCTCTCTCTGTGATTGGTCAGAGGTTAATTGATGCGGCTAATCACCCGATCAGTCCAGTCTCCATGGAAACCAGGAGTGGGGCTGATATACAGGAGGGAGTTGGGGCCATCACACACACACACACACACACACACAAGCTGAGCTGCTGCTGCTTTTTTTTTTTATTTATTTATTTGTGTGTTTGTGTGTGTGTGTTTGAGTGTGTGTGTGTTTTTACACCACTAACTGTACAAACTGTACTGCGGAGCAGTTTGTACATCAGTCACAGTGAAATACATTAAAGGACCTTTATATTAAGCTAAAATGCTGCATATATACAGTATTTATATTTATTTATAGTAGTATTGATGTTATATTAGTATATAATGTTTATTTCCAGTGGTCAATACAGTATAAAAATACTAATTTACTGTACCAGTAATAGTCATGTTCACATTTAAGTTACATTAATGTTCTTTATTTGAGATAATTTAAATGACTTTACATGTATGTCTTTGGTAGTTTAATCTATATTAATGCATTGTATTTTATAGTTTTGAATCAAACATCCTAATCTGCAAAGTACACACTGTAGCTGTCAGACAAATGTAGAAGTACCCTAAAGCAGCACGTTGTTGGTCTCCATCCATGTATGCAGTACATCATGCTGTTTAGACACTGAGGCCGAGTCAGGCTGAGTTGGTCTACAATGACAGTGGACAGTACAGCGTCGCGTTAACCTTTCGGTTAGCAGCCAGCTGTCTCAGATCCGAGCATTGTAATGATCGTTCATCAAAACTGATGCACCTTCCAACTGTTAATAACCTCTGATCGCTATGGTTACTGTTTGATTGGATTTAAGCACAAAAACTTTATTAGTTTATTAGATTAAGAAAGGATCGTGGTGGTTGAAAGAAACCAACGTTGACTGTTGATTTGAACAGCGGTTTTATGGCACCAATAAAGAATTTTTGCTACCGCCTTTAATTAACTTAATGGCTTGTGTTAGTGTTTTTGTGTTTTATGTGTTCTACAGTAAGTAGAAAAAAGTACCTATATTTACTAGACATGCACAGAAAACAAGCACTATGACAATGCTAACATGCTGATGTTCAGCAGGTAAAATGTTCACTATGTTCACCACACAGGCTGCATGAAACATGTACGTAGTGTCTGTGACGTCGCCCACAGGTTTCTGAAGAGCTGTTGTCAAGCCCATGAGTGTTTCTGCTCTGGCTGCTGCAATTTTGGCAGCCCTGGCTCCACCGCCTCTTGGCTAATCCAAAAATGGACAAAGACACAGAGCGTGGGTAGGCTGAATGACGCCTGGTTGCTCGCACAAGTCACCTAAGGGCGGTAATGGCACCTCATTGAAAGCGACCATGGTCTTAATTAATAACTCTGCCTCAGTACAGTTGTCATGAACGGGGAAATTAGCTACAGAGACCAAAAACTGTTTTTTGTACCAGGCTGTAAACATGTTTATTTCTGCTGTGAAGTTGGACATTTGAACATGGGGACTTATGGAGACTCACTTCTGGAGCCAGCCTCAAATTCAAGACTTTCAAGGAATTGCAGTTTTTGGTACCTCCAGGTTGGTTTCACTTTACAGCCACGGAGCTTGGTGCTCGGTTCTGATATCTGACAGATAGATAGGTAGATCTGTTGCCACAGTCTGTACATAGCCTCACGTGAACACAATAATATATTAAACACCATAACACAAGCACAAAAAAAATAAACATCCAATACAGCACACATGATTTTCCACCCATGTCCCATCCCTATAGCTCTCAGCACATGGCGGTTACCGGGGTGTTGTTGTAGCATGCCTGTTTACAGGCCAGGTACCTGTATCTGCAACCAGATGGGAGCAGTATGAAGCCAATTATGAATGTCTGTACCAAAATTTGATCCCAATCTAGTCAGATGTTTCACCAGATAGGTGAAAGTTTTGGCGTGGCTAAACGTAGGCACTGTGCATGTAAGCAGTTCATGTCCAGAACAACACAAGCTCTCCCCGTTGACGTACAGACAGAGAAGAGCAGACAGACCTGAAGCAGCACTGCAGCTCTCTCTCTCTCTCTGTTCAGTTGTGTTGTTTAGTTTGTGCACTGCAGCGTCACATCACACACCAGGTGTTTCTGTTTGTTGGGTTTGATAAAAGTGCTCCGCTGTAATAAAACACTGAGCTGCTGTCGAGCTTCGTCGCAAACATACACCTCACCTGGCTGCCGTGTGTCTGCGTGCGTGTGCTTTGTTTGGGCTCACAAACATTTGCCCGTGAGTGTTTGTGTTTGTATGTGTGTGTGCTGCCGACTCTTCAGGCCTTGAATCTGGAACATTTTTATAGAGGCCTTAAAATGTGACATTCCCAAACGCAAAGTAAAATTTCTATACAAATATTTTCTCTTAATTGGCTGGGAATTACTTTATCGACTAGATTTTAGGCGGAGCTGCCATCACTGTGGGGACATCTTGCTTGTACACCTGTACAATAATGCAACAGTTTCACTTTTGAAGGCACTTTTGTGCAAGAAATGTGTCTTTACGCCTCGCTACATCCTCTTATATTGTCATAGAAATGCTGCTGCTTTTATTTAGACCAGTGTTAATGGATGCAGAGATGTCTTTTCTCCTGCAAATCACCAAAACTCAGTGCAGTAATGATTCAAACGTGCAATACTCTGACATGAATACTGCATTTATACCATTCACTTTAACTGATATTCTTATTTATACATTTCTTGCATTTAACATATTCATAGATTCCCATTTCTCAGCAGTTAGTTATTTACAATGTTGTATAATGTAGTATATATATATTTATATATATATTGTAGTAAAATGCACATATTTTTACATACTTCTTTGTATTTTAATTTCTCTTTGTTTAGATAGATTTCTGTTTTAGAATAGGAGCAATAGCGTAACCCAGTTCCCCCTCTGCGTATCAATAAAGCATTTCTTATTTTGAAAACCGTCTTTAACAAGCTGCTCTAACGGTTAACACAAAGAGGTCTCTGCACTGTGAAGTCATTTTCATTTAAAATTCATGCCAAAATTCTCCGAGCTGCTCTGTCCAAAACCACTGCATAGTTAATGTCATGCTTCCAGGCCACAAACGAGTGTTTCACCTTCTCTGTTCTATTCATTAAAACAGTGTTATCTGATTACAATACAAGGTAATCAAGCATCGAACAACTGAAGGACTCTAATTAAGAAAAGTCATCTTGGATAAAGAGCTAAATTACTAGACATCACTTTCACGGCCATCAGATAAAAGAGGGTTAAACCAATAGAAGAAAAATCAAATACTGAAACGCAGTCTGATAAAAGTATTTTTCCAGGCGCGTATCGACATACAGCAGGTCTGCTCATAAGCAATTTAACCACCGTTCTCAACGAGTACTGAAGTTATATTAAACTACAGGTAACTATAGCAACAGCGCTGATGCTTTAGTGGTGAACTGACTGGTGAAATTTGCCTAAAACATGGAGGAGCATTTCAACACAGGATCTCTTTGTTCTTTTGATGAGTGACCACGCGGTATAATACTCCCGGCTTGGTCATTATTTGTTGTACACTTGAACATCATTGCTCACTTAATAGTTTCCCCGAGCACATTATGTCATTAAATGATCAGTCAGAGCAATAAGAGAGCATTGGTGCGAGGTTTGGTGTTGACTTTGACCTGCAGGGGGCGCTTCATCTGTTGAAGTGGAACAGTATCAGGCTGTGTTCAGAGAAAAAAGTGTATTTCTAAGGCAAAGTGGGTGAGCCTACAGTATACATGTCTGTGTGTGTGTATGTGATTGTATAAGTACTTGTATGTGTGTGTGTAAGTGTGTGTGAGTGTGTGTGAGTGTATATTCATGTGTGTGTGTCTTAGTATAGAGCTCTGCATCATATTGTACCAGACAGGCAGAGTGTCGGACTGAATACTAAACAGCAGGAAGCTCCTCTACACACAGCGCCAGTCCAGCCATATAGGACACTGTGACACACACACACACACACACACACACATACTGAGCACTCCAGTATGTTTTTTCTAAATCTTTTGCTTCAATAAATCAGGTTAGTCTTCCACAAAACCGAAATAAATGATGGAAAAACTAATGAGGAGCATAATATTATTACATTACTATTCATTACTACTATACATAATGATATTGTACATCATTATACATAGATGTGTGCACCCACGCACATATGGTTGTACCTTTTATACTTGCAAGGACTCTCACTGATTTCAAGTTTTAACCCTTTGAAGAAATGAAGACAAAATGTCCCCATTTTCAAAAAATGTCCCGACCTTCTAAAAATGTCCTGACTTTCCAGAAATATCCTGACTTTTCAAAAAGGTCCTGATTTTCCAAAAATATCCTGACTTTACAAGAAGGTTCTCACTTACCAAAAATATCCTCGCTTTCCATGAATGTACCCACATTTAAAAAATGTTTTTCACTTATTTTCTCTAAACTTCGTCACTTTTTTCAAAAATGCTATTGCCCTCCCAAAAATGTTCTTAAAGGCATCAATATATAAAAGTTCTGACTTTCCAAAAATGCCACGATAATTCAAAAAGTGATCATTTTACATAAACATCCTGACTTTCCAAAAATGTCATTCCCTTATGAAAATGCCCTCACTCCAAAAATGTTCTCACTTACCCAAAATGGCATTAAGGCCCTCCCAAAAAGTATTGACTTTCCATAAATGTTCTGACCTTCCTTCCAAAAATGTCTTCACTTTCCAAAAATATTATGATATCTGGACTTTTCAAAAATATCCTCATTTTTTACTAATTTCCATTAAACAAACAAAAAAAATGTCCTGACCTTCCAAAAATATCATGTCCTCACTTCAAGAAGGTCTTCAGTTTTACAAAATATTCTGGCTTTCCAAAAACTATCTACTGAATTAAAAAAGTGTTGTCTTTCCATGAATATTCTGACTTTCAAAGAATTCCCTCACTTGTTCTGTCCTGCACCCCAAAATCTACATTATACCGTTCTTACAAAAGTGTCTTCACTTTCCAAAAATGTCTGCAAAATTCAAAAAGTTCCTTTAATGTCCCGACAATCCAAAATGTCCTCTTTCTCAAGCTCTAAAATCTTACATTGGTCCTCACAAAGATAGAAGTACAAGAACAGAAGGACACACACGAAGAGGCAGAATAAGGACACAGCCTATGGAAACACATTCATGAAGACACACACACACACACTGAGGCACACAAGAACATGCATGGACACACTGCGGCACACACACACACACCCATTAGTGTGTGCAGCCCACTCAGTCATATAGTTTCCAGGGAGGTGGAGGATTTTTTTTTTCAGATGATCTCTTCGTGGTGGAGGGAGGGAAGACTATGTTTGATGTAGGATGCGTTGGAGCACGCTCAGTGGAGTGGCGGCCTTAGATGCACTCGGCCTCGGTATGCTGTGGCACCGTAATGGGAGTAGGCTGAGAGTTCAGGCGAGGCTGTCCAGAATTTACATTTATATTAAAGCTGCAAACCCCCCGAGCTGCACTGCAGCTGAGGAGAGAGGAGCATGCAGAGCTGCTGTGTTCACATCTTCATCATCAAACTGTTGTCTGTTTTGTTGCTGTTTGCATTGAAATGCTCCCAATGAGATCTCATGTTCTGCTCTAATAAAACCGCCCAAAGTGAGATTTCTGTGTTATTTAAAATGTGGAATACTAAATCTGTGATCAAGGGACCAAAAGTTTGGCATCAGAAGTGTTCTGATTTTGTTTTTTGTAGTCTGAGCAGTATTGACCAATCATGTTTGAGTGGGATTTAGTTGTATTTAGGTAAAACAAGACAGGCTGCATGCATCGGCTGAAATGCAGTCTCAGAACCCAATAGCTGTTTTATGACATCAATTTTTCTTTCTGTTTATAGAGATGAGCTGAAATTTGTCTTTCTCATCATTCCCACATATTAAGTTGCTTATTGGACTACAGAGGAAGTCTTGACCTGGTTATTTGTTATCTGTTTTCGAGATATTTGCTGGCTCGTCCCAAAACATTGGCCGTTGCCCCCAAAAGGTTAAATTATTGCTGCAAGATAGCCTATGGGTTACGGGATGACGTCGGTGTTGAACACGTCGGTGTTCTAATAAGTCAAAGCTCTGGCAGTATTTTTCCCTACAGGCTTTCAATTAAAGATCTATACAGTATACTAACCGTGACCGTAACCATGAATTCGCTGCCACATATTTGTTGAGGAAGCCAGTCAGGAGCTGTAGCAAATTCAGAACACTTCATTGTTGGGATGAAAACACCAGATCAGATTGTTGAATTGATCTAGAATTGAATCTGAAACTTAACTGTCAAGTTTAGACAAACCACTGCCTGCTCGCCTGGCACCAGTTCTGGTGCCCATTCCCAGCTGAGTCCCACCTGAAAACCTCCTGCTCGTGGTGGTCCGAAGCTCCTGTGCTTTGAGAGAAATTAAAAGAATAAAAACAGATAGCAGATATAAATAAATATTAGAGGAACATGTTAATGCAAGGGGTTGTAATAATGAGTTTATGGTTCACTTCTGAATTTGATTTAATGGTAGTCAATGGCGACTATACTCTTCGAGATCTCTGGTGTATCGTACCTAAACGCTGCTTCCTCTGACATTCTTCAAGAGTTTTCGTTTCTATGCACACACAGAGTTATTTTAATCTTTTGTACCGATAATTCAACTAGGAAAAAAATCACGTTCCTCCAAGCCTTTGAGATCTTTAGCTGCCATTCAACTAAAACAATGTGTAGAAAATTACTTCATACTTTCAGAAACCTTGATCAGCCTGCTTTTCAAATCTGTTAATATTGGTGTCCATATTGAAACTTATTGTTTTTGTTGGAGTGTTTACAGCATTTTAAATTCCTCAAATGAAATTCAGTTCACAGGTTGAGATGTTCAGATGAATGGATTGTCCTAATGTATGACTGTAGTTATGTCCGTTGAGACAATAATACCAATTATTGTGATTCATCTTTACCCTCTGCTGAAACGAAAGCGCTGCCTGTTAGCCATCGTAAATTTCAAACCTTGTGTTCACGCCTGGTGTAGTAAGAAGCTGTCTTGCCTTTGAAGCAACTCATTCTTTCAGGATTATGATAAACGCTATAAAACACTTCTTTTATCCATGTTGTTGGCCTTGTTATGGGTCATTTGCTGGCTATGCTTGTAGGTCACTGAAATGTTTTCAGCAGTGAATCTGTAAAAACCTCTCCAGAGAAGAATCTAATTGACTGAATGAATTAAATGTTATGCTGTAGGTTACTGAAATCGTTTTAGCAGTGAATGTGTGCAACCTCTCCAGAGAAACACCTAATAGACTGAATGAATTAAATTAAATTTCACATTTGAAAATAGTCAGTAAAAGTGTGTGGCATTTGGCAGGAGCCTCTCAAGTGTTGAAATGTCATTAGAATATTTTAATTATACTTTTCACAGAGAAGGAGAGGTCACCATTAAGTGTCTGTCAGCTGTTTACAGGTTTGATTACTGCAACAGGAATCTGACATCCTGCAGAACTGAGACGTTACTGTGTTTTTGTTTTTGCAGATCATGACTCTGGAAGACGGCTTCTGAAATTCTGTTTGGTAATAAAGACTCTTCAGCTACATGACCAGTGCTACACCAAGCTCTGACCAGGTGGGTACACTGTCACAACCAGCTGGTGTTTTTGCCAGAATGCATAAGTCACACTTTGTTTGTTTTGCATAATTTCCATGTGTTGTTGTGAAATCGGAACAATGAGAGAAATAACCTTAAATGAAATGCAGAGAGAGCAACAACAACAATTTCTGAAGAATCCCGAAAACGTGTTCTTGCTGTTAAGCGTGTGTCTCAAGAATCAATCACAAGTTAGCCTTTTATCTAAGTGGAGATTGGTTGCCACACAAAGTAATTCGTATGCCGAGATGAGTTGTTACTACCACAGGAAGTGCAGGTGTAACTGTTGTGTAGCTAACGGAATCCACAAAGCTGACGTTAGCTTGCTGATCAACGACCTACGTAAAGCAAACAGTAAGAAATATGGAATATGGTCAACACGTGTGACCTGACATGATGAAATGATGATTAATAACGATGGAAACTGCGAACAATTTCACATATTTTACAAAAACATACCTTGCATGACCAAATAACGTTAGCTAAATTAGCTAAACGGACTCATTCTAAACCGTATGAAACCATACGGTAACTATGGAACAAACTTATTTCATATGCATTTATAAATAAGATGAATAAGTAATGCTTATTTATTAGATTAGATTAGATTCAACTTTATTGTCATTGAACAAAGTAACTGGTACTTAGACAACGAAATGCTGTGTAGAGTATGTACATATGAACAGGATATATAAATATAGTGCAGATTTCAATATGCTATAGGATATATACAGTAGGTCAATATGTTATAAAGGGTTGGCAGTTAAGTTTAATATATTGTTTGAATTTATTTTTGGCAGTTATGTAATAGCTTGCGATGCCATGGCTTAATTGTACTTTTAATTAAGTTTGTTTAGTAAATCACTTCTTTGAAACTTTACACACAAACATTGGTCAGACATGGAAGAACTGTTGTTGCCCAGTCCTGTTGGTGCTACCTTGTATTTTTAAAGTGGTAGATATGTACATTGCTTGTTACGTTTCTAGTAGATGGATTCTAATTAGTTGCTAAGGTTTTACAAATCTTTCTTATGTGGGAGTTGGTGGATTGCTAAGTCGTTGCTAAGGTGTTAGCAGTGTTTAGACGTAGGTGCTACTGCCCCTAAAGTCCTTATAAAGTCATAGCCTACCACCACTTAGCAACCATCTGCTGTTTAAAGTAGTGCTATCTAGCTCGTTGCTAAGTGGTTAAGGTGTTATTGATTGGTAAAATTTCCAAGGTAGCTAGTCAGTGAAGGTGCTACTTGCAGTTCACTGGGTTCAGCGTTGCTGTTGCGTTTCCAAGTACGGTTGCAATAGGCAGTTCCTTTGTGCAGAGGAAACACACCTAATTATGTGGATACTTAATTATAACACAACATGCTTTCTTTCTGCTTTTCCAGTCTCAGACTGTTGACTTGTGTTTTCCTCCTCAGATGGAGGTGAATGTGGTTAAAAAACGCCATCGCACACGATCCAAAGGAGTCAGAGGTACGAGTCTGTCTTGCTTCCTATCTGTCTTTTCATAGCCTTCTTCGAGACCTCTGAATCACTGAAAAAAACATGCTAATTAAGGCAGCCTGGCTACAGTATGAAGCCTGCATACAGTAGATGTGTTAATTATTGTTGGCTGGCTGTAGATTGTTAAAGTTATAACATTAATCTTTTTGTTCTGTCTCCGTCTGAAGTTGCCGTGGAAGCAGTAACACAAGAGTTATTTAGGTAAGTAAATCTCTGCTCATCCACACTTCAAAATACATTCACCTTGCATTCATTAAGATAAAATAATATTGAGAGATATTTTCCTGTAATTAAGTCTCATAATTATGAGTCATATAATTCGTGCCATGTGGGCCCACCACGGTTGGTGTAATGTGTTGGCAGTCATGTGACTCCAGCGCTCTGCTTGGCAATGATGGAGAAGCTTTGGAGGTGACTTGTCCCTTGATCAAGGTAATACACATTGGGGGCAGTGTAGACTTGCTAATTTAGTAACCAAACAACATCTAGGAATCACCCCAACCCCATTATTTAGGTCTTGAACCTTCCTCACATACCAAATGTGTATTCTTGCCCTTTTATCTGTCTGGCTCCAACTTCCAGACCCATGTAAGTGTCTACCACCTCCTTTCCCTCTACCCTTGTTGCCCAATCCTTTCCCTTACCTTCCCCACCTTTTGCTTCATCCCCATTTACATATTGTGTAACCATGGCCGCTTTCTGTATAAAAGAGTTTCTCTTCATTTGCTCCTGGTCAACTCACTGGCTCAGACACCCTCTGTGACCGTCGGTTCACCAGTGTGCCGACATGATTCTTAATAAACACACCACCACAGCAAACATCTCAACTGGACTCGATGGTTTCTTCGACACCAGGAATGACTGTACTTGTCATGTTCTTGACATAACATTAAAAGATGATGTTACCCTGGTGGTGCTAAGAGGTGGAGGAAGTACTTAGATCCCGAAAGTACCAATACTGAAAAATGAATTGACTCCAAAGTATCAAAGAAAAATATGGCTTCGAGGGGCCATTTTTTTTCTGAATCATGAGTGGAAGAAGAAGAATGAGTAGCCTAAGTATAGCCACCTACTACAAGACTGGCCCAGAATTACATGCTTGCTTTTTGCAGGATGATAAAGACCTGTTGAGTCCTTCAGTGCAGCTGAGTATGAGACTATGAAGCAGCTGGACTGAGAGTCCTTATATTCAAGTTTGAAACCACAAAAGCATAAATAAGTCATGTTAATGTGTTACACGTACTCGTCAAGAACATGTATAAGTACTAATATAATTATATGTATAGCCTCCACACCTACACCTCTGGTCCATGATTACATGTTTGCTTTTTGAAGGATGATAGAGGACCGTTAAATGATACTGTTGTTGCTTTTACACCAGGATAGTCCGGTGGTGACTTTGGTTCGATTGGGCGGAGAATGCCAAAGAATTTCACACTTTCATTTGGTTTGGTTCACTTTCACACTGCACTTTTGAAAGCGGACCAAACCGCCTGGACAACGTCATGTAGTTACAACAGCTGCTCGTTTGGAGGCGGTATTGCGCAGAACAAGCACCAAGAAGAAGAAAACCCAGCACATTGATTGGCTTTCTGACCTTTGGTTCACTGGATAGTCCGTTTGCTTTCTTTGGTTCATTTGCAAGTGGACCGAGAGCCACATTTTCAGGCGGACCAGGGTTTGGAAGAGCTTTCACACCTGACCAAATGAACCGGACTATCCGAGGAAACGAACTCTGGTCCGTTTAAAGCAGACCGAACAGCGCTGGTGTGAAAGCGCCCTTAGAAGCAGTTGGACTGAGAGTCCTTACATCCAAGTTTGAAACCACAAAATTCGTAAAGCTGGTAGGTGGGTAGATTTGGTGCCTTGGTGACACTGGATTTTTGAGGGAGCTGATCTCGAGGCAAAGCGAACAGATGGATGTTCTAACTCTGAGGATATCAGCGGTCAGTGGCATGTCAAACTAATCTGACCGGTAATTCATTAAACTTTGATGACTTACTACATTTTGTGTCCTGGCTGGAGAAACCCACCAGCAGCTGCTGACATTAAATGCTGAATATGACTAGTACCTATGTGTGTGTGTGTGTGTGTGTGTGTGTGTGCTCGCAAGAGGGTTGGTTTCTGCTTCACTTAATCTCATTTAGTAAAACTGACAAATATTGGTGTGTGCAGCAGATTATGGTTGAACCCGGTTTGATCCAGGTCAACGCTTTACTGTAAACAACATGTCCTGTCTGCGCTGTGTGAGCCCTGAGCAGAGGAGCAGAAAACTCAGCGTGATTCACCCAGAATTTAAATCTGATGGGTGTCGGCGAGGGCTGTGCACCCAGGGCCAGACGTGGACAGTGGAGCTTTGAAGTTAGCAGTAATGGGCTGAAATGATTCATACAGTAAATGCTGTGAAAGCATGTCATGAGCAATCATTGAATATCTTTCATCAATTTCATTTTCTCCATCACAGTCACGACTAATCTGCAGGGATAAACATATACAAATGAATTTGTCATTGTGGCGCAGCAGATTTTGCGGAAAAGAAGACATGTGGCCGTGATATTAAAAGTCTTAATTTTAATTACTAAATAAACACATCACATCTGTCAGCTCAGTGGGAATCAGATCAGTAATTTCTGCTGCGTTTCAGCTCTGAATTTGAACTCAAGTTTGCCTGTAAGTGGTTCTTTTTCTCCTGCTCGCTGAGAGCGACTGGCCAGATTTTCATGAAATATGGTGTTGATATTTATGGTCCCCTCAGGATGGATCCTTATGTTTTTGGCAAACATTTCCACATATGCACAAGAAAAAGCAACATTTCATGGGTATATTGTCATCAACTTTTTGGCTAGACAAGTTGGTCTAGTAGGCCTAGTTAGCATCACCATGGTTCTCTCGACAACACGGCAATGGATTTTTCCATTGGATTGCAGCAGAAAGTAAACGATACTTGCACTTTTTGCATGTTTTCATGGATAAATACAAGCACCAGAAGTAAAAATCCAACGTTATAAAAGCTATAAACAAACTACAGCACAGTTGCATGACTTCAACGTCACCACTGCTAATGCTGCAAAAAGTTCAAAGTTCCAGAGTTGGGTATTTACTGAGGTTCGGTTTTATGTGGTCCAACAAAATGTGGACATCTCTTAAGCTTTTGTTAACCTCAGACAATATTTCAGGCACCAAATTAACCAAAGAAACTGGACATGCAAAAATGCTAACTCACTTCCAGATTTTAGGACTCTACATGAAGTGAGACATTTGAAACAGTTTCCATAACTCTGTCTCTAGTCTGTGTTATCAGGACACCGACATCAGTAAATAATACAGATCTCTGCGCTGAGATAAAAACATAAATAAAATAATGAAATAATACAAGAGTTTAGAAACTTCCTGAAAGAAATATTCAGTTGCTTTGGAAACAAGTGGAAGTTTTTCTTCTTCTTTGTTTAGAAAAGGAGGATTTTAAGACTCATCGCAGCAGCTTGTTGAGGTTAAGGTTGCACTGATGCATTTTGGGAATTATATCATGATTAGAGAGTGTGTGTTTGACAGCGTATCAGGAAAACACACACGCACACACACACAGCAGCTGTGCTGGGATCAATAAGTCAACACTATCACTCTCTGCTCCCACACTGATTGATGAGCTGCTTCAACTTGAACAAACTGCCTCCTCTTCCTGCTCGTTTCCTTCGCTTGTTCTCCTTCTCATCCTCTTCCTCCTCAATTCCTCACCTTGCTTCTATTTTTCCTCCTCCTCCTCTTCCTCTCTGCCCTCTTTTCCCTTCCTTCCTTCCACTATGTTCCTTGCCGTTATCCTGTTCTTCCTCCTCCTCTACTCGTGATGTTAAATCTCCTTCATCTCGGTGTAGCTTTCATTGTAGCCTGCAGTTGCAGAGCGTATATAGATCAGGTGGTGCTGGGTGGGTGGAGCTCTGCAGTGTGGGGTCAGAGGTCGCAGCTGTGGAGTCCCTGAAGCCAGGCGGCGTGCGTTTTTTGGTCTTCAGGGCAGCGAGGCTTGAAAGTTGCAGCACAGTGACTCATGGCTGCCGACATCCAGACGGGAACACTTTAACCTGCAGCTGAATGAGATGAGTTTTCAAATTGTTGTTAACTTCCTACACTTTACATGTCTTAGATCTGTGTGACCTGTGTCACCTCGCTTCATACTTTTAGTTAGCCTGGACTTATAACTGGATGTTCATGCTGGTGGTCGTGTTGATTCAATTACTGGTGAGACGATGACATACAATCCATGAAGGCCAGTTTGAGTCATCAATCCATGATTTCGGCTTATCCAAAAGCCTGAACACTGTACAAATGTTTGTGACGTGATTTCACACCAACGGCTGCAAAAGCAGAGAAATGCGCAACACATTTTCTTGTTTACTTGTCAAAAATGGCAGCCTTGTCAATGGTCCTACGCAATCTAGGACACTGTAGATTCAGATGCCCACAGCATCTGCAGATTTCTGTGGGCAAGTTAGCATTATATTACATACATAACATTGCAAGAAAGTTGAGCCACTTAACAAGTCGACCCTCCGTTTTTTGCCCTCTTTGTTGCGTCAACATTAGTTTGCCTGGTGTCTGTCTGAACACAGTCTACTGGAACAGTCCGTTGAAAACTGAACAACCAAGTTGTGGACAGCAGCTGAAGTCGACTTCAGTTCTAACAGATTCCAGTAGAGACTCAAAGTCACGGTGAACATTCGTAGAGATTTCTCAGCCTGCTCATGGAATACAATCACTTCTCCATCATTGATCCAAATATTCATAATGTACCTAACAATTGTCACTTTCCAGGTTCAGATGGATGTTGGATCATTCACCCAACACCACTGCACAGTTCTGACCATGTGTGTGTGTTTCCTCCTCAGCTGTCCAACCCCAGGCTGCGATGGCAGCGGTCACGTCAGCGGGAAGTACGCCAGACACCGCAGGTACGAACAACATATTGATAATGAAAAGATTTAGACAGAGTCAATGTCGAAGTAACTTTTGATGGAAGGAGGGATGTAACTGTGTCACCTGACATTTGCTTTGGTGCTCTTTGGTCAATGTTCTTCTAATACTGCTGTTTCTGTTTGCTGCCACTTTAAAATCATTTTCTTCTGGTATAAGAAGCTAATTCTGCAGTTGCATTGCTGATGTACAAGGATGTCTTAAACTTAACACTGTAAAATTAGATCTCTTACTGCAGACACTTTCTGTGTGACATTTAGGGTTCGGTCAGATTATCTACTGTACCGTAGGTCACTCTTATTACTAAACCAAAAGAGATGTGCATGAAGTGAAGAAGAGCAAATGTTCTTTCTCACAGACAGAAACTCTGAGGTAGAAAAACTTCTGTGCTGTTGTCAGAAACACTGTTTGTTAAATGTGTGATGGCGTGGACGAGAATCACAGTTTGAGACTTTGAGACATTTGTCTGAAAGACTCCAGGAATCAGGGTCTTTGAAAGGGTGTGTGCTCTTCTAAATATCTACCCAAATCGGGTTGCATCTTGCTGCATTTTGCCAACTTGTTGAGGTCGTGGTTTCAAATATTTCTGCTTCATACAGTGAGATTTAATAGAGATTACGAATATAAAAAGATTTTCTTATCGAGAATTTTGTTGCAACATAGGGCACAGCGCTGAAGCTATACATTAGGAACAGCGAGCTCATGTCTTGGGTATATTTATTCTGTGAGTTTTAGCAACCTGACAAGAGATAAGTTGCACAAGATGAGCCATTTAAAGGCTGATTCTGTCATTTTTTTGACAGAATATCTACAAAAATAATAAACTAATACTGGATTTAGTAGCATTTAGCATTCAGATCATGTAGGGATTTAAAAATAGTTGTTTTAAAAACATTTAAATGAACAAAAATAAAAATAAAATCAGAAATAATAAGAAACTTGCACGGACTTCTCTCGGTGGATCATAAGAAAGTTTCTTAAGGTGGGTGGAGTTGGCTACGGCACCCACCTGCAGGCTTCAAACATCTCACTCAGCAGCTCAGACACCGAATCGCACCTACAATAAATGAGCTCACGTCACGGTTTCAGACCTCCTGGATTGGCAGCGTTTACAGGTTGCAGCCTCCAGCTCAGTAAATCCAAACGCTCTGTCACCGGGGCCGCAGATAGAAAAACCAATCAGGCAGAGAGTGGAGCTGTGAAGTCCTCAGGTCACACCGACCGATGGCTGTCCATCCTGCAACTCGAAGGGTCGGACTGTCGGATAGTTTCTTGCCTCAGATCTCTGACGCCTTTGGAAACGGTGAATTATCGACAAACGCAGGAGGTCGCTGCAAAACGTGACGCTCTCTACGAATCATTTCATCTCAGTAAACCTGTATGTACTTAAGCTGCAAGAAATGTGTCTTAACAAGTGAATTCATCAAGTACTAAAGTTCTAATATCTTATTTTTGTCTCAATGAGCGATAAAACTGCCACAATGTAGAGCTACAGAAACATTCTTCTGCACAAATCCTGGTCAAATTTTATAAAACAGGTGAAATATATATCAAAGCGAGTGCACTGTAGCTGCATTGAAGTAGAAGTGGACTTCATTTGAAGCCTGAATATGAAGCTGTGGAGGAGGAGATTGAAACATTTTTCATTTAGATGGATAAAAAAAAAAAATCAGATTTAAACATCCATTATGAAATCAAAGCACTCGTCGAGATGTTTTGAGGTTATTTTGGAGATTCTCTATGGTATTGTTTTTCAGTTTAGAAGCTCTGTGTGTGTGTGTGTGTGTGTGTGTGTGGAGGCTGGCATATAGAGGTTGCACGGCTCAGGACAGCGGTGGTTTGACGCCTGAGGTAACAGAGAGATAATGAGAAGGGCAGGATGGCGAATCGCTGGCAGAGCAGACTGATGGTGCTGCGAAGGGCACGGAGACACTCAGGAAAATTCAGCATCAGGCAAAAACCAAAATAAGTGCACTAATCATGCCGTCTTATAAATACTATGAGGGCAGTTTTTTTAAGGATAAGATGTAATGTCTGTGGGAAGACGAGGAATAAGATTTAAAAACTGTCCTACCTCTCCTTCTTTTACTTCACGCTCTGTAATTATGACAGGAACTCTGTGTATTTTAATATCTTAGAGCAGTTCTTTGTACTGAAGTGATTATTTTAGCTTCTTTAGTATTTATACTGTAAAAGTCCGATCACACCAGCGATTAAAACCACAAGATTTTGCTTCAAAAACTTTCGGGTTCGCGTCTCGTTCAGCTCCAACGCGGGAATTTCGTGCCGTCTTAACAGTGCTGACCTTTGAGGAAATGTAGATCCTGAGAGTCCAAAACAGAGGAAGCCATGACATAATTTATGAGCAGCGTGTCAGCACAGAGTTTTATTTAATCTCCCCTGTTGAATGTAAACTTCTTTTTACGGACACGAGACAGGAGCCTGTTAAATAAACTGTGTGAACTCATTGTCACATTAGCAATCGAGCTAACAATTGTGCTTCAGAGAGAAGTATCACTAAGTGAAATTATACTGTGAGCAGAAGCGTGAGTGAATATAAAAGAACCTAGAAAACTATTGTGAATGCTTCCGACTTGCAAGTGTGTTAGAAGTTAGTTTAAACTAGCCCTACAGGTAGTCACTATGTTTGTAGAAACAAATATTTCAAGGACATTCTGGATGAGAATCTGGCTGGACCTCTTTCTGGTGTGACTGGACCTTTAATGTTTCATTGCATTTTTATGAACGTGCTTCACGTCGACTCTTCATGGTGGAACCAAAACCAAAAAAAACTTTCTGGAAAAAGTTCTGGATGCCCGAAAACTCCAAAACACAAAACTCAAAATTACAAAGCAGAGAAATCCATATTCCGTATTAAAACCCCAAATTGAAAACTTAAAATTTAGTACTCTAAGACCCAAAAAACAAAGATCCAAAACCCCAAAGAGAACAACCAAGACCTGCAGCGCTAAAACCACGAAACACAAACATCAAACCTAGCCTTTCAGTTCTTATGGCTTCTAATTTCTCACGTTCAAATGTCGACATGGTTTGAATGCACAGTTTAAATCAAGTTGGTTGACACCTTTCGTAACGCGTTCTTTGGTAAGCGTTGTAGAGCTCTCGATCACATCACATGATCTTCATCAGCAGAGTTTAGTCGTCACTAGGTTGCAGATTCGGAGCATTTTGTTATCGTGCATGTTTCATGTTTTAAAAGCTGAAGTTCTTTCTCGACGTTGAAGAGAAACAGCAGCGACGATCTCACCTCAGGACTGTTTTTTTCCTTTTTATCATCTCTGATGAACACTGAGGTTGACAAACTACTGAAGTGAGGAAAGTGACAGAGAAGGAAAGACAGAGGTAGTCTGATATCAGGCAAAGCCAGACAGAGGCTGAGAGAGAAAAAAAAAGACAGACAGAAAGAGAGAGAGAGAGAAGTAGGTTGTCTGATGGTTCCCTCTCTCGGGAAAATAACGGCTGAATCACTTAATCAGTTAATCATCGGCTGATCACAGTGAGTGTACAGTACACAAACGTCTGATTTTACAGAGACACACAAAGAGGAGAGCAAAATTATTCAGTCCCTTGTTTTCTTTTTAGTTCGTCTGTACAGTTTGGGAAGTTTCCTCCGACTCTACCAAGCATTGATCAACCATATCTAACTTGCTTGATTTGACTTCCCCGGTCGGATAAGACGATGGCTATCAGCTTCAGCTCAGTGTGTCCGGCAGATAGCAGGCCCAGGGTGTGTTTAAGCTAGACTGGAAGTAGTGGGGAACTGGTAGCAAAATATCGAGAAATATTAAAGTAAAAGCACTTTGTTCACCAGCTAGTGTCTAAGATGACTGAGACTGCCAGAAGGTCATAGTTTGGTGGTTCTTCTTGCTTCTGGAGCCAGCCTCAAGTGGACGATTGAGGAACTGCAGTTTTTTGGCATATCGGGTAAGGTTAGTAAGGTAGTACAGTTGTTACTGTCTCTAAAGGCTAAATTCCACTGGTCAATCAGTCAATCTGCAGCTCGAACTGGCCAGACATGGAAAGAATCCATTCATAAAGAATCCAGTGGATTTTCAAAATAAAACACCCTGTGCAAACTTCTATAGAACGGCCAAAAGAGAAACAATTTAACTACGTAGCATTTAGTTAACAAAGTCTGGCGGGCTCCTGAAACACTCCTGGTGGGGTTCGAAGTCGTGTGAAGGACGGACCAAAACAGCACCACAGCCCCGACGTGATGGAGACGCGCCTGGTGGAGTTTTGACGTAACTTTGTCTGTCTGCTGTCTGCTGTTGCTGGAAATGCCTCAGAGACTTGGTGAACCTGAACAAAAACAGACGGAGACAGTGAAAGATGTTGACATGCTCTGTGGAGCTGAGTGGAAGCTGCAGATTGAGATGAGTGACCCCTTTCTCATCACACATACAACAGACATTTAACTCTCTGTCCATTTAAACACGCTGTAATTCTAACGATTGATTTCACAGTTGGTTTGCAGTGCGGAGTTGGAGCACAGCATGTGAAGCTCTTGTGCACAGGCATGCAGTTTGAGTCCGCCGGGTCATTTCATGGGATTTGTTGAGGATTAGAGATTTATAGTATATATATATATATAGGTCTTTATTGCCTTTTATCCTTTAACCTAATACCTAACCTCCACATCTCCTCGTCCTCCTGCTGGGATCTTTAACTTCTTGAAGCAGAGACACAGTTAGCGTTGTTCACAGTGCTGAATGAGTTGGAGGGTGGAGGAGGTGTAGTCAGGTTCAAAGTCACTGTCTCCCCCCCACCTCCTTCTCTCTCTGTTTCTTCCTTCCTCCCCTTCCTTTCTTTGTCTCTCTCTCTCTCTCTCTCTCTCTCTCTCTCTCTCTCTCTATCTCTCTGGAGGATGTCACCATGGCGACAGCACCGTGCGGATGCTGCAGTATGAGGACCAGGAGGGATGCAGCCTGTCTCCCATGGCAACCGCTAGTATAGGATGTGAACATCGTGTCGCCCACAATACCTCCCCCCCCCACCTCCGTCTCACCGCCACCACCCAGTGTCTTATATATATAGATATATATCCCCCCTCTAACCCCCTCCCCCATCTGTTGGTGCCAAAGCGTTACCACGGCGATGAGTGTTGGCATGTGGCGTTGCTGGTGGCAATGATCCCACCTAACTACACATACCTAGATGTAATTATCACACTGCAGATGATATTTCTGTCTCCTGCATCACTCCCTCTTCAGTGACACTAACATGATTTTTTTTTTTTTGAACGTGATAATATTAAAATCAAAATCTCCGATTTAAATAAATAATTAGACAAATCAAACCCAGCAGTGATTCAGCTTATATTAATTAATGAAGAAGAGGATAGTTTATTAGATATTAGTAAAGATAATTCATGTTTAAATTATACCACAGTCGCGGAAGACACCTGTTTCTGATTGGCTGACAGGTGGTGGCCTCAGACTGTTCTGATCTAAATAGGCGCTCAAGGTATATTGAACTGCAGGTAACCGTAGCAACAGTACAGATGCTGGAGGCTCTCACAGCAGTCAAGTGACTGGGTTAAACTGACGACAAAGACACAAAACATAGAGGTGGGTTTGAACTCAGCTTCTCTTTGTTGTCGCCGTGGTAAATCGACACAGTATAGAAGACGTTAATGGACTCCCACGGGTCCACGTAAAGACAATAAAAGACTCCATGTGCCCAATTAGTACAGAAAAATGATTTCTGAGTGTCCAAGTTGGTACTAAAAATCCAATCTAGGTGTCCCTAAAGAGACAATAGTGGACTTCAGGTCTCCACCTAGAGACCGTAATAAACCCTGTCGAGGCTACTGTTGACTCCAGGTATCCATATAGAGACCATTGTGGACTCTTGGTATCTATGTAGACTCTAAGTGTCCTCATAGAGACAAAAATGGACTCTAGGTGTCCATATAGAGACAATTAACGACTCTATTTGTCAAGATAGAGACAAAATGGACTCGGGTGTCCTCGGCGAGACAACAGTGGATTCCAGCTGCGTTTGAAGAGACAGAAATGGACTCCACGTATCCACATAGAGACCATAATAAACCCTGTAGAGACAACAATGGACTCCAAGTGTCCTCATAGAGACAAGAATTGGCCCTGGGTGTCTCAAAAAGACAATAATACAGTAATGGGTGTCCACATAGACAAAGATGTACATATGAAAGCTGTCAGGTGTCCATATAAAGACAGAAATTGACTCCAGGTGTCCTCAAAGAGAAAAAAAATGTTACACAATCCATGACAAACTCATGTAAATTAACATTTTTAGTGCTGACTAGTTCTAAAAGACACACCATGGACAGACGATGGAAGTAACGTAGCAACTTTAAGGCTACAAACGTCCCATAATTGCAACATTCTTTGTAAAACACTGGTTTTTACGGTACTCCTTCTCCCTTTCAGACAAATATTTATGATATTTGGGCTGGTACAGTTTCGTTCAGTCTAATCCTCGCTGGGATCAGTTGACGTCTTCAATCGATTCAACACGCAGTATCAATCACGTTGCATCATATCAGATTGCTTCAGATCAGTTTAGTAAGAAGAGAAAATGTAATGTGTGTGACCCCTCTCTCTCTCTCTCTCTCTCTCTTCCTCAACATAATTACCATGCGCAGTCTCTCGCCCTTGTCTGCAGCATTCCCTTGTTTCTGATCTGCTTTAATTACCATCGGAATTTTAATTGGCGGGAGACAGCAAGGTGGCTGAGGTCACACACACACACACACACACACACACACACACACACACACACACACACACACAGACAAGCAGACAGCTTATAAGGTAAGAGATGGAGGGATCATTTGAGGAGAAGTGTGTGTGTGTGTGTGTGTGTGTGTGTGTGTGTGTGTGTTACTTATGCTGCAGTGAATGAAATTGATTTAATCACAGTTCCTCTTCTCTCTGTCGTGGTTTAAACTCAATTTAAAACTCAAATTCTATTTTGGCATTTCTGATATATTAAGCGTTGCCAAATCGGGGACAGATTTATGTAATTAATTAGACCATATGAAACTGAAGAAGCATCTAAATACAGATCATACGTGACGGCAAAGATTAAAAAGCCTTTTTCTAAAGCACTGATATTCTTATATAATTGTTTTTAACCACTATGATGACAATATAAATGCATTTAGGACAGATTTTATTTTCTTGGTATTGTTTTTAGTCTATTATTTCATTTAAGTTGTCTTTTTTCCTCAAGCTGGAACATCTTGTTTGCCTCACTGATGTGAACTTGAGTTCACATCAGCGACTATTTCCACAAATATGTCGATGATACTCAACTATTAATTACAAAAGATGGTTGAGAGGAGTACTTTATATTTTTCTGAATGGTCTCTCATGCTTTTAGGTTGTGTAAAGTCCTTTTTTTTTGCTGTTTTTTTGTGAAGGGTTTGCAAAAAATAAATAAAAAAAATAATGTTTTGTTCACGGAGGAAAAACAGTTGTTCAGTGGTTCAACCAGGCTGTCAACTGAAAGGCCAGAAAGAAATAAAGATCCCTCTGAGCAATGTGAATATAAGATTTATAAATATCATAATGAGCCATTGGTAAAAGAAATTAGACAAACGGAAAATCTGTGCAGATTTAAATAAGAACAGGTTCAATGTTTCAGTTTCAAGTGCTCAATAATGTCTTTGAATTTAACAAAGCCTTTCTTAAAACAGAAACAGAATGTTTGTCCATGTGGATCACATTTTGTGGACTGACAAATCAGTTTAAACCTGTTCAATCTAAACACTGGGTCGACTGCAGGGGCACCGCTGTGGTTCAGTAATGATCGAAACCCAGTAACATTTTTCTGGACTGGAAAACATTCAAAAATCAAAATAGAGGAAAATGGTTACAACAGTATTCTCACTTATCATGCAGCACCGTGGGACATCAACTAAAGGAAAGTTTTAATTAAATTCATCTTGCCAAAACTATTTCAAATGATACATTTGGTGTCTGAATTATCCTGTTTTTAATATGATAAAGTAGCAGTTATTGAAGGAAAGCATAAAAACATCAATGCAGCAGCTGAGCCCAAACTTTTGACCCTGGTCTTGTTTAGTGGATATACAGTACAATGGATTGGAGGTGTTGGACGTTGCAGAACTAAAATCTGATGGTAACTCTGTCAAGCATGTCATAATCTGAGTTTAACAGTTTAACAGCTTCTGTTTTTAAGATGTAATCTTATGCAAAGGCTTTTAGAAAAATAGTCTTCCAGTCTTGTTAGTCATGCCAGCAGTGTAGCGATGTCAGTCTGTCACTCGGTTACTCTCTTGGTTCACCACTTCGGCGCAGAGTGAAGTAGCTTAAGAACTGTTGGATGGATTGACATGAAATTTGATATTCATATATTCATGTGTATGTGAGGGAATTTTTTATTCTAGCATGCCACATATGGAGGTTAGACGGGGTCGTGCACATGTCCTGAGGTCACTGTAGGGATAGTGGTAAACCTTAGCAGTCTAAAATATCTAAAAATATAAAAGGGCTAGTGGCACTTCGGTATAGTTTTCTGTCTTAAACATTCGAATGAAGGCAGGTCAGTAGCAGGACAGCATTGATTGAAACTCTGTCACTCATTGTTAAATGGTTAAAAGTATCTTTTTTTTTTCACAGGTTCGTCAAACACACAGCGGTTTCAGTCAGAAAAGCAGCGTCACCTCCTCCAACTCGCCCTCCAAACAACAAAATAAGCTCTTTCATATGGAAATGCGCTAATTGATTTCCTAAAACCCACATTAAAGCCGTGTATAATTGTGCTTGCTGTTTTGGAGCAATTAAAGCAGAATTTTCCCAACAGTTAATGACTGTAATGGGATTTGCGTAATTGAGGCCCTGGTTGAATAAGCTTAGTTTTCTTTTCTTTCTTTCTTTCTTTTTTTTTTTAAGTCTCCTCTTCAGCGAGGGCGAGTGGAAATCCACTGCAGTGTCTTAAAACACGGACCACAACAGAGGAGGAGTCATATCATGTTGACCTTTGACCTTTATACCCAAAGTCATTCTTTTCTGATGACCTTAACGATTCACATCGTCAGACTTTGGCCCGTTACGAAAGTTTATTTTTCTTTGAGCTGGAAAACCTCCCTCGACGCTACAGAAAGGTCCAGTGCGTCAGATTTATGGAGCTCTATTTACAGAATATGACAGAAATGGAATATAACATGAATAACTATGTTTTCGTCTATGATCACCTGAAAATAGAACGGACAAACTCAACCATGGTTCCAGATCGAGACTTTTGTGGTGGAGTGGAGGGGGCTGCAATCTGCAGCAACACCACTAGATGCAACTAAATCCTACACACCTTTAAATGTATTTATTTCTGTGACAAAGTTCCCAGTTAACACAATATAATACAACTCTCATGTACACATGCACATGTAAGGCCTCCATTCTGATACTTGCTGTTTGAAAGCTTAAAATAAACATCAGATCTAATTTTGAACACTGGAATTATGGTGTGATCCTGACAGAACAAGTTTTATGTTGTCATAAAATGAATATTTTGAGATGACAAATATTATTTTAAATCACAAATAACACAACAAAAAGTGTTTTGTCAGCTGTGTTGTTTCAACTGGGAAGCAACAATGTACATACAAGGTCAAATACGGCTTTGTTCATACGCTGCATTTACTCGATTCTCACGTCAATCAAAGGTGGAAACAGGAGAACTGTCTCCAAACAGACAAACACAACCAGTGATGATTATAATGTGCTCAAAAAGCTGATGTTTCTAGATAGTTTGTTTGACATTGCATTGCATATCGGAGACGTGTCACTGTCATGTGATCCCCACATGATGAAAAAATATTAAAAGATACCTCTAATTGGACAAACTTGGCCATTTATTCGTGATGCACTGTTGGTAAATAGACCTTCCGACTTCAGGACAGAGTTTTATCGATGTCACAGCTGACATTTCATTTTTAATAATTAACATTAAATCTGTGTGATTACCTCATATTGCTGCAACTGAACGATATTCCCACTGGCACTATATTTTCCACTGTAGCATTGGCAGTATTGTTCCAAAGCTTGATGGCCTGCATCACTTTCTGGTTGGTGTAGCAAGATCCTAAAGAGAAAATGTGAGATGTGTTTTGACCACTACGGGCTTCCATCAACCAGATTTGGAGCTTAATGTTCATGCATACAGTTGTGAGTTGTGTTCTGAAGGACCCAAAAATAATCTACGACCACTCTCTGCAGCTAAGTTGGGTTGTTTACAGCCGAGTGTTGGCACGCTCGTCTGTGTTCTGGCTCTGTAGGATCAGATATAATCTGGGCGAGATGTATGTCTGCCAGATTTTGTTTTCAGACTTATTTGACCTGAGAGTCGGCTCCAGTTAGCGGCAGAAGAGCAAGCTTTGGGTCAGCGAAGTTGAAGATAACATTGCTCAAAAGATCAAATAGTAAATCAGAGAACAAAGATGGCTGCTGATCATGTATGTGCCCTCTGTCTCGCTTCAGTGTCTACGGCTGCCCGCTGGCCAAGAAGAGGAAGGCTCTGGAAAAACAGCCACTGGAGCCGGCTGCCAAGAGGAGGCCCTTCCTCACCTCCTGCCCGGGAGACGAGGAGGAGGAGGAGGAGGAGGAGGAGGACGCCAGCGCCTACACAAGCTACGGTAATGAAGCCATGGAGGTGGGGGTGGAAGGGAAGGAGCAAGGGGAAGTAGTGGAGGAGGACGAGGAGGAAGAGAGAGAAGGGGATGAAGACGGCGATGTGGAGGACGAGTTCTCGGAGGACAACGAGGACCAGGGAGAGGAGGAGGAGGAGGAAGACGAAGAAGAGGAGGAGGAGGTAGAGGTGGAGAGAGCGGATGCGACAATGGGAGGAGGACGGGCAGAAGAGGAGGAGGAGGAGGGGATGTACGAGGAGGAGGAAGAAGTGGAGGATGGTGATGACGAAGAGGAGCAGGAGGATGAGGGAGAGGAAGACGAGCAAGAGGAGGAGGAGGAAGAGGAGCAGAATCGTCAGCATGGTGAGTTTGCTGATTATTTATTTGTTGTTCTGAGAGTCTTTTTAAACTCTCATTTTTGTCGTGGTACACAAAGATGCGCAGAAATGGCTGTTTTGACGCATTTTAACACATAAACAACGTTTTCTGCAAGTTCCACAGGTTAAACACTGATACAAAATTAAAAACTGTAACGTTGGATTAAATACATGCCTCTCGTTTCCTGTGAATCCCTTGAGCGTAGGTAGGTAAATTAAATTCAGCACGGGAGTGGCGGACTCCGCCACTAACACCGAAGAGTAACGTAAAGAAGTAGTCGCAGAATGTGAATATATTTCATGACTGTTGCCAATAGCTCAGTCTGTAGGGACTTGCCTTTGGGAACCAGAGGGTTCTTTGTGTGTAAAAAAACTGAAACTTCTTATTTTATTATATAAAAATTTGGTTTGATTTTATGTAAATCTTATGAAGATACTATTAAATAATAAGTATGAGAATCTTTATAACTTCAGTATAGTGATTTTTGATCTGGATTCAAACTATTGTAAAATCAAAGGTCTTAATCACAGGCAGCGTGTTGGTGCAGTGGTTTGCAATGATGCCCAACAGTAAGAAGGTTCTGCACTGAAGCTGCCATCCAGCCAGATGTTTGCATGTTCTCCAACAGTCCAAAGACGGTCAGGTTAGGTTCACTTGGTGACTCTAAATTGCCCATTGTAGATGCAACTAATTGTTTGTCTATGTGTGTTAGTGTCAGGTAGACTGGTGACCTGTCCAGAGTGTATACCTGTCAGCATCCAGCCGGTCTTTGCTGCAGTTTGACATGTAAACCGTACCAAACAGCAGCTGTGAAATGCCGTCACACGACAGTTTTTGAATGCTAACATTGGCTGTGTCACGACATCTCAGCAGGGGCGTGATTGCATCATTTATGACAGATCCAGGGTCAGCTGTCTGTAATACATTATTGACACAGGTAAGAAAAGATGAATGATTCCAGCTGGGTCCAGATCAGCTCCTGAAACAATGACATGTCAAAACTATTGAGCATTTACATGATTAATCACTGTAATTATGATGTTCCTCTGGTCGTTATTCAAGAGGTCACGTATCAGGAAGATGTTAACGTAAGTTACAGGTCACTTTGTGGGCAAATGATCTCATTTTGGGCCATCATACAGCCAAATATCTTGCAAGAACAGTCCCATCATGTTTGAACAGAGTCAACATGGAACTTTTTTTGTATGAAAGCCACACAAAAAAGCGACTTTAACAGACAGATGAACAATGTTCAGGTTGGAGGTCATATCCTGGTCGTGGGTCAAACTGGTGTCCGGTGTTGGTTTGCATTGCAGTGGAGAGAGCAGAAAGTGTTGAGAGCTGCTGAGCCCAATCTCTGGTAGACCAGATGCTCTGCGCCTCTCTCCCGCCCGCCACATTTCCCTCGACCTCCCTCCTCCCCGACACCCCCCGTGTCCTCAATCGTTTCTGACAGCGCTTCACGAATAATCGGGAGAGGAGCTCTGCTGAGTTATTAACTCCCCACCATCCTCCCCATCCTCTCTCCCCCCCCGTTCGCCTCCCTCGTCTCGGCGGACGTGTCACATGCGCTGTGCCTCGGCTTCTCCTCCTGAGAATATTTATGGCTCCTGAATCGGAGCACCTCACACGCCTCCCTTTTCAATTTCTCTGCTCTCATTCGCCGTCTCTCTCTCTGTCCCCAAAATCAACAGCGAGGCTTGTAGCTGCAGAGCAGAGCAGAGCGGCGCTGCTCTGCACAGCTCCTGGTTGTATGTTTTTTGTGAGTAAACAGTGGATCATAATTGGGAGGGATGCAGCTAATGTATTCAGAAATATATGAGAATCTGTGTTCATTAGCATTGCTGGGTTTATTAGAGCTTCATCCCTTTCATCTGCAGGATTTTTTTTCTATAAATAGCAGACAGAAGATAGTTATATTATCTACAAAATGAATCCATTTCCTCTTTTTGACCAATTACCTACTGATTATGTTGTTTATGGTGCAAAATACTGAGTGAAGCTCTGCTGATTTGTAAAATCTAGCTGTGATGTGAGATGGGTTTTGTGTTCAGACGAACAAACGCTGTAAAGCCTGAGAGTTTCTTTGTTCTTTCCTGACAGTAGAAAACCACTACAAACCCAGTGGACAATCGAAGCTCATTCCAGTTCTGAAGGACGACAACAACAACAGCTGCACCATCGGCGCTGGTAACGGCACCGGAGAGGAGTACGAGAACTACGACGAGCTGGTCGCCAAGTCGCTACTCAACCTGGGCAAGATCGCGGAAGACGCTGCCTACCAGGCCATGACCGAGTCTGAGATGAACAGCAACTCTTCCAACAGCGCCGGCGAAGACGAGGACGATGATGAGGATGATGGCAGCGATCAGGGCGACCGTAAAGGAGAGCTGAGCGTGGACCTCGACAGCGACGTCGTCAGAGAAACGGTAGATTCCCTGAAGCTCCTGGCGCAGGGCCACGGCGCCATGCTGCCAGAGGATGGATACCCAGAAGGTGCCATGGTGGACGACGGCCATGCTAACGGACGGTGCGGTGTCGGGGTCAGGGTTCAGGCAGATGAGAGCGAGGAGGAGGTGTGTCTCAGTAGTCTGGAGTGTCTGAGGAACCAATGCTTCGATCTGGCTCGGAAACTGAACGAGACGCAGACGTCTGATCGCCCCGTCCACCACACCCTCCACCACCAACTACAGATGCCAACAGACCAGCAGATGGTGCATCACCTGAACAGGTACGTCATCTCTAAAGAGTCTTTTGATCATGTTTGTCTTTATTCCACGTATTCATATTGTAATGTCCGACATTAGTATTAGTATTGGCGTTTCTATTGGGAGGGAAATCTGTGTTGTTTGCCCAAAGTAGGTAGGTGGGGATATTCAAACTGTGAGGCACGCCTCCTGGTGGAGGTGCAGGAGAGTTGAGGAAGGCAAAGAAAGCCTGCGGTCCACTTTACACCAGGGATTAACACCAGCCTTGGGTGATCCGATGATCTCAAGTTGTCAAGTAAATTGCGAATGTACCCAAGACGCACTAAGGATGCACTACGATCCGATTGCTTAGACTACATTTAGACATGGTGTGAAGGACCAGCTACTTAACTGGCACCTTCTGCATTTGCATGTATGTACTCATGCGCCTACGGCATTATAGTAAAGTGTAAAACAACAAGATGAAGCCACAACAACAGGCAAAATGGATGAATGGATGGATTTCCATTTGGGCCGAAGAGTCAGTACAACAGAAACTGGATGATTCATATCCAGAAACCAGAAATTATGTAAATGTTTATTTCTTTCTATTTGTGTGAAGTGAAAGGGGGAGATGCATAAAAATAAGTTGTTGGTTATCATAATTTGGCTTCCTTTGTGACACAGCTCATGGAGACAGAATACTTTATAACGTCTGAGTGCCTGATTGCTGCAATTTGCGTCAAATGAAGTAAAATAAAGGGAGTCGTCTGTCAAAGTTAAGCAATTATAGAAAAAGAAGCACCCTATAACTTACCTGAATCATCACATATGTAAGTTTGCTTCAGTATCAAAGTAATCCAATGATCGTTTTTTGGACATCATTCAAATTATGGGAAAAATTAGAGGACCCAGTTGTCTTGATGCTGTCTGAGGGGACTGACTGAGGCCTACGTGTTCGTACATACATTTTATTTATTTCATAGTTTTAAAGTCTGTGTAAAGGCAACTCTGAGATTTCTTTCAAAACACGACTTTGAACGATATGTTACTGAAATGTGGAGTTAGAGGTTCAAACAGTTTTTCACCAGTTTTCAGTCTCAGGATTTTGTGGGCGGTCCTTAAAGGGTGGCTCGATGACACGCTGAGGCCACCCTGAGGACACGCCCTCACAGTCCTGGAGCTGAGAATTCATTTTTACCTGATTTTGACACCTAATTTCATAAACTTGTTGATATTTTTAATCCTTCAATTTTGGCTGTGTGGTTAATAACACTTTCTTCTTTAGTCTGACAAACTCAGAACACAGATTTATTATTTTTATTCCTACACAGACTTTAAGATTGTATCTATGGCGAATTCCTCTTCCCCCTCCTCTTTCTAAGTGACGGCGCGCAGAATTGCAGCCGCTTATGTTAATAAAAATGTATGTGCCATTGACATGTACATTCTTTGTTGTACTATGAGACTAAAGATGTTACTGACAGGTTATCCACACTGTTTAAAAACACCGTCCTGCTTCATGGCAGTAATGTTGTTGTTGTCATTTCTATTAGAATGCCATCTGTTTGTGTTTGCGAGACACAAATGTGTTATGGCCAAATACTGTAGGCTAAAGCTGTGGAATTAAATCTGAATTCAAGTAGGAGTACTTGAATTTAGACTGTAGATTGTAATAACTGAACAGGACCTTCAAACAATGTCTGGTTTTCCAGACAAACCAATATTTCTCCAGGCGCTGAGAACAAATTACTAGACAACCTCCTCCTGTGTTCTCCTGGTGGTCATTTCTTGTCCTACTTACCTCTCAGGTACGACAGCTGCCAGCAGGGTGCACCGGGGGAGCCCAGGTCTCTTGAGCGCAGCTACTCCGACATGGTGAACCTGATGAAGCTGGAGGAGCAGCTGAGCCCAGCGTCCAGAGGTTATCCAACCAGCTGCAGCCAGGAGGGCGACGAAGATACCACATCAGTGGCCTCTGACCGCTCGGATGAGACCTTTGACATGGCCAAGGGAAACCTGTCGCTGCTGGAGAAGGCTATCGCCCTGGAATCAGAGAGGGCAAAGGTCATGAGGGACCGGATGGCGTCGGAGCACA
Organism: Miichthys miiuy; assembly: GCA_036365135.1. Taxonomy (NCBI): domain Eukaryota; kingdom Metazoa; phylum Chordata; class Actinopteri; family Sciaenidae; genus Miichthys; species Miichthys miiuy. Next base: position 20,458,403 of record CM071620.1, read on the forward strand.
CGTTTCCTCGCCGGGATCACCACCACCATCATCATCGCGGACACGGCGAGCATAGCTCGAGGCTGAGCAGCGCTGGAGAGGAACGCAAGTCCAGGATGCACCACGATGGGTTGAAGAGGGCGTACTACCCTAAAGGTAGGCAGCATAAACCCACACACTGACCCTCGGTTTGTGTTTATCGATCGGTGTTCAGCAAAGTTTGAAGTCTGTATATGTTGATTCTATATGTTTGTTCAAGTCTTTGGTATCATCATGTCATAGACAGTTTTAGGGTACGAAAGTTACTAATCAACTAGTTAACTAATCAATGAATGGTATCATGGACAAACTTTTCTTTCTCCAGCATAACATGCATGAACGTGTGCTGTTCATATAACCTGCAGCAGAACGAGGTACAGTAGCGTTGGTTTCATGCATGGACAAGGTCAATATTTGGGATTTATCCATAAAATTCAACAAAACTTGTCTGACCAAACGATGTCTGGTTTCCTGGACAAACCTTTATTTCTTCATAACCTGTTCAATTTTAAACAAAGCTTTGTGTTCATGAGGAGTCTACATATATTTTACAACTGGGGGAAAGAGAAAGTAAGTCTGGGAGGTCTATTTTTAACACGATGGCTGGACTTCCAGAGGCGAATTTAGTTCATTCAGTCTGTCAGTGTACAGCTCTACACCATCAAACTACATCAGTGTGCACAGCACCTGAACAAAATAATGTTATGTATGCAGTAAAATTAATACACAGTAATTAAAATGCTACAAAACCGTACAGTACTTGTGACGTTGAAATTCAGTATTGTAATGTTTTAAAATGTTATTTAATCATGTCAGTTTATCAGACTATGTGCTGCTCAAATAACCTGCTGCAGAACGAGGTCTCTTTAGATCTTACAAGGTCATATTTGGGATTTATCCATAAAAAAATCACATACATGAACTGCTACCTTTTCAACAAAACATCTCCAAGTGGAACAGGACCTCCAAAGGATGTCTAGTTTCCAGCATAACATGTTTAATTTTAAACAAAGCTTTGTGTTTGTATGAGGAGTCTTCATTGTTTCTTCATCCACATGGTCCAACGCTCAGATATTTCACATCTGAGGAAAGAGGAAGTAAGTCTGGGAGGACTATTTTTAACACGATGGCTGGACTTCCAGATGCGAATTTAGTTCATTCAGTCCGTCAGTGTGCAGCTCTACACCATCAAACTACATCAGTGTGCACAGCACCTGAACGAAATAATGTCCAACCAACGATTTTAAAATAATCTAGCAGTAAAATTAACAAACAAGCTATGACTCTGTACAGCGTAAGACGATAAAAACAATGAAATTTTGTTCTTAAAATCTGTGGTGTTTGAACTGTATTCACAAAGCTGTCATCTGATCATGTTTCCTCTCTAAATTGTGCCAATTTCTCGTCACCTCTTTGCATCACATTTGACCTGAATCTGCTTTTACTCCAAAAATCTGATCCCAGGTCAGCTGGGAGGAAGTTTATCTAGTCTGCCTGACTTATTGTAACCCTCAACAACACTGAAGCCGCCAGAGGCTATCGGCACTGAAGCAGGAAAAAAAAACACATAACTGTAACTTTAATGTGAGTCTTTTTCCTCCCTGATTCAAACACTTATGTGCACATCGCTGGGCTGAATGAGTTTTCTGACCCCTGGGCTCTTAAAACCTGTTAAAATCCCATTGTGTTATTTCAGAAATGCTGTACATGGCCGCCGTTGAGATAATGGGCACTCATTTTGTGCATTCAGGACCAACACGTTTCTTTTTTTTTTTTTTTTTTTGCAGATGCATGGTTTTCCTCTGACAGCAGCTTATGTTGTTAAAATAGGCCGGTGTGGGAACATCAGACGGCCGGCTTGTCAGGCATGAGTAATGGCAATCTGCACGGCCCGTTAGGAGAGCAAATCCATCTGTGGGACGCTATCTGCGGCCTATTTCTCTAAATCCACTCAAATACAACCCCAACGCCGCTGGGAAGGGAGTCAGAGCGCGCAGTCATCAGCCACACAGCGGACTCAGATGGGCTTCAGACTGCTTCATTAGCACAGATGATGCCTTTGTTAGCCCGCAGGAAGTTTATATTAGTCCACAGGAAAACTTTCATTATGAATCCAAACAAGGACAGTAAACTCGGAACAATTTCTGGCCCAAAGCTCGACCCGAGTGCACAAGTGGAGCCGCACATTGTGTTCATGTTAGCTAATTTCTTTGTTTCATTTTCCCCCCTGAACCAATCAGCAGCGAGTCATTTCCACCAAAGATATTCTATAGCAGAAGATACCGCTTTGCAATCTCCGCCTAGTGAAATGCAGTGGTGTAGACTTCTCCTAAATGGCGTAGTGGAAGTGTTGTGAACGTCGTGTAGATGGATTCAGACTGTTCAGAAAGTTATTTAAAGGTCCGGTGTGTAAGATTTAGGAGGATCTATTGGCAGGAATTGAATATAACATTCATTATTATGTTTTAATTAGTATATAATCACCTGAAAACAAGAATAATTGTGTTTTCGTTGTCTTAAAATGAACCCTTTATATGCACAGTGAGAGCGGGTCCTCTTCCACGGAGTCCACCATGTTGAACCGCCATTTTTCCACAGTAGCCCAGAGCAGACAAACCAAACACTGATCTAGATATGTCGTTTTTGCTTTTTATGTGAGTTTTTCTTACAGGCTTGGAAGGAGAGGGTGAGGCGTGGGAGAATATTCGTTTGGTTGCAGTCTCCAACTTCACCGCTAGGTGGCACTAAATCCAACACACTGGACCTTTAAGTTTTAGTTCAGTTGTTATGGATCATCTGTGGAGAAACCAGACCAACGATTCAGCACCGTGTTCTGCCGCTGAGACTGGTCTCGAACAAAGTTCATTTCCTCCTGATTTGTTTGAAAAACGTCAGTTTCAGAAGATATTTGGCTCATTTTGTGACCATCCCTAATCCTGCAGTCGAGGCTCTGATTGGTCAGTTGCTTCTCTACCTGAAACAGCCATCAGTGGGTACAACATCAGACCTATTTGACTCGCTAACAAATCTTAGATATGGGCAGTAATTCAGACATCTAAAGCCAGGTGACTAACTAAATCTGGCACCCGTATATGGCTCAGACCTGATTCACATGTGCCAGAAAACAGCCGACTGTGCCGACACTCCACTCGACACCGCCCCCTTCTCATTTTCTCTGTCTCATCTCTCTCTGTCCTTTCCAGACTCTTCCAGAGGAGAGAAGAAGGAGAGTAAGTGTCCGACACCGGGTTGTGACGGGACTGGTCATGTGACGGGTCTGTACCCACATCACCGCAGCCTGTCCGGGTGTCCTCACAAAGACCGAGTCCCGCCTGAGAGTAGGTCCACTGCCTGGATGTCATGCTGCACTGAAAACACGCCGAGATGTAAAAAAAAGTCACAGTGAAAACAGTCTGACAAGTCATTTCAGCTCGCACGGCGCTTCAGTCTGATGTTGGAGGTTGTGGTTTTTTATTGTGCAATCATTTCTCAGAGGTGAAGCTGCTTTGGAGGCAGGAACGATCTCATTGGTTGAGTTAAATCTCAGCTGGGGAACTGATACAGGCACAGTTGGATAAATACCAAAATGAAATGGCCAAGAAAAACCTTTCACGGTTTCTTAGTTATAATTCAGAGTTGTTTCTTGTGATAGATGTTTCTTGCTACGATATTACTGAAAACACACCACAGACGTGTTAATAAATCAGTGGGAAAATGTCTGCGAAAACACCATCACTGTCAGCTACATCAAACTAAAATTCAATATTAACTCAAATTTATTTGATTCAGCTGTTTAAAGGCAGTTAAGCAATGTTTGTATCTGGTTTCACTCCTACAATTAACAGTAAAGGCAGCTGATTTAAGATGTGCAGACTTGAGGTTTTTGCTGTCTTCCCATTTTTGCGTGAATAAACAAGTGAAAATTTGTTCTGTAATCTTTAATTTAACAGATTAATCAGATTATTTTTCTGCCTCTGAGAAACGTTTGTAGATCTGAATCCATAATCTTTAACTGTAAAACAAATACAAAATCTGCCCACAACCTATCTGCCTATCAGCCCTTTAGTGTCCATAGAAATATATATAATATATAATAATACCGACTTTATGATCCATAACTTAACTGAAGTTAATTGAAGGATAATTTCACCTCATTTCAGAAAAAAAACTACATTTCCAGTGGACACGATTGGAATAATCTCAACATGCATATCATTTAAGATTTAAATGATTGAACTGACTTTAAATGACTTGTTAGATGGAGTGTGTAACAGTGAAAGTTGGAGAACGTCGAGCATGTTAGCTGTCCACCATCATGCATCCGTCCTGCATGACTCACATACATTTGTGTTTTGTTGTGCTGGAGACCGTTTCATAGACACGACGGGGTTGACTTGCTACAGGTGGAGCTGAGGATTCACTGCTCATCAGACTACTCGCGGTTTTAAACTTTGTGAAGTGAATATGTGGCTGTTCCTGCTCAGGCTTCATAGTACGAAACGCTCTTTATGTTCACCATGGCGCAGTAGAAGGTTTTGGGTTTTGTTCCTTTAGTTCTCGTGTCCTCCTTTACTTTCTTTTCTTCCTCATCATCACACCTGCCTGATGTCTGGTTTTGGTATCTGTGTTGCTGATGTAACATGAACAGCATGAACAAAAAGTTTGGTCCACCTGCTGCCTGCAAAGAACTCACCAAAACAACCTGCATGAGAACAACGCCGAACAACCCAACCTAGGTAACACGTTACGTTAGATTAGATCAGACTAAAGTCACCTTGGTGGGACGATGCACCTCTAACGATATAAAGAAGAACAGAATGGAATATAAATTAAGAATGTTAGAAATAGCAGTTGTGTTAATATATATAACTGAAACTATGTTTTCTCTCTGCAGAGCAGCAAAGAGAAATTATTCAACTAACTCTCAAAACTAAGTCACAACATGAAACCTTAGAGATGTTGTATTAGTATATATAATTAAGTTTATGAGAGTAAAGAACACAGTTTTCACAGTTTTTCCAAGTCCAGTGTTTTCATTAAAGGAGTGAATGTTATCCATTAGTTTCCTCATTGATTAATCATCAGATTATTTTCCAGATTAACTGATTGTTTGGTGAAATAAAATGTAGAAGAATAGTAAAAAGCGTCCAAGGTTATGTCTTTAAATTTTTGTTTGGTCAGTCCAAGCCCCAAAGATATTCAACTTAATATGATATAAAACAGAAAAGCAGCAAATCTCCATTTAAAGAGGCTGAAAACAAAATTTTCTGACATTTTTTTTCCATGAAAAATGACTTTAAAAGTCCAGTGTGCCAGATTTAGGGGGTCTATTTGCAGAATATGTCTGTCAGGATATGTAAAACTATATTTTCATTAGCGTATAATCACCTGAAAATAATATTTTTTTATGTTTTTGTTAACTTAGAATGGGACTTTTATATCTATACAGACGCTGCAGATCCTCTTCTTCCTCTTCTATGGAGTCCAAAATGTTGAACCACAATGTTTCTACAGTAGCCCAGAATCTAGACTCTGAATCTAGACGCTAGAAAGGAGAGCGTGTGCAGACTCTAGACCACTAGATGGCACTAAATCACACACACACCGGACCTTTAAGGATGAATTGATTATCAAAATAGATGCCACTTATTTTTCTGGTGATTTTAAAGAAATTATGCAGATGGGAAATAAAAAATATGCACAGTATTAAAAGTGTCTTGGTGTAGAGAAAATGCTGCTCAACCTGTCAATATGTGCACTTACACTGTAGATGGAAACGTGACATATAAACAGATTTGAATATTTCATTCTTCTGATGCAGAATGATAAACCGGCGTATGTTCATCACCGCCCCACACACGTTGTTCGTCCACCATCTGCAGAGTCATCAGTAGACTTTCGCTGTGCATGACAAACTCTTGCTGCTTCCAGTTTGTTCTTGTCTCATGAAATTTCATGAAACGAGCGCAGTGATCAAAATGCAGATGAGGCTTGTGTTTCCCCAGCAGGAAAGGATTACATGCAGGAAACAGAGAGTAGTTAGAGGGGGAAGACATTCACATTTAACTTGTGGCAAAAACTTTGCTTGGAGGGAGGTCTTCTTTCATTGTGTAGAACCAGCTTTCTGGAACCAACAGGAGAAAATGTGTTTACTTTTGACACATAATCCTTTCACGCTGGAGTTCGTCACAACACTGAATCCTCGCTGCTGTGTTCATTATCATTTCTTTTAAAAACTGACTGGCCTGTTGTCGAGCACTTGTAATCTGTGCATGCCTAACCGTCGTAGCTGAACGCTTGGTAACTCTTCCTGTCTGCTCCTAACCCTCGCTGTCTTTCTCACCTTCTCCTGTCTGTCAAAGTCCTTGCCATGTATGAAAATGTTTTAAAGTGCCCCACTCCTGGCTGCTCTGGACGGGGTCATGTCAATAGCAACAGGAACTCGCATCGCAGGTGAGTAAGCGTCCTTCAGCCCCGGGCCGCTAACTGCCTGAGTAACACCGCCGACATGTGAATGTGGCACATTTTACAGTTACAAATACTGTAAAGTCTGCTTGCTGTTTGATTGAGGAGCTCGAGATGAATCCGTTGACTGATGGTTAGCTTCGAAATTTCAGTGTTGCCTCTCTGTTTTCTGATTAGTAGCCACGTCTCCGATGGCAGCATGTCACATTTGCTTCCCCAAATTTGCATTCAGTAGACTGGAGTTTATTTTGGGAGCCTCCTGTGTGGAGTTTGCGTGGGTTTTTCCTCCGGGTCATTTGGCTTCCTCTCACAAAGACATGCAGAGTAATTGGTGACTCTAAATTGCCCGTAGGTGTGAATGTGATCATGAATGGTTTGTTTGTCTCCATGTGTCAGCCCTGCAGTGAACTGGCAACCTGAGTGAATTTTAGGGCTACAACCAACAATTGTCTTCATTATTGATTAATCTTCTGATTATTTTTTAGAATAATTGATTGTTTGGTCTATAAAATCTCAGAATATTGTGAAAAATGTCCAAGGTGATGCCCAGTGTCAGCTGGGATCAGCTCCAGCCCTGCAAAGGATAAGAGTTTATCGATGTCTATGAATTCTTTAACACGAGGTTCTCAGAAAATACTTAGATTATGATACCATGAAGACAGACATTAAAATACAGCAGTGTAGGTTGGCTCTTTTCATCTCATGCACGAGGCATGAACTTCTCTTCCTAATATTTCTCACTTGAAGCTACGATTGCAGAGTTTTTTAACCATCTAATTTGACCTCCGCCTGCCATCTTTGCATCACATTTTAGCTCGTAACTAATCATGAATGTATTGAATTCAATTAAATGTTATTTTTATAGTGTCATAACAGAAGACTTCTCGTGACTCTTTCCATATAGACCATCTAGATCGCAGACTGATACTGAAACAAAATAATTCAGAAAATGTCAAATGTTGTCGTATCTTGATAGCATGATATGTATGTGTATCTCAGTTTTTTCTCCAAGTACCACTGCAGGGAGGTTGATTACTTTATCGTAGTTTTAGAACCAGTGCTCTAACATAATTTGGCACCGTATAATTAAAATGAGAATTCCTCAGCTGCATTCCTGAATAAGTCTCACGTCCTTGAAGGTCCCGATTTAGTGGCACCCAGCAGTGAAGTTGCAGATTGCGACCAACTGAATCACCCCTCGTGCCCGCCTACATCTCAGAGCATGTAGGAGAAACTTTAGCGGCTGAAAAGCTCTATCAAAAGCCAGTATTTGGTTTGTCCGTCCATGTGAGAGGAGACCTACTCTCTCTGTAGATATGAAGGGCTTATTGTAAGGGCTTATTTCTGCCAATAGATCCTCCTAAATGTTACACACTGGACCTTTAAGGCAAAGTCAAGTCCCAAGTCCTCGGAAGAAAGTCAGTTATCTTTTAAAGTCTTTCAGCCTCTTAATGTTGAGACCAAGATTTGACCAGGCAAAAACCTGAGCATCGTGTTCAAGTCAGATCTTAAGATATGAGGTCGTATGTAAATCAAGTCTCTGTTGATTTCATTGGGTCGTAATGTCATTGGCCTCTCTGAACAGGGGCCTTGTTCTTCGAGTTTAAAAATCAGGAGGCAAAAAAGCGACCGTTCACTGGAAGTCTCTCGCTTTACGTACAAACCCTCACACGTGAGATCTTTGTTCGTCTTTGTGTTTTACGCTTTTTGTCCCAAATAGAGCCGTTGACCAAAGACTGATCGAGGTTTATCTCGACCCCGATGGGAAAAATGTTCTTCCGTAGGAAGACTTTCTCTGTTTCTACTGTCGTCATGCAAAAAGGGTGGAACGTTCGCTCATTTAGGTGCATGTGAGAAGGATTTTACCGTGATTGAGCTGAAGGTGTTCATCAGCAGTTCAGCTGTTTAACAAGCAGAGCAGAGCAGAGCATCACATGCAGGCAGCAAACACACACACACACACACATACAACACACACACACTTTTTTTGAATTATGTAATGTGATTAGGATTCACACTCACATTTTCTCACGCATACATAGAGCTTCGGATCACACACATACACACTGTTTCATGCACACAAAGTCTTACTGGAATACACATTCTCATATCCTCACACTCACACTCACACACACACACACACACAAATGTGTGTAAGACACTCACAAATTAGCTCACAGACAGCAGCTCACGTGCGCTGGCAGACAGAGAAGCACACACACACACACACACACACACGCTCAGACGTGGCTGCAGGGTGTGTTATGTAGCACAGCTCCACTGGGAGAGGAAACAAAGCGCTAGCTGGCTAGCTTAGCTACTGTTAGCTACCAGCTTTCATGTCTGGCAGTCGCCATGGAAACGCCTTCATAGCAGCAGCAGCAGCAGCAGCAGCAGCCACCGTGCTGATCTGTCACACACTCCTATCATCCTTTAAAATACGTGTGTGTGTGTGTATGAGTGTGTTGGCAATAACAACTCTGGTGATTGGGGATTTGCAGGAAGTTTTTAAGTTTTGTGTTTCAGCCTTTCCCCCCAAACTCACAACAACCCACGAGACTCGTAAACTCCACGTAAACGTCTGTCCGTCCAATCAACATCGACTTTATTTAGATGCTGACTTGATATCTGCGAGCCGCGAGGAGGAACTATCTTCACCAGAAATACCACCAAACTATCGACCTGTATGGTGGACAAAATGAGTTTAGGTAACCAACAGCTGTAAGTCAGTCAGTCAGTCAGTCAGTAAACCAGTCAAACCAGTCAGTCAGTCAGTCAGTAAACCAGTAATGCAGTCATCATAAAGTAGGCCATTTAAAATCCATAATTCATTCTGTGCTGCTGTTACTGACAGCTGAGCCACTCTTCATTCAGAGCCAGATGCTGTGTGTGTGTGTGTGTGTGTGTGTGTGTGTGTGTGTTCAGTACAGTATGTAACCAGGCCGTGTGCTGTCCCCCACCACCACCTCCTCCTTCTCCTCCTCCTCCTCCTCCTCCTCCTCCTCCTCCTCCAGTCTGTCCGGCTGTCCCATCGCTGCCGCAGAGAAGATGGCGAAGGTCCACGAGAAGAGCCACCCGACTGACAGCGGCAGTAAGACCAATCAGACGTCAGACCGTGTCCTCAGGTACCGCCCCACTCTGAATTAGAGTCAGATCAGCATTAAAATGATGTGTTTTAATTATGGTAATGTGCTTGGTCATATGTTTATGAGGGATGCTGAATGGTGCATTCAAATCTATGAGCACAAGTCCTTCCTCGTCTTATTCATTGTCAACAAGGGTTTGGGGAAACAGCTGTAGACTACATTTACATTTTCTTTTTAAATCAGGGAAGCTGAATGGTGCAGTGAAATTCCCACATTTGCAGCTACAGATCATATGAACCTTAATAAATTGGGGATGCTTAATAAGTGCAGCAAAACTGTGGAGGAAAAACTGTATGAACAAACTAGCCTTCCCCTCGAAAAGTTATATAACACAAGAAGGGATTGGCAAATGTCTCATAGAACTTTTTAGGTTCTTGTCTCATTAATCAGTGATGCCAAACGGTCCAGTGAACCACCAGCACATAAAGCTAGTCTTTTCCCCATTGTCTGGGTTGTCAGGGAAGTCAGCATGCATGGGTAACAACTGTAAATTATATTAACCCTTCTTACTTAAATTAGAGATTTTAATCTTGCCGTTTTTGAATGCTGATTTTCAATGTTGCAGGCTAACCTTTAACCATCATGTGTTAATTAGGGATGCTGAATGGCACATTGATATCTAAGCATAAATCATGCAGCACCTACCCTGTTACCTTGTTTTCTTGCCATTTTATGATGGGAACACAGCAGTAAATTATATCTAACCTTGTTACCTAAATCGGGGATGCTGAATGGTGCAGTAAAATACCCCACATTTGCATTGGTGGAAAGCAGCTGCAGAACATACAAACTTTAACTCCGGAAGTTTTAAAAAAATGTCTTCAGACTCAATTGTTTTGTGTCTTAAATCAAGGATGCCAAATGGTGTAGGGAAGTTAACAGGACTACAAACCCTACAAACACAAACACAATTTATTATTACAACTTATATCACATAAAGCAGACGTGTCAAATGATAAAGTTAGAGGAGTAGAACATTCTCCTCCTGAACTAGTGTGTTTAGTATGTTTATACTGAAATCAATGAGGGATGCCCAATGGTGCAGTCAAATTTCCAGCGAACTACTATGAAGTGTTTACCTTGTCTTGTTCATGCTCATCTTTGTCTTGGGAAACATGTTGAATATATTTGCGTTCTTAAATCAGAGATGCCAAATGGTGCAGTGTCTACAAACCCCGGCCTCTTTTTTTGCTTCTGGTTGTCTTTCAGGCCGATGTGTTTCGTCAAGCAGTTGGAGATCCCTCAGTATGGCTACAAAAACAACATTCCCACCAGCACGCCGCGGTCCAACCTGGCAAAGGAGCTGGAAAAATATTCCAAGACCAGCTACGACTACACCGGCTACGACAGCCAGCACGGCGGCTACGGAAAGAGAGGCCCGACGAGCAAGTCCCACCACGGACGAGACACCTCCCCAAAGGGATACGATGGTAAGAAAACTGAACGCACGTCGACGAGCAGATCTGAATTCAGTCTCACAGTAAGATTATGTGACTTTTTACGCATCTCCTTTGTTTAAAGGAGGTGTTTTGTTCTCATTTATAGACATTTTTGCTGTTTTTTTGGCTCCCTGGTGGAAAACAATATGTCACAGTGGGTGGCAGCATTGCACAGATGCTGCATCTTTAGTACAATAACAAGAAGTAAGGTCATTATTTTCTAGAAAAATCTGTTACATTCAGTCTTAATCCCATTTTTCTGTGTATTAACATGCCATCTGCTATATATATATTTTAATTATGATTAAATTAATAATGTTTCCTGTCCAGATTTTTCTTACTGTCAGCCCTTTGTCTTCTTGAGGGGAATAAAACCTGCAAAATGATCCCACTATGGGGGATTTCTATTCATTTTCCTATTCTAGGGAGAACATTTTGTACTTGACGACAAAAGCTTGACAACACACACACACGCGCACACACACACATGCTCAGCACTCTCAGTATATTCTCTTTGTTATAGCACTGAAAGCGCCGGTGTTTTCCGCCTCTCCACATGGCTAGAGTGAAAGCAGAGCAGAGTTATGGAAATGCCAAGCTAAGAGCCTGCCTCCTCTGAGCGGTGGATGGACGGAGGGATGGAGGGTGGTAGGAGGTGCAGATGGAGGGATTGTGAAACAGGAGAGAGATAATGGAGGCGAGCCCTGTTTCTTTGGCTGGAAGCCATTAGTGAGACGCAGGCAAGAGGGAGTTTTTTTCAGCCGAGGTGTCTGCGCTCCCCCTCCGTCACGACTCCCTCCCTCCTTTCTAACATCCTTCCCTCCATCAGCATCACTCCAGCCTGCTGAGCACCATCACACACCAGCATACAATCGCTATATCTTTCTCCCTTTCTTCTTTGTCCCTTGAGATTTTTCTCTTTTCACCTCTGCCTTATTTTTCTTCTGACTCTGTGTCTCCTCGTCTGGTTTATATTCTGTTTTTTTCTCCTCACTGTCTTCAGATCCAAAACAAGCAGCGTGTTAGTCCGTCTCTCAATACTTTCCGACTTCCCTTCCCGTCTGTGGCTCGCTCCGACTGAAAACATTACAAATATGTAGTTTTATGACTGAAAAAGGGGGTCCAGACTTTCCTAAAACATCGTCAAACATCTCTGTAGTTTGTCTAAAACATAAAAGGAAGACACAGTGCATGTTGTTGGGGACTATTTTTAGCGGAGGATTAATCCATATTTGGTGCTCTAGTGAGTATTTGGGTCAGCAGGACGGTGTATGAGGGAATGAGTCAAAATAAACTACAGTTTGTGTTCATGGTAATGAAGGAACATGTCACAAAGTGCAGCAGTGTGGCTCACTGATGTGTTTTTAACAGTTTATGGACAATACAGGAGCTCTTTGGCACCGAGGAATCATTAGCTGTTTTGCTTTTAATACAGAATATTTGTGTGTGTATTCAATCTCTGTCTCTTTTGCACGTTTTAAATGCAACAGAGCATCTGTTTTCAATTTTATCTGCTCTATCTGCTGCACATTTTGGCTGAATGCCATCTAACAAATCTGTGTGTGTGTGTGTGTGTGTGTGTGTGTGCATCCCGACAGCTAAGCGCTACTGTAAAACGTCAAGTCCGGCTAGCAGTACGACCAGCAGCTACGCTCCCAGCAGCAGCAGCAGCCTGAGCTGTGGAGGAGGTGGCGGCGGCGGTGGTGGAGGAGGAGGTGGTGGTGGTGGTGGTGGAGGAGGAGGAGGAGGAGGGGGAGGAAGCAGCGCCAGCAGCACCTGCAGTAAGAGCAGCTTCGACTACACCCACGATATGGAGGCGGCCCACATGGCAGCCACGGCCATCCTGAACCTGTCGACGAGGTGCAGGGAGCTCCCGCACGCTCTGGGAGGGAAACCCCAGGACCTGCTGACACAGGTAGTCTGAGGCGGTGTGCACAAACACGTCTGCCTTCGTGCATCACATTCACACACTGTGGCAGGAGTGGAAAAAACAGTATCAGAACATTATTTTGACTTGTGTAGGGTAAAATTCATATCAGATATCAAACAGAGTACTCAAAACGACAGAAGAAAAGTTAATTACTGTGAGTTTTTTTTAGATTTATTCCAACTTGAGCCTCCTTTTTGTTGTGTCAGAATAGCATTTTACCCAGAAAGATAACTGTTGAGATCTGGAAACATGCTGAAATCACTAAAAAGAAGTCTGACAGGTCAAGAAACGCGAGCTGTCAGACGATCGGGCAGGTTTACTCCAATGTTTTTGAACAAATGCTCACATGCTGTAAACGAAATGGTTTAGATAATGTGCATAAAATGTTTTTTTCCCATGTTTCCAGATCTCAGCAGTCAACTTGGTGAGTACACTGTTATTATTAAACTATGAGAAACAACAATGAAGGTGCTTTCATGTGAACCTGGGAGCAAGTATCACCTTTTATCGTAACCCAGATTGTCTGAAATCAGTTCAATTTCAACTCTACGAGAGCCCGACTGATATGGAAACACTGACATCGATATCTGAGAGTTTAAAAGCTCTGCTGATGTTTGCTTTTACACATGAAGATCAGTTTACTCGTCGAGTACCGGCGAGTAAAATAACCCAGATGTTGTCATGAGGGTGTTCTCGGGCAGCTTGAGATGTGAAACTTCCAACAGAAAACCTGTGTTACTAAGCTGGGACATGGAGTTTGAAAGACGTGGGTGTAGCTCTGCAGCTCGACTCATACTAGAGACTATAAGTCAGGATATTTGGGCCTCTGCTGCTTCAATCTGTGACTTGTGAGCCCCCCCCAACTTTATGAAAATGCAAAGATGAATCGCTGCACCTCTTTAATTTTTAAAGAGTTGTGCTGATTTCTGCACCAACCTTCAGTTTTGTCACCAAACATTCTTATTTGTTTACCGCTACACCTGTGAGCATCAGATCTTTCCCTCCGCCTGTCTCCATCAGAGTCCGGTTGGCGACCTGGACGACAGCGGCGCGGTGGATGTGGCCGGTCAGCCCGGCGGTCCGGAGGGCAGCGGGACGGTGTTAACCCCCCTGCAGCCGATGTCGCCCCAGCGGCAGGCTCTGCTCAGCAGCCGCTGCTACCAGCTGAGCGAGGCCGACTGCTGGGACCTGCCCGTCGACTACACCAAGATCAAACGGCTGGGAGACGAGCAGGACCACAAAGAGGTAACGGGAAGGTCGACGTCAGACAGAGTTTGAAATGAACAGATTCATCTCAGGGGGATTAGGATTAAAATAGATGCTGTCCATGCAGTTTACAGTCCGGTTTGTATTAAAACCACCAGAGGTTTACAGTTTAAAACATAGTTTATAGTCTATATTTAACAAAAGCAGCATGTATTTTTACAGTGCAGTGAACAGAAACAATTTGCAATTAAAAAATTAATATTTTAAAGTTTATATAGTTAACTGTTTACAGGTCGAGTTCACAGATTTGCTAAAGTTTTGCAGTTTGCAGGAGTAAAAAAAAAAAAAAAAAGTAAACTTTTATTTCACCGGTACATTAATTTAAATTTCCTGAAAAGAAAGATTTATATTTATATATGATTAAATGTCATTAAATATGCATGATTGTTGGAAGCAAATGTCCCTTTTCTGCATGTTCAGCCGGCCCGCTGTGCACAGACTAAAGGACAGACAGAGTTCTGCTTCAACAATTGATTGCAATTAATTCACTTGAAATGAACCAATTGTACAGTGTCCAACCTGTAATTAGTGCCAAATTACATACGTTAACTTTGCACGAAACACTCACAGAACTCAAAAAAAAAAAACTAGCTCAGAGCGGATCGCAGTTATTTGTGCACCATATGGTCAGTTCAAACTGTTGGAAAGTTCAGTGACGTGGAGGCAGAATAAAGTCACGTTAAAGCCAACCTGAAGTTTTCACACGGAGATTAATGCAACATTTCAGATTTATTCAAGTCGTATAAGAAATCCGCCTTTGTATATTTATTATATTGCATATTAACACAGTACAAGGGAGCATAAATAAAGATGAAAACAAGGACTGCAAGTCGAACAGTGTAAATATAAAATGTAAAACTGGTAATAACATATGAATAAATATTATAAAACAATCTGTGCATTATCATCGTGATTTAAATGCAGTTTTGTTCACAGTTTATTAAGTTTAAAGAATATTAAATATGTGCATTAAGTAAGACATGAAACAGTAAAGATTGAATCTCTAAATGTTGCTCATGCTCCGCACGCTGCTATAAATAAGAGCTTTAACCACCTAATTTAATATTTAGTCAGGCTGTCCCCTAATCATAGCGAGCGAGGATAATTTGAAGCATGAAATTGAGATTTAAGGAACCCGGAGTTTATATAAAAAGGGGTACGCGCATAGATTAGAGATGATTACACTTTATAAGCTGTTTAAAGGGATGCTTGTCTTCTGATGCACAGCAGCAGAAGAGCAGCGTAGAGAAGTTGTGGATTTGTTTTGCGAGGGCGGACTTCTGCTCGCTAGTACGCATAATTTTTGCATCACTTTACATACATAAGAGGGAAATTTGTTTGAGTTTGGAAAGGACCAGCGTGTGTGTGTGTGTGTAAGCACACCTTCGCTAACCAAAAGGCATAAAGACTACACAGAATGACAGTGCTTGCCAAAGTTGTGCATTTACAGCTCAGATTTTGCTTTTTCTTCACCCCCGGAGCTGCTAAATAGAAAAAAGTTCAGCACTACAACAAGCCAAATAACAAAAGTCCAGAGACAGCAAAAGAAAATGTGTCACAGCCAGCGCAGAGAGAGAGAGAGTTTACAATCAGATCAAGTGACAATCAGATCAGACTTCTGAGAATTAGAGGGAGGCACGATGGTGCAGTGGTTAGCACTGTCGCCTCCCAGCAACTCCGGCTTCTTCCCACAGACCAAAGACATGCACACGCCTGTAGGTGATGAGCTGGCGACTTGTCCAGGGTGTACCCCGCCTCTTGCCCCAAGTCAGCTGGGATAGGCTCCCGTCCCACGCCATGAGGATCAGCGGTTACAGATAATGGATGGATGCTTTAGTAGTAGAAACCTTTTTAAACTGTCCAAACCGACCTTTATAACCCTTCACCGACCGAGCTACGTAGATTTATCACCAGTTAGACATCTTTGTATCCATTTAGTTCAGCTTGTGTGCAGTTTCTCTTATCTTTTGTAAAACATCTAAAACAGACGAGCAATATACAATAAAATATGGTTCTTTGCAATAAGACACATTTTCACGTGACCTACTCTCTTATTACTCACAGTAAAGTGATCACGTGTCTGCTCAGAGTCGATCAGAGACTACAGCTGTGTCCGGGCTCATTCATTACTCCCTATAAAACAAACACATGGTGGTTTTTCTCTACAGCGAGCAGGAAATTGAGATTTCAGACACGTATCAATTGTCGTCATTTGCATCGTTTTGCGCAGCGTGCCGTACGTGACGTGGACATTCACTCACACACTCTGAATTCAGACATTTAAATAGACTTGGGGGAAGCTAAATGTGGCGCACCATATTGTGAATATGGAGTGATTTCAGACACCAGATATACTTCACGTCTCCTCTATCTGTCCTTCGGGGTGGCACGGTGGTGCAGTGGTTCGCACTGTCGCCTCACAGCGAGGAGGTCCTGGTTTGAACCTCGGCTGGGCCTTTCTGCGTGGAGTTTGCATGTTCTCCACGTGTCTGTGTGGGTTCTCTCTGGTTTCTCCCTGACCCTGATGACAGGACAAGCGGCTACAGACGGCCATTTTACTCAGTGATATGTTATTCTCATTTTTATAAGAATCAGAGTTTAGTACCATGTTAGTGCCCTGGTTGCTCACCTGCTCGGCTTTTGGCCCATGTCCTAAGGCTGAATCTTTACCACAGCAGTCTGGGTTCGATTTCAAGCCTGCAGCCCTTTTCTGCATGTCATCCCCCCTCCTGTCTCTCCTCCTTTTATCTAATAAAGTTTAAAAAAGGAGCTAAATGCCAAATTGTCAAGCGCTGACAATAAAGATACATGAAACGTGATGGCAAACTAAATCAGTGCTAGCTTTAGTTTGCTTGTTTGCTGATATGATGAATGTAAAATGGAAGAAAAGTGGTGAATCATCAGATCAGACACACAAACCACCGTTCTCTGAATTACACATACATCTCCAAAGACAGGCGACTCTTAACCAAACTCTCTAATAAGAGTTTTTAATTCAAAAGAAATGTGATTAGTAGCTTTTATTCTGAAGTTTGTGAGTTGGAGTCAAATCATTTTAACTTATAGCTGTTCGATAAATAACCCTGGCTGGCTGCAGCCGCCTCTCCTGCAGGCTCAGTGCGCTCTCATGTGGTCGAAAGCGGCAGTGCCTGGGCTCAGACGCAGCAGCTCTCTCTCTCGAAGAATGCTTCCAGGAGCTCGAGCACGGTGCATTAAAATGCTGAATTACACCACTAATACATAAGTAAAACATGATAGATCATCTGCACGCTTTAAATCCTCACAGATCTGATATCACACAGAGCAATCCATGCAGCAAATTGCTACATTTGCCTCGTTGGATTTAGAGCGCTCGAGTGAAAGGTTTTAATCAGGAGAGTAATTGCGTTTGTTAATGAAGCACGACATTGCAGAGGAGGCCACAGCCTGGAGCTCCAAGGCTGATGGGATTTTCTCCCAGACAGTCCTGAACGATTTCTGCTCCCGACTGAGGAGGTGTGATGTGTGGACTGCAGAGCAGACTGCAGAGCTCACAGCCACAAAAGCTTCTCGTTCGCTGAGTCCAACTGGTGCAGAGAGAGAGAGTGTGGTACCGGTTAACTGGTGATGATTTATTTCACTATGTGTCAAAATAATCAGATAATACAGTCTGCACTGGAAGCAGGAGGAGAGCAGGAGGAGAGCAGGAGGAGAGGGGTTTATTCTCACCTCCAGATGTTTTTACAGACACTACATGAAAGAGAAACATACTGGAAACGATAAACTCAGCACAATAATATAATTCCATTTGGTATGTACAGTAGCATAGACACAGTTTTTTTTATTTAAGGTGACAATGAGTTAGTGTTTTAGACACTGCGTTTACTGTAAGATAAAGATAAATAACAAAATAAAGAAAATCAGGCTCTCAAACACTTTATAATGGTGAGATTGTCAGGCTGTCCTATTGAGTTGCTCATATGTCTCTAGACTTTTAAATATTGTGATGATAAAGTACTGTTTGCTCTACAAAATGTCGGAAAATAATGAAATAATTCATAAGAAATGAAAGAAACCAGCTATAAAAAAGCCCAATGTGTCAAAAACCTATAACTAAAGATATTTAGTTCATTATCACATAAGATAAATAAAAAAACAACAGATATTCTTGAAACATTCAATATTCATGCTTCAAAATAAATAGCTGTCCGACTAATCGTTTAAGCTCTAAATGAGGTCACGACACAAATATTTTACTTCCGAGCTTTAGCGGCATTAGCTATATGTTCATTTTTTCTGTGTGCGTTAATAAAATAAACATAAATAAACACTGATAGCAAACATTTAATCATATTAATCATCAATAAAAAGCTGATAAAACATATTTGGATGCAGTGAAACCAGAAAAAGTAAGAAAAATAAGAAAACCCCAAAACTGATTCTTCCTAAACTGATCAACTTTCTTCTTTCCTGTACTGAGATATGCTTTGTGCTAGCTCATCAATGTTAAAAAGCTATGTCGTAGATTTGTTCTTTGTGTAAATATGTCGACACAGAGCCCGTAGTGACATGTTGTAGTCTGCTTATTTCTCGTCCCTGCACCAGAGCGACGAGCTCGATCCCTTCCAGGAGCTGCTGGACGAGCAGCGCTACCCGGCCGAGGTCACCATGCCCAGCCCCAAACACCACAAGTACCCGCCCTGCAAGGAGAGCAAGAAGGAGCTCATCACGTAAGACTCCGTCATACCGCTAATCTGATTAACGCAACACTTCATGCCTACAAGAGCTCGAAGCCAACCACACTTCAATTCAAACATGAATAATACATAGAAATAAGCAAAAACAAACAATTAGAGAAGAAGCTAAAGGCGGAAAGAAACAAATTAATAATCTTGCTCATATGGACATATATTACAGGAGCCAGAGGTTTTGAAGCCGCTAACACTAACACAAGAGACTTCTCTTGACTGGTGGTACAAATCCGAGGCATACTTTCTTTATGTAATACTTCTACTCTGCTACATCTCAGAGACAAATATTGTTCACTGACAGCTTTAGTTACTAGTTACTTTTCAGATTTTAATCCCCTCTGTGTCCAGTAAATCCGCTAAATAAAAACTTCCCGGCTGGAAAATACATCGTCACAGAGATGAAAACGGGATGTTTTTCTGAGCTTGTGAAAAGTTGACATGACGTTGTTCTCACAGGACAAACATATGATGATCTTATGGACCATGAACTAGCCAAATAAAGCAGTTTAAATGAGCTCGATCTTATGCAACATGCAACATAAATGCAGCAGTAATCAAGGAAGTTTTTCCTTGCCACTGTCGCCAAGCGCTTGCTAATGGTTGGAACTGTTGGGTCCAGAGCTGATCAGATAACATCAGATATAATGGTGAAACACTCACAGGGAACGATTTACTGCACAATAAGTACACTTTGCTTAAAAAAAGATAAATAAAAGATTCAGAATCAAGTTAAAATGTTGTTTTTTCTCCTGCAGGCTGTCAAGCTGCCAGATGGCCGACAAGAACATCCGCGGGATGATGACGACCAACGCACAAGAACTCAAGTGAGTCTACGAAGTCAATATAGTTTTCAGCTTGTTCAGAGTGAATGGAGGTCGAGCCCAAGACCAAGACTACAAATCAGCGCTCATTCGGTATCCTGACCCGACCTCCAGTGACGCTGGTTAACCCTTTGTGTTTGTGCCTCAGGTGTCCGACTCCCGGCTGCGATGGATCTGGACACATCACTGGAAACTACGCCTCCCACAGGAGGTACAGTAACCATTCTTTGGACTACAACTGCGGCCACTGTAGGTGTCCTTTTTTAATTTGTCTCCTGTCCTGCAGTCTGTCCGGTTGTCCACGAGCCAAGAAAAGCGGCATCAAGATCCTCCACAGCAAAGAGGACAAAGACGACCAGGAGCCAATCAAGTAAGGTTTCAGAGAGGCTTCATAGCTTTGATTTAAAGCCTGGGACGTGAGAGATCTTACCCTCCTACACCTTTTTTCATTCCCTCAGTTTTCTAAATGATGCTGTCAAATGATTTAATTTGCATCCTCACTTCTATTTCACGGAAGACAGCTTTATACTTTCATCGCATCCAGTCACAGTGATTTGTCTCACAGTCAAAACCTGGAGCTTCTCAGTCCAACGTGAAAATAAAATCCATCTCGTCTTTGGCGAAGGACAATTTAATTTTAGGATATTAATGAACTCATTTGAGAGCAAAGTTTTGCAGATTAACAGATTGTTTGTCGAGTTGGGGGCAGTAAAACAAGCTATAAAGCAACTTTGACTTATTATTTTTTATTATAAATTGAGACCAGGAGACAACTGAGCAACACAAAGACACAAAGCGTTTGTACTTACAATAGTTTAATATTCACTCCCACTTTTAGCTCTGTTTTTGGTCTCCACCAGCTAGTCTCTCAGTTTGTTTTTCACCCAAACACCAAACAGTAAAGTTGTGGCTTTAAAACCAAAACAATGAGCTGAAAGACGCTAAAATGCTCTGCAGATACTCTGTGTGTTTATCACTATGTTAGTCATTTAACCTGTTGTTTATATACAATATAATTAAGAGCAACATTAAAGAAAATTAATTATTATTAAATCATTTAAAGGTTGCATTAAAATGCCTAAAATTATATATTTATTTATATATTTTGTTAAGTTTCCCGGTAAACATGGGATTCATTAGAAAATAAGGCAGGAAGTCGGTAAACGGTAGCGGTGACTTTTCTTTTATTTTGCTTGATAAATGATTTAAATTATTGATTAATTACTAAAATCAACAAGACTAATAGATTAATCAACAAAATGTTCCAGCACTAGTTTGAAAAAGTAATTTAAAATGAAAATGTATCAAAAATTCTCCCCCGATCTTCATGTATATTCTTCTAAAACCTTAAATATTACGTTTAGCAGCCACATTCCAGTCCAGTCAGTCAAGCTGTTGATAGATTCATGCATCTATTTTCTCTTAAAATGCTGTCTGTGTTCGCTGACCTTTCTAACTTCAGGAGAGAATATTTTAGAGAGGAGCTGTGGTCAGTCCTCCACTTCACCTCCCTCTCCCAGCAGGCCAAGTCCAGTAAAGGTTAGCACTAGTGAGCGTTTGACATTTTCCTTAAAGCAGAGCCATAATGTTAAGCCAACGTGACCTTGTGAATAATCTAAAGTTCAGCCGGTGTCAGTCTGCAGCCAGCTGTTGCTGCCACCTCTGTTCCATCCACCATCATCATTAACAGTGAACTTATAATTAAGCTTAACCTGAGCTCGGCTGGGGAGCGGGGCCCCGCCGACGCTCGGCTCATAATAATCAGCCCAAAATGTCACGGTGAAGGGCGTTTTGGGATGCGGGAGGCAGAGTGGAGCGTCTGGGAGCTCAGGAGGTGTCATCTGCAGAGCGAGAGGTGTTTGTCCTCCTCGTGGTTACTGCTGCCGTGGCCTGGAGGCCTCGGAGGGCAGGAGGGAGGGATGAGTCGTGACTCTGGATACTTTTTTAAAAGGCTGCGTTAGATTTACATTTTAGTCTGATAGCTTAAATCTGACCTGGTTAAATGGAGAGCTGGCAGCATATGAAGCAGCGGGTATGATGTTTAATCTCTAGCAGCTGATAATCCAACAGCAGCAGGTGGTGGAGAAGCTGTGATAAGATGATAAGATGATCTTTTTGCAGCTTGTAGGTGTTGGCAAAGACACCACAGAACCTTTTCTATCTGGACTCAGCCACAACAAGGTGTGGGAAAGTGTGTTTATTAGTGTATATTGTTTAGGATGCTGTTGAAGTTTGTGCTCTTTTGTGTCCTCTCTCAGGTGTCCGGTGCCCGGCTGTGATGGACAGGGTCATGTGACGGGGAAATATGCCTCGCACCGCAGCGCGTCGGGCTGTCCCTTGGCGGCGAAGAGGCAGAAGGACAGCTACGTGAACGGCTCGCAGTTCGTCTGGAAATCTGGCAAGACGGACGGCATGAGCTGCCCGACCCCAGGCTGCGACGGCTCGGGACACGTCAGCGGGAGCTTCCTGACCCATCGGAGGTGGGCGTGGCTCTGTGTCAATCTGTTTTAAAGCATTACAGTGTCTTTGATTTTGTCACTGTTTCTATTATTATTATTGGAAGCTTACTTCACTTCAGCTCCACAGTGTTTATCCTGATGCAACTCATACATGACATTAAAATTCAAATCAACTGTCACAGACTTGTAAATGTGCAGCAGATTGATGATCCATCAAAGCTAACCTTTCTTCATTGTGTGTGTTTTATTCCAGTCTTTCCGGTTGTCCCCGCGCCACCTCGGCCATGAAGAAAGCCCGGATGAGCAGCGTGGAGATGCTGACAATCAAACAAAGAGCAAGCAAAGGTGAAGACCAAACCCTAAAAGTTATCCTAAACTAAAACTCGTCTGAATCGAATTAAACTTTGTTTTTTGTTTGTTTGTTTCAGGCATCGAAAACGATGAAGAAATCAAACAGCTGGATGAAGAAATCAAAGATCTGAACGAGTCTAACAATCAAGTGGAATCAGACATGATAAAACTGAGAACACAAGTAAGACGCTTAAGAGTGTGTGTTAGCTGCAGCATTAATACATTATATACAAGTGTATGGGTAGAAACATGTTCATTAACTGACTTTCTATTTCCCCTTTATTATATAATATCATATTTTATTTAATAAGACGTCTACCTCCTCCGTGTTTACCTGTTGTCTTAATAGATTTCCTCACAGAAATGCTGTTTGCATTGCTTACTTTCAACCTCTTCTACGTTTTTTAGGCTAATATCAATGAAAGTCTCCAGACTCCATTGAAAAAACAGAATCTTTACCGACTTTACAATCTTTACGACTCCATTATATCTTTACACAGTAAATAGTTGTTTGCTGCTATATTAATGTCTTAAATCTCATATCTATAAACCTTAAGGCACCCCTACCCTCTTTTAGAGGAGGCTTTTAATCTGAAACATCTCCAACAAGTTTTGGGTTTCATTAACAGTAGCTTTAGATCAGATAGTTTGAATTCAGCCCGGGACCATCTCTCCATAAAATGGCCACCAACACAGTAACATGCTGATAACTGATTTCCTCCTCTGGTAGATCACCACCATGGAGACCAACCTGAAGTCCATCGAGGAGGAGAATAAGGTGATCGAGCAGCAGAACGACTCACTGCTGCACGAGCTGGCCAACCTCAGCCAGTCGCTCATCAACAGCTTAGCCAACATCCAGCTTCCACACATGGTAAGAGAGGAGTCGACGACACCTTTTTTTTTTTACAGGATTATGCTTTGATAAAACCTTTACAGCAAAAGTAATATTACCCTGCATCTAGACTCAGCTTTCCTCAGGATAGTTATTGGACACATGAGGTGACAAAAGTTTTATTTTGGTAGGTAATTGGTCAATAATCCACCTACCCAGCAGGAGCTTATTGATATTTCTTGTAATAATCATGATTTTTTTTTTTGCCCTGACTCCTGCCTGTCAGGTTGCAGCTTCCTTCCTCCACTAACCAAACAAAGTATTTAATGTGGTCGTATGAAGTACTTATCCATAGTCAGTGTGTCAGATGTTTCATATTTAATGTGCTAACTTTTGTTCCCTGCTTTGTTTCAAACATTAGACAATAAAGATTTGAACTGATCATCTAACATTTGAATTCAGGGAGGTGTTTAAAGTTGTCTGTAGTAGCGACACTCAGGTTTTTTCCTCATCCTGCTTCTTTCTGTTCACCACCTTCTTTTTTTTCCCAGCAGTCCCATGCTGTGCTTCTTCTTCTGTGCTTTACAACGCCTCACAGAGTTTCACATAAGGAAAACAGCCCCGTCTTTTTTTTTTTTTTTTTTCAGTTTGAGTGAAGCGATCATGGCTGTTTTTTAACGTCATGTTGTCTCAGTGTAGAAAGAAGACTGGGGCTAATTGGATAATCTCTCTCTCTCTCTCTCTAAGCAGTATGAACCCGAGTTGCTTGATAACTGGACTCTTAGCCTCCTGTCCTTCCATAAATGTATTGGACTATCCGAAAAATGTCCGTCTTAACAAGCAATTTTAACTTTATACCCCTAAAAAATTTTATGCATCGGACAGAGTGGAAATTGGAAATTCAACATGGTAGAACTGGTAGAACTTTCCCTTTCTGGTTTCTAGAAAAATACCAAATCTAAAGCTCCGTTCACACCGCAAGACACTAAGAACTCTGATTCATGGCATTGTCTTTTATTCTTCCATAGTTGTGTCGATATTTCAGGTACGATAATGCAGAGAAATCTGTGATTTTTTTGTTTTGCTGTCCTCGCTCAGATGTTCATTCAGATCTGAGTAAAGCTGCAGTCGCTGCAGTGTGAACCGAGCAGGAGGGGGGAACGACTTGCTAAGGCGGACATTGTGTTGTTCTTTCTCGGTGTAGCTTAATGAAGCCTTGTGACCGCTGCCGTGTGTCTAGCGGGCTAATAGACTTCTCTGTACACCCTCTCCTGTAGAGACCGCTGCCACAGAAAGAGGCCCCAGTAAAGCATAACTGCTGTTTACAGATGCCTCCCAGAGTAAGAGATCCATTTATCCTTTATCCAATTATCCTTCTCTTCTGCACTGTCATCCTCCCCTCCCCCTTACGACTCCTTCAGCCCACTGTGGTGTCCGCACATCACAACTATCCATTTATAGTGCAGTATACTTGGTATATTAATGACAATAACAGTAGCTTAACTTACCTGTGGCAAAATTCCAGACCTTTTATCACTTTTCCCCAAATGGCAGCTAAAACAGACTTTTAGCACTGAAATGCTAAAATCATTATTAATAATGAATAATAATTGGAAATACACACACATGATCAGACATCCAGGTCTCCTCTGAGACCTCACATTTACTCAACTTAACAGCAAGAGGAATTTGTTTAGCAGTAAACAGGAAATATGATGCCATAGCTCAAATCACAGCTATGCTACTAGTTAATGCTAAACCTGGAGAAAGAGCTGCTCTGGAATCAGATATAATCGACTGGTTGAGTTAAACCGCGGTTGGTGGGACCTGGTGATTGAAGTATCAAGGAAAGTCAGAATATATGTAGGTTTATGCAAATAAGACTGAATTTATTACACAAAAAGTGATATAATTTAAATTCTGATAAAATAACAAATTTATTATGATATTTGACTGAGATGAGTGATTGGCGATCATTAAAACGTCTACATCCCCTTTGGAAACTGATTAAATATTTGCAGATGTAACCATAATACTACAATATTATTAGAATATACAAGAACATTGATTATCAACAACTCTGCAAAACCCTGGATTCATTCAATAATGTTCTTTTTTATGCCCAAGTTTAACATTTGCAAAATTCTGCAATCTTTCTACAATTTCTGCACATAGCACTTAAGGTGTTGTTACTTTCCACCTTACTGCACACTACTCCCTGCACTGGCAATGCACATTAATCCTGAGGTGTGGAATCGTCTTATAAATGGATAATATAGACAGTTTCCAGGGCTGAGAAAGCTCATTCAAGTTAAAAAAAAAGAACTGGGCCTAAAATGGAGCCCTGAGGTACGCCACATGTAAAACTAGCTGTGCCTCCTCCAAACAGAACTCAACTGTAGACTTTAATTCTATTTTAAAAACACTAAAGTTTGTTTGCTTTGACTGCTGAGTTTGAATTCAACCAGTAAGTTTGTTTTTGAAGCCAAAGCTGCTCTGTCTCTGACAAATATTTAAACTCCCAGTCGGCTAAGATAAGTTGAATTACCAGTTGTGTCTCTTTCATCTGCCCATTAACCTCCCATTGGTTTTTAACATCCTGATTTTGTCTCCATATGCTAAACATTAACCTTCCATCTATCCACAAGCTAACCATCCCTCTCCTGATTTTTGCATGGTTTGGAGTTGCATTGCGTAGACCTTCACGGGCTGAAGTATACGTAATATTAAAATTAGAGTATTTGTGTAACTGAGCCATGCTTTCCTGATAGTGTTCCCTTACTTCCCTTGCTGCCTGCCTGTCTTCCAAACCTTTCCAACAATGTTTTAAAGAAAAGATACTGATTGTCTATAAGCACATTCACACCTCTTCTAATCCCTCTGATTGTTTGTTTCTTCATGGGTTCTTTTCCCCTCACAGGAGCCAATGAATGAACAGAACTTTGACACTTATGTGAGTACATTGACAGACATGTACACTCACCAGGACCAGTACCAGAGCCCGGAGAACAAGGCGCTGCTGGAAAACATCAAACAGGCCGTTCAGGGTATCCAGGTTTAGCCCTGACTGAGGCCAAAATAACAAATGCAAAGCAAAAACAACAACAAAAAAAAGTCAAAAAGAGGGGAATCGGTTGTTTTTTGCTGCTGTAATCTACCATAGTTCTTTTATTTCTTCTGCTGTTATGCTCTCAACTCCATGGGTATCTCTTTTTTTATCATTTTGATTGTCGTTGCCTTGCTTTAAAAAACAATTACCAATGTTTTAAACAACATTCACGTTTTGTACATTTTCATATGATCTAATATAATGTGATGTACTGTTTATAGCTGCTAATGTATGCACATTCTAGTGTATATGTATGTATTTATTTATCGTAAGCTTGAATCATTTTTTTTAATTTAAATGCAATTTACATACATCGAAAACCTGGGCGTCACGGGTTTAACGGGAAGCAGAGCGGCGAACGTGAAGAGCAATCACTTTTCGAAAGGCTTTTCTCGAGAGCTGTAAAGCTGGAGGTTGTTTAATGGATGTAAATTCATTCATTTTTGTAATGTTTGAACGTGGACCGCGCGGACACTAATATTACTGTAAATCTTTAGCGAGAAAATTACGAGAAAAACCAATGCTAATAAGAAGCAAGAAGATTTCAAACATCATGACACGGAAACTTACTGGTGCAAAATCCCATCATTCCCCTTTCGGAGTTGTTTCATTTCAAACTGTCCTGTTCTGTCGCTTTTCTTTGTTCATGCGAAGAACGAAGCGGGAAAGACCAATGGCTACAGAAAATGTAGGAGACAATCTGCCATTCTGAATTTCTTTTAATCATCAACCTTGACTAGCTAATAGGACAACGTGTCAGCAATATTGGTATGATAATATTAAATCGTTTGTTTAGATATGGGATGCAATCTATATGAAAAAATGTTTGGGTATATGCAATTTCTTATGAATAAAACTAGCAAAGAGCTGATAGATCTTTTTACTAACTATAAATGTATTGCGTTTTGTATAAACCTTTTACTACAATCATGTTTTAGGAATCTGACGCGGGTGAAAGGACTTTGGTTCTGTCATGTACGACTTTGCACAGGGACACCTTTGTTTCCATGTTTTGATGTTTTTATTGTCGATTAAGAGGCACTTGGCAGGCGAAAGGATTTGTAGATATGATTTTCCTTTCTAAAGGCTGACGGCTCCACTGGACTTACAGGGTCAAACGTCCCCATCTGTCATTGTATATTGCACTCGTCCTGTAGAAAAAATGTCTTTCCAATCATGCATCTTATTGTCTGAGCCACAATGGGACATGATGCCAGACGACATGATGACCAAGCAGCACTTTTTTTATTATCTTTGATTGTTTATTGAAAAAGATGAATGAAAACTAGAGCCAGCAGTCGTAACGCGTTGTCTGTGCACTGAATTTACCACCTTGAGTATTT
This sequence comes from Miichthys miiuy, assembly GCA_036365135.1. Classification (NCBI taxonomy): domain Eukaryota; kingdom Metazoa; phylum Chordata; class Actinopteri; family Sciaenidae; genus Miichthys; species Miichthys miiuy. The sequence goes on from CM071620.1 coordinate 20,486,315, forward strand.
GATCTGAATCGGCCTTACGATACGAGACATTCAGTCTGAAAATCACACAGCACTGATGGAGTATGTTTTCTGAACACCGTCGATCATGCATGCACTTTATTGGAGTATTTCAAAGTATTATCACGTGGTAAATGAAGCAAAAACTGTACAGCAAGTTTGTGGGAACTGTGACTTTCGACAAGACTTTGTGCTGGTGATTCCTGTTTGAAAGCAACCTGGAACATGTTTCACTGAGTTGATTTGTTATTTAAAGGAAAACTCCCCATCCGGTCCTCTGACATTGTTGACCTGCTCCACTGGAATGACCAAAAACAGAATGCTGAACCACACTGACGAACTTCTGTCTGAAAAGTTAACTTGTGGTTGTTTCCATGCTTAACCATCTAAAATATAATTTTGCTAATGGAAAATGAGCCCTGTTTCTCTTCTTTTTCAGGTTACACAACCTGTCAGTAGAGTTGCGAAATAGGACGAGTTGTTTGTGGTGTCCAGGATTTTGTCAAAGTAAAAGTTCTTTTTATTATCTGGGTAGGCATTGTTCTAGATGGAGCACTTGGACATGAAACACATGAATTAGGCAACTATGACATTGGTCCCATCTGGCTTCTTCTCTATAGCAACAATGGTGGCCTGATGGCTCATGGGTATAGAAGTATTTATTAAAAAAAACGACTTCTCAGAAATGAAATTTAAAATTGTTACAATATTCAGCAGCATCTTGTGATTCCAATTTTAGGAAACATAAAAAGACGATCTTGAAATAGAAGTTCATAGAACAGAACCAGCAGCTCCCCCAACTTTGCTAATAAAGGTAAAGTTTTGCAAGACCGTGATGCAAAATAATGTAGAAACTGTCTAAAAAGAATACCAGGTCACAACACAAAGAGTTTTCTAGTTTATTAACAGTATTTTATGGGACTGCGTTTCTCCGGAACTGATGTGACGAGTGTTCAAGAGCTGAAAGTCTGATGAACAATATTTCTGACAATCTTTCAGAAAAGAATCAAACGTTGCTCTCAGTCAGACAACACATGATTCGTATAGAAATGCTTACTTGTCAACTAGTATGTAAACAAAATGTCTTAGGGCTGTGGCACACTGAATTTTAGAATAAAAATTATAAAAGAACTGTATTTAATGTGGATCGGTTACATCTGGCCAATACCCGATGCCCATAACAGGGTCGGTATCAGCTTTGATATTAATCTGGTGTATCAGATCTGTTTCATAGGGACCACGTGTGGAGTATGAAGTAGTTTTGATGATATTCCAAGTTACAGAGACAGATATATAATATATATCACAGAGATAACAGAGATTAGTTGCATTTAAATTGAAGTAGGGACCCCAAACTTTCCAAACCTCTGAAATTTTGAAGAATATTTGCTAAGAGGGCATGAAAACAATCCACCTTAGGTTTCAATGTAGGCATCGTATAGCTTTAATGAACTGTTGTGACAAGCAGATGCACTTAAGGTGAAATCAACAGTTGACCATCTATAACTTCAAATCATGACCATTTGATTGGTGTCTTTGCTGACCCCTAAAAAAAAAGTGATGTTTACCCACCGTTTGAAACATTTCTCTGCCATCAGTCTCAAGTTTCCACAGGAAGGACAAACAAACATCTCTAATGGGGGAGTTTTCCTTTAAAGATATTTCTTCTTTGGACTTTTTGCTGCAAAGCCTCATTCCCTGACTTCACATCTCTGTCCAAAGCTTTGTGTCTGCAGCTTCCTGCCAGTAAACTACTGCATTAGATAGACTGACAGCTTGTATTTTTTATTTAGTCAGTTATTCTTACTGATAACAAAGGAAATGGGAGTTAAAAGCACAATTCTGCCACTTAAAGACAGTCAATAGACTAGATATTGTAATATCAGATGTAAAAGCTAAACTGTAACTATTTACATAGAGAATCTCAACACTAACATGTGACATGCTAAGAATGCAAAAGAAATCCATATGAATATTTGTGAAATCATCAGTTTATGAAAATGTTAGTTTCTTTTCAGCAGTGCATTGATAAGGGGTTTTTATACAACATTCATTTTCTCTCCTTTTACCCCTTTTTCTCTGTTACTCGCAAACTTTCAACAACAGTTTTCTTACCACATGGCATGGTTTTCGTTGGTATTTTTGCTGTATGTTTAAGGTCACGAGTTGCTACGTGATATTTTAATTTGACTTGTGAAGTTTGTACAATTTTTATCATGCTGGTGTTGGCATCTCTTGCTCTGAATAAATCTTGTGTTGCAACACTGCTTACGACCTGCTCTTGTTTTGAATCGAAAGGCCGATGATTACTGCCAAATATATGTTTTTTTTTATTCATTCGAGGCACCTGTTTATTTCTATGAATAACTGATTTGTGAAGCTTAAAACATGCTGCAGATGAATAATTAGTTGCAGCAAACAGGGCTGGATGGCAAATATCAAAGCTGGCTACATCCACGTTTTATGGATTTATCTCATCAACCTTAATGATCCTCTCATATGATTACGGCTCGTTTAAAGACTTAAATTTAAAGACAGAATTTATATAAAATCTAGACCTGCTTTAGAATTAAAATAAAATATGGAAGAATGGAAATCTCACTTCCTACAATGTGTTTTCACTTTAAAATTGTGTTTTGTAGGGAGGTGGACCATAATTGTGCAAATATTACAATTATCTGTGATGCCAGCTGAATTTTTATTGTTCAATAATTGTAAAAAAAGGAAGTTTAAATGTGATATTTTAGTGTCATCATGTTCCAAACATGATTTTTAGTCAGTTTTAAGGTTAGAAGCAGGAATAAATAATAACTCAGATTAAGTTTGAGTGTAGTAACCTTCAGATGGACGGTAGGTGGCGCCAACGTGCGCTCCGCTGTTTCCCTCCATTGTTGTATTTCCGGGTCATAAACACGCCCCTTCCGGTCTGGGAGTGAAGCGTCAAACGCGACGTAAACAAACCGGAGCTGCTGAGGCGTTGTGGCGGTTATTTCTGAATCCTACACGGGTCTGTGCATGAGCCGTTAGCCCGGGTTTGGGTGGAGGAGACACGGTTACCATGGTGAAGTGTGTCGTCTCCGGTTGTCCGAACCGCGAGGTGAGCGTTAACGCGAACCTGGGGATCTTCAACCGACCACCGAAGAGGTTCTTCAGCTTCCCCAAAGACCCGGCGAGGGTCAAGGTACGGTACCGGATCTCTTCAGTCCTGCTTCTGATTTCAGTTAAGTTAATTTTCAATGTAAAATCAAACTTGTGGCTCCGCTGCAGAAGATAAACATGAAGTAAATGTGACCATAACCACTGTGAAATGGTGAACCTGTCCACCAAGTGTTCATGTGTGTCATATAACCATAAGGTGAGGTTTGGACATGAAGTCCGGGAGGTGTTGTGCTTTGGTCCCGGTCTCTGTTGTTATGACTGCAAACCAGCAGAGGTCACTGTGTGCTGCGTTCAATGCCTCCTCTGACACACGTAAAGATCATGTCATATCACACTGATGACTTTGTTCAGGTGTGGCTGGCGGCGCTGAGGGAGACCGGCAAGCAGAACTGGACAGAGCAGCATTCAATCTGCGAGGACCACTTCCTGCCGGAGGACATCACAGCCAATGGGGTCAACGGGACGCCATCCCCATCATGCCCCCCTGTCTGGACGGGTCCCTGAGCATGATTAGCTCCTGGGGGGCCGAGTCGTCTGATGAAGAGGACCAGTGGGCCACAGGCGGGGGCGACGAGGAAGAAGAAGATGACGGTTATGAAGGTGTATGTGCTGGTTTTGCTAACGTGGTGGCCCCTGTACGAGATCCCCCTGCACCTGAACCTCCTGCACCAAAACCACCTGCACCTGAACCTCCTGCACCTGAACCTCCTGCACCTGAACCTCCTGCACCTGAACCTCCTGCACCTGAACCTCCTGCACCAGAACCTCCTGCACCAAAACCTCCTGCACCAGATGCTTCATATTTTCTGGTGCGTTCCACATCGTAGCTCTTTGTCATATTTTGGATTAATAAAAAGTCTGAGTTGTTGTTTGGCGGTTTGCAGTCCCACATGTCTTTATTTTTTTACTAAAGGACCAAATACTTAAAGTTATTGTAAGTGTTTTGTGACATTTTGAAAAGGATCCCTGCAGAGATAAAGATTGTTAAAGAGTGAAATCCTTTTGATTAACCACAAACACTCGATACACGGCTCACTCTATTGACAAAAATGTTAATTTCACCTCACAGATTATCGTGAATTCACTTAAACCGGACAAACACAAAATAAATCTCTCCAAAATCTACAATCACTAAGTCCGCTTTGGTCTAAATTAATCCTTAATTCTACATATTAAACCACATAGCAGCTCGGGAACAACACATGTAGAGCGAGCGTGACGTCGCTCTTGGCTTAGCTCTAAATTTAAGATTACATACTTTTTTTACCAGAGCAGCTCTAACCTACCATGTTTTCACTTCCTCTACTCCAGGATTCAAGTCCCCTGAAGACCTCAGGAACCAAGACGACTGGGTAAAATGAACTTTTTTTTACATGAGCTGGACAGAAATGACACATCAAACATAAAGTAAGATCCCCGAATGTGTGTTTGTTTCCAGTGACGGCCTGCAGCAGAGGAAAGACGTGAACCGGACCAAGAGAGACACCAAAAAGGGCGAGTTTGAATCTGAAGATGATAGATAGAAACATCTTGTGTTGAATTCCTGTTTTTAGCAACAACACAGATGTAATTAAACCCCGCAGAGGCTTATGAATCTCTAACTCTGGGTGTCATGTTGCATGTCCAGAGGTTTCCATGTGCGCGCTGGTGAAGCGCTTCCTGGAGATGATGCTCACGGCTCCGGACGGCCTACTGGACGTCAGGCAGGTGTTCGCGAGCCTAGAGTCCTGCAGGCGACGAGTCAACGACGTCACCAACGTCCTGCGAGGCATCAACCTCATCGAGAAGCAGGCGGCCCACAGATTCAAGTGGACGTGAGTGAACAGATGGGACGATGTTCTCTGGGGTGTCTTGTGAATCGCCTGTTAAGCTTTGCAGTCAACCAGTTCTCTCACCGTCCAGAGGAGCGAGTCAGATCTCCAGCTTCCTGTGGAAGAACGAGCAGATGTTCCAGAGAGAGCTGGACAACATGAAGCTGGTGGAGGACACGCTGGACGGCCTCATCAAAAGCTGCGCCCAGCAGCTCTTCGACATGACCGACGACACGGAAAACGCGGCATATCCTTTAACGTTGATCCGTTGCTACGTGCTCAGTTCTCAGTGCTTACCTCCTAATGCCCAGTAATATTAGATGTTATATTTTATATGACTCAAATTACAGTCACGTGCCAGGAGGCTTAAAATGTTTTGTTCTAAACGAGGATGTGAATAAATCAATTATGAATACAGATATTTTAAAAAAATGAAGCGACCTTTCTTTAACCTTTCCTTCACGCTTGCCTATGTGACCCACGAGGACTTCAGCCGACTCACGGTCCTCCAGGAACAGACGCTGTTTGTTGTCAAAGCTCCAGAAGAAACAAAACTGAAGGTTCCCGCTCCTAAAAGGGTAAACAGCCGATGTTTTTCTGTTAATTATTCGAGAAGATGAACTCAAATAAACATGCCCTGTATGTACTTTTGAATAAAACACAAAAAAATTTAGATTTATTTCTGTAAAGATGAACAGAAATCTCTCGTTACGTCACTAGAAAATGTAGATATTGGACCGTATTAATAAATACTACTACTACTACGAGAAGACAGATTAAAAGCAACATCGTTGGGTTGACTCAGGTTGTGTGTTGATGTAGGACAACATCCAGATCCATCTGAAGGCGGGGAAGCCCATCACGGTGTTGACCTGTGACGTCGGGACAGAAGACACGACCGGAGAGATGAGCGGCTGCTTCTTAACGTTGGAGGAAAGCCGGATAAAGACGGCTACGCTGCACACAGGTAACAACAAGTCATAGAAGGTGGTAAGGTAAAAGAGTAATACTATAATTAGTCCAACAAGATGATGAGTTACTCGTTGCTGCAGAGTCCTCGAGGCGACAGAGCGCTGTGCAGAGCGCATAGCCACCAGCCGACCAACAGGAGGCGCCAGCTGTCCGGTTCAGACACGAGGCTGGAAAAACAACAGACGCCTAACTGGATTATATTCAGTACCAGGATGAACTGATCAGAGACAGACAAAGACATTTTGACGTGGAAACACTTCATGGATGTTTGAAGTGTTTTTATTGAACTCCTCGTGAGGTTGGTTTCGTTCAGTCCAGTCGGCCTGCTGTGAGAAATCATGTAAAAGGCGGTGAAGGTGAGGACGGCCGAGATGTTTGTAACTTTATGTTTGTCACAGAGAGGAGTGAATCGGTTCATTTGTAGGTACACAGTTGTACCTCTGTGCTGCAGAGCGCTGCAGTGTTATTATGTTCTGACATGCAGAACGTTTGCTGACTGACTTTGTTTCTATTTTTTAACTTTTCTTTGTATTTTGGATGTCAGCTGGTTTCAAAGAATCAATAAAAACTGGCTGCTATCAAACTGGGAAACTGTGCTCCTGTCACCAGCCCGCAGCCTTAAGGTTGCCAGGTTGAATCCCCCGAAGCTGCAGGAGAATAATGTACAGAGGTCATCTGGGACCTTACACACTGCTGAGGTGACCTTTGACCTCTCTGTGGTTCCACCTGTGAGCAGACAGGCGCAGAGTGAAGAGGAAGAATCTGTTAAAGGTAAATTTGAGAGACAAGAACTGAAAAATTAAATGAACTTACTTTGTTGATAACTGGAGAAAATTATTCAGAATAAATTTAGTTTTTTGTTATTTTCAAAAGTTTAAAAACAAGATTTGATCAAAACAGTCTAATTAAGAGTAATTAGAATCACAGGTTAATTATTGATGAAAACTGAGTTCAACACACACCACAGTAGCACTCACAGTAATCTGCCTTATGGTAGAATAATAGAGCAGTTAGATTAGATTCACTGAAGTGCTTTAAAGGAACACTCACGGCTGTGTGTTAGACTGAGGCTGAGGAAACTTCATGTTAAAGATGAATGATGAGTCATGATTATAAAGTGCACATTCAGCTTGATTCTGAACGTTGTCAGACTGATTAATGACTTACCGAATTCACCGTGGGGGGAAATGTCTGCCATCAACAGAAAGTTAGTAAAGTTTTTCCCTCCACAAGCTGCAGCGGTTTGTGATCATTCACCACCTCTGCAGTGCAGGATTTAAGAGATCTGCTTCCTCTGCAACAGCACCACCTGGTGGACAGACAGCATCACTGCATCACAGCCCTGTTCTGGGGATATTTAAGAAAGTTCTTCTGCACGGTCAGAGCAGAAAGTTGGCTCACAAATACCCGTAAAGAAATCTAAAACAGCGTGTGTGTGTTTTTTGATTTACTCACAGGATTGCATAGGTTGAGTCTGTCTCCGGGTTCGGTCGAGGCTGCTTTCCTCCCACGAACATAATGAATATGGAACAGAGGGTAATAGAGGAAATGATACTTGATTGTCTCTCATTTTGCCTGTGGACAGGACAGTGATGGCTGCCAGGCACTCTGTGTGTATGTCTGTGTGTGTGTGTGTGTGTGTGTGTGTGTGTGTGTGTGTGTGTGTGTGTGTGTGTGTGTGTTTCCCATGAGTGCCACCACAACATCCAAACCTCAAGACGAAACCCTGCAGGCTGAACCCTCCCAGAGCCTCTCCTCTATCTATCAAACTGTCAGGAGGACCCACAGAGATACTTAAAGCTGTCTCGCATTTTAGGTTTTAGGTTGAGGTCATACTGACAGTGACAGGAGCAGAAGAACAAGTTGTCAGAGCTCCAAAACTACAAGAAAGCAACAAGAGAGAGTGACCTGGACGGGCTAGTACCCAGGTAGGTGACATAAGGTGACTTTAAAACAATCAAATCAATTAAAATGCATCAGCTGTTTTGAGTTTTGGACACGTAATTTAGTATTTTGAGCCATTTGCTACTCCCAATACTGTTAAGTATGTTATTAAGTATTTTTTGGAAGTACTTGTATGTTTTTAAACCTGTAATTTTACTCTTAAGTTTACAACAATCTGACTTTATGTCCAAACCTTTCATCTGCATTTTTGTAGCCAATCACCCGCTTCCTTTCGGTACCCGCGTGAACCAGTTTGGCAGGTCAGACAGAGCGCACTTCACGTCTCGCAATCTCCAGCAATAGTTTTGGCGTCTTCTGTCAAGAAAGCACACTTTCGTCCAATGTAAAGCATGAAAAAGTAAGAAGAAAAACGCTGCAGCAGGCACGGGTTTGGGGAGGCGACGACGCTGACCAGAACAATGCTGCAAGAGTTGGAAGTAATTTAGGGACTGAAGACACCCGAGGACGCACATGCACAACGTGCTATATCAGCAACATGTCAGCAAAGACAGAGGCGAGGCCGATACACAGATTTGAGTTAGAGAAGAAGAAGACGATGACTGTGAGCTCGAAAACAAAGACGTAACCGTGTACCATTATTAAAAATCTGCTTTGCAGATGTTTTACGAGGAGGAAGTTTGTTAGAGCTGAAGGCGAGAAACACTGAGTGTAAAAAGTACGTTTGATTATAAAAGTATTCCACGGATACCTTTTAAACTGTGATGTTGAGGCTCGTAAGTCTCAATCCTTAGAGGCAAGTCCGGCTTTGTTTTCCTGACTCCAAAATCTAGTGTGCAGCTACTTGGCAGCGATGTGTTAGCGCAGAATTACCTGAGACAACCTCCTACGTGGTTTTTCATGATCAGTTTTACTACTCTGATGTCTCTCGAGAAGCTTTGTCAACTCTGATAAAGTATCCAGCCTGGACGTTTCACATTTAAAGAGTATATGTTGCAAACTGGGGTAAGAAGTTTTAAAAGATGTTGGCCAGGCAAAAAAAAAAGGGTCTCAAAAGACACCATTGAGCATTACAGGAAGTGTAGGATGACACATTTTTTGCAGCTTAGCTATAATAAAAAAAACAAAAACAGTATGTCAGCGATATTAAATTGCCGGAGTGCTCCGTTAAATGACAAATTGACCAAATCCCAAAACGTCACAGAAAAGGATCCTTTTTCCAATAAGTGACTCTGTCGCGCCAGAGTGTTTCCAGTAAGCCTCATCAACTAACCACACATAAAGTGCTTTATGAAGGGGTTAAAATAACACTACCAAGCATAGATTTTTTTTTCCTCCAGATGTATTTTTTAAGTCATAATTGCACCAAAAACCATAAAAACACCCTTTTCTGAATTGCTACTCGTAGCAGTTTTACTGTGTTTTCGCTCGGGGTTTTTATGGCGCCGTTTGGTGACTCTGGGAGTTCCTGCAGTGACGCTTTGAAGCTCAGAAAACATGCTGAAAACATGTTGAGACACACTTGGCATCGACTTTTCTGGCATCACTTGAGGGGAAAATAACCGATGTGCATGTAACATGGAGATGGATGGCTTCCTATTGGTTTGGCACAGCGTGTCTAACATTTATAGGAGTTTGTCTGTACTCAAAGCTTCTTCTTGGAAAAAAGTAGGAGGAGAACCAAGACGGCTTTTATGACATTCTGTTAACTATTTCATGAATTCTCACTGACTGTTTCACTGTTGAATTGATGCCATTTGTATAACCCTGAACATGAGTCTAAACCTGGCAATTGAGAGACTTTTATCTCTTAGCATTGTAACTCTGGTGAGGTAAAGGTTAAATAAAAGCACATTGCTCATGCTGACAAAATGATTACCGTGACACAGTGACAGCTTAATGATGGAATAAAAAGTACTTGCCCTCAATATGAGTCCATTCACTCAGTCTGTGGTGCACTTAACTGTACATATAGCTGCGTTTGTTCAGAGTGAAGTACCCGACGCCGGTAGGAAGCTTTAATTGACAAATCAGCAACATATAAAAAAAATGTCAGCGCTGAAGGAAATGGAAGAAAATGTCAGGCGTTCATTCAATGTGGCACATTTAAACAGAACTTCTGGAAAAAGTAAGTTCGAATGAAGAAATGTTTTCTGTCCACGACTGCTTGTGTGAATATCGGGAGATCTCCAGTCAGATGCCGTTAAATCATTGCAGTGTGATGACGTAATTAACAGAATGTTAGTCAAGCCTCAAATGGAGGAAACCCGTGTAGAAAACAGTGAGAATTATGTGTATTCATGTGAGTAATGTTTCAGTTTCGTCATCGCTCCACTCACATCTGATGATTTTCAAAGCTTCAGTGACGTTTAAAGGTCCAGTGTGTAGTTGGATCTAGTGGTCTAATCGATGCATTGCAATCTCCTCACATCACCCTCACCTTCTCAGTGTAAAGGAGAAGCAACATTTTAAGGGCCCTGTCTAGAGTCAGTGTTTAGTTTAGTCTGTAGAAAAAAGGTGATTAAACATGCATGAAAATGCATGAATAGTTATGAATATTATATTCCATGTCTGCCTTATTCTGAAAATAAAGGCCCCAAATCTTACACACTGCACCTTTAATGATGCACCAACCATTTCCACCTCATCCGGCATAAAACCTAGATAGATAGATAGATAGATAGATAGATAGATAGATAGATAGATAGATAGATAGATAGATAGATAGATAGATAGATAGATAGATAGATAGATAGATAGATAGATAGATAGATAGAGCAAGATACTGAACTCCACACTCCCGAAGGCTGCGCCATCTTGTGTGGTAGTGCAGTCCATTTACTCAAGTTGGAAATATGCATAAAAACAAGTGGAACAGTTGTTAAATTAATAGCAAGAAGTTTGATATATATGATTTAATCTTTAAACATAAATTAAAATTTGTATTTGAGTCGATTTGTGTTGTTGGGAATCTCGTGTTTGCAGCACAGCTGATTAAGGAAAATCTTTATTCACAATGTGACATAGCTGCCAGTTACACACACACACACACACACACACACACACAGTGTGAGAGCTCGGTGTGTCGTTGGGAGTGGGCCATCGCGCGTCCTGATGGTTAACATGTTGCATCACAGCGTGACTTTCTGCAACAGCAGTGGGTTGCTCAGGGCTGATGACGCCAATCGGGACTATGAATAACGCACACACACAGAAAGGAGTCCACCTTTGTGCGTCACGCCGATTATAAATGCCACCAGCCTCTCTCTCCCCCACACTCTCTCCCTTCCTCGCCTTTTCCTCTTCAGTCAGGGCTGCAGAGTCGTCATCGGCTCTCTCTCTCACTGTAGGATGAAAATTATTCACCTGTCGTAGCACACAGAAATAATAATCCTACCAATAGATTACCAATAGACAGTCATAATCTCATCAACTGTCCGTAAACTCATGAATCTGATGTAGTTCCCAAACCTCCCACTTATGTCTGACATTTTTGTTCATGGGAAAACATTAACGGCATGTTTGTTTAACCCCGGTTGAGGTTCGTGCTCAAATCAATCTCCATTCATGAAGTACAAATGATTTCCTGCAGCTCCTCCTGCAGCGTCCTAATGTTTTACTACCAGCTAATTCAATATTCTTATATTATTACAGTGCAATAATTGTGTTTTTTCTGATTTATTCATTAACATAATTGCAGTGATTGGAGGTAAAACTTCCTGCTTTAAATGAAACCAATAAGTTTACTATAATAGATGTCACCGCTCTCCTCTCCCTCCTTCTCACGCACTCCAAGAAAGTGAATGCAGGAGGAGGCTGAGATGAAGCCGTGGGCTGTGTGGCTGTCTGGGAGGAGATGTCATGTGGCCAAATATTTTGTTAATAAAATGTGACTCGCTGAAATCTCGCCGAGTTCTTCTGCAAAAATACAGAAAACATACCTCACCTAAAGAGATTAGGAAACATATTAGCTACCTACGTACGCTACATATTGTTGGTCTTGGTCTTTACCTGGTCTCAACCCCTCAAACTCAAGAGTGGTGCAGGAGACCAGATCTTCTTGTCTTCTTGTGTTTGTTGAGCCTCCTTATGAACCTTCAGTGTGTGTTTTGTTTTTAACACTGTTCTTGCTGTATTTTTATCTACAGATAAAAGTAGCACCGCATCACGCTATGTTGCTAAGTTTGATGTGGAAGTATGTGTCACATGGGAGTCCTGTGCTTTCCCTCTAACGGTTGCTGTGCATTAACTTTGTGACTTGCCTGACTTTTATAAGTGAACTGCTATGGACTGTAGCTGCTGTTAGATAATGTTAGCTCAGGTTGTTAGCCTGGCTAGCGTTTGGCAGCTGGTGTTTTGGACCACTGGGATAGAAGAGGAGGTTTTCAGGCCTGGGGTGTGTGTGTGTGTGTGTGTGTGGCGAATACTGATGGCCGATGTCGTGCCAGAACAGGAGCTGGGCAAGCAGGCAATGTAACCAGGCTCAGCAGCCTCTATGGACATAATGACAGAGGAGAAAACATGGAAGAGGAGCTAAGAAGACAAAAGAAGAGAGTGAGTGGCGAGAGCTTGGTGAAATAAAAGGCTGAAAGACAGACGCCGAGCTGGACTGGCTGCTGTGTCTCGTGTTGTTGACCTTGTTGATGTTTGGCTGTTTGCAAAGTTGTCGACTCTCACGCGTATAGCCGTGTATACCACAGTGGTATTGCACTCTGAAACTGGGGTGCTATATCGCAAAAATACTGATTTCTACTTAGTGTTGCTTGAACTTGACTACACACACACACACAGAGTAAGTCAGGTCTTGGCAGAGTTATCGCTCCTGTCACAGTCTCTCCATGAGCTCTGGCTCTCAGTGAACACCGGCCAGTTTCAAGGTAAAAACATGTGCAGGTACAGTATGTTCCTGGACGTGTGTTTTGTTGTGTATTGTGTGTGTAGGCGTTATGTACTTTATGTACACACTTGTGTGTATTTCTGAGTGTGCTGGTTTGAGTTTATTGATGGTTCTCCTTCATTTCTTAATATCGGTGGGCACAATAAATCGTCTGCAGAACACACACACCCACACACCCACAAGAAGACCATCAATTCAGCCAGTGTCTGTCAGAAAAGGGCAAGGGCGTGTTGGATCATAAACAGGTTACTTCTATAGTCTCTCTCTCTCTTTCTCTCTCTCTACCTCCACACACACACACACATAAGTTGCCCTGAATCACAGCAGTTGTTGCTCCAGCCACAACTCAACCGCTGTTGACACACACCTGCAAGGCATTGTGGGTAATGTGACTGTAAATACCCAGTCTGCACGCGCTCCGTCTGGCACCGAGGAGGTTGAGAGGATTGTGTTTATTGTCAGGACGATAAATCACAAAGACGTCAAGTACACCCACCGCTGAAGGTGAAAACAAACCAACTTTAGTTACAGTTTATACACAGAACGTTAAAGGAGCGTTACGCTTTATTTTTGTAGTTTTGAACATCGTTTTTGTTGCTTATTATAAAATTGTACTCACTGAGTTAACTGCTGAGATCTCAGGGAAGTTTTTTGTGATTAAAATATTCTATTTCTGCCTCCAATACTCACTTTTTCTTCATTTTTCTGCACACTGTGGCCCCTGAGCCCTGATCATCTTGTTTTTTGTTGCTTAATCGTTAAATGTAAGGCTGCATTAATCATTTTTTTTGGCCACTAGGGGGCAGAAACAGCAGCTAAAAGAGCCGGTGTCTTTCCAGAACAGGAGCTGGGTAAGTAGGCAATGTAACCGGACCAGGCAGCCTCTATGGACATAATTAAAGCTGCATTAACCATTTGTGGCCACTAGAGAACAGAAACAGCAAGCTAAAAATGTCATATAGAAGAGCTGGTGTCGTGCCAGAACAGGAGCCGGGCTTAGTGGACTCTATGGACATAATGACAGAGGAGAAAAGACCAAAGAGGACGTTGACGGAGGAAGCTAAGAAGCGAAAAAGAGGATGTAAGAGTAAATCTGGGACTGACTTTTAGTGGTTGGTGAGAGCTTGGTGAAATAAAAGGCTGAAAGACAGACGCCGAGCTGGGCTGACTGCTGTTGGACTAGTCAGTAATGTTAGCTGGCTGCTATGTCTCGTGTTGTTGACCTTGTTGATGTTTGGCTGTTAGCAAAGTTGTCGACTCAAAAGTTACGTAATCAGAACAAATACACGTGTTCAGACAGTAGTATTACAATTTCTAGGCAGTGTTGCTTGAACATGTGCAACACTTTGTATGAACTACTTTGTCTGTTGAGACTGAACCACACCCGTGTGTCATAAAAACAAAACACTGAGCTAAAAGAGGCTGAAAGAGCTCTGTTAAGCTGCAGAGCTGAGGACAGTTCTCTGTGCCTCCAATGACATTACAAAGACATTTAAAAAAAAAAACTGATTAGTGGAGCTTCAAGCTCACTCTTGTGGTGACCTTGCCATAAGCAAAGAAGACAAAAATAATCACGCTAATCATGTGCCTTTTAACTGACATTGGAGACTCTGGAAACAAACTAATATAATCTGTTAAACGATGATCAGATAAATAGCCATATGTTATTTACGGCTTTAAATAGAGCAGAGCCCTTTCGCTGTTTTTCAAGAGAGAGGAGAGAGTGTTTTTTTGGCCTTCGCGTTGGACTGGCACCGTCCACCTCGGCTGTGATGAACAGCCTGGATGATGGGATGCAGCCAACATGGCCACCTGGAGGACACCCAGATGGAGAGGATCCTGAGAGACTCTACAGAGCCGAACTCTGTGGTGGACATCGTCATAAAAAAGCTTGAGATGAAGCCTGGAAACAAATACTCCAACTCAAGGTAATGTATAACAAATTTGGTTAATTTATTATTGTTTTACACAGACCAAGACACCACAACACACTCGGGCTGTGTAGAAAGTTATACTTGCAGTTGGAATACTGCTAAAAAACTATTTCTCACTATGTCTGTAAGAGGAAATGATGCAAAAACTGCAAACTAGTATCGAGTCACACCAGCCGACCTTTAAGGGGAAGGCGTTTCGACATCAAACACATGAAATTTGGCTCCAAAACAGCATTGCAATTACAAGCTAGTCCAATTAGTCAGCATCTCTAAAGAGCATTTCAGCAGATTCCTTTTTCAGCTGCATCTCTGAGTCTCAAAAAATAGTGAACACAGAATCCCATAAAGCAAAAGAACAGCGCCTTTCTGCGCGGTCAGCCAGAATCTATATATAGGAAACACAAGTGAACACCGTGAAGACATATGGCTAACGCGCAGGGCTGCAGGTGCAGGTGGTGAGGAGGAGACTGCAGGGGAGACCCACAGGGAGGATCCTCCAAACAAGGCGGTACCTGTGTCCTGATACATCTGCACAATCAGCAGATCTTCCTCTCTGCTTCGCCCCTCGCCTGCAACATTACTGACTGAGATTAAAGTCATCGTTATTCTGCAGTAAGAGGAGAAAAACACAGCGTGCTTGGCACCTGACCTACACCTGACCTACACGAGCAGAACATACAAAGTTCTACTAATGCTAGGTAGCTAATAGGGAAGTTTTTTGGGAAAGATGGTGAACACTGCAAAAAAGACTAATGTCTGATTTTGTGGCCACTTGGGGGTGCCAGAAACAAGTTGAAGACACAACATTGACATATTATCACCTTTTAAAGGAGCAGTGTGTACAATTTAGCTGTGTAGTTGCCCCTTGTTCACCCTCTCCTTCCTAGTGTGAAGAAGAAACTATGGTGGCCATGAATTGTTTGTCCATCCTGGGCAAAAACATAACAACTCTTATTTTCAGGTGATAATACACCAATGAAAACATATATATTCCATTTCTGCCATATTCTGTAAAGAGAGTCTCCTGAATTTGGATCTTTAAGTTGGTAAGTATGATAAACTTGTGAAATAGTTGCTTACTTATACATCCAGCAGTTAAATTTAAGTCCAATAGTTTCTCTCCTTTAGCTCTGTTTTTGGTCTCCACCAGTGAAAATATCAGGAATTCCTGAAAAACTCTTGAAACAAAGTTGAAGATGGAGATGGAGAAATCTGCAGTGGAGTCAAAGAAAAAGTCTGCTGTTGAATCTGTACATTTATAATCTTTGAATATGATTCAGTTTATAAATCAGATCACTGCAGTACATGAAAATACCTAAAAACTCAGCGTGTAACATGTAGATGAATCTGGCAGCTGATTCATGTGTTGTCAGAGTCAGACACATTTACACAGTGACAGTGGAGATATTTGACTTCATCATGTTCAGCAGTCACCTCCTCCGACAGATGAAGGTGATGAAGTCTGGTTTCAGAGCAATTTATTTATTGGTTGTCTTAGGGGAATAATAAAATGAACGTACAGCTTCTGTGAGACCTCCACAGTGTGGATGTGACCTTGTTGTGTGGAGTCACGTTAAAGCTAATAAACCCAGCAGGAGTTACCTGACACTTAAACACATCGTACTGTAACAGTAGACGTTCAGCCAGGGGACGTAGTGCCAAGCTAGCTCAGGTCTAAGCTCAGACTTTTCCTTGTCGGCACGAGGGTTTAACGGAAATTTATAAAAGTGAAATTTATTTCACAGAGCAGAATTTTGTGGATTTTACCTGGTATAATTTGACAGTTTTCTAAGTCTCTGTTTGATGTCAGGGCCACGAAACAAAAGACGTGTACCCTCTGTTAAAACTTGACTAAGTTTAACTTAAAAGTTTTGTAGATTATAAGAATGTATGTGTATAATGATTATATTCCCAGTATACAACTAGTTCTGCAGGATCTCCTGGACAAAGTCAGAAAGTGAAATCCTTCACATTCATATGTTTTATAGACAGATTTATACGTGAGATACCGTCACAGTGAAGTCAACTCGTCTCCTTCTGCCTACAACTTTCAGAATATGGCAGAAATAACTGTTTTCACTAGTGTATTTGAAGTTTAATACATATAATAGGTGTCTTTTATATCTTTTCTGCAAGATGGGCATGAAGCACAGGTGGAGAAGGCCACCCACCTGTCAATTAAAGCCACTCACTTAATCCTGCATAACTTTAAGCCTTAATATAATCTGAACAGGTGAGTTGTATATAAATTCACCCTCAGTACAGTTGTCATGAACGGGGAAATTAGCTACAGAGACCAAAACTGTTTTTTGTACCAGGCTGTAAACATGTTTATTTCTGCTGTGAAGTTGGACATTTGAACATGGGGACTTACGGAGACTGACTCACTTCTGGAGCCGGCCTCAAGTGGACGTTTGAGGAACTGCAGTTTCCCCCCAACAAGCTTCACTGCTAGATGCCACAAAAAGGCCCTCACGCTGGTCCTTTAACACGTCAGCGATACAAATGTTTGCGTGTAGCTTGCAGAAGATTTGAGTGTCGCAGAGCTTCTTCTGGTCACCACATTAAACCACAACTTCTGTTTAAGAGCTCATGCGAAGAGCTCTTTTCTAATTTAAGATGCAAAGATGGTTTTAATCAAACAAATGGCGGCGGATAAATAACAAATATTATCTCCACAGACGGGGTCGCACTGCTGCTTCACAAAAAAACCCCAAAAAAAACAAGATGGGATGTTCCGGGAAACAAGCAGCAAACATACGACAGTAAACAACTTATCTATGTCCACATCTGGTTCTTGTTAGACGTGGACCTGATTCACTCACACACACACACGCAAATAGGCCTGCTACACACATTACAGACACACGGGTGATTCACAAATTACACCTGTTGTTCTTGTAATTCAACCCAGAGCTGGAAGACAAAAAAAAAAAAAAGACACAATCAGCAGTTTTGGAGTTAGTCTGATGCCAGCTGCTACTTGGAAGTCCTTGGCTTGGTTGCAAGCGAGCAATCATGTTTTCGGTGTTGCTTTCATGTTTGAGGTGTGGTTTTTGTCCTTTTGATGAAATAATGTTTTTGATTCGAGTGTCCCCATGACTCAGGGTGTTTTATGGGCTCTAACGCTCTTTATGCCTTTCCAGGAAACTGAAGGAAAACAACATTTCTCATTTCTTCCAAATGACCACATCTCCAGCTGCAGTACATCCAGCTGCCAACAGGGGTCAGTGTGTAACTACATCAGCTCCTCTTCGCTCTTATTTTCTTCTTTACTTTCTTCACTTCTTCTTATAATTATTCATAATTGGAGGACCTCTCCTTTGTTTGTCCTCGCCTCTCCCCTTCTTTCTTACCTGGTTTCCACTATCTCTCCTTCTCCCTGAGAAGAAATGTCTGCTCTCCTTTCTCTTCTTCATCATCTCGTCTCTCCTCGTCTTCTTTTGTTTTGGTCACGACAGCTTAAATAAGATTTATTTTGCAGTGAAGAGAGTTTCTATTCGTCCATCCCTCCTCTCTCTTCCTCCTCCATCATTTTGGAAATAATAGAGGAGGAAGGCTTTCTAGGTTTCCTCTCCTTTCACCTGCTTGTAAAGTGTCTCCTCTTTTCTCCCCCATTGTTCTTCAAATATCAAGAGGTTCCTCACTCGTCTCCTCTAACCTCATTTCATCGTCTGTCCTTTTATCCTCTCCTGCTTGTTTTGGAAATGATAGAGGAGGACATTTTTTTCTCGGTTCGTCCTCTCCTCTACTGCTTTCTCCTTCAAGAAAAAAAAAACATCTCACCACCTTCACCTTTATTTCAACCGTTTATAAAGAAACACAGAGGTTCTTCTGTCGCTTCCTATTTCACTTCCTCCTCGCCTGGTATCCTTTGTTTCCTCTTCCTGTATTAGTGTTTTAATTGGAAATCATCCTCTCTTTGCCCCTCGAGAAGATTTTAGAGGAAGGTGTCCTGAGTTTGTCCTCTTCCCTCTCCTCCTTTGTCCTGTTAAATCAGTCGGTCTGTTGTTTGTCTAGCTTCCTCTCTTCTTCTTCTCGTCTTGGAGACGATAGAGGAGAAGGATTTGTGGGGTTTGTCCTCTCCATTGCTCCCATCTCTTTTCTCTTCTCTCCCCTGTTTTGCTCTGGTAATTCAATCGAAACTCTCTTCTCCTCCACTTTCTTTTGTCTCCTTTCCATTGTGTTTTCTTTAGCTTTCTGTCTCGTCTATTGTCCGTCCTTCTGTTTCTTACCCTCTCCTCTCGTTTTGGAAAGTATAGGAGGAAGGTTTTCTGGATTTGTCCTCTACTCGCCTGTTATTTCATCTCATCTCCTGGCCTCCCATCATCTCCTCTCCTTCCTTTTGTCTTTTAAAATATTACAAGTCTGTTTTTGTATCTCATCTTGTCTCCTGACCTCCTCTTTCTCGTCTCCTTTGTCCTGCTAATGAAGAAAAAAAAACAGACTTCTTGTCTTTTTAACTCTCTTTTCTCTCGGTTCATTTCACCTCCTCTTTAATGACTAAAAATAATTAATCTCAGAATTGTTCTTGCAGGCGTCTCCGTTAGAAAAAAAGAATTTAAATTGAGCTATCTTCACTTTCCATTTGGACACATGCATGACGAGGGGAAGGGTTTTTTTTTTTTGCTAATTCCACCTTTTTTTCCTGGCAGCTAAAAATGGAAAGTTGTTTATTCCAATGAACAGATGCCTCCATGACACATAAACACACACACACACACACATAGCCACACATAGATCATCAAACACACATGCACTCATGCACAAACGCACACAGACCACCCATGGCTGTGTGTGTGTGTGTGTGTGTGTGTGTGTTTCTGTACAGACACACACCCCTCATTTTATCTCACATCAAACACGCAAATTGCACACAACACGCGTGCATACACACACTTGAGTACGCGTGTTTCCCAGTGAGCGAGGCCGCGATCAGCTGCTACATCTCACTCTTGCATCTGATGTGAAGTTTTTTCCGTCCTGCACGGACAAAATATTCTCTTCTTCTGTGCAGGAGGGAATGGATCTGTGCAGATTTTAAAGCGTTGGTG
This sequence comes from Miichthys miiuy, assembly GCA_036365135.1. NCBI lineage: Eukaryota > Metazoa > Chordata > Actinopteri > Sciaenidae > Miichthys > Miichthys miiuy. Next base: position 20,506,041 of record CM071620.1, read on the forward strand.
GAGACGTTAGATCGCTCAGGCGGGGGACAGACTGAACCACTTTTAGGCCAAATTGACCCTTTGTCAAGTCTCGCCTCTCCTCCGCAATCCTTGGTTACGGTTGCTAAGTAGGACAAACAATAGCCTCCGAGAGTCTGTTTCCATTGAAAACACCTGTTGATTTAATTGACTCATATTTCTATTTATCCTCATTCAGCCAGTCCTTTGTGGTTTGGTGAAAATGTGGTTTTAATATCTTGGGTAGCTCAGAGAGACCAGTGATTGAGCACCGTATTAATATTTAGGGGACTGGTGAAAACCCATTGATAATATTCATGCTTGCTAATGTCAAGTTGGTCTTCTGCAGGTTCTGCAGTTTCTCACATCAAAAGATGAACCGCAAGAATCAGTCTGAGACTACGTGTTACATCACGCTTGAACATAAAGAAGCAATGTCCTCAGTTGACCACTTTAGTCATCACAAAGATATTATTATTCGTGTGGTTCTCCATGGAAATTAGTTATGAAATACAAAGTGTACAAAGTGCAGACTACGTCTGATTAAATGGCTACATGCAAAAAATCTGCAAAGGTCTAACCATTGATGCAAAGATGCAGGAGATGTAAGAAAACAGCAGTTTAGGATGCAACACTTGTTCTGTTAGTGTTCATGTTCTTTCTGTAGTGTAACGCTTTATTTCCGCACAGGACAGGAGACAAGTCCTGTGTTTGTTTGACCGACTGCAGTTCCTTAAACGTCCACTTGAGGCTGGTTCCAGAAGTGAGTCAGTCTCCATAAGTCCCCATGTTCAAATGTCCAACTTCACAGCAGAAATAAACATGTTTACAGCCTGGTACAAAAAACAGTTTTTGGTCTCTGTAGCTAATTTCCCCTTTCATGACAACTGTACTGAGGGTGAATTTATATACAACTCACCTGTTCAGATTATATTAAGGCTTAAAGTTATGCAGGATTAAGAGCGTGGATGCTTTGACTGACAGGTGGGTGCTGTTAGAGGCAGCTTGTTTGAGCACCCAGGCTTCACTGTCTTTTAAATTATAGCGGCAACCAGAGCTACAATATTCTGAGCCTCAAAACTGCTCTTCAGAAACCTCAAACATCACAGATATGCTGTCCTCACCAGATAAACCTGACAAGAGACCTCTTGCAGACATCAAATAATGCACTCCACCAGGCTGGGATGAGAACCCAGGAACACTGCAAGGATTATTCAGGCCTGAGATGTTCTTCAGATTCTCCTTATTTCAGTCTGCAACCAAATGAACAAATAAATGGATGGGACTATGAATTTAAGGCATAAATCTCATATTTAAATAAGCGTGTGTTCCAAAATTAAATTTGTAGAGGAGTCCAGTGAATTCTTTACACAGCGTGTTCACACTCAGCCCAAGCACATAAAGTTAACAAACAGCAGAATATCTCTTTAATTCAACAAACATTACTCACCCAGCTCTAAATTCAGTCCAACAAGCACAAGTGAAATCACAACAGCAGGCAACTACACCGTCTTTCTTCATTCAGTGCTGGCTCTGCCTTACATGACTCACTTTTCATCAGTACCTCTTTCTCAGTGAAGAAAAATCAGACTTTCATTTCCTCTCAGGATGAGTAAAATCCACATAAAAGGTCTTACTACTATGAAGCGCTGAAAACTGTTCATGCCAGAGAGACTACATCATGATGGTGAAGTTCAACCTGAGGTCTGATCAAAATATGTAGTGAAACACTCACCATGACCCACGAATGAAGATGTAAAATATGTCATAGAGGCTACATTGCCTGCGTGCCCAGCTCCTGTTCTGGCACGACATATCAGCATTTCCCTCTTCCATCTTCCTCGTAGTAAACCTCCTCTTCTCTGTGGTCCAAAACGCCTGTGGTACAAACACTAACACTCCCACCGGTGCTCTGAGCTCACAGTCCGGGCAGCCCGGCTAACAAACTGAGCTAACATTAGCTAACAGCAGCTACAGTTGGCAGCAGTTTACTTCACTGTCCATCAGGAAACTCTGTAAATCACAGAGCAGCCGGAGGAGAGGAAAACCAGAAAACATTTTTTCCATAAAATATCATATGATTATAAGAAATTATGAAAACTCAAATTTTAGTTTTGGCTAATTAGGCTAATTACTTTTTATTTGGTAATGATATTATCACAATAATCACTGCCAAAAATCATTAAAATAAATATGTAAAATGTTTATATGAACTACATACTCAACATAAATACTGCATGTGCTTCTTGGTGGATGATCTGTAAGATGAAACTTTCAAAATGAAACCACGAAACCTGGCAGAAGGAGAAAACCCTGCTTTATCTTTAGAGTTAATTACAGCTGGGAGCAGCTCTGCCGCTAAACGCGGTATTCCCTTTTACACACACGGGGTGTCCCACCACAGGCTGTTTGCTACTAACCATTAAGGCATGTAAACAAGCCGATTTGGGTGACACACAACCAGAAATGAGAGCTTTCCCAGGGTGCGCTCAGAGATCTGTACCACGTCGGTTGGGCTGCGGCTACAAAAGTGTGGCGGCGATACCGTGAGTTTGCAAAATAACTCCCAGTTGTGAAATGATACACTCAGCGATGTGCATAATTATTGTCATAGTGAAATGCTTCATAATAAATCATAATAATCAATCTGTGAAATGAGGAATGTGAATGCGGAACCAGCAGAGAAAATATTTTTAAGAACTGGTGATCCCCCGCAGCAGAAAACTGCTGGTTTTCCAAGTTTATTTTTATTTTTGAGTGAGTCAGCTGCCAAAAAGTGCTGAAAAATGAAGAAACTACTCATTTCAAGTGGACTCCATGTTGTCTTTGCAATTGTGCATTTGTCTTTGTAGAGGTTTGGGTTAAAGTCCAGCTAAAATTAAACTGCAAAATGCTTGGTATCATGATTGTGCTGCATATTTTTGCATTAACCATTGGGAATGTCTGTGGTTCTACATCTATGTTGCTTTTTAAAGACATAACATATAAGAATGTCATTAAATTTCATTCAATTATAAACCTATGTTGTGTATTTTTATACCAAATGCTTCCAACAATATTCAAACCCAGCGCCGCGATCGGTTTCAGAAGCATCCCAGAAGCTGGGACGAGTTGGTGCTAAAGCTCTGCCCGCGGCAAAAAAGAAGAAGAAGAAGCGGTAAATTGTTGTGATTGTCATTTCTGGTAAGTTCACAACAGCTGTACCTGCAGAAATTAGCGCACTACGTCAGGAAGTACATAATGTACAGAGTGTACTGTTTAGACGTGTACTAACTGAAGTACATGAGTTGAGACAGCACTGGACTCTATTCCCCTGCTGGTGCTCAGCCTGCCAGCTGCTGTCATTGTGATCAACTGATTCCTCTAAATGCCAATCAGGCAAATAAATGGGAATAAAAAATATATATTTTTGTATGACTGAAAAAAAGAAATAGTAATTTGATTTCAGTTTCAGTCTTTTTCCTGAGAAAGGATCTCTTGCAGACGTGTTAATAATGACAAAATAAGCTCAGAATGGGTGCATGAGTAATTTTTTTGAAGAACTCTGTGATTAATTTTGAAAAGCCTGAAGAGTTGTCCTTTTTGTCAGTATAGATGACATAGATGATCTATTTTGTGCTAGATATAGACAGAAATTCCTCTTTTTTTTTTTGCAGTACTGAGTAGTAACTATAAATAGGAACTGTTTTTGCAAAATGTTCAGTTACAATCTGTCCTAACACTTAAACAATGTCATGCACATGTATGCAAGCAACATGCAGACACACCTACAAATAAAGACACAAAGGCAGTGACACACTTGCAACACATGCAAGTCTCAGGGGAGATTTCCATAAGCGCTGAACCATGAAAACTACACTCACACCTCGCAATCCGGTGATGAAAGCGATTCCTCCAAACGCTAATCAGGACCAAAAATAACTCGCTTGATCATCTTCTATCAAAGGCCATGGGACTCACCGACACGTGGACAGACTGACAGAATAAATGTAAGTTGACATCAACCCAGTTGTGTCAACAACAAGAAAAAAAGAAAACACTACCAAAAAAGTAGACAGGTAGACATATGTGGGACATGGTTAATGACAGGGACTACATTAAAATTAGAAATGAGAGTGAGACAGAAAATGTGTGAAGATGGAATAAAGAAATTAATTCAGTTAGAGTCATATGTGGTGAAGACTTATTGGCTGACCTTGTTCAAAGAGGATTTTCAAATAGATTGTTCATAACGGATGGGGGTTTGAATTATTGCTGCTGCTTCCACTGACACCACTATTACCGCAGCTACTACGACTGGTGTTAAAGGTTCGGTGTGTCAGATTTATGGGGCTCTATTTACAGAGTACGGAATATAATATTCATAACTATGTTTTCATTAGTGTATAATCACCTGTAGTTCTTCCTTCATGCTAGGAAAGAGAGGGGGTCGCAATCAGCAACTACACTGCTAGATGGCACTAAATCCTGCACACCGAGTCTTTAACGGTTGACATGACTATTAATTAAAGATGCAAAGACATACTTCATCGATGTATCCCTCCCATATTGTCTGATACTGACGCCAATATGTTGTATCTTGCAGGTCCACAAAAAAAAATCCAAGTTTTTGTTTTGCTATTAATAGGAAGAAGAACAAAAGAGGAATATATCAAAAATCATCTTTTAGCCTCAAAGCCGCCTCTGAGGAGATATGGACGTTTGGACATGTTTGATTGACAAGCGGGAGGACAAGACGAATTTGATCAGGCATCACAAGCAGTGCTGAATTTGATGAGTGAAAATACAAACGTAGTATTTTGCAGTTTTTCCCTCCAGTGGTGGAACATTTCCTTTCACACTGTAGTCCCGACTCTTCACACTGACTCAGTGTTGTTGTTGGTCTGCAGAATGGAATTAACAACCGTCTTTTCACCTAGCGCCCTAATGGCAACAAGTGCATGGTTCCTTACCCACAACAATAACTGCATTATCAAGGGGCCCTAACAGAAAAATAATATAATAATCATAAGTATGTTTTCATAAAAATAAGAATCTTTATGTTTTTATTACCTTAGAACGAGTCTTTCATGTCTGCAGACACTGTGGGTCCACCATGTTTCTACAGTAGCCCAGAATGGACAAACTAAACACTGGCTCTCAACCTTTTGTGTTTTTTGTGAGTTTTGTGGACACACAGTGTCTCCTTCATGCTACAAAGGAGAGGGGGTTGCAATCAGCAACTACACCGCTAGATACCACTAAAGTTTTTCCTCGCCACTGTCGCCAACACCAATGCTTGCTCATGGTGGGAATTGTCCTGCTTGATGATTTGGCGCTATATAATAATAATAATAATAATAATAATAATAATAATAATAATAATAATTAAATTAAATCATACACACTGGTCCTTTTAAAGCACTTTACTGTAGCACTGGATTATGAAGTATTTTTTCTTCAGTTGAAAGAATTTGGTGACCATTTTATAGAAGCCCATTTCCGCCAGTAAAAAAAAAAAAATAATTCTCAAAATTTAGAATTCAGGAAAAAGTCAGTATAATAGTCATAATTATGATTATTATTTAATTATTACTTTTTTATCTCATAATTATGTTACTACTATTATTATTAGAATAAAAAGTATATAATAAGTTATTACTTTAAAAATCTAACTTTTTCTTAAAAAACTGACTTTTTTTCAAAATTCTGACCTTTTACCTCAAAATTCAGATTTTTTCTTAAAATTCTGACTTTTTTTCCCTCAAAATTTTGTTTTTTTCCTCAAAATTCTATTTTTTTGCGCAAAATTCTGACTATTTTTTCTTAAAAATCTGACTTTTTTTCCTCAAAATTCTATTTTTTTTCCGCAAAATTTTGACCTTTTACCTCAGAATTCTGACTTTTTTTTTCCGTCAAAATTCTAATTTTTTCCTCAAAATTCTATTTTTTTCCTGCAAAATTCTGACCTTTTACCTCAGAATTCGGACTATTTTTTCTTAAAATTCTGACTTTTTTTTTTTTTTTTTTCAAAATTCTGACTTAGCATGTGATTTTTAATCTTTTTTTTATCAAGGCTAAGTTTTCATCTTTTTTTTTTTTTACTGGCAGAAATGCGCTTTCATACCATTTCGATCAATTTTCTGTAAACGCTTATTCTTCTGGGATGTTGGCGCCAATCCCAACATTGGGTGATTTAGAGTCACCAATCCTCCGGCATGTGTTTGGACTGTGGGAGGAAGAAAGGCCCCAGCTGGGGACAGTGCTAACACAATATACTGCCATCATCACACAATAACAGGCAGTAAAAAAGGAGCCCAAACATATTATTTTATTCATATTTATTTGAAAACAACAATCCATTTTTCCACTTCTACTGCGATTCCTTGTTGCAACTGGGTTCATACATGATATTTGTATTAATTCCACAGAACACCATCACAAAAGTTACCCTTTTATATGCACGTTTACCTTTTTTTGTCCTTTTTTTTTGTTTTTGTATTGTTGTCATTTCTAAACAATGACTTGTGCTTTGATATCTTTGAAAGAGAGAAAGAGATTTTTTTTTTTAAAGACATCATTGTCGTCATGATAAGTGTACATAACAGAGGGAGGATCGAAATAGAAAAAGAGTCGTAAGAAGAGGATATACTGGTCGAATACACACCGATACAGAATACAGAGATACACACTCACATTGCAGCCTGCCCGACTCCACCCAAAACTGTCAAAAGAGAAAAACGAGTTGTGTCACTGAAATCACCGCGACCTCCCGAACCTCTCCCTCCTTCTCCTGATTTTAGGGTTTTTAAGTACGCTTATTGTTGCCTTGCAACAAATACACTTCCCTGCCGGTGAGCAGAGTTTTGGCTAAATATTGCTTAGCTACACAAGAATATCCAGGAGGGAAGGAGGGATCACAGGAGGGTAAATAAAAAAAAAGCAGTGCAGAAAGCCTCAATGTCACAACTGTTAAATGTATTATTATTATTTTTTTCAAGACAATTTTGGGATTTTCGGAGCACGGGAGCAGTTTCACCTCCTAAACACTTCTATCAAAGTTTGCTGCAAAAAAAAAACTGACCAGAGTGCTGGGACTTCCATAGCCGAGATCCTACGAAATATAAGGTGCATTTTGTCAGAGAGTTTGGTGTATGTGTTTGTATATGTGTCCCCAAGAAATAAAAAGTCATTAAATAAGAGTTTCGGTGGGTTGATTGCCATGGCCACGATGTGCATCAATGCCAAAGAAGAAATGTGTGTGTTGAAGGGAGTCGACTGAATATTATTTACATGGGTTGGAATGTTTCCCCTCCCGTTGCTCAGATATCCGACGGATAAAAAAAACCCGCAATCGTTCGAGTAAGAACCGCGGCTGATAATCGTCGTAACGCCGTCTGAAATTCGTGGCGACGACGGAGGAGGAGGAAGGAGGAGGAGTGTGGCGGGGTGTGTGCGCAGGAGGTGGGTTTAAAAAAAACAACAACAAAAAAACAACAGAGCAGAATGCCACGGTGCAAGAAGGCATGTTCATTCACTTAATGCTGAGAGCAAATCTGTGCCTCGTAAATCAATCAAAAAACGAGAAATAATAATACCACGAAAGTAAAAAAAAAAAACAACCAGGGACAGGCAAAGAGAGCAGCAGAGAAAATGTACAAGCAAACTACCATAACCTTAATGTGAATGTCAATCTAAATGTTAAGTGCAGATAGATAGATAGATAGATAGATAGATAGATAGATAGATAGATAGATAGATAGATAGATAGATAGACAGGTTGATAGATTCTATATACTGTATGTATTCATATGCTGGGTAAATATTCTGGTAAATCTTACTTCTATGTGTATATACCTCCAAGTAGAGGGGGCTCACTTAGACGTATATAAATAGGTCTAACATATAAAGCCATATTACAGTGTACATATCCTCGCCCTAATGTAAGCGATAGCAAAAAACCCATGCTTTACATAGAAAAAGGCATCCACGACATTTAAGAAAAAATGTACAATTTATGAAACATGGTAACAATAATAAATAGTATTATAGAATCGCTGCTGTACACAAAAAAAGCCATTTTTTTTAAAATTTCACTCATATAAAAATATGTTTTAGTGCAACCGTACGTAATAGTAATATCCATAACTTCACATCGCTTGTCGAGACATTTAAGGTGTCCAAAAATAAAAATAAAAGGAGAAACACAGGAAGTAGGGAGGGAAGAGGAGGAGGAGGAGGAGGAGGAGGAGGAGGAGGAGGGGGTTGCATTTATTACAAAGCTGATACGCAAAACGAGATATTGTATTTACATTTACCTTCCTGCTTTGTTTGCTTATATATGAATATAAGCAAAAACAACGAAAAACTAAAAAGATTAAAGAAAAGGCACACACATAGCTGTCTGATTCATTTTTTTTTTTGTTTTGTTTGTTTGTTTCTGACGTACCGTTTAAACCAAGAGTCCTTCTTTTTTCTTTTTAATAGCAGGTTTTGGTCGGGCTCATGTGTTGGTGGTGTTGGAGTTAACGTACATGTGTAACCGTCTCTAAAGTCTTTAAATAAGAAAGTTCTCTCTGAGAGCAGGCCTCCGGTTAGATCAGGCATGCTTGTACATACACGTTAAAAGTCCGTTCGTGTTTTAGTCTTTTTTTAAAATTTTTGACAAGAGCTGTTTCTTTGTATTCGTGTGTGTGTGTGTGTGTGTGTGTGTGTGTTAGAGAGAGAGAGTGTGTGTATAAACTGAAGAATATGTGTGTAAAGTGTGCAAAAGTCATGTTTCTCTCTCTGTTGCACTTCATCCCTTCGTATTATCCAAAAACAAATAAAGAAATCCATCGCCTCTCCTCCTCGTGTTCTTCTCCTCCTGCAGCCCTACGACGCGTCTTTGTTTCTTTTTGTGCTTTCGCCCTCCCTGTCTCTCTCCGGCTTGAGAGGTTTGGACGCTGTCGAAGGCTGGAGGGCGCCGGATCCGGGGCTGGGAGGGTGAGGAGAGGAGGAGGAAGAAGAAGGGAAGGGAGGAGGAGGAGGAGGAGGAGGAGTGAGGGGAGGCGGGGATGGATGGGTAAGGGGGCCTGAGCTCCAGGCCGCTAAAGTGCTGAATCCCGGGACCTTGTGGAGGAGATGGCGAAGGATGAGGAGATGGCGGCGACATGGAGATGGATGGCGAGCGCTGCTGTTGATGGGAGTCGGAGGACAACGCAGAAGGAGAGGAAGAGGAGGAAGAAGCTCTGCCTCCGTCTTTCAATTTATCCACTCTGACTCCGCCTCCTCTCTCGGCGAGCTCCTCCGAGTCGATGCAGAGCGAGGCGATGGCCTTGGTGCAGGTCTGGATGCTCTCCTCCTGCTCCAGCCTCGCTCCTCCTCCTCCTCCTGCTTCCCTCTCCTGCGACAAGAGGTGAGGTGAAGCCAACTCCCTCAGCCTCTCGCCTCCTCGAACTCCTCTCTCAGTGAAGGAGATGGGATGAGGGGCGGCGGCCTCGCCGCTGGTGGAGTCTTCCGACGTGCTCTTCTGCAGCACCAGGCGGGATGCGACCTGCTGCGCCGCCTGCTGGCCCAGAGGGGTGGTGATGGAGGTGGGGACGGAGTGTACCATCTGGATCCCTCCGATGGGGATCATCGGGAATGGAGAACGCACCTGAAAAGACAATTTGAGTTTGAGTCACATCGTAAGAAAGTCTGAAGTCCAAATGTGGATTAATCCTCCACAGAAAATAGTCCCCAGCAAATCAAGAACTCATGCTTCTAAACTCAACATATTTTTCAGCAGATTTTTCTCTTAAGTAGGAACCAGCGGGCTTATTTGATTGGTACGAGTTATTTTGCTCCAGCAGGTCTGCAAAATTATTTTACAGTGCTAATAAAAAACTGTATTTTCACAATAAATCTGTATTTTGGTATTTACAAAGCAGTTTACAGAATAAAATGCAGATTGATGTAAAATAGCACAAAATAATAAAATAAGTATATAATAAATTCATATAAATTCATATCGAGTATTAAAATATTATAAAAATGTATAAAAAAATTTTAAATATATATATATATATATATATATATATATATAATATATAAAAATAAATATATTTAAAAATTAATTAAATTAAATTAATAATAATGAAAATAATATAATCAAATTTAAAAATAATTTATTATATAATTATTAAATATTTTAAAATATTAATTCAATTAAATAAATTTTCTTAAATAAAATCAAATATTCAAACAACACAAAATACTAAATAAATAAATAATTGATAAAATACCTGGAGTTGAGAATGAAGAGGAAGGTGACTGAACAGGACTTGGTGAGGTGGGCTGGACTGGTTACCACGGCTACCGCCCTGGTCCCGTTCCCCTGACGACGGTGAGCCCGGATGATGTTCCTGCAAACACGAGAGGACATGAACATTAAAACACGCTGTCGCCATCATCTGTGGACGTAATCATGAACCAGTGAGTTAACCTCAAAATTTTTACTTCTCTAACGGGACTTCCAGTTTGACTCTGCAGCAGGAAGAGCTCTGTTGAAATCCTTTTAAAAAAAAAAACTCTGAGCAAATCCGACGTTACGTAACCGAGCCGAGAACTCACAGGAAGCTAACGGGACCAGCCTGACTCGAGCAGACGTGGAGAAGCTCCTGCTGTGCATGGAAGACTGAGAATAAACCCAAAACTATCAGTCCAAATTTCCTCTTCCACCAAAAAAAAAAAAAGAAACTTCTGTGTTGATTTTAAGTCTGACGTTTAAATTTAATGTTACGGCACAAACCACACAAAAAGAAATACACACCCTCATTGGACAGCGCTAGTTACAATAAACACACATTTGAGGCTTCGCGATGGAAAACCAAATATTATGTGACAAAATAAATTAATACGTCTTGATGAAAAGTGCAAAAACAGAAGTGTGCGGTTGTGCCGGGCAGCAGGTGTTGGTAGAAAAAACAAATACAAAGCGTGGAGGCTCAGTCAAACATCTTGAGCCTGAATAATGGCTGTTAAAACATTAATCTATCATTTGAAGAAAGCTCAGTTATCAAAGCCCGAGCCCAGTCTCGCTCTCTGCTTCACGCTTTGTTTAAGTGGGACCAGCAGCAGAAGCCAGAGTTTGAAGTAGGGCTCTTAAGAAGAAAAACAGCCGCGTTATTAACCACACCACCGCCAGCCAAGATCCCATTACCACCAAAACCCAGCAGCCCTATCTTCAATCATCCCCTCTCTAACACATTCAGTCTATCTGACTCGCTCTTTATTCCCTCATCCTCTCTGAATGTTTCTGCTCCGTCTGCCAGACGGTTTTCTTCTCTCCACTTTTGTCTCTCTAAGCGCTTGTCTTTCTTCCTTTTCTCCCCCCCGCTCGAGCTTTTCCCTCGTCTTTCTTCCACCGTTTTTTTTTTCTTCTTCTTCAGGTTCAACATCGGAGCACAGAAAGTTTGGTAAACGGCAGTTGCAAGTGTTAACGTGTCTGTTCGTAGTCTTTAGAGAGGCGAAAAAGTCTAATTAAGAAGAAGGAGTTCACCGTTTCATGAGCTTAAAGTGCATTAACTGGAGTGAGAAGTCCATTCATGCGAACAAAGACTCTCACCACAACTTTTCCAAATAAAACTCTGCTGCCAGACTTCATAAAAACAAAAAGCGACAAATTGAAATTCATAAGCAAAACAAGCGAACTCTCTCTCCAGACAAACTTGAATTAACTGCTGCCAAATGTCATCTTTCTTCTGTACTGAAGCCAAAACTCTGTGACACAAAGATGACCTGGGTTATGAAGTCTTTCCAAAATGCAAATATCATTCAGGTGCATCATGCCAAAGTGCAGAGCTGTCTGCCATTTTTTTTTTTTTTTTTTAAAGGTACGTAACCCCAAAAAGGTGAAGTGAAAAGTTGGCTAGAGAACAGAGGTGAGCAAAAATGAAGAATAACAGTCACTAATTTAGAAGTTTTATGGACGCTCACCGTCTCCATCTCGGCGCTGCCTCTGCTACGTCCCAGAGGGTCCAGCTCGGCCTGACCCAGCACCCCGGCCTGGTGACCTGGCCTGAGGCCCCGAGATCCGCTCTGCTGGCTGGAGGAGGTCATATTAAAAAAAAATATCTCATTAAATCTTCATTAAGTGTAAAACTTCCAACCTTTGACTTAATAATGCATCATAAAATTAGTCTGGCAATGCTGATTTTGTACATTTGTATGTATAGCAGCACCTTTTCCTTTGAAATATGCAATTTATTAATTATTATTTTCACCTAATTCCACCCAAATTACCTGTTTAAAAGAGCCTGGACACTTTGAAAGTTTATTATTCTTGTGAATGAAATAATTAAATATATAACAAACAAGAAGATTTAAAATTTTCTGAACCAGTTTGCTTCGATTCAGATCGATTATCCTCGACTCACCTTTGGTGGTGGAGGTGTTGGTGTAGCCCTCGGCGAGGAGAAAGAGGCCGGATCATCCCCTTGTGGCGGCCTCGTGGTGAAAGGTCACGCTTGTAGTCTCTTCCTGCCGGAGACGTGGGTCGAGACAGAGGGGAGAGCAGCGAGAGGTGTCCTCTCCTGGGGGAGAGGTCTCGCCGGTATCCCCCAGACACTCCCAGGTCCCTCTTGGGGGAGATGTGACGAAGAGGAGAGATGTCCCGCCGAGGTGAGAGGTGTCCGGTGTGAGGCGAGAGGTCACGATGTGGGGAGAGGTATCGGTGGGCCGAAGGGGAGGATGAAGGGGAGATGGGGGACGGGCAGCCGGAGTGGTCGAGCCCGGGCGAGGACAGGCGGGAGGACGGGGAGGAGAGGTCTGGGGAGGGGACGGGGAGGTCTTCATCCATGGAGGAGGAGGGTGGAACAAGCAGCCTGCTGCCCAGCGCCCGCTGCAGGCCTCTCTGGTACTCCACCTGACTGCGCTCCCTCCCTGCCGGGTCGCTGGGCGGAGCCTGCGGTGTGATCTGGATACTCGGCACGGTGGTGAAGTAGCCAAACAGCGGAGGCTTGTTGGTGTTTCCCAGGAGGTCGGAGGCTGAATGATGAGAAAGGTGAGGAGCTTGATGGGAGGAGGCCACAGCTGTGATTGACATAGAGGGCAGGGCGTAAGGCTGCGGGCTGGTGGAGCGAGAGCGAGTCTTCGGCGTGGAGTCGCCGTCGTAGTCATCCTCTTCGTCGTCGTCATCATCCACCTCATCGCCGTCTTCCTCTCCACCCTCTGAGTCGTCAGCATCTGAGAACTGGTGCTCCGCCATGGCACCTCTGGAAATCTTCTCAGACCTCTGACCTTCATCACCGACATCTATGAGAGGAGGAGGAGAAAAGAGAGGTTAGGAAGAGGAAGAAGATGGACCTAGCTGTAGGATGAGAAGATTAAGAACAAGCTGAAGAAGAAGAGAAATAGTGGGAGGGGAAGAGAACATTCACAGACTTTAAGCAAAGAAAGAAGAAAGGAAGAGGTAGGAGGAAACAAATGAAGGCAAGAATAAAGAAAGTAGAAGAAGCAGAGAAGGAACAAGACGAGGAAAAAGGAAAGGAAGAGGTATTATTAGACAATGAAGCAAGGTGAGGAAGAAGGAAGGAGGAAAAACAAAGTAAAGGAAGCAGAGATGGAACAAGAAGAGGAAGAAATAAAGGAAAGAAGCAAAAGAAGAATGTGAGGAGGAAAAAGGAAAGGTAGAGGAAGGAGAGGAGGACAATAAGATAGTAGAGGAATCAAGGGAAGAGGAAAAGTGGGAGCGAAGAAGAAAAGGAAGAGAGATAATGGAGCAAGATGAGGAAGAAATAAAGGAAATATAGATCAGGAAGCAGGAGAGGAAGAAGTGAAGGAAAAGGAGAAAGTAGAAAAATCCAGAAAAGAAGAGGAAAGGTGGGAGAGATGAGGAAAGAAGCAAAGGAAGATGTAGTAGGAAGAGGAAGGGGGAAGTAGGAGATAAAGAGTAATACAAAGTTAATGTTGAGTGAGAAAGAAGAGGACGAATGTGAAGAGGAAAAAAGAAAAGGAGAGGAAGGAAAGGCGGAAAAAGTAGAAGAAGAAAGACAATAAAGCAAGAGGAGGAAGAATGGGAGGAAAAGTGTGAGAGGAAACAGCAAACAAAAGAAAGATGATGTGAAAGATAAGTGACGAAAGAGAAACAGTTTGTGTGAATAATATGTGGCAGCTGAAAGAGTTTAGACGTGGAACAGGCCAGCAGTGAAAAGCACTTTCCCACCAGCTCACACCAATGAAACACAAAACACAATAAAACAAAAGTTATTGAAGACAAAAAAAAAAAAAAACCCTCGACGCTCTCTGCAGGATGGCCGCCGGCCAAATGTTGGCGAGGTCTCATTGTACAGTAACTGCAGAGTTACTGTTGGCAGGTGACCAAGCATCACTTTGACTTTATTATTAACTGATTGGCTGATAAGTGAGTGAGAAAGAAAACACGAAGTTTGTGAGCAAAAGAGTCAAAGTTGATGAAGTTCTTTCAGACGGTTTCATGCAGCCAGAAGTCAAAATAAAAAAAAATACATGCATGATATACAGTATGTTCTCCTTTTTTAACAGTTGGATTTGGTCCCCCTCCAGAAGCGGAGCAGCAGAAGGCGTTTGGAGTTAATAAATTGTATTTAGCCGACTGCTATGAGCGGAAATCAGATCCACTAACACTGGACTACTTTTCCAGTTAGTCTCTTATATACAACACTTTTTCACAAACCACAAATGTTTATGTCTCGACGACTCACTGACTGACTTTCTGTAGCTCTCTCTTTCCAAAAATCCCCGTGTGTGTGTGTGTGTGTGTGTGGGTTTGTGTCCCAATTAAACACAGAGCCAACACACACACACATGTGCACACCCACACACACACACACACACAAGGTCAATTTAAGTAAAAATGTAATTTGGTGGTCTACAACGGTGGAAAATAACACCGGCTCCCAGTCAGATGTTTGCGTGCAATATTATGATAACGGCTAAGTTCACCCACTCAAACAACCCAGATCCTTTAACTTTTACACTAAAACACCTGCTGACAGGTAAAACATGCGCAGCGGTGCGGCGTGAGCCGGCGTCCAGTGGAAATGACTCAAGGCTAAATTCCTGCCCTGTGGGCGCTGAGGGGTATTAGATTTACATTTGGGGTAATTATCTAAACAGACTTGTAGTTGGCCCAACAGTAAAATGTCCTGCAGGTTAGGACTACTGCATAGAGCCCATTGAAGACATGAAGTCTTTGGGTTTGTATGTTATACCAGCTTCAGTGAAGAGCTCTGTCAGGTTGATTTCTCATGGTTTCTCTTTAGTTGTTCATAATTCATAATTTACTGCACTACATTTTTGTAAATAAAATAAATAAATGTGTTTATGTTCACTAGATGCATGCACTAAAAAAAAGAAGTTTGAAGTCCTAAATTTCCAAATTCAACTTTAGGTTCAGGCAGGATGATGAGTGCCGGCATCCTGTTAATTTATTACAGTACTTAAGTGTGTAGTTGGATCTAGTGGTCTAATCGCTGCATTGCAATCTCCTCACATCACCCTCACCTTCTCAGTGTAAAGGAGAAACAACGTTTTAAGGCCCCTGTCTAGAGTCAGTGTTTAGTTTAGTCTGTAGAAACGCCGCTCCCACTGTAGATATAAAAGGAGCAACAAAAATGTAAAATATTCTTATTTTCAGGTGATTAAACATGCATGAAAACATAGTTATGAATATTATATTCCATGTCTGCCTTATCCTGAAAATAAAGGCCTCAAATCTTACACTTACAGCTGCTGTTCATCCCCATTTAATCAAGTCATTTGAAATCTAACGACTAACAGGGACACAAATATCAAAGTTAGGACACATTAAGCATAAAATATATCTTTCCTACAACGCTATGTTTTCTTACAGTTCGTACAATTAAGATTAAAATGGTCCAATGTGCAGATTACTTGCTTTGTTGCCATATATCTCTGTTCATTTTGGTAAAATGACCAAAAAAAGGCAAATATGAGATCGTTTCATTTAAATCTTTAATGTAGCAACAAATTTATCCACTAAATGGGGATAAACATGCATATAAATGTGTGCAACTTTGTGGTGAGTACACTTTTTAGATTCATGTCGGACTTGTTGGCATGGAGAGTAGTCGAGGTTGGATTTTATCATCTTTAAGTTAATATTTGCAAATGTCACCTGGAAGCACGACAGAGACGTTGTTGTTGTTTTTAATGGTGAAAACTCTGAAGAATATAAAATGAATCACACCAATTTCCAGCTTCATAAAGTCATCAAAAGATTAACGAGACCCTGAAACCCCTCCCGACTCATCTGTTTGGAAAGCGTCACGGCCCTCGAGAGACAGCTGATGACAATTTATTATTTGTGAATATTTCATGGGAAATCATATTCATCCCTCTCAGCCCACAACATCACATCTTCTCGGCTCATGAAGCTCATGAAACCCGCCGTGACGGCAGTCAGAGGCGATGAACAGGAAATATTTGTTGCTATTTTTGAGTAAGTGGAGGGAAATAAAAATGTGGTTTTAAAAATTGTTCATGGGAACATTAGAATAATATAATAAGAGACCTCAAACAAATGCAGGACGGATGTTTTTCTGTGTATTTTTAAAGCGCCTCGTGCGTCGGGTGTAATTGTTTGACACGAGTCCTGGCTGTCAGGATGAGCTCTGCTTTCCATTACACTAATTGTCTCTGTACAACATGCTCCGAGCCAAAGACACCGCAGGCGGCGCTCAACGAGACGGCAGGATGTCATTGCAGTTCCCGGAGTGTGTGTGTTCATGTGTGTGTCTTTGTGTGTTTCCTACCTCCTTCATCTGCCTCGTTGTCCTCAACAGAAGACATGGAGACTCCCAACTCCAGACACTTTTTCATATGAGCCTTCGACTTCATGTGCTTCGTCAGGTTTCCTGCAAAACACACGCACACACACACACACACACCATTTAATGACCCTTCGACTAGTCTTACTGGAAACCAGAGCTTGTTTGGCTGCGTCGACGCAAGAGCGAAAAGAAAGGAGGGTGAAGTGGAAACAGAAGAAAAAGAGCGACACCGCAAAATTAGAATTTAGAAATGATATATAATTTATACATTATGTAATTTAATGACCAAATGGCTCGACCGTGTCTGCTTCAGACACATGTACTGTACATAAAGAAGTTTAAGGTTTGAAAATCTATCAGGCAGATTATGTTTTTTTATTAAAGCTCACATATCAGTGAGTCAGCCTCTTCAACCAAATATGATGGAGGTTCCTGTCTGACCACAGCGACAGAAAACAGCCTCCGTGCATGTTTTATTCATTCATTTAACCACTTAGTTCTTTATTTAAGGATTTAATTCTTCGCTTGAAGCTCTAATGTGGAGTTCTCATGCTAAAATATATGATTGGTCTCGTGTCTGAAGACAGTTTTACTGCAACACGATGACCGAAAGAGGTTTTTCTACCCCGACGAACAATTATGAAACATTTGAACGTCTAACGGTGACAGCAGGCGGACAAAGTTCACAGTCGTACAGTATGAAGCAGGAAGACCTTCTACCTTTCGTCTTGAAGGCAAAGTTGCAGAACTTGCAGACGTACGGCCGGACGTCGGTGTGCGTTCGGATGTGTTTCTTCAGCATGCTGGGCTTCTTACAGCGGATGCCGCACTCCTCGCAGATGTATTTCCCCCGACCGCGACCGCGGACGTAAACGTAGTCCTCATTGGATTTGTACCTGGAAGAAAGAGCGAGTAACAAAGACTGTATGATGATGTGTTTCTTTCCGTTAAGGTCCAGCGTTGCAGGACTAGTTGACAATTGCAACCCCCTCGCGTCACCTTTTCCTCCTTCCAGGAGTGAAGGAGAAACTATGGTGACAGCAAAATGTACAAAAATGTCAGTATACAGACTGTATATATATAAAGCATAATGCTTTCTTTGTCGTGTACTCTGTCGACCCTCACACATCCTCAGAGAGGTCAAAGGTCAGCAGCCCTGCAGCTGAAATAAGTGTTTTTAAGATCTTCAGAGGGGGAGAGAGAGAAAGGCCTGAGAGTGTGACATCAATCTGGATGCAACACAAATAAAGGACAAAGAACCTGTAGTGCAGTGCAGAAGGGAGAGCTTCATGTGGTGTGCGATGCAGTTCGTTCAGAGATGTCAGAAGTCAAGACAGATTAAAAATGCTGCATCTCAGAGGAAACAGAAACAGAAAGCTTTATTATTTTTCCTATTTTATCATAACCTGTATGTGAGAATGAAAATAAACATCGTTTTATGTTGTATATACTTGCCTATGAAGCTCCCAAAATCTCCTGTGAGGTCACACGTGGATAACTGTATGTTGAAATCAAGTTTCTGGACCTGATACTGGGTTGGTTTTTAAAATCTTATAACATATTGTCTGTTTTTTTTGATGAGGATAGCTTAAATTTGTATCAAAATAAGAAATAACCTCAAATATTTCTTTAATTAAGCTGCAATTTCTCGTGCCTCACTGGCTGATATATGTAAGCTAAACTCTGTCCATGCTGATGTATCATCACGCTCACACTGTAGAACAACTGCGCGGAGTCTCAGGATGATTAACAGGATATATATGTCAGGAGTGTTTTTTCAGATGTTCCTTTAATCTCTTGCTTTTTTCCTTCAGTTACCGGTCACATGCCTCGAAGAACTATTGAAATTAAACAGGGGAAAGAAATCCCTCTTTAGATGACCTGCTCATAACCCGCAGAAATATGCGACTGTAGTACATTTCTTTGTTTTCAGGGATCACAAGCTAAAAGGAGAAACAATGCAGCGTTCCACCTCGGGGGGTTTTGTGTTCGTAGTCTTCTTCATGCTGCTGCTTTTAAACCGCAGTCCCACTTATTCTTTTACAAGACATCATTGTCAAGACTATCCCAAATGAGGCTTCGAGTGAAACAGCGGACACTTGGCAGCGGGATCAAGTGCATGTCTGCATGAGTTTGTCTGTCATGGAGGGAAATTACCACCAACCACCAGTCAAACGCTGGTAAATTCTGTCTGTCTGTCTGTCTGTCTGTCTGTCAGGAAAGTAACTGCGGCTGGTGAATTGTGTCGTTTCCTGTCCTGTCTGCAGTGGCTTGAGGAGCAGGTAATGGGTTAGTTCAGGGCCTCGTGTGTTAAGAGGAGGTCCAATATCAGGTACATCAAACAATCCGTCTGCATCGGCGAAGGGTGGGTGGGTGGGTTTGTCTTTCAACTTTGCACCACGGAGTGGGAAATACCTCTGAGCGCTCGTCTGAGCCGAGACGTTTACACAGCTGCGGCCAGTTATGAATATGAATTATGATGATTATTTTTTGTTTTATTCTGTTTTATTCGCAGCACACGGTAAGATCATAAAGCAGATTCCCTTTCAGAAAACTAATGAAAACTTTCAAGGAACAGGGAGAAGTAATGGATTTGTTGTCTGCGCCAAAAAAAGCTTTTTTTTTTTTCATTTCATCAGAAAGATTTCGATCCCGGCTTTTGTTTTTTTCTTTTTTCTTACGAAGATTGATGTGAGTGTTTTTTCGTGCGATAGCTGTTTGCTTATTACTGGTATGCGTACTGTTTATGGAAGTGCATGAGTGTATGTGTGTGTGTGTGTGTGTGCCCTGTTTGTATGCTTTTATCCACTTACTGCTTCTAAAGTGTCCTTTGGGGACAAAAGAGAATTACTTCACTGTCTGCTGCATTTAATAACTCCCCGCGTGTGTGTGTGTGTGTGTGAGGGTATTTGCATGTTTGCGTCTGTTCCATTCAGTAACCTTGGTCTTACTGGCTCTACTGTAAGACTATAAAACATTATGATACTGTAGGAATGTCTCAAACTACAGGGGTTTGGAGCTTTAACTCCCCTCATACGGCCTTTATTTGACCATTGAACGTACATGTTAGGACAAATTTCTTTGCTTTCTATGTGGAAAAATAAGCTCTATGGGACTTTTATTCATAATAAAGGATCCTTGTGGCTTTATCGCTATCAAACAAAAACTTTTTATTGCCGCAAAATCTATATCAGATTGCTCTGTGGCTGTGACACGATCACAGTGCACGCTTGACTCGTCTGAAATGGTGAAATGGAAAATTATCTCATCACACACCAGATTAAAAAAATTAAAAAAATCTGAACACAAACAGCTGCGCAGTGACTTTCTCTAAATACTGTGATTCTCAAACAGGAGTCCAGGGACCCTCAAGGGTCCATGGGGGTCCTTGAAAAGCCTTGAGAAGGCTAAAATAGTTTTAAATCTATAATAATTCATAGGTTTTGATCTAACAAATCTATAACTCTTATAATATCCTGCCAGTCAAGCATGCATTATGGGTATTCTGTGAGTGTGAGATGGTGCAAATATTTTTAATACATGTCTGATATCTTTCCAATACCTTTCTTCCATTGTTCTTTTACATAACTATTAATTATTCCAACAGACACACATGAGGGGATCCTCGGTACATTCTCTGTCTTGTAAAGTGTCCTTGGCTGAAACATAAAGAACCTCTGCTGTATAATACAGTTATAATTATGTCTGACATCCAAAAATATCTACTCAAAGAATAAAGACCAGTACGGATTTGAGCAAACATTTGCCAGCTTCTGATGTTCTACGGTAGCAAAGGGCCAAATTTATAATTAATTATGAAATATCTATATCAAAGTCTTCTTCTCTTAATAACATAATCAAACAAAATAAACGCAACAGTTGCTGATCGTATAAAAAAGTGGCACAAATTAAGCCCAAAGAATAGGTTGTAAGTTTTTTTTTTTTTTACGCCTAAGAAGATTTTCGGATTAATCGTAATGAAACAGAAGTCCTTAAAGTTCACACAAAGGCCACCTGAGTTCATTTTTGTTCAATATTTAGGTGTAAGGTTGGAAAAAAAAGTAATTAGTCAGCTCAGTGTGAGTGTGAATCTGAGGCCCCTCGTGAGGCGAGAGTAACTGATATCTGGTGTTTAATCTGAGACCTTCAAGATGGGTTGAAAACATCTTGCAATACTTGCTATCACGCACTTTGATCGTTGAGTTTGATTGATTGATTCTTGACTCTGAAAAGTGGCTTAATGGCTTGGCGTCAGGACTGTAGCCTTCTCAGTGTCGGCTCGTAATGTTAGAGATCCCAGATCCCAATCACTGTCAAAAATCTGACCAATTACTCCTCAACAAAAGTGCTGCCTGTGCACCAGATGTCACTGGAACTCCTTTTGAGATATCACGCTGACAAAGAAACCAACAAATGAAAGATCTCTATGAAGACCACTCCAAAACAAAGTGATATAATCATATGAAATATGTCGTAAAGATGACATAAATTAATTTCCAAGTAAGATTGACTTTGATTTGTTTAGCAGCCGATTTAAATTCTAGTAGTCATGGAAGAATAAATAGACTTTCAGTATTAGACTCTCTGCTCTTCACCCCGCTGGTCTCCGAGGGAGGATGAAACAAACTGAAATAATCTTTGATGTGATTTACAATGCGAGGACAAACAGCAGGGACTACACTTAAATGCTTTAAAAAGCAAACATCAGCTCTATTATTAAGATTTCATGTAGCGCCATCAAAAAACTGCAAGAAAATATGCGCACTCATCTCAGCGACTAGAATAATGCAGAAATTGTGTCAGTCACTTGACTGTGTGTGTGTGTTTTCTGGACGTACCCGCCTTCAAAGATCTTGATGCGGGTCGGTTCGGTGGCCGCCTGTTTAACTGAGACCTCCTTCTCTACTTGCTCCTCCTTCGAACGTTCCCACGACACAACTCCCTTCATCTTCCTCCCGAAATTACTGACATCAACTGGCATCAGCTCTGGCTTCAACTACAGAGACAAAAGAGAGGATACAAAGAGAAATAAATAACAGTAGTCACACTTAAATGCAATTTTTCTCGTATGTTAACACTGTTTTAAACTTGCATTTTACATCCTTACAGGCCATACCTGATCAAACCTCAGCTTCCAGGCCACAGATGACACCAGTTTTCCAGAGCTGGGTGGCGACATGGCGGCATGTGTGTACATCAAATCAGTGTTTATCCTCTGTTTGGACCTGAGCAGGGCCAGAGCCGCCTTCGTGCTGAGGTTCAGAGGATTGGGGTTGTATGAGCTCACACACCATGCATTGTAGACAGAGCTACGCAAGGCAGCTTGGGTGCTGTTGGGTTTGGTGTAGTTCAGGAAACACCAGCTGACTCTGCTCATGGTTCGCAGGCTGGGGAACTGGAAAAACTGCTGGACGTCAGCCACATCCGTGAGTAGCAGGGTCTGGCCCACAGCTCCGGATAATCCTGCGCTTTGGTTGGCAGCTAGCTGAACCAGCATGCTGACAGGGATTTTACTGGATGTAGACTGCTTTGTGTTGTCACTGTCTTCTGCATCGTTGGAGGACACCATGGACTGGGGGCTGGAGCTGGGCTCTGGGACTGACTCATCCACATCAAACTCTTCTGGGGAGTCCCGGCCACCTGATACCGGGGAACGGTCAGTGACAATCTGGAGAGGAGGGGTGAAACTTTCAGCCCGGGGTACATCAGGGAGGTGAGGGGCAGATGAACGGACAGGAATGGCAATCTTGGTGGCAACAGGGAAGTCACTTAGTGGAGGAGACGAGGACATTCTTTCAGAATCATCCATGGAGCCTTCACTCTTAAGACGGGGTCGCTGACCTCTGCCATGCCCTTTCTCAGGCTTGCTACTGCTCTCAGTTCCACTCAGCTCCACCGCACTCATCTCCTTAACAATCTGTCCATACATCCTCTCCTCTTTCACTCTTTTCTGCTGCTTAGTCTCAATGAAAAGCTCCAGAGAGCTGGCGGGGGAAAGCATGCGTTTGCTGCCTCCGATGCCAGATCCTGAGGCGTCTGTGGTGGATATGGTGCCTGACGTTAGTGACAATGGGATCCCTGTGTTCAGGCGTTGCTCTGGCAGTGAATCTGGAACCTTCCAGAGTGGGTAGCGCGCTGCTGCACCATCGGTCTGTCCCAGAAAGTGTGATAGGTTGAAGCCTGCCCCACTTATGCCTCCTCCAATTCCTCCAGGTGGTTTGCTGACACTCGCAACACCAACCGGGGGAGACATGTTGCTGTTGTCAGCAACGCCCGGCCTGGTTGAACCTACCCCTTGTGCACCACTGCCATGAGAAGCTATCAGCTGGCTAACACTGGTGTACATAACACTACCAAATGTTGGCACATGTGTTTGGATCCGTACAGGAACCAGCATACCGGGCATAGAGGCCTGGGAGCCCAGGTTCTGGGTGGCAAAGACAGGTTGGATTTGCTGCAGAAGCATTGGGGTGGTGGTGGAGCTGGGCAGGGAGTGTTTGGATGGGACAAAGTTTTGCTGTTGTTGCTGGGACAGGGGAGAGTTGCGAGATGAGAAAGAGGCAGGGTACATCTGAGAGCTTGGATTTTCTGATTTCCCATCGTGTGGCTGTTGATCGTGGATTTGCTGCACGGAGTGGAGCGGTTGTTGCTTGTGGTGCGGGTGTCCAGGCAGGTTCCCTGGTGATCTGATGTGGAGTTTTTGGAGCTGCTGCTGGGCCTGGAGGGTCAGCTGCTGTCTGGGTGTCTGACCGGCCTCCTGATTCCAAAACAGACCCGGTTGCTGGAAAGAAAGGAAGGGGGGCCCACTCTGGTACTGCTGGATTACTTCCTTGTTCATAACCTCGTGACCTGGATGTTCTCCTTCAGATGATGAGCCTTGGGTCTGCAGGTGATGCTGCTGGGACCTAAATAATATAAAAATGTTCATGAATTTGCATTTCGTATTGTCACACTTAAACAAGAATGGCTATTAGTCATTTTAGTGTTGCATAGAGAAACTCAGACTTTATTACCTGCTATAGAGAGGTTCGTCCTGCAGGCTGTCCTCACTGATACTCTGCTGGAGGATGTGCTGGTGGTGTTGGTGTTGGTGAGGTCCTACACCTGAGCATAAAACATAAAAATGTTAATTTTGTACTAGATTTTGTATTAGTTCATTAAAGAAAGACGTATCATGATCATGTGCAATTTGAATAAAAGGTTTAAGTGCTAAAATCCAAGGCTTACCACCAATGCTACCGCCAGTTCTTTTGGATCTGCAGGCTAGATCGCTGCCGCTATGGGGGGATCCTGTTGGGCCAGGCCATGCCCCATGTTCCAAACTCTCCTGTTTGATTGACATCTCAGAGAGCCCTGGTTCTTGGGTGACCGCCTCTGGATAAACACTCAGTGAAGCCTGTCAAAGTAGAGTTGGTCAGTCATGTCACAATCACAATGTAATGTTGATATAGTCAAAGGAAATTTCAACAGCTGTAAGGCTTGTCTCAATGACCAACTATAACTTCCAGTCCTATCCCACCTGTCGAACGAGATATCCACGCCGGCGTTCCTTCATTGCAGAGGCACTGGAGTATATCTCCCCCTGTCTAGAGGAGGACAAGCTTCCATAGTCGAAGGATTTGCTTCGCATCTCAGGCAACTCTGTAGGCAGCGTGCACGGTGCCTGCTCCGATGATGACCTCCTCATCTCCCTTTGCTGGTGGTGGCTGGAGTGACCACTGCCAGGCACCGTCAGGAACTCCGACTGTTTAGGTCCACCACAAGATGCCAATGAGTCATCCTGGTTCAAAACAACAAAGAAATTTGTTAAAAAAGTGCTTCATAACAACACAGTAAAAGTTGGTTCAAGAACCACCATACTTGATAGTATTAAATATATAATATGGTACCTGTTTGGTGGGCGAGCCAGACTTGAGGCCTTCATCTCGGTCAAAGGACATGGAGAAGGAAGAGGAGTGGGACAGGTTGCTCTCCTGACTGGGGCTGCGAGACAGGCTAGTGCAGGTCGATTCAAAGCTTGATTCCCCAGATGAGTGCTCCATATCAGCCAGGCGCAACCTCTTCTTCTTGGGTGGGAGCTTTTCCGATGGCATCTGGGAGAGTGTGTCACTCCTCTGTGGCAGCTGGAACTCCTCCACGTGCTGTTGCTGCTTCTCCGGTTCCTTGGTCATTGCAGCTTCCGTGTCTTGCTCAGGCTTGTCTGGCTCCTCCGTCACCCTGATCTCAGGAACTTGGATGTTGGGTTGTCGGACTAGTTTGTGTGGGATGTGATAAGGCTGGCCAGGTGAGGCTGCTGCTGATGAAGATGAGTGGGAGGCCAGGTCACTGTCACTTTGCAGCTGCTGCTCCATGCTCTCTGTCCTCAGTAGGGCAGATTCAGGACTCAGAGCATCTTCAAAGATCTCTGTGTCCGACTGTTCAGAGTACTGGCTAGATGGAGCTTTATCTGAGGGATGATATCCTAGCTGCTCAAAGGACTCTGACTTCTCAAAGGAATTTGGCCGGCTGAGGGAGTTGGTGTGCTGGATGACTGAGATGACATTCCCGACTGCCTTCCTGCCCTCAGAGTCAGGAAACAGTGCAATGTCCTCAGAGCCCATGCTGGCACAGGTATCAAAGCTGTCAGACTGGCTATGAGCGCTATGAAGAGAGCCCTTCCCTGTTGGGGTGGCTCTCGATCCATCAAGACTACTTTGTTTAAACTCATAATCCCCTATCATCTCCACTGAACCACTACAGCTACTGTCGCAGTGCCCAGGACTGTCTTCCTCATCCCCAACACTCTTCTCTTTCCTCCTTTTTCTTGTGGCTATTTCTGACATGCTAACTTTAGTACCGTAAGGGCTATAGGCAATATGCTCTGGGACTCCTGGGCTGCGCTCACCCATCTTCATACCCATAGATGAAGCTACATTCTTGGGCATGTGTCCATAGCCCTCAGCCTCTCCTACATGGGCTTCATTGGCTGAATGTTCGAATGCAGCTTGTCTTCTGAGTCTCCGAGGTGGGTAAAACACATCATCTGATGTCATCATCTCATCGAAGGAGTGGCTGCCTCGTATCCCTGGTGGGACACTAAGGTTAGGAGGTGAGGATGTTGGCATTGAGTTACTCCTAATAAGAGGTCCAGAATCTGACGGAGGCTCCAGAAGCCCTGTACTGCTTTGACAGGGTCCTGTTGGATACTGCTTAGGATCTCCAGAGACTCCTACATCCCCTCTGAAACAGATATGATCCTCAGCTATCTTCCCCATGTCCAGAATAGCACCTGATTGCTTTAAGCTGGCCAGGCTACTGGGATCTGCCCCTGCCATTGCCACTGTTATAGACTGTCTGGATCTGGAGTTGGGTCGGTAGTACCAAGTCCGACCAAACATGATCTCTTCGTACGTCTTGACATTAGTATTTGGAGGGCTGATCTGCTGTTCTGCACTCTCAGAGCGTGAAAAGTAGCCAGAGTCTGTGCTGCCTTTGCTGTGAGGACTAAGGAGGTTCAAGGACTGGGACATGGCAGGGTCAGAGTCCTGGCCCTTTTTCTCATTTAGCCTCAGGGCCAAACGTTGTTTGATGGTGGGGGAGTCATCCAGCGAATGCGCCCTTCCGCCAACCTGCGATGCCAACATGTGGTGTGATCCCTTTATGTCCTGAAATGGTGGGCATTCCATCCCCGTGGAGGGGACTCCCCCAGGTTTGGGGACAATAAGGATAGGCACTTTCATCGACCCCATGGGCAGCTCTTCAGCTGAGTCTGCATATGCTGGTTCCACACCACCTACAACAAAGCATGGTGCATGATAGAGCAAAGGATTGAGTACAATTTAGAGCAAAGACGATAGACGATAATAAACAATTTCTAAAGAAAATACACATTTATCATTTATCTTTTAGGTTTTGATAGATAGAGATCTTGTTTGGAAAATTACCTGTATTCTTGTCAGCTTCAAAGGAGATCTGTGGGATAGGGCTGTCTTTGTCCGTCAGCATGGTGGAGCCCTCCACTCCTTCCTCATCTGTGTCGGTACTCTGCTCTCCATCTGAATGGACCTCAGCCTCGCCCACTGGGGATGCCTGGTCCATGTCCCCACTGCGAGCCACAGCTAGCTCTGAAAATGGTACGAGTCCAGCCTTGATGGCATGAGCATGGGACTTGCGATGCTTGTAAAGGTTGCTCTTGGTTTTGAAAGAAAAGCCACAGGGTACACAAGGATATGGCCTCTCTCCGGTATGTGAGCGGATGTGCTTCTTCAGGACACTGGGCTTGGCGCAAGCTCGGCCACAGTAGTGACAGATGTACTTACCAGGCTTTTTCGGCTTCTGCTCTTTTTTGCTGTAGCCCTCCTCTCCAGGCTCAGGGCCTGACTGAGAATATTGTCCGAAAGAGCTTGGTAAACTAGGAGATTTCTGGCGAGGAAACCTCCCTGCCCCAGCCCCATGAGGATGAGTGTGCCCCGGGTGTCCTACAGGGTACAGATCATCTGAGGGCAACTGGCCAGCAAAAGGCCAGGCGTGAGGCTCTAGACCTGGCTGAGGTTTGGCTCCTGAGAGGAAGCGCTCAGTTTGGGGGTGCTGAGGGTACGGCTGACCCAGCTGGTAGGAGTATCCCCTTTGGAACCCCTGCGCAAAGGGCCCTTGGGGGTCTTGAGATGGTGGGCCTATGGCCCCAACTGCAGAGGGTCCAGATAGCAGCTTTCCAGAATTCCCTGTAAATGCGTACTTCTGCTGGGGTGCTGATCCCCCGGTGGCACCACATGGCAAACTCTCACGATGTTTTGCCTCTGGGTCAGCAAAAGTGCTTCGTTTGGTGGTTGCAGAGGGCTCGGATGCCCACTTTCGTTGCAGAGGCGTCTTCTCCTTCAATGGTTCCTTACTAGAACATTTCTGCCCAGCGGCAGCTAATTCACGGGCCTCCATTTTCGTGAAACTCTTCTGTGGGTTAGAAGAGGTTAGGAGACAGGGGGGATGGTGGGGGAGTTGGGAGGTTCTGGAGGGTTACAAGGTCCCAAAACTACCAGGCATGATAGCTGAACCTTTGAGGGCTGCCGACAAGTTCACAGAAGCAGGAAGTACCCGTCCATTGCTGAAATAGACTGATTGTGAAGCCGGGCTGGAAACAGGAATTAGGAAGTGGAAATAAAAGGGGAGCAGAAATGTTTCTCTACTTTTGCCATTTTGTAAACACATGCGTTGTTTTTCTGTCCAGTTCATCTAAAGGCAGAAGAATCCTTGAGTGATCTGGAGAGGACACATACAAAAAGAAGAAACAATGTTTGGTGGAACTTTTGGAGCACATTTTAAGCCAGCAATGTGTTTGTTAGCTAGAGTAAATCAAGGTCATCAACATACTGAATATTATCAAAGGGTAAATACTAACTTTTCTTTGGGGGAAAGTGCTTGTAGATCCTCTTTCTGTAGCTTCAAAAGTCATCCAGTTTTCTCAACAAAAGACCTGCGGCAAAACAAAAGAGCTAATTAGTTTTGTAATCCAAAATGATCCATTAATACAAACCAAAACTCACTGTTGGTACAGATGATAGTTTCACCTAGAGCCTGACATCTCTCTCTTACCCTGTGTTGGTTTTGTGTTGAAACCTTGAAGTAATTTACAGTAAGATGTAACATTTTGGCTACTAAGTGCAACACAAAACCGTTGTTGTACAGAGCAGTTGTCAAGTACATGCCTGATGTGCTAAAGTAAATGTCAATGATTGCTCAGTTAGTTTCTTCACACTGCAATCCATCTGTGCTTTTTGCCTTCTCCACCCCTTCCTCCTCCTCCCTCCCTCCTGTCCTCCCTCCTCCTTCCACTCAATGAGTCACCAATGCAATGCAAACCCACGCTGTTCCTAAAAAGACACAAAGGCTTATAAATAGCACTGTGGAAGTGACGTCGGAGTGTCATAATGTGTGTAGGCGTCCAAAAAGGCCAAGTCGAAAGAGCAGCCATCAGCGCTAGCACCTTTCCTTCCTCTTTGGGCTGTCATAGTTTGATCTAACTTGGTATGTACTCGTTCACAAAGCAAACAAGGCAACACACACACACACACACATACAAAAAGAGACACACACACAGACGTAGATACAGTACTGGGAGGCATTGCAACTGCACTGCAAACACTGCAGTAGACACTGTGTATATGTGTGTGTTTCCGTTGTTTAACGTTTCTTAACCACACCAACACCTGACAGAAGGAGAAGCACAGAGCCGCATAGCACACACACACACACACACACACACACACACACACACACACACACACACAGACACACACAAACGCCTGCTGAAGTTGCAGTTTTGCTTTGTATTTTCTCATCTCAGGGTTTAAACAACCTCCCCCGCACACTGATTGCGACACATTCACATCTACACACACACACACACACACACACACACATTGTGGCCTTGGTGCTGGTAAGCAGGGCTCAATGACGTGTGTGTCTGGGGGCCCAACGTGAGATCTATAAATAGCACTTGAGGAAAACATGCTGTATTCTTAGCAGCAGGAATGTTAACTTTGGGCTACCTTGTGTTTTTCACATGCAGCTCCCCTATGCACACACACACACACACACACACACACACACACACACACCAGAAACATGAGCTCAGACCTGGGTCATATTTTTATGTTTTCCATGGTGTTAAGAGTGGAAGAATGCTGTCTGAAACCCAAAGGACTGACTCTTCTATTAGAAACAATGGGTATCCAGTTTGGCCAGCATCAACTCAAGAAGATGCTCAATGGTTGGTCGATAGGTCATATGACTTGGAGATAACGTTAGTACTAATGATACTGTTTGTGTGGCAATATTCCCTTCAGGGTGAAACGTCATCAGTATCGTAGCGTCATGGCTTATGTGTCATATAACGCCTGTAACACGCATTGAATGTAAACCGAAGAGGAAGTTAAGGTACAGTAGCTGGAATATATGAAGGCAGGGAGCAGATTAGTGTTCAGAATGAGGCCAAGGTAAATTAAGACGGGATTAAGGTCAGGTTTAGTGTTAGTCTACAGATGAAGCACTAGGAAAAACAAACTCTTAGTTTTTATCACTTAAATTACTCACTGTTTCATCTTTACTCACAGGAACAAATGTCACATCCGGGAGATAAACCCAAGAACATGTCACCTTACAAACAAACACATCAACATCGAGATCGAGATCTGATCTAGATTGCTGTAACAAGAAGATTTTTTTTTTTTTTGGTTTCTCTTGGTTTTTCCGAGACCATGAAACTTTGGTGACCTCTGGTGGAATTTGGACCCCCGCCCCCCAGGTTGGGAACCATTTGGGAACCCAACCCAAGGGACACCTGAGGGGTCCCTCAGGTTGGGAACCAGTGATCTAGAGTATGTCTTGAAGCTATAGCTAATTCCACAGTAGCTTTAACCCTAAACGACTGAATCTTTAACAACGGCTACAACACAAAACATCCCATCCTGAAGTTATCAAAATTCGAACACTTACTGTTACTCTTGCTGCCATTTGGGGTCACTAAAGGATGACATCTGCTATTGCACACACCTCAGCAGCTATTTGACCTCCTGACACACACACACACCCATAATAACCCAGCAGCGAGTTTGACCTTCAGCTAGCAAAGATTCGAACCCTGGGCTTCCGCAGCAAGGACTGAGCCTTCGCACATGGGGCGGCTGCTCTACCAACTGAGCTAAACACCGCCCCATGCTGATTATTCTGGTTCAAACTCCAGTTTAACCTTATGTAAGGTGACTGGTTTTGTAATGAAAGTGTTGAATGGTCGCAGTCTGCAGAGTGAGTGGGAGCATGTAGTGAATGGTTTACATAAAGCTTTATTCATACATGCACCGACACAACCTGCCCCAGTTCCTGTGCGTAGGAGAGACATAGCTATTGGTGTGTGTGTGTGTGTATGAGCGTGGGAAGTGTGTGTACCAGTTGTGTGTGTGTGTTTGTGTTTGTGTGTAGGCTGGCAAAGGGCATGACGAGACACCCGAGTTGTAGGTAGGTCAGAACAAGGCGCATTCAGAGGCTATACTCAGAGGTAAAAATAGTAAGGTGCGCACACTCAAACACTCGCACAAAGTGATTTATCAGAATGCTTTAAATAACCAGAGTTAACATAAAGGAGCAGAGATCAGCTCAGCTTTCATAGACATGGAAATAGATCTAGGTGATGTTTTATACCCACTGCATGCTTTTCTTAGAATATCACATCTGATCTAAGTTTTTGTGTTGATGTGTATAGGCAAAATTAAGTGAGACCTGAGCACTATAATGTGTCCTGAGTTATCCAATCACAAGCAGACAGTTCTAAACAATGGCGCGGTCGCATAGAAACAATAACGAGGAGCTGCGATCCGACCGCTCAAACCAAACTTGGGGGTTTTCAGGAGTATTAGGGGCTTCGGAGCCTATGCACATACATGCCCAAGCCCCATGCCATAGCTGGAGTGTGCCTCCTTAAAAAAAGTGTCTTTCTGTGTTAAAGTTTTGTTAATAATGAAGGCGGCGTACAGTAGGTTGAAAAGAGCTTCAGTAATTCTCTATTTCAGTCGCACAACTACAGGCTGTGAAGGCTCCTCTCTCTGTCCCAGTGAACTGAAGAACATAATTGAACGGCAGTATTCGACGAGACAGCAACGGAAGTTACCTGGACGTAGCATCAGTTCTGTAAGCGTGTGCAGAGCTCAACGTCTCTCTATCACAAAGAATCTTATTGTGCAGTATATGATTAAACGAACAGGACATCCCTCTTGCGTTGTGGCGATGCTATCTACGGTCGCGATCCAGCTTAGAACTATAAATCAAAAGCTGTCGGGATCTACAGAGGGATTGCCGTTAACCCTTTGTGCCAAGTAAAAACCCAACTTTACTTTGAGAAATGCAAACAAAACTGTCTTTTTCACTTAAATAAATGATAAATAAAAGAAGCCAAAAACCTCAAATGTTTAGCAAAATACAAGCAGCTGCACGAGAACTCGAAGTCAGGATGAAATACCATCAAAAACTGACTAAATGTACTGTTTGCTGATTGCGTTCTCATGTCTTACATCTTGAAATCCTTCTTTGATAAAACATACTTAACACAAAAACTATGTCAGTTAGGAACTATGTGATCAAAGAGTAAGTAGACAGATTACAGATTATCTAAAAAGACGTTTAATTCCATCGTTCCATTTTTAATTCTCAGTGCAGCAAACACACAAAAAAAGGACTTGCCATGTTGACCATGTTTTTTTAATAATAATTTGTTGAGCAGTAAAATCCTCTTCAGACTGTCAGCTGGATCAACTTTGTGTGGTTTGTCCTATCGTGGCCTTTCTGAAACTTCCTAGTACAGAACGATATCTCCACCGTGTCTCAGTAACCCACATTTTTTTTTTTTTTTTTGGACCTCCTCCGCTCGACTAGACAGATGTTCGGCAGCTAAAAAAACCTCGTAAACGAGTAGATACCCAATGATCTGCGAGAGATCCAGGAGAACTGAGGTGCATGCAGGTATGTACATGCACATACAAACACATACTCCACAAACCCCGGAGGTATGAAGACTGTGTGGGCATCAACCATGCAGTAAGAACAGAAGGCTGTGTGTGTGTGTGTGTGTGTGTGTGTGGTTCTCTGTGAAGTGTGTGGGAAGCTGTTCAATCCTGAGGGCCTCTCTCTCTTTCTCTCTCTCACTTCACTTCATCCGGCTTCATTGGAATGACAGTTAATGATGTTGCCAAAACGAGATAATAGATCAACATTTGTGCAAATCCGCCCCCTTCCCTCCTTGTATCATTATCATCGTGTGTGTGTGTGTGTGTGTGTGTTTCAGTTCGGGGTTTGCGATGCATTCATCCCTCTCGTGTGCGGACACACACACACACACCAATAATCCCTCTCCTACAGTGTCTTGTTCAGATATTCAGCAGATAAGCCTCTCATTTACTTTTACTGAAAGACCCAGACGAGGGCAGAGCTGGCTTCTGGTATAACTGTGTGTGTGTGTGTGTGTGTGTGTGTGTGTGTGTGTGTGTGTGTGTGTGTTTGTGTGGGAGCTAGTTATTCTTAAATTGGCCCACCAGGGTGCCACATACCAACTGGAATGGTTGAAATTCCTGTGACACAAAAACAGGGAGAAAGTATCTTTGCTTGTGTGTGTGTGTGTGTGTGTTTGTCTTGACCTGTCTGTCACCCTTTTGCATATGCAGCGTAATATATTTCTATTCATAAAACCATAAGCAGAACACAAATAAACAACGGGTCAGCTGCGTGGGATTAATGTTTCATATTTGATACTGTAGGACCGCGAGACGGGGAAAATGATACAGGAAACAAAGATAAAGAGGGAGAGACAGCAGGAAAGATTGATACAGGAGAAAAATGAGGACATAAATAAGGAGACAGTGCAGTGAAAGGAGGGGAGGACACAAGGGAATAGAGCAGGGAACACTGCATGAAGCTGAAAAGGTAAATAATGCACCGGGTACAGCAGAAGGACATATAGGAGGAAATAAGGAACAACAACACAAGCTAGGAAACAATTGAAGCGAGGAGAGGAAATGAACATAAGAATGAGGAGAAGAGAAAATACATCACAGAGAAGGGAACGTGGATGCTCGCTAGGGAACAAGTGTACAAGAAGAGAGAGCAAGGGTGCAGAGGACGGAACAAAGGACGGAGAAGAGGGAACAATAAAAAAGAAAGTTGTGATATCGGTGAAGGAACAGCACCATGGGAAGAGATAACAGAAGCAAAAGAAAGAGAAACAATATAAACTAACAAGAGCTGAACAAGACGAGGTCAAATAAGAGAACACAGAGCCAAGGAAGAGTACAGATG
Organism: Miichthys miiuy; assembly: GCA_036365135.1. NCBI lineage: Eukaryota > Metazoa > Chordata > Actinopteri > Sciaenidae > Miichthys > Miichthys miiuy. Next base: position 20,539,622 of record CM071620.1, read on the forward strand.
AGGGAATAAGGGGACGGCATAAAAAAGGAGAAGGCAGCAGATAAATTCAGGAGAGAGAACAAAGAGGTTACAAGCAGTGAAAGGAGAGAATAAAAAAACAAAAGAACAGGAGGAAGAATACAAATGAGGGGACAAGGAAACAACAGAGGAGAGACGAAAAACAAAGGTGAGTCAAAAAAAAAAAAAAAGATGGAGAGGCTAAGAAAGAAGGGTACAAATGAGGGAACAAGGGCACAACAAAGAGAGCTGAACCGTACAGAGATCAGGAAACAAAGAACAAACAAAGGATACAAGGGCACAACGGGGTAAGAATAAAGGACTCAGGTGAGGGAGTGAGGAGACTAACAGGGAAGAGATGACCACACAAAAACCCAAGAAAGGATACAAGGATACAAATTAGGAATCAAGTAACAAGGAAGAGACTAAAACAGGAATGAGATGAGGAAACAAAGACCAAAGGAAGGATATAAGGATGCAAACAAGGACACAAGGATGCAACAAAGGGACTAAAACAGAAATGATGTGAGGAAACAAAAAGCAACCAAATGGAACAAGGACAGAACAGAGTAAGGATAGAGGAAAGGGATTAAGGACTCTAACTAAAACTAAAAGAGGAATGAGACGAGGAAACAAAGACCAAAGAAAGGATACAAAGTAGGGAACAAGTGCGCAACAGAGTAGCGATAAAGGAACCAGATTAAGGACTCAGGTGAGGGAATAAGGATGCAGGAACAGGAAAGAGATGAGGAAACGAAAGGATACAAGGATGCAACAAAGAGACTTTTGAACTGCACAGAGAGGAGGAAACAAAGAACAAACAAAGGAAACAAGGACACAACCGAGCAGACAGAGACAACAGAGAGACTCAAGAGAGGGAATAAGGACGCAGGAGAGTGAACGAGGAGACTACAACAGGAATAAGATTAGGAAACAAAGACCTTAAGGAGGCCTAAGGAGTCAGGTGAGGTATCAGCGTGTCTTGAAAAGGGACTTAGCCGCTGAGGATGATAGCCATGCCAGCTGATATCAGGTTACTGCTCCACACACACACACACACACACACACCAAATACATGTATGCGTGGATTATACACACACAAAGGCCGGGTTCGTATTTCTGAGTGGTAGGCGAAGTGTTCTGGTACTTTGGGTGGTCAGACGCTGTGTAAATTATTTAAACATGTTACTAATGGTTTCCATTCAGTGATTAACCACTTTGTACAGCCAGAGAAGAGGAGGGTGAGGCGAGGGGGCGATGGAGGGCAGCTGGCACTGTGTTTGTTTTTTGGCTCTGCTCTGTTTGGCCTCAACTGGACCGAAACCACACACACACACACACACACACACACACACACACCTCCATTAAAACACTACCTTTGTTTTACCTGGAGGGAGACAGAAGTTACTGGAACAATAAGCTGGACTGAACATGGTGTGTGTGTGTACGTGTGTGTGTTTAAGTGTGCACTGGGAGTTGGTCCATCTACTGGCATAATAACTGTCCTCCATCCATCTCTGGATGTAAGTTAATGGTAATTCATTACAGCGCAGGTTCAGCCTGATCATCATTGTTCAGTCTGACATCATGAACCGTCCGGAGGCTGAGAAAGTTCTTTCTGTAAGTCGACTTACAACGATCTGTTCACCTGATCTCATCCCGGCCGAGGATTTTAGATCGTCTATTGTCCTTCATGTAGCGAAGTGGAAATTAAAGGGATAGTTATCAATAGTCAGTGTGTTACCTACAGCAGACGGCGGTCAGCACGCCACCAGTTTGGAGAAACATCCCGGCATAATAGCAGAGCCATGCACCGGTGTGGACAGGGTCAGAAAAATGGCCCACCTCAAAGAAATCAGTATCGGATAAAGTGTGCACTGTATTTAGGATATTTAGGATATTTAGGGTAGAACGTCTGTATTACTACACATGAGTCTTACAGTGCCGTGCTCTGTATTATGCAGCCGATCAGCTGTTTCAGCTGTTTGGATCAGAGCATGCAGCATGTTTTGAAATCTTTAGAGATGTGAAGTTTGATTTCAGTCTGATCTCGCCACCTTTCTGCTGCGTACGCAATACACTGTGTGTCACAGTCTGGCTTATGTGTAGGAATATGAAAGTTCTGCGGTCAGTGCCAAAGACAGAGTCAGTGTGTCAGCAACGTAAAGCAGTGAAAATATTCTAAATTTAGAATATTTCAGCCTTTTTTTTTAGGTGGCTAAAAAAGTTTTTCTGCTGACCCTGCAGTTGCACAGCTCTGCATCTATGCCAGGATCTGTGCCTGCTTCTCCAAACTGGGGGCGCACTCGCTGACCATCGTCTACTGTCCACATGACTATGGTGAGTACCTCATACAACCCCACTTCAAAATACCTCAACTCTGCCTTTTAAATCTTTCATGGCTCCTGTCACGTACCTGCAAATAAAACTTTTATTAAACTTTTTTAGTTGCCAAAACTAAAATCTGTCCCTGATCTTAACCGCAACATAGCTGCGATTTTTTTAAACTGAAAAAATGTGATTAAGTTTTGCAGAATCATCCAGTACTGCTTTTTTGTTTGGCAGTTGTCCTGTCCACACACACACACACACACACACACACACACCTTTTGGCATTTTTGATGCAATTTTTCTGCTTTTGTCCCAGAAGTGGCTGTGACAGCAGGCTACCCAGCGTTTGCAGGTCTGCACACATTCCATACGTCTGTGTATCTCATCATTGATTTATGGATATATTGATTGAATTTTATATGCAGATATTTCAAACAAGTGACATATTGATAAAATAATAAAATAATGTGTAAGGAGACCGTAAAAAAAAAGACACTTAAATCAACAAATAAAACTAGACAAGTGAACACAACCTGGATTCTATAGTTTGACAGGATTATTATAATCTTATCATAATCCTGAACAAAAAACTGTGTGTGTGTGTGCGCGCAAACCGCAAGCAGGCCGACCACAGGTCGCTGCGAAGTTAAATTTAAAACATTTTAAGACCTTCCCGGTGCCAGTCCAAATAAAATTTCAGGCCAATTTCAGACCCCCGCCAGTAGTTTTATAAATAAAAATACACTTGCTCAGCAGTTATATCACAATACCTGCTTTCTTACATCAGGCCAGGTAAAAGTTTTATGCAAGTTTGTGTTGATAATTAAAAAGTCATGTGTGAAGTATGCTGCTGCTGCTGCTGCTGCAAAAAAGGCTAACATCGCCCTCCCTTTCTATTGTACAACACCTACTATCCCCTTGAGCAAGGCACTTGAGCTCAAAGCCGAGGGCCGACAGCGGGGGGTTGCGGTTTAACCAGGAAGCTCCCAGCATGACATGTGAGCAACTTTTATAGGCGTGAAGAAGATTTTTGCAGGAGGGGAACACATGTGGATTTACCTACTGATTCAGCTTCTGCGAGGAGGAATGACCCAACGCCTCTCAAACCAAATGCTTACATTTAACGTGATAAACTGCAGTAATTTATTGGAATATGCCTTCATCTCGTCTCCTCTACTTCTATTTCTGTTACTCACTTCCTACATTTCCCAGAGAGCTTTTTGATAACCTCCTGAGCTGGTTGCTGTCACCTCTGGGTTACATGTGTAGGTGGACAGAGAGAGCTCCTCCAGTTAGAATAGAGAGAATGCTTTCTCGTAACCCGTCCTGTCTTTTTTACTGGAGCTGCATTGAATTCTGGTCTATTTTCTGCACTTGTGGGTGCAAAAAATCAGCCTCTCGTCCTCTTTTACAATGGATTTTTTTTTTCTTCCTTCCTTCCTGTGAGAGTTTTGAACTGCATTGCAAGAAGGCTCGCTCCAGAGCAGTGAAGCTCTCGCTATTTGAAGGAGCTATATTCTCTCTGCACCGACGTTCAAGTTCGGCTAATTATCTGGAAGAAGGACGTCTCCAAATTTAGGACTAAAATCCGCCTTAAAATTAGTCCTTGTAGGACAAAACCAAACTGTAGACGATTCTGTCAGGTGCCAATGTTGGACCTCACTCTTTAAAATAAAGTTTAAGACAACTTGAACTCATAAAAACCTCAAAATCCTCCCTGACAAACTGCCTCTCAAGGACTCTGTTGCACCGTTGAAAGCTCCTCTCCTTCATTTGATACTTTTGCATCAGACAAAGATCCATTTAGGCTCAGAATATTGTTTTTATCAAGGTAATACACCAGAATTTTAACATTGTTAAAGATTCCCTGGTTTGGGCACTGTGACGAGAAAGATGCGCGCATGTTTTGCAAAAAATTTCCTGCTTTTTAGGAGAAATCTTTCAAGATGCAACGTTTTCAGCAAGTTAAAGCACAATTATAGTAAAGGCTCCATTATGTCAGCATTTACAACGGTGAAATCAGCTAAATTCATGGAATTTGATGACTATTGCCCAGCTTTGATGAACACATCTGCTGTTAACTGTAGCTGCTGTTAGCTAGTTAGCTCATTTAGCATTGCAGCTAGCGGTATTAGCACTCTGGAGGAGTGTTGGTGTTGCATGGCACACCGCTAGCATGCCGGGAGAAGGAGGGTGGAGAATGCTGGCAGGGAGTGGCACCAGAATTGGAGCTGGGAAAGAGTGCAATGGGACTAGGTTCAACAGCTTCCCAGTGAACACAACCAGACTGAGACCAAACACTGCCTGTGAGGCCAATTTGACAACAGGGAATACAGTACTATGGCGATTTGCAGCGGCTCCGACCAGGACTCCACGGACGACAGACACATGGTGGACTTCAGATGGGGAAGCTGTAGGAAGGGTGGGGCAGAAGGAAGCACATGGGCCATCTTATATAGTCCAAGTGAGGGGGCCTTTGTCCCTCCACTGTCAACCAGTTGTCTACTGAGGTTGGCCAGCCTCCAAGGCAAGCAGGAGGGGGGGGGGGGTTACAGTTGCTACATCCAATTTCTGCCGGACTGCTTTAGCGAGTAGTCACTCTGCAACAAGCTTCCAGCACCGCGCATCCTGCACAAGATGATTCCACTGTGCCATGTTTTATTGAGCAGGCACTAAGAAATAAACAAATAACTGATAAGCCCACGAGATTCATCACGAGTGGCTGCTTCTAGCATTACAGTGTTGTGTTTGAGGGCTCGAGTTTCACTCGAAACATCCAAGTACGGATCCACGATTGGCCACAGAAGCAGAACTAGAAATAGATCCATTTCTGAAATAAAAATATCATCACCTAAAACTCATTATTTCATGTCTCTGGAGTCTGAGCTCTGTGTAGAGAGCATCATTACTTTGTCATCCAAGGGATTAAATTGCCGACTGTTCATGTTGAAGCAACCGTGTTTTGTTTTAATTTAGCGCCGTCAATCATCCGTTAAGCCGAGGCGTCGCTGCAAATCTGGACGTCTGAGCAAGAACAAGGAAAGGAAGGAATGACAGAAAGAAGAAGGCCCCTCCTGAAATTAAATCTAAGAGAGATGAATCAAATGAACTTAATCTGAACTGTGATGCTCACACACACACACACACACACACACACACACACTTGAGCAGACAGCTAGTAGACAGTGATTTACAGCAGGTAGGAAGTCAATTATGCTACTGGATATTTCTGTCAGAAAAAATATGTGTGTATCTGTGTGTGTGTGTGTGCATGCCCTGAATAGAGTATGTGTGTGGGAGGTGGCAGCACAGGCAGCTTTGCTGAGACAGGATGAGGGTGTGTGTGTGTGTGTGTGTGTGTGTGTGGGAGGAGGAAGTTCTTGGTGAGCCAAGGTTACAGTGCTGCCGCTGCTGCTGCTGCTGCTGAATTGCTGTTATAAAAGCCTCAGTTACACAACGGAAATACTCCAAACTTATCGCTGCTCTGTGACGGAGAGGGGAAGAATCAAACTTTATGATCTATCGCTTCACATTCACCGGGACACTTTTTCTATTTTAAATTTAATCCAATGAAAGTTTTCAGAGTAGAAATGGATCTCAAGATGACGGTTCCTAAAGTTCCTAGACGATCTCAGTGCAGAAACTCCGTGACCCAGAAATTATGGAGAAAGTTTACGAAATGAAGTGAAAATTTCCCGCAGCTTCATGTTTCGCTTGTTGGCTTCTTTTCACGCACAAATGCAAACACTGTCCCCTCCAGGCTTCCGTAGGTGATCTGTGGGTTAGACTGTGTTTTAACAAGCTACAAGGTGAACTGAAGCCAACGCTGAAGTGCCGAAAACTGCAGTTCCTCAAACGTCCACTTGAGGCTGGCTCCAGAAGTGAGTCAGTCTCCATAAGTCCCCATGTTCAAATGTCCAACTTCACAGCAGAAATAAACATGTTTACAGCCTGGTACAAAAAACAGTTTTGGTCTCTGTAGCTAATTTCCCCGTTCATGACAACTGTACTGAGGGTGAATTTATATACAACTCACCTGTTTAGGTTATATTAAGGCTTAAAGTTATGCAGGATTAAGAGCGTGGACGCTTTGATTGACCGGTGGGTGCAGTTACAGATGGCTTGTTTGAGCAACCAGGCGTCAATCAGCCCACTGATGACGGGCGATGGTCAGAGCCACCACACTCAACGGCTCTTTAGAAACCTACAGGTGACATCACGGATACGAGGTCGGTGGTTTGTACAGTCAATGGTTTGTAGGAGTGAAATGTGGCGTGACAGGGGAAGAATAAAAGTTCATGATGAAGTCTCCAAATGACTGTTTGCTTTCTTAAATTCCCAGAAGGGCTCAGTGCAGAAACACAGCGATAAAAATTCAAATGCCTTCAAGTTTACAAAATAAAGTGAACATTTTTAAATGCAATGTTCTACATTCCCACAGCTTCATGTTTCTTTTCACGCTCAAATGCAAACACTGTCCCCTTCGGGCTTCCGTAGGTGATCTGTGGGTTTGACTGTGTTTTCAGTGTGGTTTCTCAAGAGAGGAAAGACCGAGACGACCAACTCAAACATCTAAACTAAACCAACAAATATGGTTAAAAAAAAAAAAAGAGTATACAATGGAGGGAGGAGACGCAGTTTAATTAGTCAATAAAATTTGTCTGGAAAAACAAGCAAAAATCAGATAAAGGAGAAAATATGTTGTTTTTTTTAAAAGATAGTATTTCTGACTCTGGGATGAACTCAGAGAAAAGCCTACAGGGTTTAGAGATGGAGACTGAACACAGGATGAGACTTTGTGTCTTTCTTTCATTGTTGGTTTTTTAACTTCCAAACTGGCCAGTAGAGTAAATACAGTTTTTAAAAATCCACCAATAGTCGCACAACAGTCCAAAAACCACTGAAATATGACTGAGTTTAACCCCGAATGTGTGTGTGTCTGTCTCCGCGGCATATATTATGTAATGATCGCTGAATGATTTTGCACTTGTGCATGAGTGTATCGAGTCTTAAAGTCTCGAGAGGTGAGGTCACTCCCTGTTCTGTTTCAGCGCGGTCCAATGTACACAACTGATGTGGATGTATGTGTGTTTGACTGTGTGTGTGTGTGTGTGCTTTATATCTCATACACAAGAAGGTTTCTACCATAATAGTCCTGGAAAAGTACCTTCACCATCCCATCAAATAACCATGAAATTGTGTTTTCTCTGCCTCTCACTGTAGTTTTATTTTGAAAAACGTTTGCTCGGTTCAATGACCTGATAGAAAAAGTCCACAATTACAACAAAAAACATCAATAAATAAAATGACTTTGAGATGTCAAATACTGTCAGATTTACTCCCATTTGTTAAATCTTGGCTCCTTCTGTTTGAGCCGACACTTCCTCCATCTGTTTCAAATTAAAATGCTTCCAGCAGCTCGTCGGGGATATTCCCGACACGTCCCTGGAAAACTTTTATTGTGAAACCTCTAAAGGAAGTGTTGGGTTTTTTTTTATTATTATTGACATCAGATCTATTTTAAAAATAAAATGTGGCGAGTGAGACAAGATTGTCTTCTTGCAGCGAATTAGGGAAGAGATGTTTGTGATTTCTCATCATTTTTCTTGGTTTTAATTGAGCCTAATTATTTCAAACTGCATCCGTTTGTATTTGAAAACTTACATTGTGTTAAAATAAAAACTTTCAGCTAAAGTTCAGCACAAACTTTTGAGATTTTGAGATCTCAAGGTTGCCAAAAAGGTCGACTTAGTTAGCTGGCCTGGAGTCTTCCTCGGTCTCTCTAAATAGACTTTGTGAACTCAACTTTGTGCAACTTTTCAAATCATTTTGCTACACTCACTTATAATCAGGCGAATGTTAACGCTTTATGGCGCGAAGTCACACATGAACAACTATTTCACTGATTTTAGTGAAACTGGATCATATTTTACAGGACACGAGTTTCCTGATGGACAGTGACGTAAACTACTGCCAGCTACTGTAGCTGCTGTTAGCTCAGTTTTTTAGCCTAGCTGCCCTGACTGTGAGCTCAGAGCACCGGGCAGAGTGTTAGTGTTCGTACCACAGGCCTTCTGGGTCACCGGGAAGAAGAGGTTTTTTTAGCTCCAGGGCGTGTGCGAATGCTGACGAGGAGTGGAGCCAGTGTCGTGCCAGAACCGGAGCTGGGCAAGTAACCGGGCTCAGCAGCTTCTATGGACACAATGATAAGAGGCGAAAAGACGAGGGAGGACGTTGACGGAGGCAGTTAAGAAGAAGACAAGAGCGAGTGAGCGAGCAAGAGGCCGCCGGACAAGAGTAAATCTGGGACTGACTTTTAGTGGTTGGTGAGAGCTTGGTGAAATAAAAGGCTGAAAGACAGACGCCGAGCTGGGCTGACTGCTGCTGGACTAGTCAGTAATATTAGCTGGCTGCTATGTCTGCTGTTGGTGACCTGGTTGATGTTTGGCTGTTAGTTTTGATCATAAGTAATGTAATCAGAACAAATACTCGAGTACAGCTGAACATATTTATTTTACACTCTAAAACTGGGGGCGTTAAAAAAAAATACCGATTTCTACGCAGTGTTGCTTTAAGCCCAAATGAACAAGAAGTGCTTTCATCTGAACATCTACAACCCCATGACAACTTGGCAAACACCATCTGTTGAAGTAAATCATGTGATCGGATCAAAAGCTCCAGAAAAGCTCTGGAACCTTCTGGAGAAATGAGTTTGTCAACTCTTTTAATTTTCATTTAATTTCTTTATTTATTCTGTCCCAGCGCTGCACACACACACACACACACACACACCCTGTGGTTAACATGGGAAACGTGATGTGACACAGCACCAATTCAGGCTGTTAAAGAATTCCATGTTCCATGTTCTGTCTCCTGGCACACGCTCGCACATACAGTATATACACTGTACCTACAGTTTTCTTTTCCGAAACAGCGGTTCTTCCACAGCTGTGGCTGTTTGACCAACATGTTTCCATTTAACGGAGAAAGCAACAAAAAAAAAGAGAGAGATGGAGAAAGAGATGGAGAGAGGGAAGGAGAGAGAGAGACAGAGGGGAGGGAAGGGGGTTGAAGAGGTGAGGAAGGGAAAAACAGGCGTCCTGTTGGTGTAAATTGCCAGTGGAAAAGAGAAGGCAGTCATATTTTCCACAGGGCTGTTGGGCCAGCCTTGAAACTATTACTGAGTTAGCCCCTGTGTGTGTGTGTGTGTGTGTAGCTTCATTACATTTTCCACAACAGTTTGCAAAATACACCAGGAAGCAAGATGGACAGAGGAAGGGGTTAGACGGATTCGTTTTCTTTTAGTGGATGGACGCGAAGCTTTTTTTTTTTCAAATTTTTTACGACGCTCTGGTTTTATAGTTTGTTAAAAAGGTTCTCCGGTTATCCAACAACAACCAATAAGCACCTTAAAGTTCAAGTTCAAGTTCTTAAACTTATACAATGTTAGCGCCGTGTTCGTCTTCTCTCTCCTTACATTTTAAAGCTGAAACGGGACTTTTCTTGAGCAAGATGGTGACTTGCAAAGGTAAAAACTGGAGAGCTCCCAAAGTCGATCGAGCATATTGGATGTCACCTCCTTTCTTTACTGAAGTTTACTGTGTTTCGTCAACCTCGGCCCGCAGCCACTCAAGTAAAACTTAAACTGTGTGAATGTCAGGCCTTACCTGACTCAACATGCTACCCAAGGCTACTGTACTGCTAACTCTACCTTCACAAACCTCCTGAGGACCTCCAACACTACCAACAACTGGACATGATAAATCTATCCCCCTCTACAACTGTCACAGGACTTATATCTGCACTAACATGTCCTTTGTTGATGCCATCTGTTAACGTTATCTCTCCTCTCTTATTAGCAAAGAGCAGAGCACAAGAGCTTTTAGCTCTGCACCGACCGTCGCTCTCACTGTTTAAAACAGCAAATGTCGTGAGCGGTCATATCAGCTGTCGTTGATTAACATCAATTACTAACTTGACGGCAGGCCAAAATCAAAACTTGGCCGAGTTTGCGCTGCGCTTTCTGCCAGCCGAGTCGTCTGCGGCGCAGCCAAAGATTATTCAGCGCCGATATTAAAGGAGCGCTTCATCAATTATACGCATGAAAAAAAAAATATTATTCATCATGAATATTATTTCTTTTACCGTGAGAACAGTTGTTTAATGTCTTCTGTCATCGGGGTTTGAGTGTAAGAGATGGTGGCCAAAGAGATGAGGGTCCAGTTTCCCCTAAAAAGTTTTTGGAGCTTGATTTTGGCCTCTGCTGCAGCACATTTAAAAAAAAACATGTGGCTTTGCAAGTCACTCGACTTCATGGAAATAAAATACTGAACTCTCAGTGCTCTTTTAGCAACAATCAATAATCTTATCGACATCTTTGCCTTTCTTAATTTTTTGGATTATCTTATGTGTCCTCAAAGATCCGAGTAAAGGCTGAACTCTGGTCCCGTAGCAGAGACTAGGGCAGTGTGTCAGAGGGCTGCTAACATTAAGAAATAGACATCTGCTTTATCAGATGTTTCATTTTTACTCCAAACATCTCTGAACTGACCCACGGCCAAGCCACAACAATCTCTCCTCTTTCCTGGCTGATATATATTTAGCCACGATGCCTCCAGCTGTGGCCGCAGAAACGTCTGTGACGCAAAACTGTAAAAAAAAACCTCCGGCACACTGGCGGCCATTGTAGGAGCTTCTCCTGCTTCTCCTGCTTCTTCTTCTTCTTCTTCTTCTCGCACTCGGCTTGAATTAGCATCGCGCACAGTGGCAGCCGTTGTAGAAGCCGTTGTGTTTTATGCAATGAGCCTTCAGAGATTCTGAATGAATGATGCATCGACGCAATCGAGTGGGAGCTTCCAGCCCACAGCAGCTCTTTATAAAGTTTGAGTCAAATTCAGGGCAGAGGACTATTCCTGGTGTACAGGAGTGTGTGTGTGTGTTGATGCTTACACTTATGTAAGCTGTATTCTGTCATCTGCATCCCTCCTTCCTCGCTCCCCTCCTTTCTTTCTCTTCTTCTCTCCCTCCTTGTTTCCTCACTTCTCCCCCTCGCTGCCTTGTTTACTCATCTTTGTTCTCTTTCTCCTTTTCATTCATGTTTTTTTTTCTTCCCACCCAAACCCTTATTTTCTTGCACTTTTCCCCATTTCATTTCCTCTCCCTCTCCATCGTTAAAAAAAAAAAAAAAAAAAAGGCAGGTTTAGCTGCACTATAACGCTGAGTTAGTTTTAACTCTCAGGGAACCGACTCGTCCTGGAGGCCATTTTTTCACAGCCTTGCATCAGAAATCTGCAATCTGAGCCTCGGAAACAGCACCAGCAACAGCGCTCATACTATGTAGGGCGGATAATTACCAAAACTTTCACTTACAGACTTCACAAACCAAACAGGATACAATTAGGGCTTTTGTTACCCGTATTTATGGAGGGAAGGCTGACAGAGAATAGCCCAGTATAACCAGTTTTTTCGCTGCTGGGCACTGGAAGCTGCCCATTATGGAGGGCAGTAAAGCATGCGTCAACTATAGAAGCAACACCTAAAGAATAACAATTTAAAAAAAGCAAATTATATAGAAAAAACACAGCAGGAGCTTGTAGCTGAACTCAGAAACATGTAATCCTGTAAAGGATTTTGCAGTCTGAGAAAAGAACACTCAGTCTGCAACCTATACTTTTGTAAACATCTGCTATGTACTTGTAGTTTCTTTGCAAAGCTTTCTGTATGTAAAGTCATTTTAAACATTTAATTCACTCCTTCATTCGTACGCCTCTGCAGTGGCAAGACTATTTTAGTTTTACCAGCTGAAAACTCATAAAGACGCAGGTTAACTCAAGCGTTCTGCTGTGAACAACCTCTGAATACACAAGCTGTTCACCATCCTGCAGATCTGACCTTCTGTCCAGGGATACAAAACTCCATTAGACTGTCCATTCGTCTTGGATAAATCAGTGTAGTGATGGTGCAGCGTGTTTCTGCAAAAAGCCAGCTGCTCTTTAAGAAATAAGCAAAATCATTATTCATTTTCATGTTTTGTCCTTTTGTTTTTTTGGTGCAAGGAATATCAGTCGCAGCGGCGTTGCTTCAGTCGTTTTAAGAATGGTGTTTCTCTGCTGCAAATGAACTTTCGTGCGTCCGGTGAGTGATAAGAAACCGTAACATAATGTAGCACTGATGTGAAAATGCTTTTCTCGTGATGTGAAAGTGCCGATTGTGAGAGAGAACCTGGACCACTGACACTTCTGGAACTTTCACTGCCACTAAAATACTACCGATACAACCCATTATCCAAAATACAGGCCTTTGAACACCATGTCTGTTATCTCTGTCATAAAGAGTTGGACGTAGGGCGTCCATGCAGCCCAACATCACTGGTTTGACCTTTGTCCAATGATCCTGCCTCTCTAACCGCTGATTTTCTGTCATCTCGCTATTGAAACAGAAATTAGTTGGGTTATATAGACATCCATAAGTTAAAGGTCCAGCCTGTAGGATTTAGGGCATCTAACTGTGTTGTTGATGACTGAAACCCCCTCACCTCACCCCTTCCTAACTATACAGTGGCCACGAACAAGCAAAAAATGCCAAAGGCTGTCTTTGCAGCCAGAGTTTGTTTGTCTGGGCTACTGCAGAAACATGGCAGTTCAAAATGACCCACAGCGCATGCAGCTAAAAGGTAACAAAAACATAAAACAATTCTTATTTTCAGGTGATTACACACTAATGAAAACATAGTTATCAATATTATGTTGCATTTCTGTTGTATTCTGTAAACAGAGCCTCATAAATCCGACACACTGGACCTTTAAGTTCATCGCGTTTCAGCGTTCTTTCACATCCAACAAAACACTGAGAAGAAAAGTGTGAATGAATCCAGCTGTGTGTTGCCACTGCTGTTCAGCATCATCTGAATCATAACCGATGTGAGCTTTTTAGTTACGTGTCACACTGACATAAAAAAAAAAAACAACAACCTCGAAGCGATCACACTGCACCAGTATCAACATGAGATACTCTCCCCAAGCTCGAAGGCGAGAGAACGATCGCGTCTTTGAGGACCGAATGTGACTTTTCTTTTTCGCGAGGTTGCACTGTACGTGACATTTTCTCGGCTAGCGTACAAACTCATAACTCAGCCTCCTGGTTTTTCACGTTCGGCGCTGAGCGGATATGAAAAGACAAAAAGGGGGGAAAAAAAAGAAAAAGAAAGGGGGGCTCGAGGTTTGTTCGAAGACAGCAGCCATCGCTTGTCACTCACACAGCTCAGGATGCGACTGCCAGCTGCTCTGTTTTGCCAGTCAACTTGATGTTTACAGAAGAATACGACTCCAGAAGGACCAAATGACGGTTGGTTAGCTGCAAAATTGGCTGTCGGGAGTCGAAAAAACTTCCCAGACTCTGCCAGAACGTATACCAACGCTTGGCTGCCAGCAGTTTCTGAGCCTGTTCGTAGAGTCCTGGCTCTTTATTTATGAGCACCAAAAGGTGTGTGTGTGTGTGTGTGTGTGAGAGTGCACTGCAGTTTATTCTTGACACAATGGGGGTGGGTGGTTGAATGACTACTGTCCCCAACACCCGTTACTCACACACACACACACACACCAGTGCTGACTGTCCACCCACACGCACAGCTAATCTCTGTCCCCTCACATCCGCAGAGCAGCAGGTAGGTAGGAGGTGTGTGGTCTGAGTGTGTGTGCATGTGTGTGTGCATGCGTGTGTGTGTGCGTTCAGCAGGATGACTAACATCGTATAGAATTAAAAAGCTTGAACTCTCGGCAGCACAGATGGCTCAGCGAGCAAAACTAGACGAACAAGAAACACTCGATTTTGTGCCTGAAATTCTTTTCTGCATCCCAAAAATACACAACAAGAAACATTGTTTCCTGTGTGTACAGTGTGTATGTGTGTCACTGTGACTTGTTACTGTACACCTGCATATGAATAATGCTCCTGTTCCATTTCCTGCTGCAGTGCTTGCCGCTGATTTGCATCGCTCCCTTTCTCTCTCTTGCAATTTCCTTTTTCTTTTCAACTTCAATTTGCCTTTTTGGCGTGATATGCAGACAGGGAGGAAACACGGGAGAAAAGGAGGTGACAAAAGTATGTGGACACCCAAACACTACACAAATATGGCAAAACAGTACTTACAAAGCGTCTTTCGACCACTCAGGGTGCTTTTAGACTACAGACTAGAGGAGGCGGGGATCTTTTGATGATTCTACCTCCTGAGTCACAGCCAACCCACAAACATACATGCATGTTAAACATCTCAGTCCTAAACCATGTTCTGACTGTAACCTGCTGCTAAAACAGCCTCCAGTCTTCTGGTTTCAGGTTTTCTGTTGCAGGAGCATAAGCGAGGTCAAGTAGAGCAACAATGAACTGATTAGTCATCAGCCATGAACTGAATGAGCAGCTATTTTGATAACAGATTAATCATTTTGAGTCATTTTTTAAAGATAAAAATTGTCCAAATTCTCTGATTTTAGCTTCTTCTCTGGTTTCTATGACAGTAAACTGAATATCTTTGTGTTCGAGGACGTCACCTCTACTCTAACAACTAATCGATTGATCGAGAAAATGATCGATGATGAAGATAATCATTATAGTTACCGCCTTAGAAGTAGCGTAGAATCTTCTCCAGTTAAACGATACCTGCTGTACTGCTTTTGTACCTGGACTTAGTAAAAAAAATACTATGTTGTTTGTTTTAGCTCGCAGCCAATCACTGCAAGTGTTCTTTCTTAATCTGACGTGTGATTGGCCCAATACTGCAGCTACACCTGCATGTTTGCCTGCGGTGGAGTTAAGTTAAGGACGGCCTATTTGACGTTATTTTAGAAAAGGGTATCAAATGAAGTACTAGTATTAGTACTAGGTTTACTTAAACCTTACCCAGCCCTGATGAGGTCCAACACAGGGTCAGGGTTTGAGGTCAGTCATCCACACCGGGCCGTGTAAAACCTTTTATTTATGGACTTGTCACTGTCATGTTGAAAATATTCTTATCAGAACTAAGGGGTCCAGAACAGGCAGTCAGGAGTGTCCACACACTTTTGGCCACTTGTGTCCAGTCTGAGTGTGTCACACATGCCTGTATATGTGTACAGTATACACAGGAGAGTGTGTGTGTGTGTGTGTGTTTCTGACAAGACCCTACACGCCACCGGTACATGACACCCGAGTGCAGCTAAATACCGCCCCCCACCCCCGGCTGCCTGGTCTCCGTGGAAACCAGATGGACGTTTACCGTCAGTGATAGATAGTGTTAATTTTGACGAATAAATGAGATGAAGAGACAAAAAAAAACAGAGAGATCGCGTGAAAGCCGGGCCGGAAAACAATAAAAGCTTACAGTGGATGAAACAAAGAGAGGCAGGGAGAGGATCATGTGCAGAGGTCAGGTGAATTTCAGCTTCCAGGAAACAGAGAAACAAAACAATTCATTCAGATCGCATCGATACGTGTTTTACTTCACAAGAGCTCACGCTGATTAAAGATTCATTCTTCCTGCTGCAGCAGACGGTCTCCGTTAACTCCTCCACTCAGCCTTGTTAAAGTATTAAAACACTAGTTTGTATTTTAAGAACGGTAAAAAAGAAAACAAACCATGTTCCTCTCTTTTCCGTGGTGACCGTCCTCCCTCGGAAACAAAGGCAGAAATAGTGTGATGTTATCGTATCGCCGCAGATCCTCTTTTAACCATGACAATGATCTTTATTTCTTCTGTTTCCAAAACATAAGCAGGCCTTAAAATAGGAGGTGAACAGGTTTATTCAGGAAACAGCTCTTATGTTATCTTTAGAGTTGACGGCTGGCAAATAATCTTTTATGGTCGTTTAGGTGGAAGAAGTTGAAGTGAGGCCTCATGAAATATGAAATATATATATATATTATGCAAAAAATACACGGAAAATGTGTTAAAGTATCCAGATTCAACATGATTTCTATACAAATAATCTTTCTTTACACACTTCCCTGTGTTTCTTATCGCCTATGTTGAACCAACACCTCTCTTTCATTTATGACATATATAAAAACGTCATCTCTTCTTATGAATAACGTTACTGTCTCCTATCAGCTGCTGTAAAACCACACCTGTGTTTGTTTGTTGGTTTAAAGCCTTGACGCAGACCTAAACTGGTCCAAACGTGTTTTTTTTTAGTCAGACTTTTTTTTATCATTTCCTTCCTTGTTGTTTGTTTTTTTCTTATATTTTGGAGTGCCTGGGTTGTTTTTTCAGTTTAACCGTGGAAAATATAAAATATATGCAGAGAAAAAAAGCTTTTATCCTTAAATGACACCGATAATGATGTTTCTTATGAACCAAACCAATAAATCACTGGATAAAATAAAAGGTAATGAAGCCATGTCATGGTATAAATGTACACTTGAAGTTTGCGTTCGTTCATTAACGCTGTGACAGAGAGGGATCATGACGGCGAGCAGGTTCGCTAATAGAAATACTGTCAAGACCTGGCATCTGATAAGTGTGAGAGAAAACATGGAGCTATCGCTGTTCCGGCCGTCTCCGCAGCTCTGACGTGTAGTTACATTTTTGAAAAGCTTATTTCAGTAAAAGTATTATCAGCAAAATGAAGTATGAAAAGTTAAAGTGCTCATTCTGCAGAAAAAAACCTTCCCTGTCAGTGTTTTACTTTTATATCTGATGGTTTTTTTTTTTGGTCTAATATTCCTGCTGCATTCATGTGTATGTTGCATTTTACCGCTGTGGAGATGAGTTCATTTGAACTACTTTAGATACTTTAGCTAGTTTAATCTGCAGAGCTGGAGCTTCATGGGGGGTCATCAGGCCTGTTACAGTAATAATACTGTAACTTATACTGTAATAATACTGCAATAATCAATTTTCAAGTTAATCTAAGATGCTTTCAGAATATTTATTTATCTTATCGAGCTCCTCAACTCATAAAGAAACACTAAATCACACTCAGGTATGAAAAATGGCAATCTGAAGTAACTAAAGTTGTCAGACAAACTGTCTGCCTGTAAAGATAAAAGGTGGTTGTATAAAAACAGAAAGTACCTTTAATTTGTAAGATTTAAAACTATTTCCTGTGTGATATCAAAATAAAACACCTCATAGATGCTCACGTTACACACACACACACACAGCTCGCTGTGACACTGTTCCCATTAACTCCTGCAGTTTTTACTACGGCCTCTGTCTGTGAGAACACACACACACACACACACAAACTCACAAACACACACAGGGTGAGGAAACCATAGGAACAGATGAAGGCGCTGTCAGGAGCACCTGCTCCTCCTCCACAGCCTGCACTCCTCCCCTCATCCTCTCTGCCTTTGTCTCTCCCTCCTCCCTTACCTTCCTTTCTTCCTTTTTGCTCCACACCTCATCTCCTCCCCCCTCTCTCTCTCTGGATTCCCTTCACCTCTCTCGTCTCCCCTCTCTCATCCCCTTCTTTCTTTACTTTCCTCCCCGCCGACTCACTTTGTTCACCTAAAAAAGGTGCGTTTGATTTGTCCTTCTGTAGCTTCCTTCACACTGCCTTTCCTTAAGGAGGTATCTCACATGCATTCAGGGATAAAACTATAAAAATATGAAAATAACCTAAATTAGTGAACTTCCCGAGCAGAAACTCTGCACCACTTTCCGAGTATGAAGAGACGCCTGTTATATTTCTGGACATATTTATGTTTCTTCTTCTTTTCCAGCTCGCAGTGCTGCATTTTTTTGTTTTTTTTTTCTTCTCAAGGTTGAATTCCCGACCTCAGATGTCCAAGTGAGAGGAGCAATCACACGACTCGGCCTCTGCACCGCCGAACACAAAGAGCCGACATTCAACAAAAGTGTGTGTGTGAGAGAGAGAGAGGGGGTAGATAGAGAGAGGGTTTGTTGTATTAAGTCTTTGTTTTTCTCTCCACAATCTCTCTTTGTTTTAATGTCTTTTTGACCTCTGCCACCTCTTTCTCTCTCCCTCACTCACTCGCTCTCTCTTTCGTGTCTCACCCAACTCTGGTTGTTCATTGTTGGAACAGTTTCGGTCTTTCTCTTTCTCCCTTCGCGGTCGCTTTCTCGTCTTGGTTTTCTCTCCCTCTCCACCCATCCTTCACCTGTTCCTCCCCTCCTTTTCGGTGGTGGCTGCGGCGGTAATCATTCCTCACCTTTTTTCCCATTTAAAGTTACACTTTCTGTCGTCTGTAGTTTTAATTAATCACGCGACTCGTTAACGAACTCTCCCCCGTCGACCGTTAATTAATCAGGTTTCTGCCTTAATGAACAGTCTAAACTCGTTAAACCTGTTTCGCTCTTAATTAGCCCCGTTAGCTCCGGGGCCTAGCACTCCGACAAGACTATTAGGCGCTACTACGCCTTAATGGCAGCCTTCCGTGAGTGTGTGCGTGAGCGTGTGTGTTAAGATTACCTCACTCCCTAATGGGGCTGCTCAAATATTTATAGGGCAGGAAGCTGAATGGGAAGAATGATAGCGCTCAGGGAGACAGCAGACACTGAAGGAGTACATGAGAAGACTGATGCTGCCTTCAAGTGCTCCTCGTAAGCTCCAACTTCCGACCTCGGAAGTTGTAAAGATATGGAAAGCCCAAAGGGTCACAACACGCCTCTCTCTCTCTCCTCCCCTTCACCGTGAAGATGTCACCCACCGGCTGGACGTAAACGAGCGCCGACAAATGTCTCTAAATTAACCTTGAGTGCCATTAAGGCCAATGTCACTTCACTGCTGGCTCTTGGACAGACTATTTTCATAACATTAGCATTTCATTTGCCCCCGACGCATAAATACAAGATCCCAGCTTTTAGATAAATCTGATGTGCGACACAACTGCCGCCATATTCATGATCATAAAGCTGTCTAATGATCACCGTAACAACTGTGTGTGAAGCACAAATCACGACGAGCACGGCAGGAGCTCAGTCTGCGGGGACTTGGGAACCAGAGGGTGGCCGAGAGATGCCCTTGAGCAAGGCACCAAACCCAGGACTGACTAATGCATGTCTATAGGTCATGTGTGATCGCTGACGACAGAGTGTAATTGAATTTCCATCTGCACACATGAGTGCATTCACCTGTTACAAACAAAAACATCCAGGTGTGTCAGGTGTCTGTTGACAGAATCATCTGAAACAGATGATCGGCTTGTGTCGATGTATAGTTCGAACATGTCACAAAGCGTCAGCTGCTGTCTGGGTTTGATCGGCCACTGTTAATGTTGCTTTGGCTGGAAGATGGGCGACACAGTGTGGCAGCAGTTGCGGCCGTGTTAAAGGCTTTACGCTCGGGAAGGACGGTCTGGTTTAGCAACCTGCAGGCGAACACACTGGTATATTTTCATACGCAAGGCAATACTTGTGTTGTGTACTGGACAGTCCTGGACTTTCACCAAATGTTCGCACAGAAATTGGGAAGACGGCACTCGGATACTCTGAACACTCGGACTGAAATATGTTACAGGAAGTTATAAAACTACAAAATCTGATTTCTCTGAATGTTTTTAGATCAGTTTTAAAAGACCTGAAGACAGAATTGTTGGGGTGTCGTTGCTTAAACTGATATTATTGGCGTTTTTAGAGTGTTTTGCATCTGTTTTAATGTACTTGTTCTTAGTTTGTGTCCATCTTGGCCAGGACTCCTTAAAAAGAGATTTTTTTTATTTATTTCAAAGGTCAAATATAATAATAAAAAGGAAAATTAGTTTTCTTACATCTTGGTTCTTGTTTTGTAGTTTCTTAACTAACGGTTATGAGGATGTTTTAAACTTGAGACTTCAAATCAGACTCAAGTCACACAAACGAGGACCTGAAACTTGACTACACTGTGAGACATGAGACAGCTCAGCTCTACGACTGCTCTGAAAGGAAAACTTGAACACTGTCGTGGAAACCCGGCATCCTGATTTGAGGTTTGTGGATTTGTAACTTGGACTCGTCTCAAGTGACCTGGGACGTCGACATGGACTTTAAAACAACTCTGTTGAGTGACACCGATAGGACGGAGTCCAGTAGGATAAGCAACACGAGCGGTCAGGTGATAACACGGGGTGTAAACGAATCCTGAGCTTAATTAATCCAACCACTTACTGTATCTGGAATTAAACCAAGTGAGCACATCGGAAATGTCCAATATCACCACATGCTGCTTAAAAACCAGTGCGGTCACACACATAACCAAAAGGCTGTTTACAGTAAATAAAGTTGATTCATTGACACTGAGCTTTCTTTCTCATAACATTTGTTTAAAATGATCTACAGCCACAGCAGTCCACTTTCATGGAGTCCACCATGTTTTATGTGTTTTGCAGCCACTGTAGTTTCTCCTTCAGGCCAGAAAGAAGAGCGTGAGGGGAGTGGGCTGTAATCAGCAGCTACACTGCTGGATGCTGCTAAATCCTACACACTGCTCCTTTAAAGGATATTACCTGCACAACACAACACAACAGTCATGACAACCAAAACTATGAAATCGAGATCTAAGTTGTGAAATCGGATATTTAGAGTTAGAGCTGCTGAAAGTTCTCACTTTCCCTCTAAAGACAAAATACTGGACACTTGCTGCAACCACAGACTGAATAAAACATGGACGTAGTATCCATGACGTCACCCGCAGGTTGTGAAGTCCTGCCTCCACCGAGCTGAGGCGGGCTGAATGAAGCTTCTGGAGCCAGCCTCAAGTGGACGTTTGAGGAACTGCAGTTTTTGGCAGCTTTTGGTAGTTTTTGTATCACTCAACCGAGTGTACGCTAATGTAACCGAGCATTTAAACACTGGAACAATCTACTTTGGACCTTTTGGGTGATTTATGTTCTCATTGGGCAACACAGGGAGGAAGTTGGTAATCGTTCAGAACACAAATCTCAATAATTTGGTGCAGCAATTTATTTCAGATCCGCCTCTTGACTCGTTGTTTCTTTTCCCTTCAGGCGGGTGAAAAACCCCTCTCTGCCAATACAATGAGGTAATTCCACTTGTTTCCAATTCTGTTCACTTGTTTCAAGAATTCTCTGGCAACAAGTGTGAGGATCTTTAAAAAAAGAGGGCAGATACAGGCGGAGAGACGAAACATACTCGGCGCACGGTTCAAAGAATCTCATGCGGCACGGCACGAAAACAAATGGAATGATCTCACCCCCCCACCACCACCTCCACCACCGCCGCCGCCATTCATGGATTTACCCTTTATTGAAGGACGAATGGGATATTAAGACTTATAATTAGATTAAATTACATGTTGATGGTTATCTTTAGCGGCGCAGGATGCAGAACGACAGGCGACATATGAGGGACACGGAGGATGTCGACATGTACGTGGCATCCAGCTCAGGTGGGGGTGGGGGGGCGGTGACATCATGGTGTCAGACACACACACACACACACTCGAGACAAGCATGAGCTCAAGGTGTTGTGTTACGCTGATGAAAGTAAAGGAGGGATGGAGGGTGGAAACGAGAGCGAGGAGTCCGGAGAGAGAGATGAAGAGTGAGAGACTATGGCAATAAGTGAGATGTAGTTTGGCTGCTAAAGAAAGAAAGAAACAATACAAGGGTGAAGGAAAGAAGGGAAGAAAGAAAGACGAGGGAACGAGGTCAACATGAACTCAGTGTTGAGGGACTGGGTGGAACCAGATGGGAAACACATGCTGTGTAACACACACACACACACACACACATGCACACACGCATGCACACACTCCTTCCAGTGAGCGTGGGTGGAGTCTGATGATGACCTCTTGACACCAGATGGAGGGATGACACTCTTCCTCTTGTCTCTCCTCGCTCTGTCATCTCAAAACTAATCTGTCTGATGTAATCGCAAGGCTAGATTACTTTGTCACTGTCACCTCCGTGGCATTCTGGGTATTTGAGTCCCTGTAGAGTTTAAAGTGAGCGCCCCTCTACAATCAGGAGTGGAGTGTGCTGTAACTCCACAGGAATGCTGCGTTTGAGTCACGCGGGACGAGGAGGCTAATAGGAGAGACCGGCATGAAAACACCTCAGTGTTACAGTGAGACTGTAAATATGACAAAAAAAACACCCTGAAACATATCTGCATACAGTAAATATCAAAATACAACCAAAACAAGCAGCAGATTATAATACTACAGGCAAACTACTGCCAAACTCTTTAATGTTAAGACAATAAAAATAATGTAGAAGCAGTTTTGGATTATAAATACTACAAAAAATATTGCTAAATTCATCCAAAGGCTATAAAAACTCCAGAAAATGCACCCAAACTGAGTTTCTGACTGGAAATACTACAAATACTGCCAAATTTAACCCTAGATTACAAATACTATGTCTGCCAGTACTATGAAAATACTGGCAAATTCAGTTTCAGGATACAAATACTGAAAGGAAATATTGCCAGATTCATCCGAAGGTTATAAATACTACAGCAAAATACTCAGATAATACTCCCAGACTGAGCTTGTGAGTGGAAATACAACAAGTACTGCCAAATTTAAACCCTGATCATAAATACCAGGTCTGTAAACGGCAGACAATGCCTTGTGAGTGTAAACATGACAAAAACTCGGGTTCATCTCGGCTCTCAGATGCTAAATTAGGTGTTCTCCCTTTAATTTCTCCAGATGTTTTTAATGGTAGCCTCATTGCAGTGGATCAGTTTTCCTGTGACCCTCGGAGCTGATGTCAGCGGCTGATGTCAGGTTTGAGATTACCAAACTCAAATTGGACCCGAAAGAGGAGCCAGACAAAGATTTATTGGACATCCTGACAAAATTTTGCTTTTACAGAAAGGGCTTGTTTTAGATGAGGTAAACCCTGGCCCAGCAAACAACACTGGTGCATTTTATGTGCTACATAAGCACATTCACAGTCCTGAGAGGAGGATGTGTAATCAGGTAACACACCTGTGTGGGACGACTGTGGGAAATGTCGGATACGGCGTTAACACTCAAACCTGTGTTTGAAATAACATGTGTTCATGCAGCATGCACGTGAAAGTGCGTGCTGCATCTGTGTTTGCGTGTCCACATGTCTTTGTAAGATGACACAGCATGACGCCTAGACGCCCCACCTCGCTTTCAGGGAAGCTCAGCCTTGTCTCCATGGCGATGAGGCCTGCTCTCGACACCTGTGGTCGTCATACCCCGTCGACAACGCAACACACACGGACGCGGGATCACACATACGCACAGACGCAGGATGTATATACATTAATCAGTGTTTATATGACTGAAATTTACTGAATAAATTTACATTTCGTTCAACATCTGTGGAATAAAATCATCATGAAGCAAAAGATAATTGTTTGTTCTGACAACGCACATCGGGCCTACTGCTGTTTGACTTGTTGAGTGTTTGTTTATATGTGTTGCTTGGCAACAGACACTATAGAAATAATCAGATACCAGTTTGGCTAGTTCTGGAGTCGCCCAGTAGAAACTGGGATACTGTGGCTGTAAACATAATTAGCCTGAGTCAACACAGGAGTTAGTCAGTAAATGTCAGTAAAACAATAACAGGATAATAAGCAGTGTAATGATGATACACATGATGGATACAATTATTTTAATGTCATTCTAAAAAGTCCTGCCAGTTAAAAATAATTTATATTAGCAAGCTAGTTAGCTAATGTTTGGTAACACTGGCTATCAGGTGTAATATAATAATATGTATTAATAATACATATTAATATATGTATAATAGCAAAATGCTAGCTAACTAGCTAACAATTGATGCTAGTTAGATTGATTGCTACTTTGCTAGTCTTTTGCTAACATTAGTTATCAGATTTAACTAGCCAACTGATGATTGATATAGATTAGCAGGCTAGTTAGCTAGTGTTGTGCTAACATTGGCTTTTAGATGTAACTAGCTTTTATGTATTTATGTAGAATAGCAAAGTGCTAGCCAACCAGCTAGTTAAAATGTGATGTTAGTTTGATTGGTTGCTACTTAGCTAGTCTTTTGCTAACATTAGCTATCAGATGTAACTAGCTAGCTAACAATTTAAGATGTGAGTATCTGTATATGTTGCTTTTACAGGGGCTCCATCTTCGAAATCTGGTTTTATTTTCAACATAGGCGAGCTAACACCTAAGGAGAAAGTTGACCGAGGTTTGCTCAACTGTCATTGATGCTAGGAAAGGTCATTCAAAGATTAGATGGGGAAGCAGGTGGTAACTACAGTTTAGGCAGCCAGAAACCAAACAGAGTTCATCCTGTTAGGTGATTCAGTCAGTGCAGAAGACAGATTTCTGGATGTGGAGGACTCAAAGACAAAATTGCCCAATCAAATTGCATTGCACACCATTGGCAGCAAGCTCCACTGTGAGGTCTGACCACTGGGAGTACAGCTGGTTGTTTGGTACCATGGTTTCACGGTATAATCTTGTATGGTATTACAATTATTATTATTATTATGATCAGTTACGGTCAAAGGAATGAAATGCCATGGTAAACCATGATGAGGTTCAATGTCTTGCCCAAGGACACATCGACATGTATGACAGGAGGAGCTGGGGATCGAGCCGCCAACCCTGTGATTAGCGGACGACAGCTGCCACATCCGTCCCTGAACCCTGAACCTTGACAATATTAGAGTCACGTATATATACAGGAGATGAATAAGCAGATTTCCCTTTGTTCAAACACGGGATGGGACTCATCAAGACAGATGTAAACATGCTCATTGACAACTGAAAGATGCCCGCAATAACCACTGAACCATAAAAGGAAATCTCCCAATGTGATTCTGGCTCACATGATCGCATCATGTTCACAAAATATGTCATTACCGTTGCCTTGAATGTGCATCAGATGCATGTGATGGACAGCATCATTACATGTGGAGAGCTCCACGTGGTAAATGCATGGGAGTCATTTGCGATTTTTCCACACGTGCAACTGATGTGGTTCCAGTGTAAACACAGTGAAAGAACCCACCAACAACCGCTAATCATAATGGCTGCGGATGTATCCAGCTGCTTCCTATGACAGGTGTCATCATGCCTGTTTGTACGTCATCGCAACTATTTCGTTTTTTCTCCAGCTTTAACCCCGAGGATCCCTTTTTTTAACCTTCCGCAAACCTCCCACATGTGGTAGAAGTTTCATCAAACCATTAAGGGTTTTACTTTTTCCATTCAAGAGCCTTAAGCTGCTTTCTTTTCGCCTTTTCAAAAAAAACAGACGCCAAACCGTCTTTCCGGTCCTGCAGGTTGCAAATACCTCGACAGGTGTGGCCAGCTGTGACCGTACAGTACATCATGTTCATTTGAACATAATTATTAACTTTCTTTTGTCTACTTCAAGTTTTTAAGTCAAACAGCTGACTCCAACTTTTGTTTCAAGTGAGTCAGTGGTGGATTCTGGGAAAGGGTTGGGGAAGGATGACCAGGACTGATGGGAAATACATCAACACACACATACACACACACACACCCACACACACACACACACACACACACGAGTTCCAGATTGTTATGTATTTTATTGCTTTGGCAACACGGTAGTGACAGTCGTGCCAATGATGGATGTTTGAATTTAACTGAGAAAAGGCAGAGGAGAAGAGAGGGAGAGACAGAGATGAAACAAAGAGACAAAGACAAACAGAAACTGAATAATAACTAAAGACTTAATTTTCTAACTTCTCAACGTTTAAGGAGGATCAGATTTCTAAATAAAACCATGCAAACTGAGCATCCGAGAAAAACACAAAGCTGTACGGTGTTTCTAAACTTGTGTCGACCCTTGTTGACACACCTAACTTTAACCAGCACAACTACATACCCAACCCTGACCTTTAACCTAAAGCTAAGTCAAACCTTGACCTTAAACCCAAGTCCTGCCCTTCAGACAGTCCTATGAAGAGGAATGCACTCTGGAGCTTTCGAGCATGCATGCTGTGCAGCTCGGCGAGAACAAATACCTTCTGCGTTCGCGGATTTTTGTCCATTACCTAATGGAAAAAGTGAAACGTATGCTCAAAAACTGAATTTTCTGCTGTTGTACATACCTCAAATTAAAGTGATATTAGTGGTATGAAACTATTATTATTGCATGTTGATGTAGAAACCATGCGGACTTCTAGAGTTCAGGTTCGTAATAGTCATGAACCCTGCACGATGATTGTAGGTCAGCTTCGTTTATTGATTATTAACTAGAAGGAGGTGAACCATGATGATCCACAATAACTCAACTGAACTTATAACTTTAGTATCAAAGTTCCTGACCCGAATAGTCCTGTCCTCCAAATGTCTCCTGAACTCCTGAAGAACGCATTCAACTGTTGAACCTGTGCACAAACAAGCTGGAGGATTCTCTACAAGAAATCACACTCAGCATTTTTACAGAATAAGGAAGTTGGTCAATGACGTCACTTTCTGATTGACCAACAAGACATCTGGTTTTCTGTAAGTCACATCGATTATCATGAAACGAGTTCAGTCCTCCAGTGTTTCTGTGTGTGTGTGTGTGTGTGAGTGAGTGAGCATCGTCACACTCGTCGTGTACTTCTGATAGAGGTTAATCGAGTAACAAGGCCGCAGTACGGTACTGACCCTGGCTCGTAATGCATTCCTTTCTACCGCACACTCAGCACAACGCTGAAGGTTGCAGCTGATTCGAAGAGGTGTTACAGTGAGAAATAGTCAAACTGAAGCGTCCCACGCTTGTCTGCTAGGAAACTAGTTTAAACAGCTCGGCTTCATAACTATGTTTTCATTAGACTTTTACATCTACAGACGCTGCAGATGCTGTTCCATGGAGTCCTGAGTCACTAAGTTGATGTTTCTACGGTAGTCCAGACAAACACCGGCTTTAGATGCAGAAAGAGCGAGGCGAGGGGGTTGCAGCTAGAAGCTCCTAGAAATCCCAGAAATAAGCTGCGGTCGTATCATCTTTTAAGCTGATATGGTCAACTATTTTTGGTCTCCATCAACTCCTGAGGGAACTCTCTGTCCCGTTTAGGTGCTAAATGCTCCACCGTGTTCGCAAGACAGTCGCTAACTGTGTCTGTCGGCAGGTTTTTTTAGAGCTTTATCTCCTAAAACTTGCAGCTGAAAAAAAACACTGTGAGAGTGTTGTCTGCCGGACAGCTAAATAATGAGCTGAAGCTCACTTTGAAAGCTCCATAAAGCCGAGGGGAGCTGCAGATTTTGTCGGTTCATCATTACAAGTGACTCCTTGGACACTTGGCTTTAAGCAGTAGTAATACCACAATGTGAAAATACTACATTACAAGTAAATATACCTAATAAGGAAGCAAAATGTACTTAGTGTCATCGACTCCTGACCACAAATAGTCTTAGTTAGCTGTTCCATCATGAGCACGTAAGATCTTGATTTCCTAAAAAAAAATCATCCAGTCAGTGTTTTGGTGAATGGTCATGGATGTGTGGCGTTTCTCTACTCGTGTGTCAATGTTTAAAATAAATGTCACTTATTATAATACACTGTTTTATTCTGTATTCTTCTTTTAACCTGTTCGTGTTTACGTCTTTTAAAAGTCATAAAGAAAGCAGGACGCACGCGTTGTTTCCTTAGTCGCCTTAGACAGCTGAGGAAAGAGTAGTTTTATAAAGTTGTCGTCATTGCTAACAAGTTTGCTCAGACCTTAATTGACAGCAGACGCCCGCTTGTTCTCCATCCACAACAATCTGTTTTTTTATGAGTTAATATTTTCAATCCTCGCAGCTAAACTCACAGCTGTTTGCCACCTGTCCCGCTTCGCGTGCGTTTCCTCGTTCTGTCCGCATGCGAACATGTATTTCCATTTATGCCGTTGCTGCGAGTGGGGCTACAAAACAAACTGGATTTATGCTGGTGATGATATCAGCGCGGCCGAATGTCTCTCTCACCGCCTCTGGAGGTTGTCAGGGGCGACTGGATCCTCACTTGTCAATAAACCAAGCGTGGGCGCATTTACCCCTGAATTATTCTGCTGTTTAGCTCTATCCAAATACTGTGGTGACTTGTAATTTGAGCCAGTTCAAACTGTTTGACGTTCACGTTTATTCTGCGCCCTGGACCACAAATTTGCAACAAAACTGCACCAAACAAACTCTCGCACCGCATTTTTCTGGTGAATCATTGAACTATTCGGACCATTGTTTCATTTGATCTTATGTTTCTGTATATTTAGCTCATTGTGAGAATGTATTGTGTTGATGAAAGCCACATTTCCCAGCGGGGAGAGTTAAAAAATCCTCGAAGCCTCGACCCCGAACAGCCCCTCTGCCTGTGTCAGAGCACGAGCATTACCCAACCGGAGCAAGACAGCTGCATCAATATGAGACTGGAGACAGAGGGAGGGAGTAAGAGGAGGGGTGAGAGAATAAAGATGGCAATGGAAGAGAGAGAGAGAGAGAGAGAGAGAGAGAGAGGAGGGGGGAGGAAGAAGAGGTCAGCAAGGTTCTATTTTTATCTTTTCGAGTCGTGTACCGGCTTGAATGGAGGCAAAGAAGCAAAGAAGAATTGTGTTGAAAGGCGCGTACACGCAAATTATTTCATAACCTTGGCATACAGCAGGCTGCTGAAAGGCAGCAGTTCTGTGTGTGTGTGTGTGTGTGTGTGTGTGAACCATCATCAGCAACCCCCCCGAGAGCTCCAGACACATCTCATCATTGCAACATTTTGTGTTGTACTGATTTGTTTTTTCATGATATCTTGGCTGGTACCACTCGTCACTGAGTAATGTTTATATTACAGTGTGTGTGTGTGTGTGTGTGTGTGTGTGTGTGTGTAAGTCTGTTAGGGCAGGTAACATATTCTTTTACAGCTTTCCAACAAACTTTTTTTTTTTTTGGTCGAGCCAACCACAATGTCTGTGTCAAACCAAAATCATCCCAGCTACTTCGACTGATGGTAATTTAGCTCCCTGGAATGTGTGTGTGTGTGTGTGTGTGTGTGTGCGTGCGTGTGTATGTATTTTACAGCTGACTCTTAGGTCCATTTCTGGTTGTGGTCACATTGAAATTCAGTCCTCTCCTGCTGTTGTAACTATATAGATTTAAGGAATTCTCCTTGTTTTTTTTATTATTGGATCATGGATGCTACGGTTCAGCCTCAGCACAGAAAGCAGCTGGTAATATTCCATAGTCAGGAAAAATACCCAATGAAACCAGTAAAACCAGCTCAGTATATAAACTGCTTTTTAATATTATCTGGAACGATGTTAAACCAGTGAAATCAGTTCAGAAACCAGCTGGTAATGCAAGAAACACCAAAGGAAACCAGTATAACCAGTATATAAACTAGTTTTACCATCTAATCTGTAACAAGATATAACAGTCAAGAAACCAGTGAAATCAGTTCAGAA
This sequence comes from Miichthys miiuy, assembly GCA_036365135.1. Lineage (NCBI taxonomy): Eukaryota > Metazoa > Chordata > Actinopteri > Sciaenidae > Miichthys > Miichthys miiuy. The sequence goes on from CM071620.1 coordinate 20,569,236, forward strand.
ACCAGCTGTGAGTACTCCTCAGTAAAGCTAAGCTGCCCCTTCAATACAACATAAAAACCACCAGTCAAACCAAAGGAAACCAGTATAACCAGTTTATAAACTGCTAGTTTTATAGTATAATCTGTACGTTAACGTTATTTCAGACTCTGAAGAAGAAGACAGATTGACTCTGAGGGTGATCAGATATGTCACTAAGCACACGCCTGTAGTAGACCACCCTGTCCGGACGTTGGGCGAGTGTAGCATATAAAATAAATTAGCTTTTGTTTCGGCAGGAAGGAGGTAAAAATGATTCATCTGCGTCATGTGATGTTTGTCTTTTCTCTCCATGCCCTTATAAAGACACACTCTGTACAAGTTATGTATATTAAATTATTATTATCATTTAAAAATTGATCACAACGGACATAAACGTCATAGAAAGCAGTTCAGCAACTACTTTTAAACTCCAGGTCCAGTCTAACCACTTCATGCTGCCCTGCAGCTGCAGCTGGGTCTGACAACTGAGGGCTGAATTCACAGAAAGACCCGTAAGGCCAGAATTAGATGTTAACTTCTGAGGAAATCCTAAAACGCCCGTGCGTCAGTCTGAGCTCACTCGCTTCCTGTTGCTCAGAGGTTGCTCGAAGAAGACTTGCTTAACCTACCGTGTTGCTCTCAGCTTTAATTTGAGGGTTTTCATAACATATTGAATGAACAGTGAAGCACTCGCACACCTTTTTTTTTTTTTTCATTTTAAGCCAATGTGACCTCAGTCCTGGACATACAGACAACACACCCAAGGAGTTCTTATGTACTTAGCTGACAAAGATAGTCACTTTTCCCACAACCATCTCATTATCTTCCCCAGTGGATGAAGTTCAAAAGTTCAAAAGTTCTGAACACAAAGCATGTGCACTTTGAGTTTTAAACTGCATTTCGTTGATAGAGTTTTCCATTTAGTATTTTCCATGTGGATGAAAGCTCTGTAAAAAAAAGGTGGTAAGTGGACCTTGAACTTAAACTTTCACCCTCAAACGGCGACTTTAAAGTTGTCTACTCGCTTCCTGAATCTGTCGCTGTTCACCTGATGTAAACACCCTCAAATTAAAGCTGGAAATCAGCACTTGATGGTCATAGTTGTTTAAATTCAAAACCAACATGCCAAAACAAGAAGAAAAAAAACTTGCACTGTAACTCTGTATACAGATGTTTTTATGGTGACATTGTTTTGCTTTTCACCCTGAAATCATCTCGCGTTTTTCTTGGAATACCTATAATTTTTTCATCAAGGAACATTTCTCTAGAGAGGATTTACGTTGTTTTGAAATGAAACATTGTGTTTTTAAATGTGCTGGAGTGGAAAAAAAATACTCCAAGAGATCATTTGGAGGTTAAGGATACAACCCTGAATCACCCCTATACATGTGAGCTTTAGATGATGTGTACAAAGAGTTTGATTAGTGGATGGAAAGTTAGCTCTTTAGAAACATTCTTGGCCCCCGAACACGTGGCTCTGTTTCTCTCTCTGGTGTTTATGAAGCTCACACACTTCATCACACACACACAAACCATGCCGTGCTGTCCGCTGTCCTGTAAAAACCTCTGAGGAGTCATTTCAAAGTGTATCTGCTTAAATGTACTTTGCTGGGAGGTGCTCACCTGTTGGTCTGCACATGCTCAGTTTGGCTTCAGCGGGAGTCCCGACAGAAAGTGTCCTCATAGGGCCATCCTGTAGGAGAACACAAGAGAAAGAACATGAGTAAATAAGATTATGAATTTAACTTCTTAACCCTGCTGTTCGGTACGAACATATGCACCCAAGTTTCATTTCAATCTAGAGTCTAGTGGGCCAGAACCAGACCACCAAGGGTCCAATCTGTCCAATGGATGACTTAGAAAAGTGTGAAACTGCAGGCATTCATTCATTTTTGTAAATAAGATGCGACGCTATTCTTTATTGCTCCACTGGACACAGACAGCTTAGTTTCAGCTAACACCATCATAGTATATTTGGAGAATTTGTAGACCGTAATGACAGAAGATTCTGTTCTGCAAACCAAAAGTAATTCTGCAAAAGAAACTATGAATAAATGCTTGTTTTCATCCACCACTGTTAGAAGATGGTCCGATAAGCCGCCAATTCTCCAGCTGGAAAAACCAGAAGAGGAGGACACAACAAGATGATACGACCAAAAGGGCGTCAGTCGAACTTCAACCACGCAGAAAACAGGATGTAAACATGACGTCTGTGTTTGTTTGTGAAGGTGGTTACATCAGATCTGTGGAGAGATCACGGATGGATCACAGAGTCATGGGACACATGAGGAGACTAAACGGTTTCCACCTTCCATCAACGGCATCAAAGTCTTTCTTTTCAGTTTCCACCATCATTTTCTTATGAGATCTTTCAAAATGCATCAAAACATGTTGATTTTTCTTCAGACATCTCGGGCTGTTCATCTTCTCTTTTGTAAATTGATAGATTTTTTTTGGATTTATGCATTTAAGAGATCAAATTGGGCTGAATGTGGCCCGCGAATGTAAACAAAAACAATAGATATGTGCAGCTGTAAGGTGTGTAAAATGATGAACTAGACGTGTAGATTATTTTCTCTTTGATGAAACAGTGCAGCCATAAAAACAACATGTATTGTAAAATATCTCATCATGTAGCTTCAAAGAAGAGCTGGAAAAAGTCTTAAAACCGAGAGGAATGCGGTGTGTAAAGAGTTATATGTGTGTTTGAGTGTCTGTCTGAGTGCGCGTGTGCATTTCTGAGGGAGTCTGGTCACTGTCGCAAAAGGAAATAAACAGGATGTGGTGGAGGAAGTGATCACCGGAGGTGTGAAGCAGAAACTCCTCCCTCCCTCTTTTTCTTTTACTATCGCACACGCTCATTCAGAAACACAGTGAATAACTTCTTCAACAGGAAGAGAGAGAGAAGAGGGGAGGACGTGTAGGAGGCAGAAGAAAGGAATAAATAGAAGAAGAAAGGGAGAGAGAGGAGAGGAAGGAGGAGTGAGAGCAAGAAAGCAAAAGGTGGAGGGAAAGAGGATAAAAGAACAGGAGGAGTGAGGATGGAGATACAGAGAGGGGGAGAGGAATGAGAGAGATGGGGAGAAAAAGAGGGAGTAAGAGTGTGAGAGAGAGGACAGAGGGGGGAGACAGAAAGAGAGAGATGTGGAGAGCAAGGGAGAGAAGTGAACGGAGGAAGTAAAGAAAAGACATCGAGGGAGAGCAAGAGAGATGGGAGGTAAAGGAGGAGGTGAAGGGGGGAGAACCTGAGAGAGAGAAAGAGAGAGAAAGGGGGAGGAGAGAGACAGTAAAACGGGTGAGAAAGAAATAAAGAGAGATAAAGGAAAGAGGGGACAAAAGAAAGAGAAATCTCACGGGGAGGAAAGTTCCTTCAATTCATCTGATTTGTCGTCTCTCAGCCTCATGGTTTAAAATATGGCGGAAACACACACACACACACACACTGATGGAAAAGGCCAGAAACACACACACACACACACACACACACACACACTGGTGGAAAAGGCCAGAAAACACACACACACATATACCGACAATGAACTGTATGGAAAACATGAAAACACACACACGGTGACAGAGAAGTGGACGGTCACATGTGCCACATGTGGCGGGAAATTCCAGCGAGAGGTGAACAAATAAATAAAGTTTCCGCAGTGTTGTCTTTGTTGGGTTCATTTGACTGAGAATGAAAAACAATAATAAATAAATTAAAAATAGTTTTGAGGCTGCATTGTCGTGTAATCAGGTGAATGACGCACGTCTGTTTTTAACGCTATGTAACACACACCGCCAACCATTTCACTGATTTTGGTGAAACTGGATCATATTTCATGGGACATGAGTTTCCTGATGGACAGTGAAGTAAACCGCTGCCAAACTGTAGCTGCTGTTAGCTCATGTTAGCTCAGTTTGTTAGGCAGGCTGCCCAGACTGTGAGCTCAGAGCACAGAGGAGGTGTTAGTTAGCTGTTTGGACCACCGGAAAGAAGAGGAGGTTTTATAAGCGGGACATGATGACAGAGACCAAAAAACAAAAGGGGACGGCAAAAACACCAACGTCTATGCAGTGTTGCTTTACGGAGTACAATATTAAGATACGACTATAAGAATATCATGCAGAGTTCGGCTGCAAGGTCGGAGATAAGCGGTTCGGGAGGTTTCTGCTTTGATTATGAGTTCAACTGAAGTTCCACTGTTTGTCATCCAGATGACAGAGTCTTCCCCATAATGAGGAATCAAACCTTTATCTCAGCCGTTGAAGTTGAAAGGAACTCCCAATAGAAACTTCCCATTATCGCAGTAAGTAACATTAAAAATAAAGTCTATATGAATAACAGATATTTATACTAGACTATAATTCGCTACCGGCCGCTTGGCTGACACTTGTAAAGAGTCACAGCTGCGAGATAAAACAAGTTGTAAACTGTAGTCAGAGTGTAGCAAAATGTAAAATGCAATATAGTTGAAAGGTTAACAGTGTAATGGGTAAATTTGTCACCACACGCGCACACACACACACACAGTGGGATGGTTGTTTTGAGATCAGATTTTTCCGAGTCGTCCTCTCTTGCTCTGGTCTGCCAGAAGGAAGGCAGGGAAAAACTATGACAGTGTTTTTCTGTTTCATGTCTGTCAAAACACACACACACACACACACTAGAGAGAGAGAGAGAGAGAGATGGCGAGGCTGACTTGTGTGTGTTTCCATCTGTCTGCACTGAGCTTTTCCAAAGAGGAAAATGAAGCTGCTCTGGATCTTTATTGGACTTTTTCTAACAACATGATCACACTTAATCTACAACGCAGCTCCTCTGCATGTTTTACCCATAATCCTGTTATGCTGAGTCCAATGAATGATTCCATGACTCAAAGGACCTGACATGAAACTGATCAGGTCTGGTTATTGATTATAATACCACATCTGAGGCTGCAGTCGGGGACTGGAATTTATTCATTTTCCAGACTGACGCGAGGCTACGAAAATAAAAATAAATCTTTTCTTCTTCTCCTTTTCGTCTGCTGACCTTTCACACACAAAAGCAGATATTCTATAATCTTGATTTCACTTATAATCATTATCACACAACCACAAATATGATAAGTGGAATACGGCAGCCACAGAAAGGTCGATATAACTTAGAACACTTGTCGGCACTCTACAGTAGCCTCAATCAGGTTTAGATCATTAGCGTGAATGTAAACACACTTATGGAAGTCTAATGAAGCTGATGTAAGCTATGAGACACCACAGGCCTTAAAAGGAAAGCCCATAAATTATTGCATTTATAGAAAACTGCTTACATGTGCATGTATAGTGTTTGGTTTTGTTTTTTCACCAAGTGAAGGAGAGATTTTCACCACCTGCTGGTTTATTTGCAACTATTACAACGACTTTCATGCACTCAAGGGATCTAAAGTCATCGGTCGGAGTCAGCAAGAAAACTGGTTCAAGTATTTGAAGAAATTAGTAGTTTTAATGATGCAAGACGCGATGAAGCAAGCACATCGGCCGTTCTCTTGTCAACGCACCACACTGGCACATCATCACACAAAAAAGTTGTTTTTTTTTTAGCTCAATAAAAATATTTTTTAGAAAGACTTGTGAACAGATGTTACAGATGTTGTACTATATTTTCTTAGTTTCAATGAATCTTGAATGAATCTTGCATTTATCAATACTTTATGTAGCACTAAGCTCCAAGCCCATATCAGCAATATATAGTTTTATTTTTGTTTCAAAGCAATGCCCTACAATAGCTGCAACTTTTGGCAAATGCTACTCTAACAAGAGGAAATAGAGAATTTGTCGGGGACTATTTCCAGCTGTGGATGGGTTCAAATTTGATGTTCCGGTGTGTATTCGCACAGTAGTGGCATTTAAAAACCGGAATCTTGTCGTTTTTTTAAACCTTTAGTGTTTAAATATGCGTGGAAAAAAACATGCTTCTTTAACAAATATGTCATGTTACTCATAGTCATGACCAAGAAACAAAAAAGCTCAAATCAGCCAAAACAGGAGTGAAAGGACAAGTGGAAACTTCTTGCTCGCAAAAAGTAAAAATAGTTTCTAATGAATCAACGAAAGCTTGCAGACGGTTTGGTTCTTCAGTAGTGTTGTTGGTCACTAAACTGTTGCACCAGAGCTGTTTCAGGACAAGTGCCTTGCTCAATGGCAGCTCAAAAAGCAGTCAGTCCAGCCAGATTGGGAATTTGAACCATCCAGTTTTGACTCTATCCTTTGGAATCTCTCTGCCCGTATTTAATATCAAAATAGTTTCAGATACAGTACTTCTGTTGGTTGAGTGGTGCAGCGAGTGTGGAAAGAATGAGGAAAAACCGATGAAAGGAAAAACTCAGCAGAGAGTGGGGATGACATGCAACAAGGTCACAAGTTGGATTCAAACCCACAACATCTGGAATACATGGCTTCGGGGTGGGAAATTACCACCAGCCACCAGCCAAACTCTGGCAACTTGTAGCTGCGACTGGTGGGCTCGTGTTCTGGACCCATTTTTGGTAGGTAACCAACCATCATTTGGAGTTTGGTTCCATTTCTAAGTAGCATATTCAAGTGCCAAAATGAGGAAAAGAAGCAAGTGAAAGGCTGGCAGATAAAAAGCTTCCCATCTTTCCTGATAGTCTGCACAGTGTGCTAGCCAATAAAAGAAAGTTGATGTAAAAAAAAAAAAGCAACCTTTAAAGGCATGTGACTTTGTGAAAGCAAGGGATTAAGTTCGAGTAATCGCTTCCTCCTCTCTTCAACATCTTTTCCTACCTTCTTTCCAGACTGGAAGATGGAAAGATCAAGGTAGAGATGAGACACAGGACGGCAAAGGAGAAACGAAGAGGTGTGGAATATTCCTCTGTTGATTTTCCATTCATTGTAGACTAGGAAGTGAAAAAAAAAAATGGATTCTATTCTCATCTCTTCCTTATTCTTTTTTCCTCTTGCAGCCATTGACCATTTGTATTTCTGTTTGTATCCTAGCCCTGCTTCTCATCACCCTATTCTTTCCAGCTGTGTCCCAGTTTTATAATATTAAAACAATCAACCAAACCAGGCAACCGTGCAAACAACCGCCAAGCAACCACCTACCACAGAACAAGCAATCCACAGCAGCTAATGCAACGCTAATAGATTGACTTAGACTTTTTTCATGGCACTGTCAAAACAACCGCCCCAATCAACTAGCTAAACAACTCGTGCAAATCAGGCAGGATTACAAGACATCTCTATATACCCTTCCCCATGCTTCCTGTCACTCAATTGACAATAATGTCAATTATGAAAGATTATAGCCAACCAATCACTCAAAACTACTAAAACTAAAGAACCAACTAGCCACATTTCCAGTTTTAAAAGTTAGTTTGGAGGCCTGAAAGTTTCCATTAGACTCAAAGCCGACCAATGGGCACCAATCACAATTTAGTTCTGGATTGTCTGTGGCTCTTTGACCAGTCAGCAAGCTAACCAACATCAATCAATCCACAGATCAACTGTCAAAGCCAACCGAACCCCCAAACAAGCATCCAAAATGTAACTATTCAGCTGTCCAACCGTCGGCCAACAAACCAGGCATACTAAGAAGAACCTTTAACCAACAAATCACCAAAGCAAACAAGTATTTCATTGACATTTAACCAACCAATAATCAATCTTCCATCAAAAAAACCCAACAATTTACACCAAAAATAATGAACTAACAAGATTTCATGAACATCTACTCCTTTCAATTTAAACAAACCAATCAACAAGCCAAGATTTCCAACCAACAGTCCTGTATCTAAACAACGTCTATCAGCTTGGGGATGTACATTGATACATTTTGAACATAATCGTCCATTGACCATCATCTCAGTCAACTACGTAAACCATCCACAAAACCACTTTGAACTTGAGTATTGACATATTTCAGCCCCGTGTGAGATTGATTTCTAGGACTTTACGGCAGTACTGCACTTTAGAGAGAAGGCAAGGGGAAGGAAAATGCCCAGTTTTTATTCCACTGTTAAGCTGCTCATTATGGAGCCAGACACCATACACACACACACATACACACACACACACACACACACACACACACCTACACACACACACACACAGACCACAGAGGAATTTCCTAGTTTCATATAAAACTGATAATGGGATGTGTCCCAGCGGGAGTGGAAAATCAGAGGTGACTTACGAGCCTCCACATTCCAACCTCACACACGCACACACACACACACACACACACACACTGGTCTTTTTCCTCGATCACACACACTCAAAACACACAAACACACTTAGTTTTACACCTCTGGGAAACGAACAAGAAAGACGGAGAGACAGAGAGAGTTTGGCCAGGAGAAAACAGTTAACTCTTTCTCTCTCTCTCTCTCTAAGTTTCCATGTCTGCACAGCGCCGGGCCTCTTTATCGTTTTTCTTTCATTTTGAAGGAGAGGAGGCAGCCGGGTCTTTCCTGAGAAGACGGGAGAGCGTTTCTGAACATGTTGCTGCAATGTTTAACGCTCTTACAGATGAATTCAGATTATGACGGGAGGAGGAGAAGACGGAGATTATTGGGGTGGAGAAGGGAGGACGACAAACGAAATTAGAACGAAAGAGGAGAGGAGGGGTGAGAAGAGGACACTAATTTAGGAGAGGAGGAGGAAAAGATGGAAGAAATTAAATGATAAGAGGGAAGGAAAGGAAGGGGTGAAAAAGGAAAGAAGAGGAGGAAAGGAGGGATCAGAAAGAGGATGTACAAAGGGAGGAAAGAGGAAAAGCTTCATACTCTTCTTCATCCATCACTCATCATTCTTCTCCTCTCCTTCTAACCCTCGCTCCATCCTTTAACTTCCATCCTTCCTTTAAACGTCTCTTCTTCTTACATCCCCTACACCGCCTCTTCGCCACCTTTACTCTGCCTGTCTCACACATCCGTCATCCCTCCATCTTTTTTCTTGCACATTTCAATGATTCCATCAACATCCCTCCATCCCTGCATCCATCCGCATCCCTCCTTCCTTCCATCCCATCTTTTTTTTTTCTATCCCCTGTCTGCCTCCATCTGTCCATCCCTCTCTCCTATCATCCCTCCATCATGAAGCTCTGTTTGCCAGGCGACCAGAGGCTATGATATGCTGCCACTACCTGCTGTGTGTGTGTGTGCGTGCGTGTGTGTGTGTGCGTGTGTGTGTGTGTGTGTGTGGTCCTGGCAGCGTTTGCAGCACAGAAGGTATAAGGGGCTTATACCTGCAGAGAGAGAGAGGGAGAGAGATGAATGTGGAGTGTGTCGTAAAACTGGACGTCAAGGTGATACAGCCACCTGTCCTGTTTGAGCGTGTGTGTGTGTGTGTGTGTGTGATACTATGAGGAAGCTGTTTGGTAACATGAGTTTTGTGGTTGAGTTACTACACACACACACACACACACACACACTTACAGAAGAAGAAGAAGCAGAAATATAGGTCAGACGGCTAGTTGGACAGATTGATAGATGGGTGTCAGAGAGATGGAAGAAAACAAACATAAATAAAGTTTAAGAGTAACTTAAAACCTGAATTGACTTTTATTTGTTACTAAATCATATGTACTGTTACTTTATTATATGCTCAGCTGATTTTGGTCTTTCTTTTCCCAGAGAAAATCGAGTTATTCTGTCCTCTAGACGGCGCTCTAAGGGCACATTTAGACAGGATCAGACGCTGTGGCGAATCTTCACAGTGTTGTGTGGCGGTGTGTCTATTTGTGCTGAACGTATCCGCTGTGAAATGATCAGGAAATAAACTTTTTATTTCGTCTTTCTCGATCCACACGCTCACTCACTCTCATTCACTGTCTATGTCGCCCGACCACTGCTGTCTCTCTGAAACCATCGGAAACAAACCAAGCAGCGTAAATTGCAAGTCAGACACAGATTTAGAAGCTGGTACATTATTATAAACTCCAGTAAGTGGACCACGAGTCAGTCAAACAGTCCTTTCATCCTTTACTTTAGAGCATCCATTTTGCTAACTGCCGTCAGCTAAGCTGCATGCTAACCCCCCCCCCTCCCGTCTCCTGTGTTGTATGTTTATTCAAAACAGTCAACATGCCACTTCCTGCGCAGCAAATTTTTTCCTGGAGTAACAGCTGCCAGACAGACTTTACCAAGCAACAGCAGCACAACATGCACCAAAATAAAAGCAGATAGTGTGTGATGTGTTTCGCTGTGATGGATTAGCTGTCTCTGCAGGATGATTTTCATACTGTACGCAAATGAATAGGAGCCTGTCTGGAAGTGAAAGGGGAAAAAAAAAAACCACAGGACAGACAGAGGCCTTTGGAGAGGCAGTATAGCATGTAGCTTTTTTTTTTTTTTTGCAAGCTCCTCGTGATGCATGACGGGATCGTTCTGGGAAGTGAGATGTCAGAAAAATTCTCATCTTCAGAGTCACAGAATCCCGTTTAAATGAACGGCGATATCTCTGCCGCTGAAGTAAAGCGATCAACTGTGGCCTCAGACACACACATCGCCTACTCACCCGACTGCAGATCACAGCACAGCTCGTGCGCGCACACACACTCACACGCATGCAGGCGTGCACAGCGAAGCGCACACGTGCACATACCAGGGCAGAAGCAGCACACTTCACTGTCTGAGAATTTGTGAATGGAAAAATGGTTTAACACACTTGGCGGACCGGCAGGACTTCCTACGCTTCTTTCTAAGAGGACTGGAGGAACTGATTGTCCGTCTGTCCATCTGTCTGTCTATCAGTGTGTCTATCTTATCAATCTGTCTGTCTGCTTGTCTATCAGACATGTATTTGCACAGTCAGCCTTATCTGTCTCACTATTTGCCTGCATGTCGGGCTGTTTGTCTCCCTGTCCGTTTTTCTTCTTGTCTGTCTGTCTTTTCTATTTATTTACCTGTCTGTCTGAACGTCAACTCGTCTGTCTGCCTCACGCTGTTTTTGTTTGACTCTTCGTCTTCCCAATCTGTCTGCCGGCCCGCCTGACAGGTCTTCTTATGTTTGTGTCTATCTGTCACTTCATTCATTTTTCCATCTACAGTATTTACTGAACTGTCTGTCAGTCTCTTTCTGGAAGAAACAGACAGACAGCTGCAGCTTTTTTCCCACTGTCTGTCACCAGATCCGGACTGACTTCAACCATTACGCTATATTAAAGAGAAAAACCTGTTTTATCAATCACAAACACACCTTCAAAATAAAAGCCTGGAAGTTGTGGCAGCCGTAGGAGTGACACAGTTTGCATGAAAGGTAAGAAAGGAAGGAATGATGCGAGGAAAGAGAAGAAGAAAGAAGATGAGAAAGCATGAGGGGCGAGAAAAAGACGACAAGAAATCACTCTCAAGGTCAGCGTACAGTAATCGCACCTCTTTGCTCTGACAGACAAATGGCTGTGTGTGTGTTTGTGCGTGTGTGTGTGTGTGTACTAGAGTAACTTGTTATACGAGGGAGGTCCCGGCAGCGAGGTAGACGTGCAACATAAATATAAACACACATACACATGCAAGCACACAGTTCAACCTGTTTTCTTGTAAATCACTGTTCTCAAGGCTCGAGTCAACCAACACCCTGTGTGTGTGTGTGTGTGTGTGTGTGTGTGTGTGTGTGTGTGTGTGTGTGTGTGTGTGTGTGTGTGTGTGTGTGTTGCGGTGGCACCCCTCGGTTAATGGAGGGAACTGACACCACTGTGTGAGACAGTCAGCTGTCCGATGTGTGTGTCCATTAACAACTGCGCCCCGGGAGAGAGGAGAGGGTGATGAGCGAGAGGATAGATAGATAGATAGATAGATAGATAGATAGATAGATAGATAGACAGACAGACAGACAGACAGACAGACAGACAGACAGACAGACAGACAGATAGACAGATAGATAGATAGCTGAAGAAAAAGTCAAATTTCTGATGAAGCCACTCATGTCACAACTACCCGTGTCACACACATACACGAGATTGCCACACGCTGTCATTCACGGCTGCTGCATCGCCACGACAACAGCGGACGAGGACATCCCCCCTGCTTGGTTGCAACACACACACACACACACACACACACACACACACACACATAAATACACACAAACACACAGACAGGAAAGCACCCCCTTAACAGACTTATACAGAAAGCGTCTCAAGGAAAAAAGGAAAACTTCATCGAGAGTAAAGATAAAAGTAAAGATACTAGATAGATAGATAGATAGATAGATAGATAGATAGATAGATAGATAGATAGATAGATAGATAGATAGATAGATAGATAGATAGATAGATTATAAACCAACCTGGCCGGATCTCCCTCTCTAACACCGAAAGCATTCCTCTGTGTTCACACTCCCTCCTTCCATCGCCACGGTAACAGACACAGCGACCGGTCGACCCTCTCACACACACACACTTTCTCTCCCTCTCTCTCTTTCTCCCTGTGTCACACATACACACACACACACACACACACTCAAGTTTAAACTCCCATTATGTCCAGTTCGTCAGCAGCAGCCATCCATTCATCCATCCACCCGTTCCTCCGTCCGCCCGTCACTCTGTGTGTTTACATCTGAGTGTGCTCACTCGTTCACTGGGCAGGCAGGCATGTGTGTGTGTGTGTGTGTCTGTCAGAAAGTGTATGAGTGTGTGAGTGTATGTGCGTGTGTGTGCATGTGTGTATGTGTGTGTGTGTGTGTGTGTGTGTATAGCAGAGTGGGAGCCCTAGAGAAACACTCCTCTTGCCACAGGAGTAAAGCCCAGGCGTGACGCAGAGCCAGAAATAGATGGAGGGGCCGCGGCTGGGGGGGAGACGCCGGGCCAACGCGTACGGCACTTTTGCAAGGACGTGCTCACACACACTACACTGTATGTAAATATACTGTACATGCACATCACATGTGAGAAGAAACCTTAGATACACACATGGTTAAGTCTCGAAAACTTTGATACAGTACAGAGAGCGGGTTTTATGTGTTTAATGTTCAGCACACTGTGATAAAAAAAAGTACATTTATGAGAAAAACTCAAATTTTACTGTATTTTTCTGTTTTTTTAATCGACAATATTAAAAAAAAAGAGCATCTGGGTGGTATCTAGATAATACTTTAGGGAAGATCTGTAAAATAACAGTATTTCTCTTTACAAATATTAGTATCATATCTTTATTGAAGGTGTTTGATCGTAATAACTTAGGAAATCTGTAAAATTACAGTATTTCTCTGCAACATTTGACTGCCAATTTCAATAACATTAGTTTCTGACACTATTTTACTTTAGTTTTACAGTTTTTGGCCGTTTTTAAAAAGTTTTCTTTATGTCTATGTTGTTTTTTTGTTTTTTTACAGTGCATGTATCTTTTAAACTGCTGTATTTTCAACACAAATGTTTAAGTAAACAAATAAAAGCATGACTAAACCTTAAATACCTGAGATCTTAACAGGTATGAACATTTATAACTAAGCCAAAACCCATGACTAGCAAACGTAGACCCAAGACTGACCTTTCTATTAAACAAAACACACATAAACAGACCCCATACAGTGACTTTGTTGCACTTCTTATACATAAACACCAAATTAAAGGGCTATAAAGTCGGACGATTATTCTAAAAGCATAGATAAATAAACTACAGAGAGTTTTTAATATCCAAATTGTTGAATATTCTTGTCTGGTGAAGTCAGTCTCATAACATCAGTCCATGTTTCACGTGCTGAACTCTGGACTAAAGACCCTGAAACAAGCAGGAAGTGAGCCTGGTAGAGCATCATGAGGTCTGTGGGTCAGAGGATGCAAAAGGATCTGACACCAAATAACCTTTCCGCTAAAACAAAACCCACTATGACCATGTGACGTGGATGTAAACACCCTCAGAATAAAGCTCAATCAGTCACTAGTCATCACTTTAACTTCTTTGTGACTGATCATTTCCAAAAAAAAAAAAAAACCAGCATGCAGAGTTGCAGCCAACAATAACCGACTCATCAAACAAACATCTCACTGGCCTCGTGCTCTGCTCTGCACTTAAACTGTTTAAAGGCCAACAGTGAAATCGACTGAACAGAGAAAAACCTTTCAGCCAGCAACGCTTACCATCAAAGCAACACACACACACACAGCATCCGCAACGTCCGACATAGCAACGCTTTGCTGTTTTGTTCATTTGACTGACGACGGAGCGCGTGCCGCTTATCTTATCTGCTGCATCCTGTCACGTGCAATTTAGCGTTTTGGAGGCGTCAGGCCTCCCTAAATGGTCTTGCTTCTTCATAAAAACATATATAGATGTGTTGTTTACATCACACCAAGCTAGTCTTCTTCTCCACTGCTTTTGTCAGTGTTTTGTTGGTGCTTTACCGCCACCTGTGGATCAGAATACTGTGAAACTAAAGGCAGCAGCAGCCAAACAAAACAAGGAGACAGTCATAGCGACATCTTTATATATACATATATATATATGTGTGTGTGTGTGTGTGTATATATATATATATACGACATAAAACCACATAAACATGCAACAGAACACACTACAAATACATGCATGCTGTATGTAGAGGACACACATTTACATGTGTGCAAACACACACACACACTGCACTCTTTCAGCCTCACTCCCAGTGTCTCTCTCTTTGTTATGTGTGTGTGTGTGTGTGTGTGTGTCAATGACACTTGTGCACAGAGAATACTAAACATCCATGCATTTTATATTCACTTCACATGAATCATATATTCATACATGCACAGCGGGCCAACCGCAGGTCAGAGTTGATGTGTACTTACTCCATGTGTGTGTGTGTGTGTGTGTGTGCTTGTGTGTGTATTCAGTATATCTGCAAACCTCAGCACTATGCAGCCTGCATGCACCTGGTTTAACACTGATGTATATACTATGTATTATGCATCGCCTCACATACACACACACACACACACACACACAGATGTATGAATAATGCACATGTGCAGCTTTCTATCTATAAATAGTGATTCTGTTGTTTAACTTCACGTCATATAATAAGTGTTTTTGCCTTAAAATGAAATTAATTAAAACATAAAATAGATTATTACTTCAAATTTAATTAACTAGTAAACAATGAATGGTTTTAAAACAGAGAGACACGAACACACACGTCCTCTAACTAGGCCAGATAGATGTCTGCTCTCTCCTAAGCATTAACTGCACATTTATAATTCAGTACTTTATTGTTGACTATATGCTATCAGACAGACGTAAACGTCACACACACACACACACACACAGTTATGAAACAGCTGTTGAGTTAAGGGCCCTGAATGTATCTGAGCCGTGTGAGTGCAGCTTACATAAATACTTGATCATATCTGGATTGCTCTCCGAGTCTGAAAATATATAATCCTCCTTGTTAGGATCACTCGCCGTGAGGATGGAGAGCGAGAAGAGAAGAGGAGAGGAGACGCTGAGAGGAAAGGAAACGAGGGATGAGGGACACAAAGCCTGCAGCGCATCACTCACAACACATCGTCATTGTAACACGATGGTGTGATTAGTGTCCAACAACTACAGCTCCCATGAGGCTCTGACACCATTCTGGATGTATAGTTGTGATGTCATGATGCGTTCGAGTCATGTCGGGAACATGGGAATAACTGTCTTGAAATGATCTATTTTTTTTACCATGTTATGTAATTGTAGCAGGTCCTTAACAAGTTATATATGTGATATAAATAAACGCTGAAGACGTTATAGCTCATTTTAAACGAGCTGAATCAACTGAATTAGCTTTAAAGGTCCAGTGTGTATTCATGCGGCTTACATAATATGGCAGAAATTGGATATAATATATGTTTTCATAAGTGTAGAATCACCAGAAAATAAGAATTAGTACATTTTTGTTACCTTTGAATGAGCTTTTATATCTACAGAGGAAGTGGGTCCTCTTCCACGGAGTCCGCCATGTTTCTACAGTAGCCCAGAATGGACAAACCAAACACTGATCTAGATTTGAGATTCCACCATAGTGTCTCCTTCATGCTTTTAAGGGAAGTGAGGGGTATTCAGCTGGTTACAATCTGCGACACTAGATGCAACTAAATTCTACACACTGGACCTTTAATTTTTGAATTTTATTAATGAATGTTAGCACCTGTTGATTTGCTCACTGTTTTTGGAGTTCGTGTTCGTAACTTCCCGAAGAAGGCTAAACGCGTTTGCATTTTTTAATCTTGTTCTGGGACTTGCTAGTTTTACTTTGTTCTAACGGTGAGTGTCTTGGTTTCTACATGATATTCATTATTTCATTAATGTTGAACTAATACCGATGGTGTTTTATACTCTATTGTTTAATATCACAAAACTTGATATGAAAACGATACTTGAAACTGAAACGACACTGGTTTGATATGTGATGATAAAAAAGCTGTCAGTAAGTCAACAACAAAAACAGAACCAACTTCAGAATTCAAATCTCATCCGTAAAAATCTCTGCGACTTCACTGGTTCGTTGACGGGTGAATTCGGGGTCATGCTGAAGCACCGTTACAAAGAACACTTCGCAGTGAGGATAAAGAAAAAACGAAGCACGGATTATTACCTTTAACGAGATGAAAGAGTAAATGGATGGATGGATGCAGGTGATGCAGACGAGTTCAGGTCCAGGTGGAGTATGTAAAGCGTGACGCGACTCGGATCCCGTAATCAAACGGCTGAATGGAGACCGTTTGTCTTTTGTAGCCGCCCCTACTCGCTCTTCTTCTTTGTTAATGGGGAATATTAATTTCCTGTATTCCATCTTTACTGCATTAATATTTGATGATTAAATATGGCTTGAAGCGTCTCATCCTCGTCCCCAGTCGGGTCTCTGTCTCGGTCTTTGTCTCTCTGCCGTTTTACTTTCTGTCGTCCAAAAAGCGTTTTTATTTCTGTCTCCCTTTGTCTCGGCATCGTGTTTCAGTGCCTTTCACTTGTTTTATTCTATTTCTCGTTATTTTTCTTTCTCCGCCCGCTTCCCTCTCTAAATGCCTCTCTGTCAGTGTTTTCATCCACATTCTCCCCTCCGTCTTCCTGCCTTAAGCCTGATTCAGTCTGATTGTTTGCCGATCAGCCGTTCCCATGAGTGACATGACGCGGATCCACCAACCTAGCAACAGTTGTTAGTGTTACTTTCTGTGTTTATTTCTGCTTGTTTCAATTCTAATCAATCACAAAAACCATTGCTAATATGTCTTGATTGCTGGACTTGCAAGATCATGCAATCACGGACCAATCAATACCAGAACTGGAGAGTATTTCTTCATTGAAAGAAGAGCTGAGAACAACAGCTCAATCACAACGACACAATCTGTGTCGTGCCAGAGCAGGAGCTGGGTAACTGGGCTCAGTGGCCTCTTGGACATAATGGCAGAGGATTAAAAAACGAAGAGGACGTTGACGGAGGAAGCTAAGAAGAGTAAATCTGGGACTGACTTTTAGTGGCTGGTGAGAGCTTGGTGAAATAAAAGGCTGAAAGACAGACGCCGAGCTGGACTTCGTAATATTGGCTGGGCTGCTACGTCTTGTGTTGTTGACCTTGCTTGATGTTCGCGAAGTTGTTGACCGTACATGTACAACCACAGAGGTATTGCACTCTGAAATCATGTTGCTTTAATTCAGTGGCTACTTACACATGCGAGTAGTAAAGATCATGTGTCTTGGAGAGACGAGTGTACACCTGTTAAACATCTGACAAGAATGTGTCTCAAACCACCTCCAGAGCAGCTTTGGATAACTCACTTTTAATCTCTCTTGAATGTTTCTTGGGTGCATTTACAGTTTTTTTGACACCAGATCACCCGAAGACATGTGTGTAAATGGGGCCTTAATCTCCTGGAAGGTCACCACTGCTTTGTTTCTGTGTCGCTGCACTGCCAGCGCTGTGGAATATGAACTACAAGCAGACTTTAAGACCCGTATCCAAGGCAACTTAAGCCAACAGTTGTCTGCACATGCCCTCTCTCCTTCTCTCCTCTTCTTTCTGTACTTTTTTATTCATTATTGTAAAAAAGCAACTCGCTGGTTAACCGAGAAGCGCACACAAACCCTCGTACACGCATTAATGTACACACACGTAGGCATACCTGCATGCAAAGAACGGAGAATGCCTTCAAGTGCCCATGTGTGGATTGTTACACACACAAATACAAACACACTTAAAATGCATGGGCACACACACACACACACACACATGTGTGTGAGCGCCTGCGAGTTTGCCCATAAAATAATGCACAAACACACACACACACACACACACACACACCTCTATGGAGCAGCCAGCCAGCAGCTTTGGAAGTGGAGCAGAGAAAATGCGAGGGCTGTTCTTTCCACAGCAGAGTTTCCCGGCAGCAAAGCACCATGGGAAGCACGGCGTGGTTCCTAAACTGAGGTATTTCTCTACGCTACAAAACTTTGAGCCGAGGAGGTGTTGTCTCTTCTAAACAGGACGTTAACACGCAGGAGTCTAGGGCGAAATAAGCAAATAAAAGCACGTCCTTTAAGCTTCATTTGACATATTTCGGATCAATATTGTGGTTTAAATTGCAATTATTATCCACGAGTTAAACTCTGAGTCTTTATTGATCCGATCAATAACTTCTTCACTCTGTTTTTATGCTTTGGTGTGTGTAAAACTTCATTAATTTGACCCGAGAGAGCAAAAGAGAGAGAGCGACTACTTTAGTCTCTAAACCGCAGGGGGACCCAGTTGAGTGTTATGCAACCAAGCCATGCCAACACACACACACACACACACACACACACACACACACACACACACACACACACACACACACACACACACAGGCCAGCTGTCCCTAATTCCAGCAGTGAAAACTATCTCTGTCTATTTGTCTATCTCTGCTTCCCTGTCTTTCTTTTCTCTCTTCCTGTCTCTCTCTCTCTCACTATCTCTCAATCAGACTCTATCCATCATTTTATCAGCCCTTCTTCACTACATGGCCAAAACTATGTGGACACTCCGTGCTGTGGATTAGGCCTGTTACTTCCAATAAAAGGAAATATTAATGCTACAAAACATTAGGCTCTCCAAGTACTACCATCATGACAGATGCTGAGATACAGCAGCGTAGGCCGACTCTGTTCAGCTACAGACAGTTAATAAGAACCAGAGCTAATTTGGTGGAAGGAAGTGTTACTCCTGAACCGCACTTCAGTTCCTAATATTTCTTATTTGAGCCACGATTCATTCATTTCACCTCCGCTAGCTTTCCATCATGCACGTGCGTGCTACGTGCATGAACGTGACGACGTAGCACAACGCTGATGTTGAAACAAAATATTACGGCGAATACAGAACTTATTTTAAATCACAATCCAGCAATCTCGTAGTTTATTTTATATCTAATTTTTGTAGTATAATTTGTTTTTAAAAAAACGCCATGCCAACGTTTGAGCAAGGGAAGCAGCAACTTCCGTACGGTTCTTCAGACGTCGCAGACTCATTCTGCACCTTTGCAATGAAGTGGACTGTGAGCCAGACCTGATCGACAACATCAGTGTCTGAATCCATCATCTGACAGAGAGTCTTCCCCTGCTGAAGCTTTTACATTGATGCTCCTGGTTTCAGAATAAAAGCCCACATGGGTGTCTCGTTTAGGTGACCACAAACTTTCCTTTTCTCCCTCTTGCATCACTTCACACCGTCTCTCTTTCGCTTTCTCCCCGTGTCACTCTGCAAGGTTTCGTGTTGCCCGTGGCACCTGTCGCCCCCTGGGGGTGGTACAATGCGCACGGACACACTTTAACGCACGCACACACACACGACTCAACTTACTTTGAAAAGGCGGTGTTCATTTATAGAAATCTTGCAGTGTGTGTGTGTGTATAGGGGGCTTCCCACTCTGAACAAGTGTGACACACACATACCTGTATGCCAACAATCTTCCCAGCGGGCCAAGTGAAGACTAAGTACAAACCCTCGAGTTCACCCTCATTAAAGACACACACACACACACACACAGCAGTGGCTGGCTGCACAGGTACAGCGGCTGACGTCAGCTCTTAAAGGTTACCATAAACTTGATTACTGATTAGAAAAAAAGCAGAAACTTCCGTTCATTAAAGTTAACGAGTCAAACCTCAAAACACAAAGGTTATCCTCGACTAATTAGAGAAAATCCACCCACACACACACCAAAACCACCAAAAGTCAAAGTCAAAGAGTCTTTAGTTTTAAAATGTAACTAATATTTTAATATTTGTGAGCTGTTTTTGAAGATTTACACCTTCAGTTGTAGGGAAGTGGTGGAAAAAACATTAAACACAGGCAGACTTGGGCTTTAAGGATGTAAGAAAATAGTCAGCTTGAAAAAAAAAAAGTTGAGTTTGGCTTGGAGCGACAGGCCTGTGACGGCGTGGTAATTCCCTGCATTGGCTTATTTTGTTTCTCTGTGTTTATTATGTTGTTTTTGGGCTCATATGCACGGCCCAGAGTTGGCCAACCTTCAGAGGGCAACTGACTCCCCCCTGCCTTTTTCTGGTTAAATTGATGAGCATGTCCATGTTGCAGATACATTTTTTGTTGCCAAAGGCGGTCCAAAGTTGGCTGTTAAACGTCCTGATTATGAGCTTAAATCAGCCCCAAAACTTAGCCTGGCTTTTGGCAGCCGCGTACGAGCCAGATTAGACGAACATTTGGTGCCTCTGGCTCCGGGAACAAAGCAAAGTCTTTCAACAATCAGAATAAGGCATATTTACTTTATTGTGTTTTTCTGTTTGTTTGTCTTTTCTGTTTTAAACTCATTCATCAGCCACATAAAAGACACAGTCTGATCGCTTTATTGAACAATGTCATAACTTTAAATTCATCAGATTCGAGGATATTTTCACATCGTCAGCTTTAACTTTAATTAATATCGGCTATACGAGTCCATTTTATTTGAACCCTCATGACAGCCATCCGTCTGTTTGTCTCTCTGTTTGTATTTCTGTCTGTCTGCTCAGCTATTTGTCTCTCTGTGTGTCGTCCAGCCCAGGCTTGCCTCCACAAAGCTAAAATTATTCGGGGCTGTCCCGATGGACGCTCCAGCTATGTGTCCTTTTCACAGAGGCCACTTTGGTCCCAGAGACATCAGGGGTATCCAGTTTAGTGTCACACACAACCAAAAGTATGCCAGCACACACACACACACACACACAGACATATGAGGTCTATGATAAATAGCAGTGTGTCAGGGTTAGGAGGCCAGAACTGTCAATCACAGCTGACTGAGACAAACTAACCCAGCAACCTAAATCTGCAGGGCGCTTTTTTACATCCTGAAAAGAGCGGCACTTCCACCAAAATCGATATTTAGTGTTGAAATCCATATCAGAATCACCGCTTTGAATAAAAGGCCTTTCCAGGATACGATTATCTGCTGGTTTCTACATTACCCGGTGCTTTTTTTCAGCAATTTGTGCGAGGGGGGAAAACTGCTTTTATCCATTTTAAAGTTGATTCGGGTGTCATTCGCGCTTATTCATCCATGTGTGAGAGTTTTTCATGTACCTGTGAAAGCCACGACGAGCTCAGTGGAAATGTACGAGGAACATTTTGTTAACTCCGACTTGGGAGCTATTAAATTATACCGGTGTAATGGTATATTTGATGAAGTGCGTGTTGAAGGAAGAGGAAATACACTTATTCAATTTCATTCTAATGCAGCGCTTGTCCAAAAGAAATAAATACACCTGCCAACACCTCTAAAGATGACCGGTTAATATAGGTTCAGTATCTTCTGTCATCTGCACAGAGATCTATATTAAAATCTGAGCTAACCGACCATATCTGGCCAGAGAAGCTGCAAAGAAGTCGTGATCAGATGGGTGAAGCGAAAATAAGTATAAAATAAAGCAGAAAATAAGCGTATTTATTCAAATGTTGAACTATTTCATTAAGGATTGGATTGATCTTTGTGTTTAAAGCAACATTAGGTAACTTTTCTGCCATTAAAGTTTCCTGATGGACAGTAAACTGCTGCAAACTGTAGCTGCTGTTAGCTCAGTTTGTTCCACACGCATTTTGGACCACTGGGAAGAGGTGGTTTTCAAGCCCGGGCCGATGGCGAATGCTGATTTGGAGGGGAAGCCAGTGTCGTGCTAGAACCCGAGCTGGGCTCAGGCAGGCTCAGCAGCCTCTGTGGACATAATGGCAGAGGTGAAAAGACCGAAGAGGATGTTGACGGAGGTAAAATGAGCTAAAAACTGATAATATTAGGGCAATACCACAAACTTACATTAAGAATAAATGAACATGTTTTATCTTTATAACGCCTTCAGTGTTAAAAGGTATTCTGGTGGAGAAAAGTGCCACAAAAACACCTGCAGTCGAGTCAAAGTGAGACATTTAAAGTCATAATTCCAGCTCGGATAAAATCTAAAATGGGAACATAATGATGGCACTTTGAGTTAAGTGGGTATTTTAAGTCTTTGTTTGTCAGAATGATGCTTATAAAGATCAAACTGGATGCGCTGAACTGCATCTTGTTAAGGAACTCTTCCTCTCTTCTTCCCCCTGAGCTGACAGCAAGAGAAAGCTGCCAGGCTGGCTCTGTGTGCGCTTGTGTCAGTCAGTCAGCCAGCGGTTCGTTAACTAATTAGTGAGCTCATTTATCTCATTAGGCTCTGATTGATCTGCCAGCTGATGGACTGGCAACCGAGCGCCCTGTGTGTGTCTGTTGAACGTCAGACGGCGCGGGCTAATCGATATGAACAACACAGGGAAGAGTTTAACTGTTATGCAACCTCATTATCTGGCAGCGACTTCGCGGCAGGGGGGTGGTTTGCTGGAGCGGTGGCGGTGGTGGTGGAGGGGGAAGGATTCCAGCGTTACACCAATGTCACCAGAAGGGCAGCTTTCCTGTTTAGCGGCAGGAAATTAGCTCAGATAGCACGGTTAGCTGGCTGCAGGATGGTATCTGATGGTCAGGGGAGTACAGTGTGTGACACACACACAGAAACAAGATAGTTAGTGTGTTTTTGAATGCTGTGTACTGAGTACAGGAATGTAAAGTACTCTATTACCTTACCTTATTTATATTTTATATGAAAAACACAGTCAGTTTTTGATGATAGTGACATCTGATACAGTTTTTAAGTGCACTAATTCAAATGCAGCATGCATATTTAAGTCCCAGAAGTGACATTTTGCATGTTAAAATGTGTCATATGTTGTTTGATAAATATACACAGTGTTATTACACATCTTAACATAAAAAAATAATGAATAAATGATGTGATTTTATAGAATTATTCGCAGGGTCCAAACGACCCTTTTGTTCATGTCCCACAACTGTGGTTTCATTGTTGAGGGATGAGCTATTTTAATAACAATATGACATTTTGTTTGTTTATTCATCACTTATATGATTTTTAAAAAAATCTAACTATGTCCTAACAGATGCAACGCCGCGTGACGCCCTGTTTCTTATTTATTCCTGTCGCTCACGTTGGATGAGAAACAGTTGATTAATAAAAATGAGGTTTGTGTTATTTCCAGCAAAGAAGCGTCTGAACATGTACACGGTATATAAAACTGGTGTCTCTCGTTTACAGAGTATATTTTTAATCTCTTACTTGTTATGTCTCCACGTCCTCTAGAGCTCGCAGCTGATAGCTACGTGCTTTGTTTATGTGACAACACAGGTGTGCGTCGAACAGATCCAGCGTGAACATGTGCGTGTAAATGCACCTTTCCTACACGTCTGAGTCCTCACGGCAACACTGAACACAATACGACAGGAAACTCACTTTGACAACCAGAAATCTGGAAAATTATCAAGTGAGCATGTGGCTGGGTAGCTACATGCTGAACAGCAGCTACCTTGTGTCACGGTAAATACAAATTAAATGCAAATTCTATATAAAAATAATAATAAACATGTTCCAGATGAAAATCTTAACAACTACATACAATTCTGTGCACAGGTTTATCAGAATTTATACTCGGAATATGATGCAATGCAATAAAATATCAATCTAGTATCGATTAGTAGTCATGGTGATCAATTAGCCAATCAATAAATACATTTACAATGGATCAATAATTCCAATCATTGATTAACCGGAATATCTGGCTGGTTCCAGATTCTCAAATGTGGAAAATTTGAGTCTATTCATGCAAAAACTTTTGTGGGATTCTTCTCATAGTTTTGTTGTTTTGTAGTAGCTCGATTTAGTTGTTGTTTTTTTTTTTCATTTCAGCTGCTTCTGTTTGGCACAATCCGACCCCGCGATGACTTACTTCCCCCTCGGGAAATTAAAGAAGGAAGAAACAAACAAATAAAGGAGTGCGGGTCAGAAGCCGACGAGTCACCCGCTACTTCCCGACAGAAACAAAACAAAACAGGTTGTTTACCACCAGAGCTGGAATTCAGGATCCAGGCATCCAGGAAAAACTTATAGTATGTCGGGAAATATTCATTAAGGTTAGCGTGGGAACGCTTTTTAAAATTTTTTTATCTCTCTGTGGGGAATAACCCTAACCCTAACCCACATTCCCCACCTGGGAGCTGCCCAGTATAACCACAGCTCTGCTGCGAGCTGCAGACTGGAAGTTGAACCAGTGACCACAGAGTGCCAGACAAGGACGCTAAAACATTAGAGTTAAACTTGATTGTGTCAACTAATGAATAGAAATCTAAAGTCCACAAACGGACACTTTGTTGGCTTCTTTATGTGTACTCTCCTACTAGATCTCATATTTCCCACAGGACTTTAAGGCAGCATAAAACAGGAGGTCGGTTTGTTAAAAAAAACGTAGGAACCAGCAGTTAAGGATCTTGTGTCACCCAGATTAAAAAAAAACTATAACATGTCTCACGAATCCACCAGCACATAAATATCCGGATTAAACTGGAGGTCACTTCCTGTGAACCCAGCCTGGAAAATACTCCTGGAACAAACTACAAATTAAAAAAGGTCTTGATATTTTTGTTTAGTTTAGTTACAGATTTCCAGTTCAAACTGTTAACCTGTGTGTCTGTGTTGTGTTGTGTTGTGTTGTGTTGTGTTGTGTTGTTTTCTGACATCTCTGGTTTAATTAATCTCACTTGTTACACTTGGAATGGGGAACCGAGAAACCGTTCCAGTTGAGAACTGGATCCAAATTCATTCAACTCATCACAATGATAGGCCTTTTTTTTTTTGTTTTTATCGACGTCCACATGTTTCTCTTCGAACATTTTCATCAACGCCGCTGTGAAACGTGCAACAAGGAATCATAGCGGAGAGGAAGAAACAAAGAGAAATGACAACAGAGCTAATAAATGTCTGAAGAACGATTGGTAAGAGTCACCAGCAATGAGATGAAACATGTTTCTGTGCATAAAGTTTAGGACTCTTTTGTATCTTTGCCACTGCTTCCAAATCAAGCAGCAGATCAGGGGTAATTATCCAAAGTTATTATAACATAAGAGTCACATGTGTGCCTTTTTCTACTGTTTATACTGTTGGACTATTTTTTAAAAGAAAGGAATCGATGAAGAATCTGACCAATAAACAGAAAATGTGATTATTCTTAAATCTAATCTCGACTTATGTTTGACTCTAAAAGTGTGGAAATTTTGGGCCCTGCTGCTTTTTATTTTGACAATTCCTTTCTTAGTTTAGGTTCACCAAATGTTTTGTCTGTTAATATAACATAACATTATATATATTCCAAAGTGTTTCTTAAGGCAGCTGTAGCTCTGCGAGTCAGCAGAAAGTTGAATTTCTTCGATATCTCTGAAATGAATTTCATGTGATCCGCCATCGCGATGCTGTAACCTGAGCGCGCAGACACGAGGCGCACTTCTGATGAGATGAATCCAGGTAAAAGCCATTAACCTTCATTGATTCCTGTTATTAAATTGATATTGATCAGGAGAGGAGGAAATGGGGATGAAAGAGGAGCAGTTTAGAAGACGAGTGAGAAGAAGAAGTCTTAAACTCTGAGAGTTGACTGCGGCTCAGCATCGGGGAGATGTTTCAGTATTTTGTAGTACACGCTCAGCGCCTGTTCACCTTCTGTGACGCAACAGCTGAGGGAGGCCAAGGAGAGGCCACACTAAAAAAAAATCTGGCTTTCCTCTTTACACACACACACACACACACACACACTTCACGGCTTTCTGCGATGTCTTTGCACCATTCAGCATCAAACATGCATCAAATTATATAAGAGAGGCTCTTATGTAATAGACTCAATCCCCTTTTATACCCCAGTGTGTGTGTGTGTGTGTGTGTGTGTGTTGTGTGTTTTCATGCTGAGGTCTATGGCTAATGAAGCCATCTTTGCAGGGGGAAAACACAGAAACAGAGGGAGAGAAGGAAGAGGAGGAAGAGGAGGAGGAGGAGGAGGAGAGAAGAGCTAAATATAACTCTTCTGGCCCTGAGCAGCATCTGAGAAACAGGAGGAGAGGAGAGGAGAGGAGAGGAGAGGAGAGGAGAGGAGAGGAGAGGAGAGGAGAGGAGAGGAGAGGAGAGGAGAGGAGAGGACATATGGAGAGGAAGGATGAAGGAAGGAAGAGGAAGAGGAAAGACAAACAGATGGAGAAGCATCCTTTCCTTGGACGCCAAACAGAACTAAATGTTAAAAGTTACAGATTTGTGTTAACTGTTTTCCAACAGCCTACTTCTATCTCCATCCAGGGAGAGTTCACATCCACTCCACCTCGCAGCTTTCCAGTTAACACCACAATCTGCCGTTCCCAATCCCAGTCCAGGGATTCAACCCAGTAACCTCTAAATATTACGCCTGCTTCTCTAAACTTTTAAGCTTCAGCCCACCACAATTCATCTAAATCTACTCGGTTAGTTTATCCCTGGGGTTATTTTGTGTGTTTAAACGACTTCAGAGGGAGCTGAAACCTACAAAGACTGAACAAACCACACATTTTTCAAGCATCACAACTTAGTAACACACTGAACGATTGGTTAGTGACCGGAGATCTGGAGCTAGACGACCCCAAAAAAATCAAGCGAGAATGCCAGCTGTGTATTAGCAACCGATCCTTCTCATTCTTCTTCTCCTTCTCCTTCTTCTTCTTCTTCTTCTTCTTCTTCTTCTTCTTCTTCTTCTTCTTCTTCTTCTTCTTACCAGAATCCTTCAGCTCAGATTAGATCAGGCCCGGGCAGCCTTCACTTCAGTATTCACACATGCTGCCTAAAAAAACAGCACCCCACGGACAGAAACATAACATATATAGCATAGGAATCTGCCACCACATAGCAGCCTCTCTGCCCGGCGCTGGAATCCACAGCTCTGACATTTCTGGCGGCCGCAAACCGAACGGGAAACCTTTAACGGCCTGAGGTCGGGGCTGAGAGAGAGATGGAGATAAATTACAATGTTTGGTTTGGTGTAGAGAGTGAAAACCGATGAGGAGTGTGAGTGGGTTCATGTACAGCATGCATGTCTCCGTGTGGGTACGTATGTTTCTTTGCATATGTATGTGCTGTGTTTGAGTGCGTACATATTTGTGCACACATGTCTTTAAATGTGCTGCATGTGCTGCATTTTCATGTGTGTTTATGTGCGGTACTCTTCTCCACAAATCTGTTTTTATAGATGTAAAACAAGTGTTTTAAACGCTGTCCAGTCTGGGGAACATTTGCTTAAATCAGTCCCAGGGTAACAATTTAAGCAGCAAAAGTAAAGACACACACAGCTGTCAGAAGCAGTTGATATCTGACTTGAAAACACATAAAAGTTGTGAAACAAGGACACCAAAGAACACCAAAGGATTAAGAGATGTGGACAGCAGACAGCTGGAAGTGGACAGAATACAAAGTGAAATATTCATATCAATATATCAACACTGCTACATGAAGAGTATCCTTAGAGGAAGTATATACAAACCAAAATATGATGATGGCCTGCAGATCTGCCCACCTCTCCTACTTGGCTAACATTAACAAACAAAACTATTCGACTAGGTTTAGGGAACAAAACTACTTGACAAGGTTTAGGGAACAAAACTACTTGACTAGGTTTAGGAACAAAACTACTTGACTAGGTTTAGGGAACAAAACTACTTGACTAGGTTTAGGGAACAAAACTACTTGACTAGGTTTAGGACTAACAAAACTACTTGACTAGGTTTAGGGAACAAAACTACTTAATTAGGTTTAGGGAACAAAACTACTTGACTAGGTTTAGGGAACAAAACTACTTGACTAGGTTTAGGGAACAAAACTACTTAATTAGGTTTAGGGAACAAAACTACTTGACTAGGTTTAGGGAAAACTACTTAACTAGGGAACAAAACTACTTTTAGGGGAACAAAACTACTTGACTAGGTTTAGGGAACAAAACTACTTAACTAGGTTTAGGGAACAAAACTACTTGACTAGGTTTAGGGAACAAAACTACTTAACTAGGTTTAGGAACAAAAATTATTTTGCTAGGTTTAGGAAACAAAACTATTTTGCTAGGTTTAGGGAACAAAACTATTTGGCTAGGTTTAGGGAACAAAACTATTTGGCTAGGTTTAGGGAACAAAACTATTTGGCTAGGTTTAGGCACTAAAACTACTTATTCACACCAACCTCGTTCAAACGCAGACTTTCTTGTCCTTGACATTTGCGTGTAAAATGTACACCATCTCACCAATATCACACAGGAAATGACTCATTCATATGGCATTTGGTGATATGCTAAGCAGTGAGCACAAACATGAGGTCAGGGTTGTCAATCGTCATCTCAAGCTCAAGTTTTACTGTATGTAGACATGAGTGAAACTAAGAGGAAGATAATGGTCACTTCCAGGCAACTTAAATATGTTTTAGGCACCTTTTAAGGTCCTGAATGAAGATAATTTGCCGTTCTACCTGTCTAGTGTAGCATATTTCAGACTGTGGTATGTGGGTATTCTGAAATGAGATGCCTTTAAATCACTCTAACTTTAATGCTACCCTTTAATGTGCTTTACTTTCACGCAACAATCACGATTTTGGAAGGAACATCTCCATATTTACATTTTTTTTTAAACAAGGCTTATCTGAATATATTTGCATAGATATTTCTGGCCCTCAGCTGAACGTCTCTGTGTTTAATATCCAGTGGGAATTAGATAGAGGGAGGACAGAGCAGAATTCACTGATGACACTGAGGCAGTCGAACGGGAGATCACATGCACGGAGACGGCTGACAGCTGCTTCTGATCCTCCTATGTAGTTTAAGTTAACAGAGAGGTCTAATATCACCGCGAGTTGTCAGCCAAATCCTGTCACTGACACCGATAGTGTGTGTGTGTGTGTGTTTCTCAGCATGGAAACACACATCAGGTACAAAACAAACAGTGGATATATCTAAGTGTCTTTTAATTTCTACTTGCGTCTCGTCAGTTAAAGGACTGAAACCGAAGAGAGAGAGAAAGATCGAGCCGCTGACAGCCCGGAGAAAAACTAGGCTCTGTTTTGAATTTTTTGGTTTCTTTTGGCACATCGGGGATGAAAGGGGAGATGAGGAGAGGATGAGGACTGAAGGAGGAGAGAGGAGGAGGAGAGGGAAGAAGGCGAAAGGATGAGGGATGAAAAGAACAGAGGGAGGACAGGAGAGGAGAAGAAAGATGATGTAGGAGAGAGAAATGTAAGAAGGGAGGAAGAAAGAAAGGGAGAGTGGATGAGGGAGAAGAAGGCAAAGGGAGGAAAACAGGAGGAGAAAAGAGATTTAACAAGAAAAGGGAGGAGGGCAGAGGTTAAGAAGAGAGTACAGACAGAGGAGAGAAAGGAGGGGAGGACAAATCGGAAGGATGGATGAAAGGAGAAGAGGAAGCAAAGGGAAGAAGAAAAGAAAGGAGAGGAGGCAAACTAGAAAGGGAAGAGAACAAGAAGCAAGAAAAGGAGAGGAGAAAAGGGAGGAGGACAGATAAAGAAACTCAAATTATGAGGAGTGATGTGAAGTGGAGACCTAGAGATAAAAAGGAGAGTCAGGAGAGGAGAAGAAAGGAGGAAAAGTTAGTAAGAAAAGGACCTGTAGCGGATATTTATTGCGCGTTAGACCCCCACCCCAGAGCCGGACCGGAACCGAACACAACCTCAACCAGTCTGGCGGGGAATACAGTAGACAATCAAGGTGGTTTTCTTGCCGGGTTTGGCTCCCGGGGTCCCGGCGTTGAGTCAGTTCTGTGTCATCTGCACGGTTGACCAAGCTAAGCTGACCAGGAAAGTCCGTAAATCACCTCGGTAGCGTAACGTTATTCCCTGTCGGTCGCAGAGGCTCCAGTTTCACCAAAATCACTGAACAGAGTTACAAAGTTGTGCTTTTGTACAGTAATCAGTGAGGCCTGATGCATGTAGCAGGCCTCTGAATCACTCATAGACTGTATCAAACAGGAAGCAGGAGTGAGGACAGATACAGGATGAGTCAGCAGCAACTTTTTATCATTTTCCAGGAAATGACAAACTAAAATATCACAAAGAACACCTGAAAATATCTTAAAAATGACTTTTTTACCGACCAAATATTGAAGTATAGCGCCGGAAATAAGTGTTACTAACATTTAAACATCAAGTTTGACTTCATGGGGAGTTTAAGGGAAGACAGTGGGGAGGCTGGATGTGAGGAGGAAAGTAAAACAGGAGATGAAAAGAAAGAGAGGAGATAAGCAGTAAGAGAAGAGGAGAAGAAAGGGAATAGGAAACAAGAGGCAAAGATCGAGAAGTGTGAGGAGAGGAGCACATCAGACATCAGAGGGGGAGGCAAACTAGGAAGGGATGAGTCGAGAACGGAGGAGGGGGAGATGAGAGGAGAGAAGGAAGGAGACGACCAAGAGAGGGGGATGAAAGGGAGAGGAGGATTCAATCCAGAGATGGATAGACAGAGCTTTGAAGAGGAGGAGGAGGAGGAGGAGGAGGGAGGGATAAAACAGGAGGCGAAGGATGGATGGAGGGATGGAAAGGAGGAAGAGAAACATTTAGAGTGATGAAAAGAGGGGAAAAGTTGAAATCTGACAGCAAAATTCCTGCATTTCTGGGCGAATTTTACATTTCTGGATTCAAATCTTTTATCAGTGAAAACACAAATCAGGACGCTCATGTCACAACAAGGAAAATCACATGACGATGGAAAAACACACATCTGAGATGAAATGTCTCCATTTGGACAAAGGAGCTGTTTGTAAAAAAAAAAAACAGAGGCTGAATTTCCAAAGCTGACAGACACAAAAGCAGAATCCAGGAGTCTGCGGGAAAGCACGTGGCTCTGCGCTACGTCGCGCTAATTGGCGGTGACAGTCTTTGCATGAAAAAAAATCAAACACATTTTCACTTAAACCTGAAGACACATGGAAGAAAAAAAAGGTTACACACACACACACACACACACACACACACACAGAGGCCAGACTCGAACAACGAGGAGCGTTGTGTGTGCAAACCGCAAGAAGGCGGCATTATTAGCCTGTCATCATTCATAAACTGACACTGATGACTTGGATTTACAACAGTAACAATGAATGTGTCAAAATGTCAGTCTCAAAGCAGCCCTGGAGTTCAGTTTGAACCAGAAAAAAACCCAAAATACACTCCTTCTGACAGAACTTTGGCAACACGGACGTGTTTGCAATGTTGTGGAGACACCGTGACTGTGTTTACATCTGCACGAGAATCCTGAATTTTCTGGTTTTAATCATAATCAGGATGTTACTTCTACATGCAACGTGAAGAAATCAGATTGTTCAACTATACCTGCATCTGTAACCGCCGTGCAGGTTTCTGCCGACGTCAATATGAGGGTTTGGTTTGGTTTCAGGCTGCCTGGCTGTGTTTACCACCGTGTAGAAGATCACCAGTAATTTCATATCATGTTAAGTCACACTCGCACCATTCATCATCCTGCTATGTAACTCAAGTTGAAGGTGGAACCCGAACCGTGCCGCAGTTTTCTGGTTTCTCCTGTACAAAATATCCCAGCTAGCATATTTTGGGATGAGGGTTAACGAGGAGTTTTGAAAACCAGAACATGATGTTGACATGCAAACACATAACCAGGATACGTCACAAACTGAGACACTGGGGTGTAAGTCCAGAACTTTTGACCCTCGAGTGGATCCAAGCTGACGAAATAGGCAAAGTTTT
Source organism: Miichthys miiuy (assembly GCA_036365135.1). Classification (NCBI taxonomy): domain Eukaryota; kingdom Metazoa; phylum Chordata; class Actinopteri; family Sciaenidae; genus Miichthys; species Miichthys miiuy. The sequence goes on from CM071620.1 coordinate 20,601,299, forward strand.
GACTTTTCAGAGTGTTTGTTGGATTTTAGGTGGAGCGGTCCTTAAATGACTTCCAGAGAAAGCCTTGTATCGGTTTTGATTTCCACCCTCGACCGTGATGGATGCGAGTGTTTATCCAGCGCCGGTTCCAAAGGCAGCATGTAATCCTATGACTGAGAAGATTCAACTGAATGGCAGCTTTACATTCGTACCGGTCTTATTTGGGAGCTACCCAATAAAGACACATGCAGTCGTCTGGTGTCGGGTTAATGTCTTGCTAAAAGGCCTCCCTGAAAGCTGTGAAGGAGGTGCATGCACCCACATCCAGATATTATATATGTATAACATACATTTCTCCACACGGCTACGAGTGTTCCAGCTTTACGTCCCCTCTTTGAAGCGCTAATTCTTAGCCTGCTATGCTAAGCCACCCCTGTCGAATGACGGACGGGAGGCGCAAGGTGCTAGCCGGCTAGCTTTTTAAGCCTTAATACCCTGAGTATGAGTGAGCTAGCGGCGGAGCTAATCAGTCTTAATGCCACGCATGTGAAAGTTAGCTCCGGAGATGGCTAGCCCGAAGCCCCCCCTCCTCGCTTTCCTAAATATGTCAGTGTTAGAAAGTGCAGCATGAGATTAGCGTTAGAGGAAGAGACGGGAAAGAAAGAAAAGAGCTAGTTTTAAGTCCTTCAGTTTTGTATGACTTGTAGCTCTTGTTTACTTTTTGTGACTCTCGTTCTGCAGAATGAGTGAATTTCATGCACTGAAGTGTGTTTAGTGTAAAAGGAGGCGTGCAGACCGAGCGAGGAGAGCTGGAAAAGGAGGAGAAAATGAGTTGAATTAGGAGAGAATGGCTTCTAGAGCCTTTCGAATAACAGGGTGACGCACACACCGCAGGCTCTTTAGTGTGTTGACTTCCTGCGCGGCGACAGGAAGTGATGTCACGCTGGTGTGGGCACAGAAATATCTCGGCGGCTCTTATCTTTAAGTGCATGTGTGTGTCTGTACAAGTGCTTCAAACTGAAGCACCTGCTGCTCTCTTTCTTTCCCTCAGTCTAGAAAATCACAGCCTTCAGTCGGGGCGCCTCCTCCTCCTCCTCCTCCTCCTCCTCTTCCACTTCCTCCTCCTGCTCCTCCTCCTCCTTCCGTCCATCACATGGTGCAAGCCCGAGCGCCAGGGCACTGACATGGGCTACAATCTCTCTCTCTCTCTCTCTCTCTCTCTCTCTCTCTATCTCTGTCTCTCTCGCTGTGTTTCGGGCAGGAAGCCATCGAGTGGCACAGCAGAGGCGAGCCACCTGTTCCTCCCTGGCAGAGGAGATGGTGGAGGGATGGAGATGGAGGGAGTGATGAAAAGATGACGGCAGGGGGAAATGACACGAGGGGGGGGAGAGCGAGGTGAAGAGGGAAGGGCGGAGGGCGCGATGATGGAGCGAGGGAGATGAAGAGGGGGATAGAAGGAGGGGGGGGTCGAGGAAAGGAAAGGAAAGAAGAGGTGGAGGGGGGGAATTAGGAAAGCGAGGAGATGTGGGAGAGTGGAAGGGAAAGAGAGATGGAGGGATATGAAAGAAAGGATGACAGAAAAGACTGGAAAGAGGATCAAAAAAGTCAAACTGTGGAGGAGGGTAAAGGTTAGAGAGGGGTGAGACAAGAAAAGGAAAGACTGGAAGAGGTAAAAGAGAAGAGGGGAGGAGAGGGAAGGAGAGATGAAAGGGGGGAAAGGTGGAAGATAGAAGGAGGGATGGGATGCAGAGGAAAGAGGAAAAGGAGGAGAGTGAACGATGACGAAAGAAAAGATATAAAGAGGGATGAGGCAAAACTGGAAACCAAGGAGGGAGGGAAGGATAAAAGGAGGGATGGGGAAAGAAAGAAAAGACTGTAGGAAGATAGGAATGGAGAGAATAATGAGAAAGGAAAGGAAAGATGGAAAAAAATCAATAGAGAGAGGGATGGAGGAATGAAATAAAGAAGACAATGGAGGGCGAAAGTGACAAATCGAATGAGGAAAAGAAGAAAGGAGGGATGAGAGAGGAAACAGGAGGAGGAACAGAATAAAAGGGAGACGGAGGACGGGAGAGAGATGAAGCTAAGATGACAGCGAAAAGCTGAAAAGGACGGAGGACGCCTAATCACAATCCCTCCTCCACCACCTCTTGACCTTGTCCTCTCTCCATTCATCACTCCATCTCTCCTCCCACAGACATCCTGTCTTCCTCTGAATGGTTCTTCAGCTGATGGTTGAGTGGAGTGAAAAAAACAAAAACAAAAAACAACACACTGAAACCTCAAATGTCAAATTTATGAATGAATGAAAACTCGCTTCATGTTCGTCTGTGCGCTCCGTTAGATCAGAACACTTTCAAAGTGGATGTGTGTAAAGATCTGCACAGATTGCTAAACTCTGTTAGCTTCAGCCTTGAGAATCAGCTCATTCATATGAATCCATTCGCGCTGAACGATGGGCGACATAATAACACTGAGCCGGAGCAACGCTACGACATTTACTACAAGTACTGCTGCAGTTTACTACAAGTACTGCTGCAGTTTACTTCCGTTACTAATTAATCCTGTTTTAACTCATGTTTATTATGTTCATATCATGTTTATCACTGTTTAACTCGGGCTTATTGCGTTTTATCGAATACTTTCATATTTGTTATATTTAACTCGGCCACTTGGGGCTGACTGGAGAACATGGAGTCATCTCCATATGCCCTCATGAGTCCACCATGTTGAGCTGCCATGTTTCTGCAGTAGTAGACTCCAGATCGGGCCTTTAGCATTTTTGACACGTTTCATGGCATGTCATGCATGTCTCACCTGGATTTTGATGTCTACACTGGATTTCTTGACTTGCGTGGCAGATCCACCGCCATTGATTGTGTGAGCAGGTAAACGCTACACCTGCTAAACATCAGTGCGCTCACGCTGTTAGCACGCCGATGTTAGGAATAAGTGCAAAGCCCGAAACACCCTCAGAGCAGCTAGCATGGCCGTGGAATGAAGAATAAAGAAGTAGGAAATACATTTGCACAGGAAACATCAGTTTACACATATAAGCTGATGCAGAGGATGAAGCACACACACACACACACACACACACACACGTCGTCGTGGTGTTCAAACACACACACACACAAAATATATTGTGCATGGAGTCCTCTTATAGGAATGAACAAGCACACATTCACATGCATTAAACATGCATGGACCAATGCAAATATGAATATAGACATGCACACACACTCATGCAGAGTATAGTCCCTGTCACACACACACACACACACACACACACACACACGCAGCAGCACTTACAGGAAGTGTGCAGGCTGCAGAAGCAACAAAGCCATCATTTGCATGAAGAACGATGTGGAAGTGAAACCAAAGCTCCTGACGGCACCACACTGTACCCACCACTACATACACTCTCTCTCCCTCTCTCTCTCTCTCACACACACACACACACACACACACACACAAACCCCTACTTTCCATGTGATTTGAATGCACAAACAAAGAGGCCAGTGGACTTCTGGTTACCTGGAGGAAATGGAAGCCGAACTAACTGCTGTTGTCTCAGCAACAGTCATATCCCATAATGCTATTCAAATTCTGCCGCTCTGTTATCTCGCTCGTTGGTCTGCACACACACACACACACACACACGTCTGAACACACACATTTAGACTAGTGTGCAGTTGCTCACCCAAAGGCCATTCATTTGGACACAGCTGTCAGTCAATACACATGATCATCACTGTGCTGCCCCGTGTGTGTGTGTGTGTGTCTATGTGTGTGTGTGTGTGTGTGTGTGTCTGTAAAACTCTCTCTCCATGCGATGCTGTCAAGGGCGCAGCTTGCATCCGTCGTACCAAGCCGTGGTCGCCATGGCAACAGAACATACACTTCTTCTTCTTCTTCTTCTTCTCCCTCTTCACCTCCTGCCTTCCTCCTCTCTCTCTCTCTCTCTCTCTCTCTCTCTCGCCACTTTCTTTATTTGAACATACTATTGTGTGTGGGAGAAGAGGTGAATGTCTGTGTGTATGTGTGTGTGTGTGTTGGTGTGTGTGAGTTCACTTCCTGGTCTGTTTTAGCCAATCGATGAACAGAACAGCCGATGTGAAGCTCAACACTGGCTTCCTGTCCACTCCTGTGTGTTTTCAGTGTACTTCTCAATGTACCGACTCTGTGGTTACCATGGCGCCCGCATCCATTTGGTCCTCCATCTCTCTCTCTCTCTCTCTCTCTCTTTGTTATTTCACTTCATTCAGTGAGATTTCTGTTATTTCTCTCCAACGTGACGGTTCATTTAGTCTTCAGTTTTTGGACCGTGTTGCAGCTCGGCTGTTTGCTAATTCATCTGTCAGCTTATCATCCGGATGTTTTGTCTTTTTTTTTTTTTTTAACCCCAAACAAATGTGAAACATGCACAATGAAGTGGCTTCCCCGCGTGCAGGTTCTCCCCCCGAATCGTCTCAATGAAAATGATGTGGTCGATCACGCGTTCAATCTCAACTCAAGCAGAGATTTTGGAGCCAGGTGTTAGACAGCGCTCTCCACCGCAATCATAGACGCGTCAAATGAGGAAATATATCTTGAATAGAATGGTGCTCGTCCTTCCGGTAGAGTAACACAGATTGGGAGAATCTATGACAAAGAGCATAGAAGCTATTTTTAAGTTTCTCTTGCAGAAAACGTTCTGATGACAACATTTAAACAGTTAAAGCAGCTCTAACTATCAATAATTCTCACCTACGATGGAAGTTTTTGGACATTTGATGCATTAATCTCCTCGATCCGCACAGTCTTTGCTTTGTTTTTGGCAGCTGCCTTGTTTATTACGTATCTTTTTAAGCTTTCTGGTGGATAGCAGTGTGTCCCAGTGCTGTGTTTGCACCGCTGGATATGAAAGAAGAAGTGAAGGCCGAGGCACGGATGTACACAGTGCATCAAGCTTGCTGCCAATTTGCCTCAGTGGCAAAATATGGTACTGCAACGAGAAAAGCTTCTGCATATCAGAAAGCCCACAGACAATCGTTATAGAAGAACCATTTGTGAATAATTAATGATTGTATTATGGGATCTATGCAGAGAAACAGACACTAATGCCCATGTGCAGTAGGTCACGTAACACACAAGCAAACTGACGAGAAACACAACTATTTTCGGTATCTGCTGGGTGATATTTTGTGTCATTTTGTGGAGTCTTGAATCCAGTTTTCATAGTACAACCCTTCGGTACTTTCATTCATTCATTTTTTGGTATGGAAAGATGTAGATGTGTAAGCAGGAGACTGTCCTCCAAGGTCGACAGCATCAATCGCTGGCAGCGCCCTCTAGAAGCTGTGGTAATTATGATACGAAGGAGGAAGTCGGGTGACGTTATTGTTGTTTTCTGAAGTTAACCACTTGTTCATTACTGTAAACATGACGCGGAGGTCCCTGAACCTTAACGAAACACAAACAAAAGACATATTCTGAACCCAAACCATGATCTCTCCCTAAACACAACTCAACCAAACCTTAACCATAGAGCTGTCACATCACACAACTGATTCATTTTTATAACTCAAGGAGTTTTTTTGGAGGCCGCAGACAAATTCTGCCCATAGAGGATGCGTGTCGCTCCACGAGAACATATTTTGTCTTTTCATTTGGAGGACTTGTTGGCATGGAGACATACTTTCTGTGTCTCTCTCTGTCTGTCTGAACAGCTTGCCTCCATTTGGAGCAGCCATTGACATTTGTCACCATCTAACCCACCTAACACACACACACACACACACACACACAGTGTGCACATTTTACAGCATGTGCACAGTCTGCAAGCACTGACGCACATCCTGTGCATGTTTTCTGATGTGTGACTGTGTGTGTTTTACGGAGAGGACAGCGTATGAACTTTAAAATAAAAACCCACTCGTTTGGGGCCTTGAGGTGCAGATAGTAATCTTTGCTTTACCTGATCTATTTCTGTGCACTGACACACACACACACACACACAGTATAGACGAGGGGGGGGATGATGTGAGAGGGTCTCTGGATGACATAGTTGCGCGTGTCTCGTACTTGATGCGAAGCCGTCTGTTACACAGGAAGAGGAAGTGACACCGCTGACATGCTCGCACACACAATACGCTGCCTCTTCTACTACCAATGTTTGCAGCCAGCGCACATTTAAAAAAGGCCAGGCTCGACTCTACAGCGTCCAACATCACGTGCAGCACAGCAGCCATCACACACACACACACACACACACCTTCTCCTTCTTCTTCTTCATGTATAATCCTAAATCTGTGTTAACAGCCCTTCATTTCTCTTAATCTACCCGGGATCAGCGCTTCACGTCACCACTCTCTCTCTCTATAATATTCTCCAGTTTTGCAATTCAAAATGCAAAAATGTGTCCTTGATCCTCGATGATCGCTGTGTGGGGGGATGGTGATGATTTCATATATCAGGCCTGACGCTCGTAGTTTTAATGATGTACACAGAAAACGGAGCCTATTCTGATGTTAGTCGTGAAATCTGACCTAAATGTTTGAACGTGAAGCTGCCAACCCTTTTTTTTAAATTTATTATTAAAACAGAGATGTGACGAATCTAGAAATTCAACATGCATTAGAGACGATAAAGATTTTAGTTGAATCTCTCGATTACAATTGTTTTGTCGTGACTGTGACATAACCGTAAACTCTTCAGGGTTTCATCACGATGAACAGAGAAATTCCCCGATGTCAGCTTACTGTACATGAGCTGTCACCCCTTCCCATTTTTTCTGATAATCTCTGTCAGCTCATCGTGATATCAGGATGTTTTCTCCTAATCGTTATTTCATAACCGACCAGAAAAGTGACGTGTCGTGTTGAGATGACATCGACACGACAAAACAAGGGAAAGGATTACAAACACAGACACAAAGGCCTGCTGCGTTTATGTTTTTCACGTTACAACAAGATATGATTCATTTTATGAGACATTTTTCTTGTTATCACTATGTAGCAGTTTCGGTTACTTCTCGTTGTGAAGTATTCGTGTTTCCGTCAACATATTTTGAGGCATTTCGAAGTAGCGAATGAGAAACGTTTGATGGAAACTGCAAAACTGGAGAAGGCAAAAATGTTTTTACGCTCACTTGAGGATGAGGTTTTTATAAAAATGAGTTATTGTTGTTGACGGAAGGTGGAAACACTATTTTCAAGCAAGTTCTGACATTTAAGTCACATAACTGATCAGCTGTTTCCACCTGTCTGTTTAACCTTTGTCACACTGATACATGAAACAAACCCAAATCGTCATATTGACATCCTGTTTTCTGCATCGGTGAGCTTCCAATGGCGCTCTTTTTTAATGATGTCATCTTAGTGCTCCCTCGTCTTTTTTTTTTTTTTTTTGAGAATTGGCACTACACTACCGCTGCTTACCTCGATGAACTCATCTTCTGATGTTTGCATGACAGCATTGGATGGAAGAAAGCATTCATTCTCATTTTCTTTTGCCAAATTATTCAAAATTCGGTTAAAATTTGTGATGCATTTGGCTGGAAACGCATTCATATCACATGAAACGTCCTAACAACTAACATCCATGTTATACGACGTGAGATTGACATGTGTCATGGTGTCTCTGTATGCTGTCACATAAATAAATGCATCCTTATTCTTTATTATTTCACTGCAGCACGTTCTCCGGCTAACACCGTCTCCAAACGATCAGCCGTGAAGAAACTTTACATGACGGCAGGCGGCAGGACCATGAAAGTGAGCTTTTTTTTTTTCATTTACACTCCCAGCCGAGGTCACACCTCTGGTAACGAAGCTGGACGGTTGCCCCGGCAACCAGCCAGGAGAAAACAGGGGGAGAGTAATTCTGGTTAAATGAATACAGCTCAACTCTCTCCTTGTCTTACCGTCTGTTTCTCTGCGCGAGCCTCTCTCTCTCTCTCTCATGACAAAAGCTTCAGCCATTTTAAATCATATCAATGCTTATAGACTGTGTTTTTTTTTTCTGCCATTTTATCCTCGTTTTGATTTTTTTAGACAGCCAGGAGTTTCTTCTCTTTGGCATCAATCTACTTTCACATTTCAACCAAATTTCACGTCATTTTTAAGCTAATTGAAACTTTTACTTCTGCATTTTACCTGTTCTCAAACATTTTGTCTATAAATCTGCCTTCAGTGACCCATCTAACTTCGTTTAGCTTTCACAAATGTCACCTATATCCATCCTCGAGTTTAGACTTGCTGCAAAAATTCACTCCATTTTCCTGCAAACAGCTCAACGTGACCTCGTGACCCTTGTTTTTGTTTTTTTTTTACGTATCTTTCACGTCAGCTTTTAACTGTGTTTGTTGTGTATGACTGCAAGCTATGAAACCACCACACACACACATGCACACATATGGTTAGAAGGTTTCTGGATCCTACCTGGTGTCACCGTCTGGTCCAATTTAGCAAGTCCACAAACTGGTCACAGCCCCTGGAGAGGAAAGAAGAGAGAGAGAGATGAAGTGTTTTTATTAAAATTGAAATTCCAATTGCAAGGCCCAAAGCGTTCCACTATTTGGCCAAAGGTATGTGGACACTCACGAAGCATTTGTGTACTTACACTACTTGCTGTGTTACAGCAGTTCGATATATTTGAAAAGACACTTATTGGCTTTCTGGAAATCTGTCCGTGGAAAATCCTGCAAGCTACAGCTAGCGGGCAGTAGCTTAGCTTAGCTTAGCTTAGCTTAGCTTGGCAATAAAGGAGCAAACAGCTAGCTTGGCACTACTATGAAAATCTGCATACAGCATCTCCAAAGCTTACAAATGTTACACATTATATCAGTGTAAAAATGACATGGATTTATGTGCTGGACTATTTCTCGACCAGTACCTCCCCGGAGTCCTCACATAACTGCTGCCGACCAAAACTATTTCCCTGCAGCATACAATGATATTTTAGGCATTAGTGTGCAGTTTGGGGAAGACCCCTTCCTGTCTCAGAATAACAACGCCCTCAGGCACAAACCAGTTTTCCCAGATTGGTGTGGAAGAAACTTGACTGTCATGCACAGAGCCCTGACCTGAACACATATACTGTATACATGAATATATACATGAATGTAGCTTCTGTGACGTCACCGAAAGGTTTCTAAAGAGCTGTTATGAAGCTCAAGCCACCTGCAACATCACCCACCTGTCAATCAAAGCGTCCACGCTCTTAATCCTGCATAACTTTAAGCCTTAATATAATCTGAACAGGTGAGTTGTATATAAATTCACCCTCAGTACAGTTGTCATGAACGGGGAAATTAGCTACAGAGACCAAAACTGTTTTTTGTACCAGGCTGTAAACATGTTTATTTCTGCTGTGAAGTTGGACATTTTAACATGGGGACTTATGGAGACTGACTCACTTCTGGAGCCAGCCTCAAGTGGACGTTTGAGGAACTGCAGTTTTTGGCACTTCTGCATTGGCTTCAGTACACAGCCACAGTGGTCGCCGCTTGCCTCAACCTCATCCAACACCTCTGGATGAACTGAAACACCAAACTGTGAGCCAAATGTTATCTCCCACCATCAGTGCTGGACCTCACTAATGCTCCTGTGGCTGAACTGGAGAAAGTCCCTGCAAACATCTGGCTGAGAATCGTCCCTGAAGAGTTGGACGCTGTGCTGTAGCAGCAGATTAATATCCATAATTTTAGAATGAGAGCTTCAAGAATGACATACGAGATCGGGCGTCCGCCAAAATAAAAGCATGGATGAACATTCTCTTCGTATTTTTAAAGGTTCAGATGTCATGAGAGTCTCTCGGCACATAAATATAAATCTAGTGTTTGAATTTACGTCAGGAAAAATAAAGCAGTGTTGTTTTTTTGTGAAATTTCCATGACAACAGAAAAGTGACATGCTGAGCCTGAGGTTTGTAATCTAAAATCTTCTAAAAACACTCTTGGCGTTTTCTTGGCTGAGAGTTTGACACTGACATTTCAAACCCTTCGATGAATCCGACAATAAACAGATAAGAAAACAGCGACGCTCCGTCTTTTAGAGTTTCAGATCACTCGTGTCATCTCGTTTGTCATCTTGATTTTCACTTTTCTTTCGTCACTTGGGGTTTTTTTATTTTTATTTGAGCCCGTTGAGGTTTCTGTCCCGTCTCACCTGCTGAGATTGGTTTTCTTTTCATCCCCGTCTTATCTTTTGTATGAATATGCAAATAACTCGACCTAAACCTACAGCGGTAACTGTCTCATCGGTTTTCATTGTGCTACCGCTAACTTCACTGTGGGAGATAACATCAGACCGGGCGGCAGAGTCTGGGAACGGCACACTAACAAGAGTCAGATGGTTAGGCGTAGATACGTATTCAAGATATATTGTTACCCGCTGAGCTCAGAAAAAAGCACAAATTTAGCAGAATAATTGAGAGAAAGTTGATTAAAACACTAACAAAATATGTCATGAGTAGATTTTGAGATTACAGTTTTCATTTGACATTTTCTGGCTCACCTACTTTCCCTAAAAGCCGCCTCATTTACCTACGTCAGTTAGATTTACTACATGTCCCAAAATGCCATCGAACACCCCCCACCCCACGTAGAAAACACCTGAACTGAAGGGTTTTACATGTACGTAAGACACGAGGCGCGAATTACTACAAACATGAAAGTGTGAGTTTCCCACTGAGAGAGAGCGATTTTCACATTTCACTCAAAACCAAACAACCAATTTTATCGTTCTAACGTATTCTGCTTCTGGTTTCTCTTCTGTGGGTGCAAAAATTTGTATTTCTCCCCGTGCGATGGTTGAAAGTCGCTGCAAAATAGCGGCTCTAGATTCAGAGTGACTGATATCAAAAGCTTGTTTTTGGTGTTTTCGGTGACACCTTTTTTTTTTCAATCAGACTACAAGCTGATGCAAATCTGAAGCTAAAACATGACTTATTATGAGTAATGCAAAGTCTGGTAACATTTCAGTTTAACACGTGTCACTCTTGTTGCTCTTCTCTTTAACAAAAGCAATATTTTGTGTCACATCTACAGATATGTAACAGCAGCAGTCCTTTAGAGGTTCAAATGCTTCGTTATGTCAAAGCCAAATCTTCCATCCATACAGTATGTGACAATCCTAGCAGGCCATAAATAATATATTATAAAAAAGCTGAGGGCCGCATGAAATCTGACCGAGGGCCGTGATTGGCCGGACTTTGGACATCCCTGATTTAGAGGTATCTAGTGATGTAGAAACTATGGTGCCGCCCTATTGAGAGCCAGTGTTTGATTTGTCATGTAGAAACATGCATCTAAAAAAAAAAACAACTCACTTCTCAGTATCAGCGAGCATTAATAACTAAACTAGTTCCACTTTGAGCGACCACTCTGAGCTCCACAAAGGCTCTTCAGAAACCTGTGGGTGACGTCACGGACGCTACGTCCATGTCTTATACAGTCTGTGGGAAGAACGCTGTGCATACATGTGGAGTGTTGACTGGCGTACAGTAAGAGGAGAGCGGATGTCGGTTGTGTCATTTGGGATTTTCTGATTACAAAACACTGATTTAGCTCCGCTGTCTGATGCATAAATGCATGAAGTGAAACTAATTACAAGCTGCTGAGAAAGTAGGCCAGTTTGGATAAAGCTCTCTATCTCTGTGTGTCCGCCATCAGCCCATCATTTAAACAGTCAAACACACACACACACACACACACACAGACATCTCTCAGGTGGGAGCTTAGCCGATTGTATTTCCCGTCTCGTTAAAAAGCTGCCGTGCTATTGGCTGGAGTGGGCACGTCAATCAGCATGCAGGACGATCGCTGATTGGCTGAGGGACAGAAAGCTGTTGTAGGGGGTAAGAGAGGGAGTTTCCTTTTGTACAGCTGAGATCACACACACACACACACACACACACACACACACACACACACACTGTGCAAAGTCCTTCAAGTGAAAAGTGTGTCAGCAGCTGACAGAATAGACACACTCCTCTGTTGGTGCAGCTTAAAAACCTCTGATCCTTTCCTCGTCCTTCTCCTCCTCCTCCATCATCTTCTCACCTCCTCTTCTCGTTTCCTACCCCCTTGTTTGCTCTCCTCACCTCTCATTTCCTCTCATCTTCCTTTCTTCCCCACTTATTTCCTCTTCTCTCACTTCATTTGTTCTTCTCTTGTTTCCTTTCCTTCTTTTTCTTCTCCTCAACTCTTATTCACTCTTCTCCTTTTTCCTCTCATCTTCTCCCTTCTACACTTGTTTCCTTTCCTCACCTCACCTCCCCTCATCTCCACTCTTCTTGCTTCCTCTTCACCTCAATTATTCCTCTCTTGCTTCCTTTCCTTCTCTTTCTTCTCCTCAACTCTTATTCACTCTTCTCTCCTTTCCTCATTTCCTCTCTTTTCCTCTTGTTTTCTCTCACCTTTTTTCAAAACTTGTTTCCTTTCCTCAACTTACCTCTTCTCTCCTCTTCTTTTTCTTCTTCTCTTCTCCCCTCCTCTCTTCTTGTTTCCTTTCCTCACCCCTTTCTCCTCTTTCCTTCATTCCTCCTCTCTCTCTTTAACTTATTCCCTCATCCCTTATCTCATCTTTCCTCCCTTCCTCTTCCTCCTCTCCTCCAGGTGTATGTACTGTACGTCCAACCAGGTATAAAACAAACCACAGAGGAAGAATTTATCGGGACGAGCCAGTCAACCAACTCATTAGCTGTGTGTGTGTGTGTGTGTGTGTGTGTGTATGAGTGTGTATCTTAATAATTTAGCCGTCGCTGTCAGGACCTCGGTCACCGGAGCGCTCTCAGGTTCCTGTACAGCTCTCAGGTGATCTCACACACACACACACACACACACACAGGTGAAACTGTTGCATTCAGACGTGTCACGGTTCAGTGAGATAAACTGTGGATCGGTTCAGTGTGTGTGCTTAAAATCCTCTTTTAAAGCTCTGAATTGGTCGCTCTCTGGAGGAAGCCCCGTTCACTTCATACAGGAGGATCAGCAAACACACCGTCACCGTGCTGCAGGTGCATTATGCGTTATTTGTTCGTAATAATCCACTCAGAGGTGTCTGACACGTTACAGTAACAGACTGGGTGAGGCGAAGTTTAAAGTAGAAGTGTGTAAACTCGTGGGTACAGTCACCAGTTCATCACAGGGCCTCACACACACACACACACACTCACTACAGGCAGTTTAGAGTCAGCAGTTCACCTGCTTGTCTTTGGGCTGTGGCATGCAGGGAACAAAAGTACTGTGCAAACCGCTGCACCAGCGTGCTTTAAAAAAAAAATGCTTGCGGTAATATATCGGTGTCACTGCAAAGTTCATCCAGCGGCGTGAACGGCAGCGTAAAATACTTTGATTGCAAGCAGCACAGAGCAAGAGAGACTCAGCCGCCCTCAACAATGTCAACCACAATTAGCAGACATGCGTATGATAAATTATTTAACGTGTTCAAGAAGATTTAGCCTGCTGAGAACCTTTACATCAACATATCTGTGTAAGATCCACATGGAAAAGTCCTGTTTTCATTCAAGTTCACAAACTATGTCGGTTATATATCTCATATCGTTTGGGCTGAACTCTCCTCCCAAAAACAGAAGCAAAACACGAAAGTTAAAGAAGGTTTCTGCCTCTTCAAGGAGGTTTTTCCTCGCCACTGTCACCGGGTGTTTGCTCAGGGTGTTAGGTCTCTGTAAATAATATTATAAGAGAAGAGTACGGTCTCTATATGGAAAGGGTCATGAGATAACTTCAGTTATGAATTGGCACTATATAAATAAAATTTATATTTATTTACTTATGAATTATCTCGGCCACGATGATGAATAAGACAGTTTTAATGGTAAAGGTACACAAACATACACCTGATGTACTTCATTAACATATTTATGTAGTCTATAAAACATCAAAGATTTCACAGCACGAATAACTTTTGTTTGAGTAACAATTAAAACGTCCTGTAATGTTCAAACTAATACGGAGACGGCACGAAAACATTTTAAAATCTGCAACAAATTATTTTTTTTTAATGCTCATGAGCTGATTTTCATGGTGATATCAAATAAAGATGTTCAGTAATCGTTTCAACGCTCGACTCAAGATGTTACTGCTGAAAATATTAGAAGCTGATGGTGTTTATCGTCATCCGCACAAAAAGAGTGGAGGGACGCTCCAAATACAAACACTTCGCTTCACTGTGTGTGTGTGTGTGTGTGTGTGTGCGAGTGTGTGTCACTTCATCACACCACGCTATACATCTGCCATCATTTCAAATTCCCCAGCTATGATGTGTGCACTATGGTAATTGACAGCAAATGCAAACCCGTCACATCTGCAGCGACGCTAACTGAAACACAGCCAGCGGGAGACGCAGACAGGCCACAGTTAGCAATATAGAAAAAGCGAGACACACACAGATACACAACCGGATTTAAACGCAAGAGCACAAATAAAGACACGTTCAGGCCTCGGATGTAGTCCTAACAGACATAAAGTACTACTAGATACTACTTACTCAAAGCAAACATGTCATTGTGATTCTTTAATAAGCACAAAACAAGAAGGCCGCTCACGATCTGCAGCATCTTTAAACAGAGAGCGGTGTTACAGCCCCTCAACCACCTGTTTGCACCTGACAACTGAGCTAACCGCATGCAAGCACGAGCAAACAATGCTCTGAGCAAGAGACAAAGTGATTTTTCATCGCCATGATGTTATGTGACTTAAATAAATACTACGATATTATTCATGACAGAGACTTCCTCCCACGAGCAAAACACGTGTCGTTCAAACAAACATGCAAACACACCTAAAACCCAGTGTGGGCTTCTCTCAAACATGGTCATGAAACAGTTGTGACAAAGATATGTAATTCAGATTTTTAAAGTTTAACCTGCTGCTAATTCATTGATCTAAATGACCCAAATTGCATTATATTACGTTTATATATCGACACATATCATACTAAATAAACGCTCAATCTATCTCTGACAGGCAGATATGGCCCGATAAAATCGGCCTATGGGTCGAGCTCAGGTCACTTAGGTCAGCAGATCCCAGTCTGTTCTGTTAGTGACCCTTAAATATGAAGCATTCAGTTAAAAAAGTGATTTTCCTTCATCAGATTCTTCGAGCCTTTTGTCTTGTCTGCTTAACGTAGCAGAACTTTACAGGTCCAAATCTTCAGGATGGACTCAGTCTGATGTGTGTGTGGAAGCTAAGCTAGAAGGCTAGCCGTGTGTGTGTGTGTGTGTGTAGCACAGAAATTTTGGATACTTTGACTCTTTGTTTTTTGAACCGTGAATATTTGCTTTCATCTCACACAAGTCAACACACACAGCACAATGTCAGCCCTGCACGCTGCAACAGTGATTACTGTCAAAATACTTTCAGCTCTGCGGGGTACACTGCTCTCCAACTGCAGTATGTCATATACTTTTAAATGTACCTCACACACATTCAGCTCCCACAAGGCCAAAGTTATGAAGTAATTTAATGTTTGGTGCAGAAAATCAACTCACACCTCCTGAATGTTCTTATGTGTGTGTGTGTGTGTGTGTGTGTGTTTGTGCATGGACGCTCGCTCCTACGCAGTACACCCTGATGGCCATCTGAGGTGGCAGTGGGACAGATGGTACGTAGGTCGGTCTTTCCCCGTGCACGCTCTCACACACCCATCCGCACACACACAGCCGTCCACAGCATGTGTCCTGACAGCAGAATACATACTGTAATGATCTCTTTAGCTGCAGGCTCTCTGACAGCAACAACCACAAAACACATTTCAGGAGGAGGGGGCAACTTTTTTTGTCATTGCTCTTGGAGAAACAGCAAACAGAGCATTCATCATCACCAGCGTTTGTCTCTCGTGGAGTTTGTTTGTTTCTGTCCACATCTGAGCTTCCATTTTTCTTTAGTCCTTTCTAAAAATATCATCTTTACAGTGTCAGTCGGCGGTTTAAAATTAGCCACTTTCCCTGCCAACAAAAGACAAAGTGACAACACAGTTTGTGAAAACAACTTTCTTGCTTTCTTCTGACTGATTGATTGATTTACGGCGAGCCTTCGTGCACGCTCATGCTCGATCCTAACGCGTCCTTTATCTATCTGCGTTTCCTGTGTGGCACGTTAAAAACATCCGTCATGTTGGCAGCAGCAGGGCAGCGCAGCACAGCACGGCACAGCACGGCACGGCACGGCGTCCCTGCACCCCTCACACTGCCAATCAAACCCACCTTCTGCTGTAGTGTGGCCTCCTTTAAGCATACAGTAGTGCTTGACCCTGACCTCTGACCTCTGACCTCTCACTGTGCTCAGAGGGGAAGAGAGAGAGAGAGAGAGAGAGCAGATCACAGGATTATTTATGACGTGCTTATACGATGAGGCTTTAAATCTCTTCTCTGGAAAGAGAAAAAAAAATATTTTCCAGCATAAGAGTATCAGCAGGCTTGTTAAAGAAGGACAGAGAGAGAGAGAGAGAGAGAGAGAGAGAGAGAGAGAGAGAGAGAGAGAGAGAGAGAGAGATGGAGCAGGGCCGGGCCGTGCATCGGAGTCTCCCCGGCTGGGGCCCCTCTCTAGACGGCAACACGTCATGGAACATTCCCGGAACCAGCCAGCGCACCACCCACCATTTCTCTCACTCTCTCTCTCTCTCTCTCTCTCTCTCACAGACACACAAACAGAGGAAACAAACGATGAGCATATGAGATAAAGTCACTCCCTTCTTTTAAAAATAATAATAATAATAATAAATAACTCCTTCCTTTAACACAGTTTGTATTTTTGGAGACAGAAGTCAACAAACTGTGACAAAAAGTCGCTTCTGTCACATTCATCAGGCTGTAGCGGCAACAAGGAAATACCAGAGGGAGTGCGCTAAGGTCACGGCTTAAACTCACTTTTGAACACTCCACGAGCGCCACACGGTGATTATATGACATGAATATTAATGTGCAAGTGAACTTCTGTGAGAACAGACCGCCAGGATGTGAGACAGAGCTGGTTTTGTTGCTACACAACGGGTACATGCAGAAAAATCGACCTTCCAGACGCAAAAAAAGAAAAAAAAAAAATCACACTGTCACACCTAACCGAGCTTCCACTTTCACAGCTTCATATATCCACCAACACTCCCCGCTCCCTCCCTCTCGTTCTCCCTCTATATATCTCTCTCCCCCCCTCCCGGCCTTGCAGCCAGCCTGGCCGTGCAGGCTACTGCAAATTCCTCAGGATATTACGCAACCCGGGTAATCTGCATGCAATGCAATGCGTGCCCGGGGTATTCCCCCTGCATAGCCTTGCCCTTATAAGCTAAACAAAAGATCAGGTGCCGTGAAAAGAGCTCATAGTGTCCGTCATGGCGCAGAAAATCCCGCTGTCACTGTGATATGTGTGAGAATTATAGTCCTGGTGAAGGTTTCGTTTTTTCCTCGCAGCAGCGGCACTTACCTTCTGTCTGCGCTCCGGCTGCGCGTCTCCGTCTCCGTGTGCGAAAATGACAACAAGCTGAACCCCGGCTGACAGGAGATCCGATTCCGGGCGGGCTTGACACCTCGCTTGATTGTCCGTTTAGAAAACAGCCAAAAAGGAGGCAGTTGTTAGAAATCCACACAAACAGTCGAGGAGTAGCGGTGGAAACGTCGCGGTGGAGTCGGCCGACGGAGGAAAAGTTGCGCGTAAAAATGGAAGGAATCCTTTCCGACCGGATTTCTGCTTGCCGGAGCTCCACTACATTGCAGTCAGACAGACAGTAAAATGTGTGCGTCTGACTGTGTTATGAGTGTGTATGTGTGCGTGTGTGAGGGTGAAATCAGGAGACACATACACACGCACACACACACTCATACGCACACGGGGGTTATTCCAAACGCCACTTCCCAGAATAGCAGCATAGAGGAGAGGGAGAGAGTGAGAGAGTGAGAGAGACGGAGTGGCAGAGAGCGAGAGAGAGAGAGAGAGAGAGGGTGTGTGTGTGTGTGTGTGTGTGTGTGTGTGTGTGTGTGTGCTCGTGTGACGTCGTCGGATCCCCCAGCGCGCAACCAGGGCAGAGGGGGGGAGGGAGGAGGAGCAGTGGCCGAGGAGGAGGCTCTGACTGCCGGCACAGAGAGAGCAGGATTCCCCGGTCACCTCTGGAGCGACCTGTCTGTCTGACTGTCTGCCTGCCTCGTTTTTTTTTTTTTACTGTATATTCAGCTGTGGATTCAGACAGGAATGGGACACACTGATATGCAGTTTGCAGCACTAAATGATCACAAGAGTTTATGCATAAAATGACAGTATATTCACATTAACGTACAGGATAATGTGTACTACCCAATCCTTAATTATACTCTAAAACCCTGCAGAATCATTCATCCTTTTACGCTCAACCTGCTGATTTATGATCTTTACAATCATGCAATTGATTTGGACTTTAGTTTTTAAAGGTTTATTGAGCTTCGAAGGCAGGAACATGATCAGATAAACCTGCTGTTAACCCCCACGTCCTCCCACCCTCTCCTCATGTTTTTCCCCTGTGTTGATGTGATTAAACAGACTCATTCAGGAATGCAATTTATATGCACATAACCTTGCAATGAAGGTGTCTGAGACTTCCTGGATCTCCTCTGGTTGCCTGGCAACCTCACAGCAACAACTACAGACTCCAGGAAGTCACTATACTGTGCCTGGCTGCTGGTTGCTAAGAAATAGTCAGACGGCGTGTGGCAACTTTTTAAAAGCAAAAACATGTTCGGCGCTGTGAAGGGGATTGTTTTTATCTTATCCAGGCTAGCTGTTTCCACTTCCTTACAGTCTTTATGCTAAGCTAAGCTAACATCTTTAGGCCTCCAGCCTTATGGCATCAATCTTTTCAGCTAACTCTCAGAAAGGAAGCAAAAAAATGTCTTAAAATGTTGAATTATTTCTTTAAGATCTCTCATCTTTCCAGTTCATTTTGAGGTTTACTGGTTCCCAGTTTGCGCTGGAACGGGACTGATCTGGATATGTGCATGTGCACGACAGCTGAATGTGAAACTAGCGTGGAACTAATATTACAGCACTGCAGCACAGTAATAGTCGCAACAACTGACCACACTGCTGGCCACAGCAGGCCTCACATGAAGCGTGAAGCAGTACAGTACTAACAAATGCAAACTTTTATTACCATGCTTTACACAAACTAGCATGATAAGGTACTGTAGCTCAGTGGTTTTGGCGCTGTTCTTGGTACCAAAGACGTCCCTACAGACATTTAAATAAGCGTCCAGACTGTTTGAGCTCACTGTCTCTCGAAAAACAAATATTATCCAGAGCTCCGAGGTCAGAATTATTCGTCAAATCCAATCCATTGTTTGAGTAAGTGGAGATCACAATGGGAGAATGATTTCACAAAACTGAAATTGAAAAAGAAAGACAAGATAGCAAAAAAAAAAAAAACGGCCGGGAAAGCCAACTGTTGCTAAACCTCTCCAAACTGCACCCCAAAAATATAGGTTCTTATACTCAACCCTGCTGTGATTGGTCATGACTGCCAGATAACGAAGGAGAGTCATGTTTCTATAACAGATAATTCAGGAAACTGGATAAATTAAGCTGCTGATGTTGTTGTTGTTGTCAACCAAGTAAGAGAATGGATGTGAGACATAAGAGCGGGAGCACGTGACAAAGAAAGCCAAAAGTTGCAGCGATGATGTGCACGTACGAAGGCCCATCCCTAATCTCAGCTATGAATAACATTTTCCGGTTCCTATTTACTTCAGCACGCCGCAAGAACAACAGATCTGTTGCGTAAGTTAACTTACACAACGTATTCATTTATTTATTTATTTTGGTTGCATCTTTCTTTAGCCAGTGTTTAGAAGCCATCTTCTTCACCTCTTGCCAGATTTAAGGTGAATCCTCAGCATTCAGACAACAAACCCTCTTCAGCTCCGAGTCCTTTCATCTGTAAAACACATTTAGGAATACAGAAGAGCTCATTTAGGCAGCCCTCCTGCTAATAAATTAAATCACGCTTGATAAAGTCCTTTTTTTTCCCATCCGTTGGACAGGTTCACATGCAGCTGCCTCTTTGTGCTAATAAACTACATTAGCTTTTGTAAGCACCTTTTAGCAACAGGTGGCAGGTTTGATAAATCACTAGAGACAAAGCGTCCTGTAACCAGAGCTTCACAGGTTTGATTACTCTGACAGACAGAGCATGAAGTCAAAGGCTTGAAATGTGAAAATGCAGCACGCAGGCTCTGACGTAACCCGTCCACTGTGATAATAAAGCAGGCTGCAGACTTTAGCACAGCCCTTCAGATGTCAGCCTTCTCCAAAATAGCTCTCATTGTACCTGGGAACAGATAATGACACATAATGGTCTCATAAATGTCTCGGTGGCATCCGTCCATTCATAGCGCTGTGTTCCAAGATGAGAGCAAACGAGAAGGAGGAAAAAGATGCTGCTCAATGCAGCAATTAGAAATACAGTGACCTTTTGTCGACGAGTTTCCACTGATATCACAGGTTTCTCATGTAGGGAGCAGAAAAGTCGTGGGGTGTCCGAGTGCTTCAAATTTTCCTGTTTTGACCTATTTTTGCATGTCATTTCACTCTCCCTCTCTGTACTTCCTGTCTATCTACAATGTAAGCTGTCAAAAAAAATGGATTAAATGAGCCAAAAGAATGAGGAGTGATACAAACATCATGGGCTAGAATCCAACCACATCGCCTGAGCTAACAGCGCCGCATGAAACACGGAGTTATTTATTTCTTCCTGATGATTTCACGGAGTGCAAAGAGTGTGCAGGGTGTGAATCTCACCTTCTGTTAACAGTTTTTATGCCGGTTAATGAATCCAGCTCTTTAGAAACACGACAGCCTGTGAACGCTGTCTTTTACAGAGCTCTACTCACCGTCGGGTGAAAAAAAAACAACAACAACATTCATCCTGAAGAAAAGCCGATATTGGACATAGCGAGGAGCTACAGTCTTGGTTGTTTCTGTAGGAGCAGAAGCTATTTTAGTTAGCTAACAAGTTGCCCCCAAAAGTAGATTTATGTAAAAAATAATGTTGTATTTGGAAAGCTTTAGGAGGCCTGTGCAGCTTGCCAGTATATATTGTTTTGCTTGAGCCTCTATAGCAAAGGTGAGTGCAAAGTTAGCATGCCCAACAGCTAGAATGGACCAAAAACTGAGGGTACTGAAGGAACCGAAGAAGCCTCTAGGATGAGAGGTGAAACATCTTCATGGATCTACAACCAAGCCCCAGGTTGAACTCTTCTCAAAGACCTTAACAACTGAGAGTCCACTCACAATAACCTGCACGGCTGCATAGTTTTTATCCATGCTGCTGCTGCTTGTTGCTGTTTTTCACTGCTAAGTTCATGCATGGATGTATTATGTGCATAAAAAATGCTTCCTGGTTTGCCACAGCGTTGTGCAGCCTGGTGCACATGTTCATTCATCACATAAAGAGTCATTCTGAGGCTCTGGGGAAAGTTTTGCAACTATGAAACCATCACGGTTTAAAAATTTGCAATAGAAAAAGTAATAATTAATCTTCTTGACGTTGGAGGTCGATGGCGAAAATGCTTTTTGGCCCTGCAAATGACTTTTTTATTGTAGTACCACGAGTGGCCACTAGAACAGATAGGAAGAAAGACTCAGTGTTAATGCCATATCCAGCTCTTTTAAAGGATCAGTGTGTAGCATTAGGTGGCATCCAGCTGTGTTATTGTGGACTGAAACCCCATCGCATGGTGGTGCAACATGGTGGAAGACGACCTGTGGATATAAAAGGCTCATTTTAAGGTAAGGAATACATAATGATTATTATTTCCAGGTAATTATACACTAATGAAAATGGAATATTATGTTCCATTTCTGCCCAAAAGATCCCCCTAAAAATCTGAAAAACCTGTAATACATCCACGAGTTGATGACCCCCCATTCTTAATCCTGCCTACAAAGCTCTGATTGGCTCAATTGTTTCTCTGACTCAAGGGAAAAATCCATCAATGAGCACAATACGAGATAATTGAATGGTCTGGAAACAGGCTACCAATCAGCGACGCTCATTAAAGTTCAATTAATTTGAACTTTGTCTGCAGATAGATAGATAGATAGATAGATAGATAGATAGATAGATAGATAGATAGATAGATAGATAGATAGATAGATAGATAGATAGATAGATAGATAGATAGATAGATAGATAGATCGATCTCTGACTCTCAGTGAAAGTCTTAGCCCATAGGCCTGCTTATCCTTGGTGTGTGTGTGTGTGTGTTTGTGCTGGCCAGCGATAAGTGGATTAACGTCTGCCATTTCCCATAAGAGGCTCATCGGGATGTGACCTCATCACCGGTGACCCCGGAGTCCCCATGGCGACGCCGTGGCAACACGGCACCATGGCGACAGAGAGCTGCAGAAGCTTCTGATGCGGCAATTTGCATCTGCTTTTCATATGAAGCCCAGGAGGAAGAAGGTGTTTGCAGTCTGGAGCTCCGGAGACCGACTCTGTTTTTAGAAACGTCGGCGTGGATTCTGTGTACATGGAAGCAAACGTCCAGGTTTCATTCAACAAAGCTGGACACACACACACACACAAAAAAACTCCTGAATGTCATTAGTAAAACTCCAGTTGCCAGCAAATGTCTTCAGATGACTCATTACTTTAATAATCTGCTTTGCAGCTGTCATTTTGATGAAGTAGGTGTGAGTTTTGCACGTACGCCATTTCACTTTAAACTCCATCACATGAACTTCCTGGATGTAATAAATGTTAAAGTGTCTCTTTGGATACTTTGGATAAAAATAACTGCAGCAGCAGCAGCAGCAGAAAAACACTTCACTTATTATATAAAGTGAAATAAGCTGCACTGAATCAGACCTGACTTCTAGTTTTTAGACCATAACGGCAGTGTTAAACCAAACATGTGAGATAAAGGCACCTGTTGATGCCGACTGGTCCAACGAATGCTGCTTAAAGCAACGTCATGTGACTGTTCCACCATAAAATAAGAGATTTTAAATCATGTGAAGTAAACTACAGCTGCTGTTAGCTAATCTTAGCTCAGTTTGGTAGCTGCCTAGACTGACTAGAGCTCAGGGCGTTTTGGACCACCGGGAAGAAGAGAAGGTTTTCTGGCCCATTGCATGGGCGAATGCTGACCCAGAGCTGGGCAAGCTGGCAGTGTAACCGGGCTCAGCAGCCTTTATGGATATAATGGCAGAGGCAAAGAGGGCGTTGACGGAGGAAGCTAAGAAGACAAAAGGAGAGAGTGACTGAGCAAGAGTAAATCTGGGACTGACTTTTAGTGGTTGGTGAGAGCTTGGTGAAATAAAAGGCTGAAAGACAGACGCCGAGCTGGGCTGACTGCTGCTGGACTAGTCAGTAATATTATCTGGCTGCTATGTCTGCTGTTGGTGACCTGGTTGATGTTTGGCTGTTGGCTGGACTCTGGTTTGATCTCCACCACCTCTTCCACACTAAACTGACAGCGTTCAGTCAGTTTATCGGAGCGCAGTAAGACTGCAGCTTCTGGAAACAAGATTACTGAGCGCAGTAAGACTGAGGTGTAGGCATAGATGCACCCAAAACCGAACAAAATTGTGAGCTAAAAGAGGCTAAAAAGCTCTTGCAGAGCTGCAGAGTGTCTGATAACTCTGAGTGGAGCCATTAGTCATTTGATTAAAGATAATACAAGAAATACTGAGTGCAGCTTTAGAGAGACTGAGCTCATTACTGATGACTCAAAGATAATGCTAATTGTCTGCAGCTACTTAGCATTAGCATGCAGACGGACCGTCTATGACACAGAGATGATTTTGGTGCCAATCCTCTCATCCGACGGTGTATCGGCTAAAAGTAAGAGTGTGGCCACAATCCCAGGAAGTGAGTCATGTGTCACGCTTTAATGGTACTGGTTAAAGTCCCAGACTGGAACTCTTAATACTCCCTATTCATTGATTGCATTCACTGTGCGTTTAAAGAAAAACAACCATGAACGAGAAACCTGCTGTTACGGGAAGTGGTGAATAATCCATTACATCAGAGAGATGGACACACACACACACACACACACACACACACAAACAGGCAGTCGCCTCAGGCTCTTGTCCTGGAGTCGAACTGTAACGCTCTGCAAGACAAAGCACTTCTGTGACAGCTGACAGATTACTAATGCTTACTCATACACTCTCACACTCACACAAACACACGTACACATACACACACACACACACACACACACATACATACACAAGCAGACCGCTCCCCTCGGTACCACACCTAGATTCCCATAGAATGACAGTGAACAAGTTGTGTGTTTACCTGACACTATTTATTACATACACACGTTAACATTGTGTATCTTTCCTATCCATCCTGGATTCTCTTCCTGTAGCCACATTAATCCCCTGTAACACACACACACACACACACACACACACACACATCAGTGTGTTGAGGTGTGGCTCAATTGTTACATAAAAGCACAGAGGGTAAAGATCAAACTACCTGAGAGATAACAGTTTCATGAAGACATCTTCAGAGTGTGTGTGTGCGTGTGTTTCTATCTCTGTGAACTCACACAAACCTACACACACACACACACACACACACACACACACACACATATACAGTAAGATACCAGCTGTTTGATGCTAAACAGTGCCCCTTACTGGTCGGCATCAATACTGCCGCTGAGACAGTGTGTTCATCAGTTAAAGAAGATCTCAGGTAATTAATCTTAAAAAATGTGACAAATAAATATAAATTATGACATTTAGTCTTTGTATATTTAACTGCAAAATGTAATAAACATACGTGTCAATTAAAACTGAGCATAATTATCTTTGTAAACGCAGAAATGATGGCAGCTCACAAAGGTCAGAGGTGTACCTAATGCAGTGTCCGTCTAAGGATGATAATAATAATAATCATAGCCTCGTTCATGTAGCACTTTTCATACAGAGTGTGCAAAGAGTTAGAGCACAGAAGAGGCATCAAGCAGCAACAACGTGTACAGTATGCTGAGAACAGTGCAATATGTCCAAGTTAGAAAAAAATAAGGAGTAAAGCAAGAACCAGAAGAACCGTGCAATATTCAAAAGATGAGAATAAAACAATGGAAAGTGAGCCAGCTAAGAGGCTGTGAGAGCTTCGTACACCAGTAAAACGTTAAAATCAGTCCTTAAAACATACTGGGAGTCAGCGCAGGTTAACTCAAACTGAAGTGATACATGATCTTTCTTTTTGTTCTGAATTAATCGTTGAATTCATTGATGAATTATGTCATAACATCAGTAAATTTACCGTGAAGTGATGTAATCTTTGTGAAATAGAGACAGAAACAGCCACACTCTTAAACATAAAAGAGAAAACCGGAATGTAATTTCTAATGCTGCGCTAAAAAC
The DNA here is from genome assembly GCA_036365135.1 of Miichthys miiuy. Lineage (NCBI taxonomy): Eukaryota > Metazoa > Chordata > Actinopteri > Sciaenidae > Miichthys > Miichthys miiuy. The sequence goes on from CM071620.1 coordinate 20,626,644, forward strand.
AAAAATGATTTCTCTGAAGCGGTGTCTTTTCAGAAAGGTGTGTGCCTGTTTCAGACTTCACTGTTAACATTCTTTATAGGACCGACCTTTTTTCAGAGGGAATAGTCACTGTGAAAATGAAAATGAGTTTCCGTAAAGAAAAACTGCAGCTGAATTTTTTGACACAAATTAAATTCCATTCGCCTTCATTGAAGTTTTTTTGTGTGTGTGATTTGGTTTGCTGTATTCTGCAGACGAGCTCAGTCTAAATGCAGAAAGGAGAATTAACACACAAGAAATCTAGAATTTGTCATTTGATGTCACGCTAAAGATGATCAAATTTAAATAATTTATGTGCTTTCATGTCCTCGATCTTATCCGATCTCTACACAGATGCTGCTCATTTTGCTCTGTAACTCTAGATTCTGATCCGACGCGGTAACAATGATGAAGAAATGACAGATCAATAAATCAGTCGTCAACAATACATTAGGTTGCTTGTGTTTTTTTTTCTTTCGCCTTCTGTCTCACAGTTTCCACAGTGGAACATTTTGGAGAATGAAAGAGGAAGACGAGGAGGGGGAGGAGGAAGAGGGAAAGAGGAAACATGTTGCTGCCAACAGAGACCCCACAGAGCTGGCATAATGTGTGTGTGTGTGTGTGTGTGTGTGTGTGTGTGTGTGTGTGTGTGTGTGTGTCCACAATGGGAAACTTCTCACACATGCTCTCCTCCCTCCCTCCCTCCCTCCCCCTCTCCTCTCACACCAGCTTCTTCTCCAGGATTTTCGTTGATCTACAAGGGTCAAAATATTCCGTCCAATCATTCTGGCATTTTCCATAAAACTCTTCCAAACCCCAAACAAGCTGCACCAAGATCTCTCTCCCACAACAACCTGGTTACTCCCGAATCCCCCTCTCCCTGATCTGAACAAGGGAGGTGCCCTGCAGCAAAGCACTCAGTCCCTTAAACATCTCCAGCTCGGTGGCAAACTGAATATCTCCTTTGGTTGTATTTGAAATAAAAACGTGACATACATCTGAATGACTAAATCAACACATACAGTGTTGCCAAAAATATTGGCACTCGTGCATTACTGTCATATAATGCACTGCTTCTCTCAGAAAAGTGTTGCAGTTACAAATGTGTTGGTATTTATAAGATGTTCCACACAGAACTCCAAAAATCGTACATTTGGTAGCACACCCTTCGGAAAAATAACTGAAGTGAGTTTCTTACACCTCTGTCGTGGAGTTTTGGACCGCCTTTTTGGACAACTGCTCCAGGTCTCTCAGATTTGATGGGTTCCTTCTCCCAAACGCTGTTCTGAGATCGTTCCACAGGAGGGATTTAGATCTAGACTCATTGTTCGACACTTCAGAACGCTCCAGCGCTTTGTCTTAAACCTTAAACAACTTTTTGAAGTATTCTTTGGGTCACTGTCCTGCTGTAAGAGACCCATGACCTCTGACGAAGACCCAGGTTTCTGACACCATTGTGCCCCAGAATTCTTTGGAAGTCTTCAGATTTCATATTGCCACGAACACAGTCAAGACAACCAGTACCTGAACCAGCAAAGCAACCCCAAAACATCACTGAACCTCCAGTGTGTTCTTTTCTCTGAAGCCAGCAGACCCTGCCACTGATACAAATACATAAAAAAAAGCCAAAATCCTTCTGGAACAATGTCCTTTGGACAGATGAGACTAAAATGGAGCATATCATTTTACTGTTTTCAGAAAATGAAACGAGGCCTTCAAAGAAGAGAACATAGTCCCTACAGTTAAACATGGTGGAGGTCTAGAACTGCTCTATATGGAAAGATCCAACAATTCCCACCATGAGCAAGCACATGCTCAACTTAACAGAAGTGCAGTTATAAAATGCTGTGTTGTGTAACCTCCAATTCCTCCCAAGTTGAAGAATTTGGGTACAACCTTGCATAGAACTTAATATAAGTAAAAGTAAAAGTCAGTTACCAGACTTACTCTTGTCTGGCAGCTTCTTGCTCACTCACTCACTCCTTTTCTCTTCTTAGCTTCCTCCGTCAACGTCCCATTCGGTCTCTTAGCCTCTGTTATTATGTCCATAGAGGCTGCTGAGCCTGGTTACATTGCCCAGCTCCTGTTCTGGCACAACCTTGGCTCCACTCCCTGTAAGCAGGCCTCTTCTTCTGGTACTGGTACTAGTGTGGTACAAACACTAACACTCCTCTGGTGCACTGAGCTCACAGTCTGAGCAGATTTGTGGTGACTGCTAATTAAGTATGAGGCTAATTACAGCAACGCCTATAGCATTGTAAATGAAGGCTGTCTTCACCAGAAAAAAATGTATTTTGTTACTTGTTCAAGCAATAACTTTAGTTTAGCTCGCTTACACTCAGCCTAAACTTAGCTGGAAAAAGAAAACAAGCTGTTAGAGAGTGAGAGGCTAATGGAGATTTACCCTGCTGAGGCCAAATGGAGTGTTTGACCATCTCTGTCAAACCAGTCTGACCATGCGCCTCACCAGATGGTAGAGGTCCTGCACCATTTCATCACTAGTCAAACCCCATTAACTTAAAAGAGGAGTAAGAAGAAGAAGAGCTCGAGGCTGACAGAGAGCACGTTCGTGTGATTTAATCATTTGCACTGGTTACATCCAGTCCTGTCAAAACAGCAGTCACACGACGCCTCGACGTCTAAAAAAAAACAACAACAACTAGATACTGTATCAAGACAGAAGTCACTCAGCTGTCACTGACCAAACAAACCTTTTCTTATGCAACAGCGTGCAATATCTAGCAGTCGACTCAGAGCAGATGTAGGTATATGAGTGTGGCGTTTGTATAGCACGAATAAAGTGTTTAATGTTTTACTGTGCAGTAGACCTCTGACCGCTGGCAAAACAGGATGTCAAAGCAAAGTTGTACTTTATTAAGCAGCAGCAACTTTGTGATTCATTTGGATTGGCTGGTGCAGCACGTTAGCTTCAGTTCATTTGCATCTACACCACTGAAAGCATAAAACATAGATGTGCATACTTGGTGGACCTGAAGGCGAGTCGAATGAAGCATGTATGCTCAAACAGCACCTACCTGTCAATCTAAGGGCCACGCTGTTAATCCTGCATAACTTTAAGCCTTAATATAATCTGAACAGGTGAGTTGTATATAAATTCACCCTCAGTACAGTTGTCATGAACGGGGAAATTAGCTATAGAGACCAAAACTGTTTTTTGTACCAGGCTGTAAACATGTTTATTTCTGCTGTGAAGTTGGACATTTCAACATGGGGACTTATGGAGACTGACTCACTTCTGGAGCCAGCCTCAAGTGGACGTTTGAGGAATTGCAGTTTGGTCTATACGCTGCTGTATTCAGGCATATGTGAGCTAAAGTTTAAATGTTCTATTTTCTTCTGTCTTATCTACAGTGACTACACTGATTTTGTGTATCAAGCTCTGAGGGCTGTCGACGTGTGGGCGACCTACACTCACTATTGTACCTGAACGCATCCTGTGCAGACACAGAGGACTGAAGTTGCTGCTCTGCTCACATGCTGCTTGGGCTACGTCTACTGTGTAGACACAGTGCGAACCAGAACAGTGAAGTGGCGAGCCGCAGAGCTAAACAATGAGCTGAGACTGCCTGTGAGGGTCTGTAAAGCTGAGGGGAGATTCAGGTGATGCATCACTCTGAGACCCCTTTTACATCCTCATGTTGTCATTGTTACATTAGATAAAAATATCTATTATAGCTGCTTGTTATTCATCCTTATTTTGTAGAACAAAGCAGCAGTAAAGGGAGACTTCTATCCCAAAGGTCACAGGTTTGATTCCTGACATATGTAACATCCTACGGCACACGCTTTGTCATGTCAACATTCAAAACATACTGGTGTACTGTAGACCTGAACATGTGTCCGTCCATCCATTAACATGGCTGCAAGTGGAGAAACAGCGCTGCACTCTTTCCCCGAGTAGTAGTGGTTTCAGCGTCGCCGTGGCAACAGCATCATCTCTTTCCTCGCTCGCTCGCTCGCTGGAGATCTTTTCAGCAATCCTCTCTTTTCTCTCCTTCACTTTAAATCTGTTATTTATTTATTTTTATTATTTCAAAGGCTGCCTTTTTGGCATGATGCTGTTTTTTTTCTCTCTCTCTCTGCGTGACCAAAATACACAAAGTGATGAATTTTCACTCATTCTGTTCAGAACAATTTAGACAGCCGTAAAGATGTGTAAGTGTAATGTAGTATGGATTATTATTTGGACAGTTAGACAACATGATTTAACATGTCATGTTTAATTACTGTTATCATGACATGTGCATGACTCTTCTCTGCATAATGTGTACTGTATGTATGCATGTATATACACAATTGGCTGAAAAGGTGAAGGCACAGTGAGTGGTGACATTAAGGTAAATGCAATCATGCAATAAAAATGTAATTTAATAAAATTAAAACTCCAATTAAACTGTTAAAATAAGAAAGATGAGTTCAGTTGTGAGAATTTATGAACTTGCATTATGTCACTATTTATTTGTAAAAAGTATTTATTGTCTGTTATGAACGACGTTTCTTGATGCACGTTTGCGAGAAACTGACAGATTTCACCATCCACAAAATTAAAGATTCAGAGAAATCTCTGAACACTGAATGTCCGTGACCTTTGACCCCGCAGGCAGCACTGCGATAAAAAACCCACACTATTGAATAAAGGATATCACTGCACAGGAAAGTGGAAAAGCGTGCTGTGGATTGAGGAGTCTGTTCTCTCTCTCATCATCCTTTATTACAAAACATCCCAACTTGGGTCGCGATTCTAATCATGAAATAACAACAAAACGGTACAAGCAAGAAGCAAGAAGGTTCCTGGTTCAAACCTCGGCTGGGGTCTTTCTGTGTGGAGTTTGCATGTTCTCCACGTGTCTGCTCCGGCTTCCTCCTGTGCCCTGTGATGAACTCAGCTGCTCCACGGTGACCCTGACGAGGATAAGCGGTTACAGAAAATGTAAGGATGGAAATATAATTTAAATATTTAAAATACATAAATGAGTAAACTAGCTTATAGGCAAAGACATTTATTTGAATTATTATTACTATTATTTATTTAAATCAGGCATTTCCAAAGTCCGGCCCTCGGTCAGATTTCATGCGCCTGAAGTTTATAATATATTATTTATGGCATGCTAGGATTGTCACATAGTGCATGGATGGAAGATTTGGCTTTTTTTGGTTGACATAATGAAGCATTTGAACCGTTCTGTTATATATCTGTAGATGTGACACAAAACATCACTTTTGTTAAAGAGAAGAGACAGAGTGACACGTGTTAAACTTAAACATTAGCAGACTTTGCATTACTCATGATCAGTCATGTTTACGATGAACATGAGCTTCAGATTTGTATCAGCTTCATTCAAACTTTGTGCATTTGTATGTAACTTTTATTTTTTTTTTTATTTTGGACCCCCGGGCATCTTCACACTGTCAAAGCTGGCCCTCTTTAAAAGAAGTTTGTTTTACACACACACAAAAAAAATGTGCATTTGCATAATTATAAAACATCAAAACATGTGATAAATGATGAGTTATATTCATTTAAACATGTACTCTGCATACTTACTGTGTATATATATATAGTGTGGTACATCACAGTACTACTGTGTCACCCTCCCTCCCCTTGCATCATCATCATAACACGGAAGCAGTCGTCGGCAGAGGGGAGCAGGAGAGGCGCAGGCAGGCAGGCAGGCAGGCAGGCACAGGGTGGGAGGACAGACAGGTAAAAAAAAACAGGATTAAAAACAGACAGGTGGACAGCTCAGGTGGACGGGACTAAAAGAGGTAGGCAGGTAAACAGAGACAGAGAGAGACAGCGAGCCGAGCATCATGGCGCTGATCCCGTCGCAGGTTCTCCGGGTCGCCATCCTGCTGTCTTACTTCTCCATCCTCTGCCACTACAAAGCGTTAGACATGCCGGCACACCAGACCTACGGAGGCAGCTGGAAGTTCCTGACCTTCATCGACCTGGTAGGAGTCCGCATTTTATTTAAATCCAACCGTAAAAACAGCCGGTAAGTCAGCTGAATGAGCCGCGCACGGTCGGTGCTTCGCTTCGTGTTGTGACCGGATTTAAACGATTATTCAGCGTTTCCGCCTCCGTGCGCGTGGTTGTTCCGGTGTTTGCATGCGCCGTTAACCGGTGAGGAGGTCATAAAACTGTAGTAATACACGTTAACATGTCTCGTTTGAACGTGGTCCACTCACGGTGTAATAAGGGGCTGAACCGGGACAGGTGTTACAGTGAAGAATGCTCCCCTGTTAAAAGCGGCCCCCCTTTTACGCGGGAGCGCGCCGCGCGTACTCTATTGACAGCTGTGCAGCTCCCTAAAACTGATTTATTAAATCAAACTACACATAATGTAGTGAATATTTAACAAATACACAAAGATGCAACTATTATAAACAACACATTGTGCATAAACATAAAGTACAAGCACGCTACAAGTTAATATGACTTATTAGACGTAATATTATGACCACTGACCAAGTGGCAACTTCTGTGAAGCCGATGCCGAAGTGCCAAAAACTGCAGTTCCTCAAAAGTCCACTCGAGGCTGGCTGCAGCAGTGAGTCAGTCTCCATAAGTCCCCATGTTCAAATGTCCAACTTCACAGCAGAAATAAACATGTTTACAGCCTCTGAGCTCATCACTTCAAACACACGTGCGTCTACGCCGCTGGAAACTTGCAACAAGAAGGAGTCGAGGTCGAGAGGGAGAAATAATCCAAACTATCTCTTTAAGTTCAGGACTTAATACGAAGAAGACACGAACACACACAGAGCTCCCAGTCATCCCAAACACAATGCACACACACACACACACACACGTACGTTCACAAAGACGCGCTTCTGTTGGAGGCTAAGTGAGTTAGCCGCTCGTTCACAAACACAACATGTCGACTTAGTGTCGCACAGAGGGGAAGCTGTGAAGCCTCAACAGGCTGACCATGTAAGACAAAGTCTCTCTGTCTCCTCTTCTTTGTAACAGTAACAACAATAATCACAACAATTATACATATTACAGCTGTTACTTGTATATATTTATCAATGATAACAAGTCTTATGTAATATGTATGTTAAATATTGATTGATTAAAGGCTGACAAACATTCGAGTTTTCTTAGCGGGGTTAAGTTAAGGCCTGTTAAAGGCAAACTAACTGCCTGTGCAGTGCATACCTGTGTGTGTGTGTGTGTGTGTGTGTGTGAGAGAGAGAGAATGAGTGTGAGAAACAGCTGTGTCATATTTTCCACATTAGACCTCTCCTCCTGGTTAACTGTGCTGTTAATGACCTGTACGCACCAGCAGCCAGGAAACACACACCACCATAACATCTGGCTCTTAATCATACCGTGTGTGTGTGTGTGTGTGTGTGTGTGTTGCTGTGTGTGCAACATGAAGGCCTGCAAATAATACTGACACTGAAGTGCAGACGTGATTCCATTTCAAGGCCTCCTAATTTCACAAATGTAAAATAAAATCCTGAAAGTTTGCTCGATTCATTTCGATCGTTTGGTGTAAGATGGTCTTAAAACTCTCCGAGCTGTCTTAGGTCTGTCTTTTTCTCTTTTTCTCTCGTCTTGACGTTCGATGTTTAATATTATCTCAGGTTTTTAGTCTCGGCTCGTGCAAATACCGACGTTCGATCACACGAGCAGCGTCAACAACCAATAGGAGCGCTCTCTCCAGCGGGAAGCAGGCGGAGAAACTGTTGGAGTTGTCCGTCGACGAAAAGTGGACAGAAACCCTGCAGACCTCTAAGCTGTGGCCAAAAGCTGCTTTTGTTTCTGCTCCATTGTTTACCAGGTGCATGATGGGAAATGAGCTCTAGTTGCAGTCTTGTAAGATCCTCAGTCTTTGCAAAATCTTCAAAACTCTGTGACTTTTGACCCACTGTCTTAAGTCTTTCAAAGTTTTCTAGTGTCAACACCAGAGACTACTGTGACCAAGACAAGACCGAGACTTTGAGGGACTGAGACCACGTCAAGACTTTGAGGGACTGAGACCACGTCAAGACTTTGAGGGACTGAGACCACGTCAAGACCAAGACCAGACAGTATAAAGTCTATTTAGGTAGCTAATATTCAGGAAAGCTCTTTGAGTCGCCTCATTAAGTGCCGCCTTGCAGTATTTACAAACCGCTGTGTGTTCTTTGGACGCTGTTTTGCAGATGAACACTTTGTGGTTCAGAAAAAAACAAATTTTATTCCAGAAGATTTGGCTGATCTCCTCCCAGACAGCTAAAAGAATGAATTGGAAAATGCTTGACCTGTCTTGAACTAAAATCTCTCTTTGTCTGAGATTGAGACGAGACCGAAGCATTTAAAAGTGGTTTAAGACCGGGACCGATCTCCACAACGCTGGGTAAAAAGATGCTGTTCTGCAGATGAACTTTTTGAGGTTTAGGTAGGCAAATTTTCATCACAGAGGATTTGTCAGACATCTTGACGGCCACAGCTTCTTCTCCCGTCTCCATCATTCACTTTCTAAGTGTGAAGGGCAACAAGGACTGGTGACAGTGAGAAAAAAACCTAATTAGAAATGAGTTATTGGTTTTATTTGAAGCATTAAGTTTTACCTGCAATCACCCTAATGATGGTAGCTAATAAATCAAACGATGTACAGGCGGCTGTGGTCTCTTATCCTGAGTCTTCTTTGTCTGAGACCGAGACAAGACTGTAGTCGACTCTGAGATGAGACCTTCAAAAAGTCGTCTGGAGACCGATCTTGAGCACTTGCAGCTCTGCGCAAATGTGCTGAGCCTCATCACTAGCTGAGTTGTCATAGAAACCCAGTATTAACGTAGCAGGCAAGCTAATTTAGGCATCCACATAGATTTCAGTTAATAGACAAACATGCACGGGGGTAACACACACACACACACACATCAGGTCGGGTACAAGCAAAGTATTTTTAGACTATAGGATGACATGCACACACATAACTGGAGGAGAACTGGCATCCGATAGCTGTGAAGCCTCGACCGTCCCCGCGGCCAGAGGAGGACACGTGATACTCCCGATGGGCAGATTAGAGGAGATGGAGGAGGGATGGCCGGGCGCGTCCTCTCCATCTTTCTCTGGTAAAGAAGGTTACATCCATCTTTGTGAACGTATTGATGGGAGTGTTTTATTACACAGTGAAGGCGGTTAAAAGACAGAGCTCGCCACAGATCACTTAATGCCCCTCAGCTCCTTCTGAATTTATGATCTTAGTGAAGTATTTACGGTGTGTTTGCTGATATAAGCATACTCATACGGTATCTTAGCGTCCTCGCACTGATTAAAAAGCAGCTACTCGTGATTTATTTTTGAAATTCTTTCCATTTTAGTCGAATACGGACAGAGTAACACCGCGTCCGGATACTTCGAGCACGGCTGCGGCACCGTGGAGCTGAGTGAGGATGTGAGGCTGGCTGCATTTTCAATACGAGGAGAGTCAAGTACAGGATATGTTTGGCATGCAAGCGGTTTAAGTTTGAAACACTGTTGCTAGGTGACAAGCAATAAAATGGCAATTGCTTTACTCCCTTTTTGAAAGACGGCGAATGATTTAGTATTTATTGGATTTCAGCATTAAGTCCAGGAAAAAGAGTAAACCCTAAAAAAAACCCATTAAAATACACGTAAAGACTTAATTCCCCGGGACTGATGAAGTTTATCAGAAAATGGCAGCATGCAATATAAAGTTTGAATAGTGTGTCATCAAAACGGACTCTTCATTTTTGTTTCTATTCTGTCTTTTGTCCACAAAGGTCAGTGAGGAAGTCACGTGACCCGAAGTGCATGCAGCAAAAGTCCCCCGACAGGACACGTTTTAACCACCCAGTCACATGACGCCTCCAAGACAAAATATGTCAAGTCACCATGGTGGCAGCCACAGATTCTGAGCTTCAAAATGGCTCTTCAGAAACCTGAGGTGACGTCAGGCACGTCCATTCTTTATGCTGTCGCTGTGATGCGCCCATTGGTTTGTGGACAGCTGTTCTGAGGCCTCAAGTTTGGCATTATGGCCGTTGCGTTTTTTTTTTTTTGGAGCCAGAGGTGACCGTATCTGGATGAGATGCTGGAGCTGGTGGGTGACGTGCTATGAACTGGGCTGTGCTTGGCTTTCACTCCATAAACATACTATTATTACAGCGAAACAGTACACTAAAATATGTTTCTGAAGACATTTGAGGAGAGAAGTTGGTTCATTTCCCCATAAGACCTAATCTAGTCTGACCTTATTGGTGCAGCCAATGGAGTTGCCCCCTGCTGGCTGTTAGAAAGAATGCAACACTTCCGTGTTGGTACATTGGCAGCTAGCAACTTCTGAATTGAATAAAACCGTTTGTACAAATTGACGGGTGAGTAAACTCAAACCACAAAAACACTCCAGCGGTTATATTTGCGCAACAAACTGGCTCTGCAGCTGGATGTGTTCTTACACGCCCGTCTCAAATTGAAGCAAGTATTTCCAGCCCCGTCCTCCGCTGAGGATGTTGTAATGATTTTTGGGGAAATGTAGGAAATAAGTGACTGAAGTAGAAGAAGAAGAAGAAGAAGAAGGAGGCGAGGCGGGTTAAGAGAAGGTCAGTGCACCACAAAATGCGGTGATTGCTTTGATTGCAGTGCAGCTTTAATGTCTGGTTGCCCTCTCTTATCATCCGCCTCATCCTCCCTGACCTCTTCTTCTTCTGCTTCCTCCTCCTCCTCCCCCACTGTCTCTTTGAAGTGTTCATCAGCTCGCTGAACTCTCTCTGCCTCTCTCTCTCTCTCTCCGCAGGTGATCCAGGCGGTGTTTTTCGGAGTGTGCGTCCTGATCGACGTGTCCAGTCTGCTGACTAAGGGAAGCGACAGCAGGGAGCAGGAGCGGCAGCTGAGGAAGCTGATCGGCCTCAGGGACTGGATGATGGCCGTGCTGGCCTTCCCCGTCGGAGCGGTGAGCGGATGGATTCATGCAACCGAACACGCCCACACACACACAAACACACAAAAACAGCCCGAGGGGGGGAGGAACATCCTCGCTGGCAGGAATCAAAGGGCTTGACTTGTGCATTTGCAGTACAATCAGCTCTCTCACCCTTCATTGATCTCTCTGAAGCGAGGTCCAAATGTTCATTCAAGGCACTTTTCCTCTCAACAGTGCCACATTTCACTTAATCAGTGAAGGTTCTCCTCGTATTTGTAACGTGAGACAGTCACGTTTGGACACCTTATCCTCTCTATCAGTCCACATTTCTGAAGACTTTGCTTGAAGAGGAAGAACCCACAGATCATCGCGTTGTGACACTAAACACGGGGTTACCAGGGGGGAGCTTGGAAGCATAAAAAAGGTTAACAAACATGGAAGAACCAACTCCAAGAATGCATGTGTATGATGCCAAGACGAGACAAGAGCGAGTAAACAGTGAAGAAAGGCGTAAAATAACGTAGAATAAAAAGTCCCAAACTTGTCACACATTGCCATTTCTACAGTATTTATATCATTTTGCCTTAAAGCGCTCACCTCGGACGTCATCTAAGGGCGCTTTCACGCCAGCGCTGTTTGGTCTGCTTTAAACAGACCAGAGTTTGTTTCCTCGGATAGCTCGGTTTGTTTGGGCAGGTGTGAAAGCTCATCTGAACTCTGGTCCGCCTGAAAACGTGGCTCTCGGTCCGCTTGCGGTTGAACCCTGGTGCTGGTTCGCTTACAGCGGGAAAGCAGACGGACTATCCAGCGAACCGAAGAGAGTCCCCCGGACTATCCTGGTGTGAAAGCAACAATAGTCGTTCAGGGTTCAGCTCTTGAGATTGGATGTCAATTGAAGAAGTGAAGTTGGACATTTTAGCATGGGGACTTATGGAGACTGACTGACTCAAGTGGACCCTCGAGGTATTACAGTCTTTAGCACTTCTGCATTGGCTTCATATCCCAGCCATGCAGGTTGCCACTTGGTCCCAAATTGCTGTGCCATTCCTATTTTAGGCCCTCGGAGCCTTGACATTGAGATTGGCCCTTTAGACTTTGGCCAGTCAGGCCATTTATTAGCTTTTGTTAGCCAAAGGCTAATGAATCTCTCAAAAAGCCATCAAGTTTGCAACAATTAACTATTCAGCAGCGTTCCACGTTATATAATATGATTTTAGCAAGCCGAGATAGTGGCTGACGAATGTGTCAGAGAGAACTAGAGCCGAGTGAAAGCCGCGAGAGGTGACGGTGCTTCTGTTCAAAAAAACTCTCCCACAGTGTGAAACATTCACTCTCTCGGCTCAGCGAGGAGAGATCTGACTGTGACGGACACGGGAGGAGTGGGCGGGCTGTAACACATGAAAGCATTTGTGTGAGTGCAAAAGCGCTGAGATCATCTGAGAAAACAGTCCCAACGAACGTGTGTTTTGTAGCCGCTCTGGAGCTTTCGATCACATCACGTGGTCTTCATCAGCAGATGGGGTTTATTCCCTCCGAGCACTTTAAGGACTCCTCGTCCACGCAAAAGATTATGCTTGACCTTAAAAACAACCACACCACGAGGTCCGTTTAGTGGCTGTTCCTGAGCTTTTGATCATATGTCATGATCTTCATCAACAGATTGAGTCTTTTTGAGTAATTTATTAAGTTAAACTGCCAAACAGCTCTTCATTCAAACTTTTTTTTGGTGTTTTATGTCTCTGTTGATTGAGTTTTGAGTCTTGGACTCGCCAAACGAGGAATTTGAAGACGTCATCTGAAGCAAATCAAACAAATAAAACGTGAATATTAAGTAGTTATATTCTAAATTTATACTAAATGAAATTAAGTCTCGCTGTGAATAAACAGAACAGAGGAAACAGTGTGGAGTCGCCCTCAGACGCTGACCTCTGTCTGATCCTCGGGCTGTTCTCACAACACCGGCAGACTCTGCTCACATGGTTCTGCCTCACACACACACACACACACACACACACACACACACACACACACCTTTATTCAAGATTTCAGTTGGCACAGCGCCCTGTAGCTGCCTAACTTGTATGGCCGTCTGACCACAAGCACATCCTAGGTTTCGACACACACTTGTACACACACACACACACACACACACACTAATCAACTGCCTGAAGCAACCTGTGAGTGCCAGTAAGATAGCTGCAACACACACACACACACACACACACACACACACACACCTATAGAAGCAGTGAGCTGGCATGGTGCCCGTGTGTGTGAGTTGGGCACAGAGTTCAGTTTACACACAGTACAATAGACATGATTATCACCACAGCTAATGTCTGGAAACCTAGCCTGGCTGATATGGAAAGAGTGTGTGTGTGTGTGTGTGTGTGTGTGTGTGTGTGTGTGTGTGTGTGTGTGTGTGTGTGTGTGTGTGTTATTCCGGTTATGTGTTGTAGACATGCACGAGTGTGCAGGTGCATACATTACATGTGTACGTGCACGTGTGGGCAATTCTTCTTGTGTAAGGAAGTGTGGAAATTAGAGGAAGTCTGTGTGACACACAGAGACAAGTGTGTGTGTGTGTGTGTGTGTGTGTGTGTGTGTGTGTGTGTGTGTGTGTGTGTGTGTGTGTTTCCTGCCTCCACCAGCCTGTTGAAAGTAGAGAACTTGCCGGTCAGGGTACAACAGGGGGGGGGGTTGCTTGGTTCAGATGCCTCGAACTGGAACCCAGATGACGCTCAGGTAATTCCACCCCCCGTCCGACAGAACAGAACATGGTCTGGCCCGAGTCCAAACAGTCTGCTGGAGATACATTAGACCGAGAAGGGTTCGTTAGCTTATGGTGCGTTCAGGACACGTGGGACACGAGGTGGCCGTAAACAGGCGGGTCCACCGTCGGGATATTCTGGATTGCTCAGCTGGAGGCCGAGTAGTCCAGCTGGCCCTTGCGAGCCTGGTCTGTGAGGCTTCAATGCTCCACACACCATAAAAATAACATTATTAGATGGATGTACCATCAACCTGCATCTGTTCTAATGGCCAGCAGGGGGCGGCTCCATTGGCAGCTAAAAGAAGCCTGATTGTATTGAGTCTTACGGAGAAATGAACCTACTTTTCACTTGATTTATGATCCCAGTAAACAATTTCCTCGTGAGTTTATGGTCTCAATCGCTAGTTTGAAGTCTTCCTCCACACATCATGATGTTCATTTATTAAATTATGGTCCCATTTAAGAGTAAAATAGACGATAAAGCAGGGTACGCTGCAAGGGTAGGCGTAGGAGCCATTTGTGTGTGTATTTTGTGATTTAACCACTAGGGGGAGGTTTTTTTGTGTGTGTGTGTGTGTCACTCATTACAGATGAGCATCAGGTGTTTAAATAGATCATTTAAGGTTAGTTCTGGGTTGGAAGGTTTATCCTGCAAGACAAGAAAGAACACCGTCATGCAAACTCATGCAACTTTCAATAAATGGGAACATCACCCAAAGAAAGCTCCAAAGAAGCCAAACGCATGTAATGTTTAGTATGCTACCATCATGGTATCTTGTCACGAAGCAAATCTCAAGTAGAAGCTCCATGTCATCGTCATCGATCAGGCTTTACACCTTCAGTCGTGTGAGCTGTTGTCACACCAGAGTCTCACCTGTTGCTTCTGTGACTATTGAACTGTCACCACAGTGTAGAAAGGATCAGAACACATCTCTTACATTTCCTATCACTGATCCGACTGTGAGGCGCTGAGGTCTGCAGTGCACTGATGCTAACTCTGTGTTTTCTCTCTCTCTCTCTCTCTCTAGTTTGTGGTGTTTACATTCTGGTCTCTCTACCTGTACGACAGAGAACTGGTCTACCCCAGACTACTGGACAACTTCATCCCTCAGTGGCTCAACCACGGCATGGTGAGTCCAACGACCTGCACAGATATCATCGTTTAATTCACCGATGACTGTTAATATCAGTCAGAACGTGAAAAATCTGGCTCGGGATGGTTTCAACAGACGCTCTGTGTCTATTGGTGTTATAATTAGACGGCGCTTCAGGCTCGGCTTCGCTCTCTACAGTCCAGCACAATGTCTGCATCGCCGCCAACGCGGCACCATGCTGCCTGTTGCACAAATGCTCCTGATTTACCCGAGAAAGAATTAGACTTCACTTATTTATTTATTTATTTATTTATTTAACCAGTAAACCGCCTTATTGAGATAAAAAATCTGTTTAACGTGAATGTGCCGAGATTCATGCAGCACACGGGACATGTAAATATAGACGTAAAATAAATTAGAGAAGGGGAGCAGATGAGATCAGACGGATAAAATTAAGTCAATATATCATTATAACGAAAATTAAATTCCATGTGCAGTAAAATGTGGACGCAGCGGAGGGATTATGGGATTATTATTATCATGCTTGTACTGGTCCAGTTTTATAACACTGCCAGCTCAGTACCTGACCTGACTAATTGCAGCAATAATTTCTGATTTAATACAAGTGCAGCTCATAGGAAAAAAAAACATTCAGACTCGTAATTTCAAGTCTGAGATATCAGAAACCTCCGGCTTTTAGCACGTCAACAAACTGCTGAATGAAGTTGAAGTTTCATCAAATAAAATCAAATATTTTGATTGACTTTCCATGGGAAGATAAGATCAGGAATTTTGGGAATATTCCAAATCTGAAACTCCATGGGAATTATGGAAATGTATGTGAATTAACTGTAAATTGGGGTAATTTAAACGTCCAAAGTTTTGTCATAAGCAGACGTGCAAAATAAAACAATTAAAAAAACATTTCAACAGATTTATTTGTAAGTAGAACTTTATCAAGTTTGAATTATTTTATGTAGTCCACACACAAATGTGTCCCTTCAATAGTCTCTGTGTGCTCTGGGCTCTAAAGTCGTGGTCCAGGTACAGAAATCACCTGTGCAGGTAGGGGCGTGGCCTCAATAGACCTGCAGTATGCAGTGTGCTATGTGCATGTGACTGAGGAACAGCAGATATTCAAGTGTACCTGCATGAAATCTGGTTGTTTTAGTCAAGATTATGCTAAAATATATTTTCCCCAACTATATTTAAGTTCACTGTTAAAGAGCCAACGTTCAATTTTGTACATTCACCGTTTATTCCCATAAATTCCCAACTTCAACCCCCCCACTCATGGGACATCATAACTCTATTGCACGTCCACAAAAAGCCATGAACTCACCTAAAACACTGAGTTCATGCTTTAAAACCATTCAGAGTTTTTGTCGGTAAATTGTGCCGTCAGGATGAAAAAGTCGAGCGAGACGAGCTGCTCAAAATGTTTAGATGTTTCTGGCAGTCGAACCTGGAAATGTCTCTTATATACAAACACTGACTGCTTACTGTACCATACAGGAATGTCTGCTGTGTATCACACTGAGCAGACCGAGTAGATAAAAGTCAGTACTGTAGCAACTGTTGAGCCTAAGCGAACAAGAAAAACCTGAAACACTGAAGTAATCTATTCATCTTATTTTATATGAGCTATACGGTGATTATTTGTTTCTAGTTTGACTCGGTAATGACATTAAACTAACTGATTGATAATGCTACATTGGTAAAAAAAAGAAAATTTAAGACCTCACCCGTTTCTCTCTTCGGTTAATTTCAGCCACGTGTCTTCTTATTTTTGTCCATGCATGTGAAGTATATTTTCAGATTTTGACCTGTTGCATGCAGTTTGTATGAGCTGGGTCACAGGTCCAAGTGCAGGGCTGCAGTCTAACATTAAAAAAAAATATCAAATCCTTTGTCCTTTCCTAAACACTCCTTGATCTCGATGGAAAACATCACATGGTCAAGGAGGGATCTGAAGGAGCATTCGTAAGGAATTAGGAAAAGAGACTGTGCTCACATTAGGCTTTTTTTTAATATTTGAAACAATCAGCTTGTGACAGTGAGTCCCACCTCCTAAGAAATTATGTTTTCAGTTAATGCAAAGGCTTCAGTCATATAAAGGCTACATCAAAATAAGACTATTTGAACGCAGCCGAGGACTCGGATCTCCACACCTGGTCTGGGTTTGCCTCAGGACCTCCAGGTGGAGCTGGAGGATGTGTCTCAGCTACCTGTCCTAACCTGCCGTGGTCCTAAATGAATTGATTGATTGATATTCTAATTCTACATGACAGGACATGTAAAATAAGTCCCACATGGATCATTACTCATGTCAGTGGGTCATAAACTCCATAAAATGCTTGATAAATCTTATCGGCGGTCAAAGCCGGTGCTGGTGAACCTCTAAATTTGAATAGAGCCGGTGGCGGGTCGCTGGCTTTGATTCGCCATCTACAGGAAGTGGGTTTAATCTAATGTTTAGACAGCGGCTGACACGCTTCGCACATGTCGACCGACCGATAACGCAGTCAGCACCGCGCCTGTGTTTTGAATCAGCCTGCGAGATAACGAGATCATTTTCCAACACGTTGTCTGCAATATGCAAAAAGCTGTCGTCCTTGTGAAGCTTCCTTCTGTCAGAGCCACGTGAGGTGAGCCGAGCCGAGCCGAGCCGAGCTGAGCCAGAGTGTGTTGGAGTTGTGTTTTTTAGAAAAAAAAGATCATTCCCATAAAAATTCGAAGCGAAGGAGACAAAGACACCGTGTGTCTGTTTGTGTCTCTTCCTGTACTCCAGAGGATGATGTAATAGCTGAGTGGTTGCTATGGCGCCGTCGCCAAGGACCAAAACAACCAGAACACCACCAACGGCCGTTTGTGTGTGTGTGTGTGTGAGAAAAACGTGAGAAAGTTTGTGCGTGTGTGCCTTTGTGAAACATACTCTGTGTGTGTGTGTGTGCGTCCAGTCTTGTTGTAAATATTTTGCGGTATTCCATGGTATCACTGTTGTTTGTCTACACTGGCTGCCACGGCAACCGTGTCGCCATTCCCATCGGAGGAGGGAGGGGTCGAGTGATGTAGAGCGAAGGGAGAGGAGAGAGACGCAGCGTTTTTTAATAAATCTGCTCGACGTTCGCGCCAAGAAAGTAATTGAAAGTGAGCAAGTGGTCCTCCTCCAGACCTGTTCCTGATTTATTATTATCTGTAACACTCACACACAGGATCTCGGCTTAATTCACACGAATAGAAGTGAAGAGCTCGTGCAGTTTATTTGGGTTCCGGTTAAAAAAGCTCTCCGTGTGGATGGACAGTTAGTGCAGCTATGCAGAGAGCTAAACAACACTCGAAGACTTTTATTGGAAGCAGCTGTAAGGCCGAAAATGACACTGGACAACAAGTTAAATCACGGCTGCAAATTAGAAAAAGATCAAATATTATAAAGAGTTACTCCTGGATTCCAGATGACGTTGCTTTGGCCTGTTCATGATGTGGCTTCAAACCCCATCAGGAGAGTTTCAGAAACATTTTCTGCACCAGATTTTTTTGTTTTTCATTTTCTCTTGGTCTATGTGCTTCAGTCATGATTAAGTGCACTGATGTAGCTAAATAGTTTCCCTTTTTGTCTGTTTATACAAGGTTTGAGTGGTTTTAGTGGAGTGTTCTGCATTAGGCTTTATTAACTTGCTCAGATTTGGTCATTTTTCTTTAGTTTAGGTGCTTCTAAATATGTAAATATGCTACATAAGTCATGTGTTTCCCTTGTCCAGCAGTTTGGCATTCGGGTGTTTTATTTTGAAAATTGACTGGATTCGTTATGCTGTTTCCTGCCGGCTCGATCTGCTCCGTGCTGCTTGACATGACAGGTCGTAATAATTAATCCAGTTTAAACAACAGCAAACTCTCACACATGCATCTTTGATCCAACTCTGCAGCGGCAGATATACAGAGCTTCAAAAAGTGCATCTGCGGTCACACGAGGACGAAACTGAGACTAACTTTGTTGTAAAGAAAATTGCACTTAAAGTCCACTTAGTGAGGGATGTATGGTGGATGAATAGGTCCAACATAGGACCGTCACCAAGGAGACGTGGGATTGTGTCCAGTTTTATTATTTTGAGTTTTCAGCTGCAGTTTTCTCATCTTTAGACAACAAAACTACTCGGCTAGGTTTAGAAAAAGATCATATGTTTTATGAAATGCAGTCGTATGGTGTTCCACCTGAAGAGGAGGATATTTTTCTGATTTCCTACAGCAGTAAACATCCCATGAGAACTTTTTTTTCTGCTGCTTTAAAGCAGTGAATGTATATTTTTGCTCACTCTCGGTGCCTCGACTTCGAACTAAAGCCTAACTGAGGAAGAAAAATAAGTTTTGCTCTGTCGGTTAAATGATGTGACTCAGGGGTGGGGTCTGTCCCCGTCTGTTCTCCGCCGGTTACTAAGAGAACAACACTGATCAAAACAAAACCTGTTTTTTTTATTTTTTTATATTTTGTTCTAGTCCTCAGTGAGGATCAATGTCTGTAAATGTCATCCAAAACAAATATAGCAAAACCAGCAACTGTGTGTGTGTGTGTGTGTGTGTCCAGTTTGAGTCCATAAAGACAAACCTCAGACACACACTCACCAAGCAGCAGAGGATTATAGTCTCACGACAAGTCTGAAACCATTGACCTGTGACACACACACACACACACACACACACACACACACGCACACACACACTTTCTCTTTGTAGTTTTGTTATAAAAGCTCTGTTGGACGAGGATCAGCTGACATCTAACATCTGGTGAATCATTGTCAGGTTTGGGTGACACACACACACACACACACACACACACAGATCAACACTTAACCTTTATCTCCTGTAAGCTCTACTTGAATCATTATCTGTGTGTGTGTGTGTGTGTGTTTACCTTTCAGGCATTCAGTGACTCACTCAGATTGAAGCAGTATAATTATTATTAATCTTCCAAATGCAAAAACAAATACCCAAACGTTCTCCATAAATCCTTTCAATATAATGTCGATCTAACCGTCAACTCTTGTTGACTGAAGTTGTGACGTGTGAGACATTTTACGCAACACCAACGTACTTTTCTGGATTCTGACTTCAGAGGTGCTGCTGTTGTTCTGAAGATAAAGTGTTCTTCATGTTTTCAGGCAGTTTTTATTCTTCACTAATAACTCAGATTAAATAGGATCAGTCATGAACCCACGGCGGCGAATTCCTGGTTCGAAGTGTGAATGCGAGCGTGAATGGATGTTTGTTTCTGTGTGTCCCTGTGACCTGACCAGCGCCCTGTGACGAACTGGTGACTTGGTCCATGCTGTACTCTATAGATTACTTTTGACATTCCTGCACCGACACATCAGCCCACATATACTGTCTGAGTGAGCTAAACACAAGTTCAGATCCAATCGATACTTAAAGTGCAGACTTCTTTCAACATACAACAGTGTTCAGGATTGTAGGCATCAAACTTAATTTGTAAAAGAAAAAATGCCTCAGCAGCATCTGTACTTTTGAAGGGAACAAAAGCGAATTTGCAGTAGTTCCAACCACGTACGTGCACGCATTCACGGCGTCATGCATCGACACATAATATCAGAAACATTTAACTGAGGTGAAAACTGTGGTAACCAAATGGTGGGGAACCAAACAACCAACAGAATGAGCCACAGAGCTGCTGGTTGCAGCTAAAAATCAGATAATAGTGTTCTAATACTGGACAATAACCAACAGGCTGCCTCTCTCTGACAGTAAATGGTTTCAGTGTTGCCGCAGAGTCGTTGAAATGCAGACACAATTTCACAGAGTGTGTTTTCGATAGAAAGAGGATTGTCCCCCTGCGACACGATAAGCTCCTTAAGTCAGAAAACTGTTGAGAAAAATGTCAACACGACACGTTTCATTTGATTTTCAGGGTTCAGGTGGAGTTCACTCGAAAGACTGTTTTTTTTTTTTTTTATCTGACGGTGCAACAAACTCTGCATCAGCGGTCACACTCTGAACCACCCACCGCTGGATTCATCTTCATAATCTCGTGTTTTGAAGCCAAAACCCGCAGGAGTTTGTTTTAAATTCGTCTGAGGACACAAAAGCTTCCAAAGATACCAAACGTGTCCGTCCGACTTAATAGAATATTCCCATTTGATGCTACGGTGCAGCTATGAAAATACAAGGTCCTAACTGGCCAACAGAAACCTGGTCTGAAGTCAGTGGTTCAGTATAAGATGTGCCTACATAGGCAGGTTCACAACGTGCATACAGTCTAAGGCCGAGCGTCCACCGACCGAGGATCACTTACCGGTCCCTCAGCAAAAATAGAGCACCGCTGTGAACTTCACTTAATCCCACGAGGCTGTAACAGACATCTGTAATCTCCTGTCAGATTATTTGGAGGCTGACTGAGGCAAGCTTTCACTCCATCCCCATCTCCAACGTGCCGAATCCACCATTCATATGGTAGCAGCGATGGTAAATGGACTTGCGTCCATTGCGCCTTTTTCATCTACCGGCCGCACAAAGACTTTACAACCCTTGTAGCATTCACCCATTCACACAAACGTTCATACACTGAAGGCTGCCATGCCGACTGTTCACTCCAAAGAGGTCACAATGATACTAAGCTCTTACACACTGACGTCGCAGCCATCAGGAGCTAATTGGGTTCCAGTCTCTTGCTCGAGGACCCTTCGATTACTAGACGACCCGCTCTACCACCTGAGCCGCAGCCGCCCCCACAAAGCAGGTAATGCAGGCGCACCTGGCTCGATGACACTCTTGATTGGTTTAATTCATGTTACGACCAAAAACACACACGACCCCTTTGCCCCCCTGCACTTCAGATTATGCGGCGTTTGGCGAGCAAGCAGCGACAGATATTGTTGGGGGAAGTTCATCTTGAATGCCTTGCTCAAGAGCAACTGCCAGCAGGAATGACGGAGGGAGAATGTGTCAGATTGATTGTCCGATCTTTTTTGGTGCAGAACCCACAACTTTCCGGTCACATGAATCTATTTCCGATGCAACAATTCCAGTTATTCGCCGACACTGGAAGATGTTTGACCCCGTGGACCTGCCCTCGCAGTCATGTGACCCCCTCCATCCATCCCCTCCCGCTGTGTATCTCTGCGTGAAATGGTTTGTCCCGTTTTTAGCCCCAGACCACAGGATCGAACCACCGCTGTTTGCCAAAGGAAAGGCGGCGGGAGGGTGGCGGTGGTGGGATGGGGATTTTCCACCGAGGCAGAAAGCTGGCTGCTCGAGCGAAACCGCAAACCTCGGGGTGGTGGCGAAGAGAGAGGGAGAGAGGGGAGGGACAGAGGGGGACAGACAGGGACAGAGAGAGAGAGAACAACAAAGAGAGAGACCTAGAAACAAAAATAGAGAGACAGGGACAGCGAGAATAAAGGGAGTATTATTTACGAGAGGCGAGTCCTAAACTTAAACGCGACCAAGACACTGGAATTCCACTGAGGTACTCTGGGTAAAAGTGCAGCGTCAGGACATGTGTGTGTGTGTGTGTGTGTGTGTGTGTGTGTGTGTGCGTGTGTGTGTACAGTATAATGATGGGAGGGAAACCTAGAATTTAAGACCCCAGAGAGAGAGAGAGAGCTATTCTGTCCTCCTCGGAGATGTTGTTCCTCTTGTTAGTTTGCACATACTTGGCATCTTCAGCCTGACCTTTTTTCAATCCTCAGAGGGGAAGCCTGAGAAGCTGATTGGTCAAAATAAGCACAGTACAGTACTATACAGTATACAAAGCACTCTGCTGTATCAAGTTAATGCAGGTTTTTTCTCCTCCTGAATCCACTTTGAACATGTCAGAATTGGGAAATGGTCGCTGAATGTCTTTAAATTCGGTGACTGCGATGCCAGAATTTGTGAATATTCAGTGTTTCCCTTCAGATCTGAACGCTGTGAACGATCACAGCTGCTCAGTGGCAGAGAAATATTACTTGATTATGATTTTCTAGCTACGAAACCATAAATATTTAAAAGGAGAACTATGTTTTCAGTGATAGATGATCAGTTTTTTAAAACAAATCGTCATTTTTTTACCTTAGTTGCCGTGGGCTCGTCCTCCATCCCAAAGCACTCGCAGGTGTCCCGGTCCTCGTGCAGCGGCCCCCTCCCAGCTGCAGCCAGAGCAGGAGACGTTCTCCACATGCAGACTGCAAATGAATCGCACATACGCGAAGCCGCCGCTGGCTGATCCCAGAAGGAAGTTCTTGTAGTTCTAAACACATTTAAGGTGCTTTTTGTCTCTCCGACGACGTTACTCTTCTCTCCTACAGCGCCCATTACAAATACGTGCACGTGGCTGATCATGTAAATTAGGCGATGGCGTCATTTAGCGACTTCTGGCGACTTTTAGGACAGCCAGTAGCTACTTTCCTTACTGAGGAGTTGGCAACACTGCCAGAAAGGTCGAAGGGCTCTGCAGAGCGCGTAGCAGAAAAAAAAGAAGACGTGGAAGAAGACAAAGTTTGAGAAGTTGTTGACAAATGGAGGATCAAGAAAAGCCGATGGAGCAGCGATCGTTTGTATCAAAGAAGCAACAATGACATCTGCTGTACATGTAACAGGCTTCCCGTGCTGATGTGACGACCTCTTTTGGTACCTGAAGGCCACCGTAGCTTCTCATACGCACTTGGAAAAGCACTGGGATACAATCTTACACACTGTACCTTTTTAAAGAAACAAGAAACACATTTTCCAGCTTAAAATACTCAGATTTCCCTGCAAACCACAGGTTTTAACGGGGGGTTCCCTGCCTCCGCTGATATAAAAAGCATCCGCTGACATCAAAATAGTTTATTACAACTTATGAAATATAATACGAGGCGTGTTGAGGTGCAGCCGAAACGAGCATGCAAAGTTTTTTAGATGATTTGCAACTCGAGTAGCTGCTTTTCTACGCTTTCTTTTTGTGTCCTCGCTGCCTCTTACGGTGGATTTATAGTCGTGCATTAAGCCCTTTATGAATGTGCATATCTAATGCTGAACTACTGTGTAAATCAAATGTCATGCTGTCGGTGTCTGCGCCGCTGTTAACCCCTCGTGTCAAGTATAAATCCAGCTTTAAAGGATTTAAAAGGGAGAGATGATTTTATTGATCCTGCACAGAGGAAATTGACTTGTTACAGCAGCTTCATGTACATCATATATCAGAGAGAGAGTGATAGATACGGAAATGCACATAAATTAAAAATAAAATAGAAATTAAAAGCATCCATCCAGCCAACTAGTGCATGGAAATAAAACTAACAAACTGGCTGAGGCGTCTCTGTTTCAGTCTGAAGGAGATATTTGCTGCATCAAACAATCATTTCAATCCAAAATGTAATCGATTACTATAAAACCAGCTCTGAGCCGGGCCTGTGTTTAACACCGCAGCAGTGTTTACACCTCCTGTAGCCCGGCAGCGTTGAACCAAACACTTTTTGCTTTTTCCGTCATTTCCAACCATCAATCTGGGAATAATTAACAGATGGAAGAATCCCAGTTGTTGTTTTTGTCATCGCAACATAACGAGGCCGACCGGCTCGACTGCTGGAGACAAAAAAACAAACAAACAAAACTGACTTTGCCCAGGGTGAACAGTCTGACACACACACACACACACACACACACAGAAACAGATGCACACACATACTCATCTACAGCTGTGCTCATGAGAGTGCAAATGAGGTAAGAGGTCTCAACTCTGCTGAGAGAACTACGCCTGTTGTGTGTGTGTGTGTGTGTGTGTGTGTTGATGTGTCTGCATTTTGTATGTGAGTGCCCCCTAGTGGACAGATAGCATATTTCACGTGAAGAAAGACAGCTCGAGGGTGTCGATTGATTGATTTAATTTGTGATGTTTGATTGGAAACAAGATGGGATCGAGGGTTTATAGTGTGTGTGTGTGTGTGTGTGTGTGTGTGTGTGTGTGTGTGTGTCACCACAGATTAGAAGACGTCTCCTGTGTGTGTTGGTGAGAAACAGCTTCACGGAAAATGGCAGCACATGCCATGACCTCCATTAAATGTGCTTGTGTGTTTTTAGATGGATTACACAGGTGTCTACACACACACACACACACACACACACACACACACACACGCTGTATTTAGAGGCAAGTCAAGTTTATTTGTAAAGGCACTTTACATAAAACATAAAAGGCAGCATGAGGTAAGACAAAGACATTTAAATACAATTTAAAGAGTTAAACAGGAGGAAAAGTGAACATGCTGTGTAAGAAATAAAAGTCTCAGTTTAGATTTAATAAAAGGCAGCGACAAACAGAAACGTCTTCAGCTTTGATTTAAAAGAAAAGAAGTTTTCTGGGACTTGTTCCAGATGTTGGTTTCATAAAAACTGAAAGCTGAGCTGAGACATCTGGATGCTCACAAATGTATTTTGTAGTTTGTAAACCGACAGCAGTGTTTTAAAATGAATTCTTTGAGATTTCAGGACTGAAGTGACGTGAGCCACTAGTCTGGTCTTAGTGAGGAGACGAGCAGCACCTCTCTGAATCAGACCGGACACCAGTAAAGAACAACTGGGCTCCAGCCCCGCTCGACCCTCTTAAGGATGAGCAGTTTCAGAAAATGGATAGATAATAATAATAATATTAATAACTTTATTTATATAGCACCTTTAAAGCAGACCCAACAGAAGGCCACACAGGATAAAAGATACAAGGAGAAGAAGTGATTCGGCGAGCCTCGTCGAAGAGCTCCGATCGAAAAGGCCTCTAGTTTTTAGCCTCGACCTCTGAACACCCAGAAGTGACCGCCCGAGGATCTAAGTGATCAGTAGTAGGATGCATGGACATAAGTCCTTAAAAGGTCCAGTGTGTCAGATTAAGAGGGCTCTATTTACAAAATATGGGAGAAATGGAATATAATCTACAGATGCCCCTTCTTTAATTGGGGAAATTCAGTCACATTCAGTCGTTTGTGTTTATTAAAGAGCAAAAACTCAGATCCGGTAACCACAGAGGTTCACAAAGTGGCCACTGTGTCTTGAGGACACTTCCCTTTATTAATGTTTTGCTGAGGCTGGCAGGGTAAGGTAAAGGTCAGGTTAATGTATAGATAGAGGAATTCCAGAACAGAACACGGGTCAGAGACAGGTCAGAGAGGTGACATTTAGATTGGGGATATGCTGACTACTGATTAAGGGAAAAGGAAAAACGTTTAGATACTATATATGCAAATTGTCTGTTAACAATTTGCAGGGGTTAAGACAGCCCATTAGAGAGTGTATAAAAACCAACTGTCAAGGAGCCTTTCCTCTGTAACCCCCTTTGTGTGTTGCACTGTTAAACGCTCCTTCTTGTACAAGAATAATAAATTCAACTTTTATACTCTGAATCCTCCTTATTCAAGGGTTTTTCTTTAAAATTCCCGTAACAGTCACATTTTCGGTATTATGATATAATATTACAAAATAAATCAGATATTCCAGCACAGATATTTGATTTTAATGAAACTTCAGGGTAAATGTGACTTTTAGCAGGCAGCTTACATGAAGTCAGGGGTTAGGTGCTTTAAGGTGCAGCTCAACTGCTGGCCACCAGATGGCAGATGACTCTAAAAGAGTCTTCTTTGAGAGATGGACATCATGAGTGTGTGAAAACACGCGAAGGTTTATCAAGACGGATTCACGTCCTTTACATTTTACTGCTGTAGATGTTTCAGGTTGAGCTCCTTTTAACTACTTTACATATCGTCGGCTAGTTTGACCTACAGCAATGCATCGTGGTCACATGTTTGTGTCGCCGTCACCGTCCTGTGAGAAGCACAGAAACGTTTCCTGAGCTCAGTCTTCAGATTTGTGACGATGGATTTTCCGTTAATCCAGGAGGGTTTTTAAACAGTTTATTTAGCTCATGAAGCAGGATCATTTCCCCGCCACACAAAGGAACACCTAATCCTTCAGTTTATCACAAACGTTACCACCAAACGGTGGAGAAGCTTGAATGTTTTCATATTAAACAAATATTTCAGTTCCTTTTGTCTCTGTCCACCTCAGCACACCACCGTTCTTCCTTTCATCATCATCGAGATGCGGACCACCCACCACCGGTATCCCAGCAGATCGTGGGGTCTGGCGGCAGTGTGCTGCTTCGGCGTGGGATACATCCTCTGGTACGAGATGTTCCCTCTTTCCAACTCTCAGAGTGTGTGCTCCGATTATCGGGGCGTCACACCCCTCGGCCTACCGAGGAAAGTGTAGTACCTGAGCTAAGGTCTTGATTTTCCAGTCTATCTTTGTCCCCACCCTCATCTATGGTCGTGAGCTTTGAGTAGCAACCAAAAGAATGCGGATACAAGCCGCTGAAATCTTGGTTAAACCTTAGAGACTGAGGTTGAGGAGTTCAGAGTAGAGTTCCTCCAGGTCGCCTTCCTTTGGAGGTGTTCTGGGCAAACCCAGAACTCACTGGAGGTATTACATATCTGGTCAGGCAGGAGGAGCTGTAGACTGTTGCTGGGGCGAGGAACGTCTGGAATACCCTGCTGAACCTGAAAATGGGTGAATCGAGTTCAGTTTGGTTTAGTTTAGAGTTAAGTTGTGCTGGTTAAATCCAGGCAAAGGTTTATCTCTATGACCCACATGAAAAATGTCCCCTGAATTTAAACTTTCTGTGTCCTCGCCCTGCTCAGGACGTGTTGGGTGCACCATGTGACAGGCGTGTGGGTGTACCCGGTGCTGGAGCGCATCACCCCGGTGGCTCGAGTCGCCTTCTTCAGTGCGATGACCGCCGTGATCTGTGTTTTCTACACACTCGGAGAAATCCTCAACAGCTACATCTGGGACCAGCCACACACAGGTACACACACACACACACACACACATGCGGTGACCTCCGAAACACTTCAACGCGACACGTGCAGGGTTCCTGCAGAGTTTGAACATTTTTAGTTTTAACAAGTGCTCGAATGTTACACTTAAAAGGCTCCATGTGGCCGATGTTCTAATCGAAATAAAGACATTTGGTCAACTGTCGAGTGCTGAAGTTGGTTCTCCTCACATAAGTGAAAAATAAGTCTAGCAGCGAAGCTTTACAGGATAATTATGGTTATTTTTAACTTGGACTGATTGTGCTCCACAGTACATCTCTTCAAATCACATCTGTACACGGCTAAAGCTCATTAAAGAGCTGATGAACCCTCACACGACTGCATAACGGCTCATTCAGTTCAACAGAAAACAATAGTTTGACTAAACTTTGACTAAAAGCATGCAGGGAGAGATTTGTCAGAGCGGAGTAAGCTGTGATTGCTGCAAAGTAAGTGAGAGGAAATGTGTAACCTGACTTGACAGGGGAGAAATATGTACAATCTTTTGGGTTCGACTCGACGGGTTCCAGCTGTGAGGCCGTCGGGGATGATTGCGGCTGTTCGAAACAATGATTGTGATTTTGATCACCAGAAGCCCCACAGCGCATTTTAAAGAGCTTTCCAAGGCGGCTGGCAGCAGATAATACACGGCTGGGTTGGTATTTTTTGTGATGGAAGCGGCGTCCAGTCGTGTCAAGCAAATCGAGGAAGTCAGACGCAGGAACGGCATCGAGAATCCCAGCGTCGACTCACGAAGAGCAAACAGTTCAACCACGTAGCTGTGACGTCTCACTCACTGATAAACATACGATATAAACATGTTATCCTAAAGTTTTGATGTCCGCTCTCGTTCCCCCGAGCTCAGAATCTGCCAAAACATCTGGAAGAAAATAGCGTGGGCAGAACAGTCGTGCACGAAATCGCGATTCGCTTCCAAAAAAAATTGTGCTTCTGAACCTCTTTTGTTCATAAACTTTCCTTGGGTTCGTTGGTCAGTCTGAAAAGTGATTTTAAAGAAGCAGAAACAGACGAAGCATCTGCCGACCAGCCGCCTCCCTCTTTCTCACACACACACACTCACACACTCGCTCACCCCCATCCATCTGCTCAGCAGGTCAGTAGGTAGCACTCCACCCACACCAGAGACAGAAAATCTGTGTGTGTGTGTGTGTGCTTCTACTCTCTCTTAAAATACCTTCACAGTCTGCTGACTTCATGTTCGCTCTCCTTCCTTTCCTTCTCTCTTCCTCTCAGAAAAGGTCAAAGGTGAATGATCTTCTAGCGGCTGCGCGGGCATCGAAATCGGCCTCGGCGAGGATGAGGACGAGTCGTGCCCCGCCCAACGGGAACAGCACAAGAGTGGGAAAAACAAAGCGACCTCTCCGGACGTGGAAAAGAGCATTACCATTGAACTGTATCCATAACAATAACTTAAAGATCATCAGTTAAATGTGAAAAACTCAACACTCTTTTGTTTTTTCTTGATTTTTTTTTTTGGTTTTCAGTGATTAAAATCGAAGCAGCTGTGTTGCCTCTGCTTCTGGCTGAACATCAACACTTACTGTACACACACACAAGCATACGACATGCATACAGGGACAGGAAGACGCACATTAACAGCATTTGTAATCTGCTTTTCCAGTATGAACTATTTATCAATGTGAATGAATTCCATCATAAGCTACTGAACATCAGCAATGTGTTGAACTTGAATTATTATTCATCTCATCAGTCGCACTACATGTATGGAAGAAAATAAACATCAATAAAGTTTGAATGGAAAGTTTTCCCCTGTCAGTCCGTCCAGATGTTTCACTCACAGATCGAACCTGAGGTGGATCGATATCAGAGTGTGTGAGTCAGGAGGCTGTTTAAAGAGTCTCAGGTAAGACGAGCGACACACTGCAACTTCACGAGTTTGGCTCACGTTGCGAGATGTCGCGCCGCTGCCGCCGCCTCATTAATTTTGATGAAACAAGTGTGAACACGGCGCCGCGCGCGACGCTCACGTGAACACAGTCTGACACTGAAATACCAGAGTAATAAGATGACTGCCTAATAAAAGGAAACATGGAGGGAAGGGGAGATGGAGCTTTACTGTTTGACTGAAGAAATAAATGACGGATCAGAGGGTTGGACAGACAGACAGGTGTGTTAGTGAGACAGATGAGAGTACAGGTCCTGTCACAGGTAAGTAAGAATGAAACAGAAAAGGAAGGAGTAAAAAGAAATGACGAGCAAATGAAGGAAAACATGGGCAAGGTAGGAAATGAGCAGGACCAAAGGGAAGATAGAGGAGGTAAAGTAGGAAGTAAATGAAGAAAAGGGGGAAGGAGGGAAGGAAGCAGGGTGGAAAGTTTCCTAAAGAAAATAAACAATATGAAGGAAAAGATCTTAAACCTGCATTATCTCTAGTGACCAGCAGGGGGCATCTCCATTGGCTGCAACAAAAATAATCAGGTTGTTTGTAAGTTTATGAGAAAATTTACCTGATTTTTACCTCAGTGAAAGTTTCCTCATGAGTTTATGGTCTCAGTCTCTAGTTTCAAGCCTTCTTCCACACAGCGTGATGTTCATTTAGTAAATTATGGTTCTGCTTATAGTGAAATAGACGATAAAGCAGGGTATGCTTCGGAGCGTGGCTGCCTTGTAATTGACACAACACACTCATAAAACTCAGATCAAACTGTCAAAATAGGCAGTGCTGATCAAATATGAATCAAGGCTGTGTTACTGCATTGACTATCAACTCCTTAAATGTTTTCACAAACAGATTTTAGTCACAGACCGCAGCCCAACTTAAAGTATGTCACATGCCAGCATCTCATCCAGATATGGTCACTTCAAGATGGCACTAACACTAGTTTTCTAACAGCAGTTCATTTCTTTGAACCATGGAGGGAGGTTTTTCCTGTACGGAGGACCATATCTACCAAAAATCAACAATAAACGATGAAGATGAAGGAAAGGTGAATAAATACAGGAGCAAATTTAAACAAGAAAGTCAATTTATGTCAGATTTTATACATTAATGAATGCCTGTGTTTGTTTTTAAGGTTATTTTTAGTGCATTTAACGGCATGTTTATTATTTTTCCTCCGTATTCTTAAACCTTAATCAAATACTTTGAGTTCACGTTTTACCATCGAGGTGACACATCAGAAAAAACTCATTTGGGTCATCTCGAAAGATAAATGACGAACAACTTATTTTGTTGTTCAGACAGGAAGTAGGGCTGTGCGATGCTACAAAATCTGGTATCGATCCGACACACAAGGGTTATTATATTCAGTCATATTTACAATTTAGGTTTAAAGTATATATCTTTAATAGGAATAGATTTTTCAGGGGCAATCAAATAATTTAGATTTATTTCAAGTGGTTGAATATATTATATGACTGTCTGAACAGTCTATATTTAATCAGTCTGCAAATATTACAACTATAATAAGCAATGGCACTTTGAAAAATAACATTAACTAATGCTGGAGATGACTAAATCTTTTACTCTCACGTCTATAAATCAGCTACCTGGATATACCTGACCATGCTGAAAGGCCTCTGCCAAGTGAGCTCTGTCTCGGTGTCGGGGGTCTGGTTCTGGTTCCAAAGGTGAGGGATCTTAAGTTGGTATCTATACTATCAATATTTTAGATAGATCTGCCCACCACTAATAGGAG
This sequence comes from Miichthys miiuy, assembly GCA_036365135.1. Classification (NCBI taxonomy): domain Eukaryota; kingdom Metazoa; phylum Chordata; class Actinopteri; family Sciaenidae; genus Miichthys; species Miichthys miiuy. The sequence goes on from CM071620.1 coordinate 20,657,940, forward strand.
GACTCATACGTGGGTGCTGGATAGAGATGCATATAAAGGCCGACAGAAAATAAAGTGAGGAGACCCGAAAACAGTCAGAGATAAAGAGAGAGAGAGTCTGTTTTTAAGATATTCTGTGTGACTGACTAAATACTTCCTGTAAAAACTGGCGACTGAGAGGCTCTACTTGAGTAAATGAGTGTGTGTGTGTGTGTGTTTCAGCGTAAGTTAATAATCACCATATGAGACCAATGAGTTCACGTTTGGCCTCAGTTTCTTTCTCAAAGTGTCCAATGGGAGAGAGAGAGTTTTTATTTATTTATTTATTTTTAATTTCCAGCCAATCCTCCCTGACTGCTTTACCAGCTCTGTGTCACCATGGAAACCAAAACTTCAGACACAATTAGCACATGAAACGGACACACTCATGCACTCACCCTGCTTTTCCCAGAGTGGAGACTTTATTAGCCGGGCCTTCTCTGACTAAATAAAACCCAACAGAATGGAGAGCTGAGTCGTCCAGGTGGAACAGCCTGCAGGAGGCTTGAAGAGGTTTTTCACTCCTCTTTTGAATTTCAAGAAAGAAAGAAAGAAGAAGAAGAAGAAGAAGCTGCCGCAAGTCTGTCTCTGAACAAAACAGGAAGCGGTCGTAGTTAAAATACAAATGAAAAAGAGGAAAAACACAACACAACAGACCGTGGGAAGAAAATAAGAGAAGCTGCTGACAAAAGGTGAAATGCATGATTTTTCAAGGTGGAAAAGACTGAAATGAAACCATGAAATACTTCAAAACACGACAAGAAAGCAAAAATAAAGACACAAACTGAGGCACTGGTGAGCAGAGGAGTGGAGCGAGACATTTTAGTTAGCTTTTTCTGTAGGTTAACAGAGTGAAACCACAAAAAGACATCAACACTTCCTGTCTAACGCCCCTATGTAACTTCCTCTTTTTAAAAAAAAAAACACACTCCTCTCTGCAGGTCGTTTGGTAGTGAAATAATGAAGTATAAACTCCTTAATTTTCTCTGGCAGTGTTGTTCTTTCACCTCTTAGACGAGATGACATCTCATATCACACCGCTGCTCCACGGCGTGTGTGTAAATGTGTGTGTGAGTCCTCTTACTGTCAGTTTGGAAAGGAGAGTTTGACACAACACACTGTTCATTAGCGCCTCACAGCTAACTGCACTGCTGTGCGCGCGCGCGCGCGTGTGTGTGTGTGTGTGTGTGTGTGTGTGTGTCGCCTCTTCAGTAACACGTCAACTCCTCCACTCTGAGGTGACACATTAAAACATTCCGGAATATTCTACTCTGCATAAATTAGCATAGATTTACATGCTAACGAGCAGAGAGGAGCTGGACGCCGGCACGTGTTCCAGACAGAAAAAAAACAAACAAACTGTGATTTTTAACTGTATTTGGAAAATAACGAGTTCATGTGAGATGTGTGCACTGAAAGCATGCAGCTTTAAGGGTCACGTGATGAACTTTGTTTTCTTGGAAGGGTGTCGAGCATTAAGAGGAAGTAGAGGATGAGTTGAAGAAAAGAGGAATTAAAAGACAGCAGACGAAAAAAAAACTGCTGATGTCTTAGTGATGTGAGAAAGGAAACAAAAGAGGAAAGGAGATGAGATGAGGAAGGATGGACCACAGGAGGGAAGGAAACAAGGAAGAAAATAAAGGAAGGGATGAAGGATGGATGGAAGGAAGGAAGGAAGGATGGATGAGCCACTGGAGAAAAGGAAGGTGTAGGGAGGGAAAATGGGAAAGTGAGATGGGGAAGGAAGGATGACAGGTGGGAAGGAAGCAGGAAAAGAAAAAAATCATCATGGGTCATTGAAGGAAGGAATGAAGGAAGAAAGGTGTAAGGAAACATGCATAGAAGACAAGAAATGGAGAGAGACGGGGTGCAACTGCTCATGAACCACTGATGCAAGAAGGAAAATGGGAAAGAAGGAAGGAAATAAGATGAGGAAAGAAGGAAGGAAGGAAGGAAGGAAGGAAGGAAGGAAGGAAGGAAGGATCTCTCCAGCAGGGAAAAGAAAAAAAGTCATGAAAGGCCACTGAAGGAACGAAGGGAGGGAGGAAGGAAGGGAGGAACTAGAATTGATAAGCCACTGGAGAAAAGGAAGGAGTGGGGAGTGTAAATGGGAAAAAGGGAAGGAAATAAGATGAGGAAGGAAGGATAACAGGAAGAAAAGAAGGAAGGATGGAAGGAAGGAAGGAAGGAAGGAAGGAAGGAAGGAAGGAAGGAAGGAAGGAAGGAAGGAAGGATGGACAAAAGGAGGGAAGGGAGGAGAGGCAAAGTACAGAGGAAAAGAAGGAAACTGACATTGAAGAAATAAAAGAAGGAAAAAAGGAGGGAAAGAATGTGAGGAAGGAAGTAAAACACAAGGAAGGAAATGAGCAGAAAGGAAGGGAAGGAGAAACCAAAGACACGATAAAAGTAAGGAGCAGGAGGCGTAACCACAAAATAAGAAATGATGCAAGACAGGAAGGAAGGAAATAACAAACCAAGGGAAGGAAGGAAAATAGGAAGCAAAGAATGAGTGAAACAAACAAAAATGAAGCATTAAAAAAATAAAATAAAGACGAAAGAAGGGAAGGAGGCAAACTGTAACACAATAAACCACTAAAAGAGAGAAAGGAGGGAAAAAAACAAAAGGATAAAAAGGATAAAAGGTGGCAGAAAAAAAGGGGCAGGGCAGTAGAGGAGGAAGCAAGGAGAAAAGTTGGAAGTTATAAAAGAAAAAATGTGAAAGGAAGGAAATATGCAGGAAGGAAACAAGGGAGGACGGAAGGATGGAAATGAGTAGGAAGGAAGTGGGGGAGGAAGGAAGGAAGGAAGGAAGTTGCTAGCCGGTATAAACCGGAAGGAAGGAAAGAGGAAGGAAGTGTTGCAAAGAAAACGAATGCTGAAAATTAGAGTGAAAGACTAAAGACGAATAAAAACAGCTCGGCACCTCAAACACACACACACACATCACAGATGTACCCACACACTCACTTACTCAGCACACACACACACACACACATATATATATACACTCATCTACACACATATTTGGTGCTTTCACTCCTCCCAGCTGCAGATCCTGCAAAGACGCTCTCTCACACTCACACACACACACACACTCTCACTGATATGCAAGAGTATGTGTGTCTGAGAGGAAGTGAAACGACACCAAGCCTGTGAACTGTGTCACCATATGTGTGTGTGAGCGTTCTGAGCATTCGAGAAGGTCACTCCTGCTGAGAAGCGCACACACACAAACACACACACACACACACACTTTATCTGGCTCCGAGAAAAGTAACACAGGAAGTGATGCGTTTTTAAAATGTACAGATGAAGAGCAGACAGTACCGTGCGGTTATGCACGTCAAGGTCAAGATGGCTGATGAGCAGAAAGACTTTATTTATTTTTAGAGATTTTGCTCTAATGGAAGTGTCAATGTCGTGTGTGTCGTGTGTGAGTGCATGAAGTTACACAAACTACTTACACAAACGTTGCACTTCATGGGAGAAGATGTTTTGGAGACGCAAAGTTTATCATTTCAAACGCTTTCGTTTCTCCTCTGCGTGTGTGTGTGTGTGTTAACAAACATTCCCCTCATGTGAAGCCAGCTGGTTTACTGCGCCCCCTGCTGACAGACTCACACAAAGACAACTTATGTTGGAGGACAACACACACAAAAATATTCATAATATCATTTATTAAATAGATTTTTAAAGAAAAGGGGAAATACAGAAAATATAAAAAGCATCTACGGCTGGTTTGTCCTCGAGAGCTCAGTCCTTTCTCGTTTTGGGTTTCGGGGCTAAAACAGAAAGTGAATCAAACTGTTAGAGGAAAGAAAGAAAGAAAGAAAGAAAGAAAGAAAGAAAGAAAGAAGAGTAAAATATATATTTAATAGAAGCTGCGTCCACTTTTGAAATAATTCACACATAATGTTTCGTTTATGTCTCTCCTACAGTCTCTGGTTCAGCAGTCTGAACTGAATTCTTCACTTCATCCTGATAGTTTTGCTTGCTATTGGACTACATTTCCCAGATTGCATCTCTGTAGCATGTGAGTTGCATCTTCAGACTGATAGGACGATATCGAGTCTTGTGACAAATGCCATGTAGGTAATTTTGTTCAAACATCAACACATTTAGCCTTGGCAGCTTGTTTTTTAGCATGTTTGTAGTCCCACCATAAGAAGTTATGAGAAGATAACGGAGTGGAAGATGAGATGAGAATAAATGAGAAGAAGAGATAAGTCTCAGCTCACCGTTTGGATTCTCCTGTTTGTAGAAAGTCTTCAGCATCTCTACAGCTTCATCTGCTCTGTGACCTGAAACACACTGAACACACACACACCAGATCCAGTCATATACAGGCCAAAAGTATGTGGACAGTCAAATTATGTGACAACTGAACACGTCATTCTAGAAACTGAGAGCGTTAATCTGTTTCTGTAACAGCCTCCGCTCTTCTGGGAAAGCTTTCACCCAGATTTTAAAAGTCTGGCTGCAGGGATTGAAAACAAACACACACACACACTCACACAAATAAAAATAGCAATTAGACAAACATAAAACGACACCAGGACAAACACAGACCTTGAATGTGGTCCCGGTCTGAGGTAAGTTTGCAGAGGAAACATCCAGAACTGAACCGCAGCCTCCAAACCGCTCGTTCCTGCAGCCGTACACGACCACGGGGATACCTGACAGCTGATTAAGGAACAACAGCTGTCAGCAGACACACACACACACACACAGAGGTTTGTACAGGATACTGATCAGGCGCAGTGCAGCAGCACACATGATGCACGGCTCCACGGTGACGTACAGGGCCGTCTGCTCGCACACGCTCCTCGTGTCCAGGTTCCTGCTGCGACACCAGTCCAGGAGCTGATCCAGGGCCACCATCTCAGCGTGACGGGTGGCCTAACACACACACACACACACACACACAAACATATGCAAAGCTTAGATGTTGTGTTCTCTTTGAGCTGAATACACCCTTTGAAAAATAAGGTTTTTAAGAGAAAACATCTGCAGCTTTGTTCAAACAGAGACGTCACTTTATTTCATTTTTCCTACATTTTTGGTCTCATTGACTTCATTCCGTCCTTTGCCCACGACTTCATCGCTGTAGACCATCAAACATCCGACCGGCACCTCTCCGTTCTGCAGAGCATCTTTGGCCTGCAGCAACACATTTCACAACATGTCAGCAGGAAGGACTACACACAAACACACAGCAGACGAAAAACTGCTGATGACTCAGCGATATGAGAAAGAAAACAAAAGAGGAAAGGAGATGAGATGAGGAAGGAAGGATGACAGGCGGGAAGGAAGCAGGGGAAAAAAAATATCATCATGGGTCATTGAAGGAAGGAAGGAAGGAAGGAAGGAAGGAAGGAAGGAAGGAAGGAAGGAAGAAGAACAATGACTTTTCACATTAGTTGGATAATGTTTTAGTTTTAGATTTCAAAAGCTTGAATCAGCAAATATTTTACACTTTTTCCTTTAATAATTGAATGTCTATTTAGTTTGTGTCCCAAAAAAATTATAATTTCTGGATACACAGGTGATGCTTGTTATTAGAAAGGAAAGCTTAAAATTAATAAGCGTAAGTATAAATATATAATATTATGTATGTGTGTTAAAAAATCCATTTTAACTGAATGATTTGTTACATTTATCACTCACCATGTCAAAGGCGCTGTCCATCCACTTCCTTATTTCCTCATCACTCGGATAGAAACTGTCAGCTTTACTGGCCTCGTCTGTTCCCATGGCAACCGCTACAAGGTAACTCTACTCAATATAAGTCATATTATTCACGTAGTTTGTGTTTTTGTGCCTTGTTTGGTCACTTTTTCAGTCCGTTGTAGTTGACGTGAAGCGTGTGCGCTATCTACACGGGCAGCAGAGGGGGGAAGATAATAAAGGACGGACCACGGACGTGACCGCCTGCAAGTTGACGTCAGTTGGCTGGTTGGGAAACCGGAAACGGAGGGATGTTTGCATACAAAATAAAAGCTTGATTTATTGCTTCTATTTTTTTGTTTTCACCAGAATGACACACATGCCTTTGTGTTTTATAGTTTTACAAGCTCAAAACTATTCTTTATTTTAACTTCTAAACTTTCCTCCCTGCATATTTCCTTCCTTTCACTAACTTCTAAATTTCTTTATATGTAGTGTAAAGAGTAAAATGTATTTCAACCTTTATTATGTTATAAAAAGCATTGTATATATAGTATATATCATTATATTCATGCAAAATGTAACTAAAGAAGAATTAAGCCCACATTATTTACATTTTTAGTGCAAATATTAACTTTTATTTTATACATCTAAATTCCTTGTAGAGCTATTATCATAATATAATTCATTGATATTAGATGATCACATATTGTTATCAGCATATAATGTTGATCAACAAGTAACAAGAATTCACGTATTTGTGCAACACATAAATATTGGCTAATATATGGTTATGGGACATTTTTAATATCAAATATAGCTCTACGTATGTGACTTATTGTGTCTTTGTGCTATGCTTATGATCTTATGACGCTATATTCACATTATGACTACATAACTGTAAAAAAACAAACATTAACTGGCTCATTTCTGACCATTTTGTCCAGTTTTTGATCGATCGCCTTTTATTTTGAAATCAACAACCGGAAGCCATAACATCTACCTTACCTCGAGCGTCATACGTTAGCACTTTTTTTTTTTGACAGTTAGCATGCTAGCACGAGGGTTGCTAACTAGCCTAAACTCCTCAGATAAGATGTCAGTGAAACAGTTAGCACAAAGTTAAAAGTACGGACTGTTAGTTTCACTGTTCAAGGATGTTTTCATCGATCTGGAATTTTATCAAACGCCACAAAAGGAAGTTTATTTTCACCGGAGCTGTAGTTGGAGGTAACTGGTTAAAGCTAATAACTTTAGCAGCACGCCTGACTCACGCTGAAATATCACGATAATCGCGATATATCGTGTTTTCTTACTTACCGGTAGACTTTAGCTTTACGTGTACAGCTTTTTAAGTGTCGAGTGGTGTTTGTTTTCACTTCGGCTCGTATATTATCCGTTAAAAAGCACAATTTCTAGCATAAAAGTTCAGTTAAACGCAGCTCAACCCGTAAAGGTGTAACGTTAACGTTACCGGAGAAGACCTGTGGGACGACTCGACGACAGAAGTTACATTTAACTGCGTAGTGAGTCGGTTGTATATCACGATAAATGGCTGACTTGTAATGATTCATTTAGAGTATTTAATTATATTTGAATTGAGGCTTTGTAAGGAAGGAAGACGTCTTTAAATGAGCTGAAAATTGAATGAAGTTTGGCGTGACGGATTATTAACTCGGCTAATCCCTATCGTGACAGTGGGATATAACTAAACTGCTGACCTGTACGTGTTTGCGATTGAGCTCATCTCTCAGCTGCAGCTTGGCTCATCGTGTTGTCTTTCCAAAAGGCTGATTAATTTGTGATAAAATATCAATAATCAATCAACACTTGACATGCAAATCTGTGCAAAAAATACCCGCTCACACTGTTTACATTTAGTCTGTTGTACATAGATATGTATATACTGTCATATCCATCTACCTCATGTACATAACACAACCTTCCATCACCTGCACCATTGCACTGTCACCACCAGTCCTTTATCCAGTCTACAATGTCTAAAGATAGATGCACATATCTATATTTATGCACATATGTTTTATGTTCATGTCTGCGCCTGTTGTGGAGAAACTTCTGAAGTCAGAGGTCAATGAAGTGAGGTCAGGAGGGAAGAAAGTGTTCAGGAGCCTCTGATGTCTTATGTTGTAATATTTATTGACGCTTGGCCAAGGAGAATTAGAGACACTCTCAAAGTACATCAGAAGTCGGTCTCTCATTCTGCCCAACTCATCCTGGTGGTCAGACTTTAAACCCCAAGATAACACCACAAATACTATACGCCCAGAATTAGCCAAAGAGAATGTCTTTACCCATGCAGGTGTTATTGTCAGCATATTCTAGTCTGGAGACACAGATTGGAACGTCAACAGCAAGCTATCTATTATGTCTATGAAGGCAGCAACAGGTCTCTTCGACCCTGGCCACCACAGTGTTGAGATAGACTGGCACCTACTGTTCCCAACCAAAGCCAAACAACTAATACTGCCGAGGACCTGAAGGCCCACACGTGACCTCGTGTAACCTAAAGATAGAAAAGTCCATAACAGCGCCTTGTTAAACTGTATGTCTATACCTGTATGTACAATTGAGAGCGCAGTGATCCGGAGTCAGATTCCTCGTGTGTGTACACACACCTGGCCAATAAAGTGATTCTGATTCTGATATTCAGGCTCATGTAGGCAATTGGAAATCATTGGAAGTTTATGGATTATGCTTATTTTTCTTCACAGTATGACTTTTTTTCCCCAAATGCCCGTTGACTCCACATGCAGTTCGGACTCATTCAAAGTGTGATTGATGCTTCCTTGTCATTTATTTACTTCTCGATCCCCTCTCAGGAGTGTACTTTCTGGGTAAATATGCCCAGAAGAAGATCAGGGAGGTCCAGGAGAAGGAGGCGACAGAGTACATCGCTCAGGCCCGACGACAGTTCCACTTTGAAAGCAACCTGAGGACCTGCAACATGACCGGTAATCACTTTACACTAATCCTCCTTGCATTCAGTCATCGAGCCGACGCTTTTATCCACAGCGACTTACAAAAAGGGAAACAATCAAGTACAGTGCGACAAGGACGTTAGATTCAGCTGGAGGTGGTGTGCCTTCATCCATGTAGATGTCTGAGAGACCTCGTCATTGCCTGTACTGTATGTGTGTTGGTGTGTTGCAGTGCTGTCCATGCTCCCTCCACTGAAAGAAGCCATCGTCAGTCAGTTAAATTCAGAGAGTCTAACTGCACTACTCAAGACCAAGTGAGTGCAGCTGTCATTCACAGATGAAACAATAACTAATGTACTTAAACGCACCGTTTTATACCTTCTTATATGTTTAACGTTCTGTATTCGTTATTTTCCACATGCTTTCTTCTCCTCCGTCGTCTCACAGACCGGCCAACAAGCTGGAAATCTGGGAAGATTTAAAGATCATCAGTAAGTTCAGTTCTTCGTATCGGACGTCACTTAAAAACTAAAATCTTTAACGTGAGAGTGGAGATAATAATGTTTGTCGTCTTGCTCAGGTTTCACCCGCACCATCGTGGGAGTGTACAGCACCTGCATGCTGGTGGTTTTACTGAGAGTCCAGCTGAACATCATAGGAGGATACCTGTACCTGGACAACTCTGTCGGCAAGAACACGATGGTGAGGAACACAATATTCTCTAGCCTGTCTCACTTAGAGGAGCAGTAAGGCCACAGTAGACTTTAAAGGGTTAATTCAGATCTCTTGTAGTGGGGTTGCATGTGATATTTATCTGGTTATATTATGGCTATATTATGAATATTTGTACCACCTTTTCAGACGTCTACTAATGCAGCGTGATGTCACATGTTCATTTTATGATGTTTCCTGCAGTTTTGGTGTTTCAAAGGAGTTTCTTTGAGGTTGGGGAGAAACTGAAGGCTTTGTTTAGTTGACCATCAGCTGGAGATGTTTTAGGTTTATTTATGCATGTGTGTGTTCTTTTTTCCTCCCAGGCTCCTCTGGCTCCGCCAGACGTCCAGCAGCAGTACCTGTCCAGTATCCAACATCTACTGGGAGACGGTACGATGCAGACACACAACCCTGTTTGTTTTGTATTAGTCTGTTAGTGCAAGCTTTACACCGTCACCTGTGTCTGTCTGCAGGTTTGACAGAGCTGATGACTGTAGTAAAGAAGGTAGTACAGAACTCACTGGGAGGGTAAGTGTCTGTAATTCAGATTATTTTCCTGTGCATCGTTTTATTTTTGGTTAATCATTTAATTGTTTGGACTGTAAAATGTTAGAAAACAGTGAAAAATGCTTGAATCAGAAACTATTTTCATTTATTGCTCAACCAGATCTGAAATTGGTTGCTGATTCACTCTCTGTTGGGTTTCCAGCATGTCTCTGAAGCAGAGTCTGTCTCTGCTGGAGCTGGAGCAGCAGCTGAGCTGGATCCGAGCGGAGGTGGAGGCCGGCTGTGGGCGGCCGCTGTCCTGGTACATGCTGGCTGACGACGAGAACGCCCTCGCTGACCAGGTCAGTACACACAGTGTGACACGCGGCAGTGTTCACAGATGAAGTATCTATGTATTTAATAGATATTAAATCATATTTGAGTACTCCACAAAAAGAAAATCTAGCGTGAGAATGAGGTCTGAAATGAACGTGTACAGGTTGAACAGGTTGTCCTGCATTTCTGAGCTGCACAGACTGCAGAGATGAGCCGATACGAAGACAGACCACATCCACAAACATTAAGATGTAATTCAATAATTCAACAATAAAAAGTTGTGGCTGGTTTTGGCCTCTAGGGCTGCAGCTAATCAGTTCATTTGTTCACTGTCCTCACATCTCCTCCACTCTTATGTCTGGTTGTGTGAAAGCGTTGAACTTTAAATGAAAGTACTCGAAACATTAAACGAATACCGACATCCAAACCTGAGTAATCGAGTACTCATGCCCGTCCTCCGTATTTAACAAACCCTCTCTCGTGTCCAGGCCTGTGGGTTGACAGAAAACGACGCTGTGACCATCAGACTGTTAAACGAGACCAGAGACATGTTGGACAGGTAAACACCACACCTGTGTGTGTCTGTGTTTGTTTCTTCGTTACTCCTTTGTACACCTGTAGACATGTGTGTTTTATGATTCTGACATGTGTGTGTGTGTGTGTGTGTGTGTGTGTGTGTGACTCCAGTCCAGACTTCACCACTGTCCTGAACGCCTGTTTGAACCGAGGCTTCTCTCGTCTCCTTGACAACCTGGCCGAGTTCTTCCGCCCGCCTCCCGGTGACTCCGCCCCCAGTTTTGCACCTGATAGGTCGGCTGTTTGATGACAAAGCAGTTAGATTATATTTATGTTTTCATATTCACTGATAGTTTGACTGATTGCTTCACGAGTTATAAAAGTCTGTGTGTGTGTGTGTGTGTTCAGTCTGTCTGCAGTCAGCCTGCCGCTGGCGAAGATCATCCCCATCGTCAACGGTCAGATCAACACCATCTGCAGCGAGACGCCCAGCCACTTTGTTCAGGTGAAAGCAAGCTTCAGTGTTTCCTTTACTCAAATGAACAGACAGGCCAGGCTGCACAGATCATAATAATTTTATTCAGTTGGTCTCTGTGAGTAACTTCCTGTCTCTCTCTCAGGACTTGCTGCTGAACGACCAGGTCAAGGAGTTTGCCGCCAACGTCTACGAGACCTTCAGCACGCCGCAGGAGCTGCAGAAATAACCAACCAAGCACGAGGAGAAGAAGGAGAAATGAAGAGGGATTAAAAAAAAAAAAACAGAAATGATACAACTCCTGAACTGTTCCTCCTTCCTTTTCTACGTCTCTCCTCCAAAATCCTGACGGTGAAGCTTCGCGGCAAAAATGTCCACGAAGAATCGGCGACGTCTGTGAACAGCGCCATCATGGATTATTGAACTGATGGAGGAGGAAGAGACACTGGCACCGTGTTCGTAGTCACAGCGGAGCCCTGCATCGTGGGAACTGGAGTCTTATTTAACCTGGTAATGTGGTCTGTTTTACCCTGAGAAGGTGGGGAAACGCGCTGAGAAAACAGTCCGGTGAAGGTCACGACAAGACAAGGTGACGCTGAAAAGGCTTATTGTGTTGATGCGACAGATTTTCCCCTTTTCCCATCAGAGTGTTTTATGTGTGAGGGATGTGTGTTGAGTCGGACCGAAATACGTCGTGCTAATATTCAGTGTTTTTAAATTTGATCCTTTTTTTTTTTTTTGCGTTTTCTCGTCACGGTGGGGAAAAAATCTGCAGCAGATTTGAGGGTAATTCAGTGATGTTACAACTTCTAAAAACATGATTAACAGAGAGGTGGTCACGATGTTGTAATAGCACAGCACGGGTCAGTGGAACAGGGCTGTTAACTAACTCAAATCAGTCATTTGAGGTAAAAACTTAAAAAATCACTTAAAAATGTTCAGACGTCTTCTTCGGTGTAGTTCCTTCTCTGTCCAGTAGGTGTCACCCTTCTCCAGCTGGTGTAACAGCCCCTCTGCATTGCCGCCTTTGGCCTTTTTTTTTATACATGAAGGGCTTCATTCCAAATATTTTCTAGTTAGATTACAGTAAATAAAAGTTTGTGTTTGTGATCCGGTCCTTGAATTGTCATTATAAGTCGTTATTCCACAGCTAGAATGGTTAAAGATGATTTCATGGTTTCATTTTGTAGGAACAAAACAAAAACAAAGTTTTGGAATGAAATCCTTCAATCTGTACAAACAGTGTTTCCCCCCCCCGTTTCTTTCCGTTTTACGCTTGTTTGATCACTAAATTTGTCTGTATTCACATGATGAAAGATTTTAGAGTCCTCCTGTGGGTCTCGGGCAGCTCCATCCCGCTCTACTCGCGTCTGATTAGCCGGGTGCAAGAGCCGGTGAACACACCTGATCTGGTTAATCATGTACTGGGAGAGCAGCACTAATTTAGGTGACAGGTCTGAGTCAGTGAGACGAGGTGTGTTTTTTTAATGATATCATAACTTTCAGCCAAGAAGACTGATTTGTCATTTCCCTATAAATTAATCTTAATCATTTACTCTGATTACAGTTACTTGACATCATCGTTACAGGTAACTGTGACCACAGTAAAAGAAAATACACCCCAGAGCATTACTCTGTTAGTCAGACACATCGAACACTACTTCAGCTTTGAGTTGTCCCACCTCAGTGCTACATGGTGGTGTTAGCGCCCTATGGAGGCTGTCACTCCTCCGATCGGTCATACCGGTGATAAGTGAATAAAATAAAGCTGTGGATGTCACCAAAAGTTTTTAAAAAAACACGCTCGGAGCTTCGGCGGCTGTTGGGATTTACCGGTCCACGTCCTTCCGTCTTTCTCAGAGCAGGTGTGCACCTTCACACATCAGATTCCTGAGATGAGAAAACATCAGGTGACAGTTGAGCTGACTTATTTCCTGATTCCCGTATTGCATAAACTGTCAGGTGAGAATGTAATCGACGATGTTACACCTTTTTGAAGCGTAATATCCTGAATGACAGCCGAAATGTATGTTTGTTAGAAACTTATTGAAGAGATAATAAACGTCAGATGTGATTTCATACACAGTCTGCATTTTGTGTTTCATTTTAAAACTTTTTTTGTTGTTAAATAAGCCAATTATTCATCAGGTAACAGGAAATTCTGGATCAATAGGCGCCCACAGCAGCAGGAAACAGTTACATCATGAGATCCAGCATGTTATTGGAAGATGCTGGTCTTGGAAAATAATCCACCGCGCTGTTAAAGCTCTGACTCATAACACATCAGACGATGACGTCATCTGCTTAATTACTGATTGATGAATTTAGAAAATAAATTTCAGAAATTAAGATACAACATTTCATAATCCAAAGACAACATGGGCGTGGAATTCCATAGACGATTGTTTGTTTCCATTGTGGTGTTTATGGAGAGGATGATAAGCATGAGCTCATCAGCTGTGCTATTGGAAAATCGAGTCAGGCTTTTATTTTATCGGATCATGTGACAGACCCCCGCAAAGTTTTCTAAAAATGGCAACATGGACAAAAACACAACTGATCTCTCTCTCTTCTTTTTTTTTATTATTCATTTTAGGATTCATTTACAGATTTCACAACTGAAGGAAGGGAAGTCCCTTTATTGAAGAGTTTAATATTCAACACTCTCTGTGAGTTATTATTTATACGGGTGGCGTGATCTGCTGCAAGAAAGTGAAGTCATTCCACGACGTGTCAGAGTTTGTCTCGTGGTGAAGCAAGCTGGACGGAAGAAGTTATTCCTGCACCTTTTTCTTCTACCTGTTACGTAAAGTTAATTGTAAAAAAAACAAAAAACAGTATATGATCGTAAAATATGTATTTCTGTATACAGTAAAACACAGTCGTATTTCAAAACCTTTATTTATTTTGGCATTTTAAGGGAATTTATACAGAATAAAGCAGTATTTCATATCTGAGACTGTTAATTTTACGGTAAAACACCGTAATATTTAATGCCATATTTTACTCATGATTTAGCAGTTTTTCATCTACAGAAATCAACAGGCATTTTAAATGATGGAATAAAACGCCAACCTTATACGTGAAGTCAACAGTACTAATATCTTTTTACTGTGATATTAGAAAAGGTTATACCGTATGTATTGCAGTAAAACTCTGGCAACTACAGCCAACTTTTTACTAAAGGTAATATTCAAACTAATGCTAATTATCACTAAAACACACAGTATAGCTGAAGATGACATCGTTAGTTTTGCGATATTCGGTAGTGAGAAGATCACAAAAGTTAATACAATTCATCCTAAAGGAAATATGAATGTGATCACCGAATTTCCAGTTGTTGTTGTTGTTGAAACATTTCAACCACAAACCACAAATGTTGCCTTCAAGGTGGCATGAGGGAAGTCGTGATTCATCATCCTCAGTTGTTAGTGTCTGCAAATTTAATTGCAATCCCTCTGATAGTTGAGATATTTCAGTGCTGGACGCACTAAAAAGACCAACAAGATCGTGTTTAGAAGACGTTTAAGTGAAAAGAAGCAAATCGTGGCGTGAGTTTGTGTAAGTTCAGTGTCAACTCTATGACCCTACCTTGAAACTTGCCCGTTATTCGACGCCTTGTCAGCCCTTTGAGGGAATTTCCTGCTGATACCCTTGGAAATGTTTGACTTTCCAGGCTTGTGCTTGAATGCAGACTGTCTCATTTTTGGGGGGGAGGAAGAGTTTCAGTCTGGGTCATTTGAAGGACACATCTTGCTTGACTGGATCGCATCCTTTGGAAGATTATGATTATGTTTCAGATACTGTCTCAGGCAGATGCCGCCCCTGCATCCTGATTAAATTGTGCAATGAATTGATAGAAAAGATTAAAAAGATAGATTTATCAGACACATGCAGTCTGCAGTTCATGCTCATTGTTCCGTGAACTGTGGTGAAAACTTTACAGTTTGGTTTAAATATAACAATTTATCCAGGTACACACTGTCTTGTTGTTACATTGTCACATTGAGTATAATTAAATATTTCTATAATCAAAATGAAGTCACCTATTTAATTGATCTATCTGATGTTCATACACTGAAACTTCATATATTTTTTGTCTTCCTTTATTCCTTTAAGCCCAAATATTCCACAGATTTTCCACTTGGCCTTGAATCAAGTTATTAGAGTTATTTTTGTGACACAACAATCTTGGCGTGGCTCCGAAAAAGTTATTTATGAGTGTCGTTATCAGGACGAAGGTGCAAAGAGTGGAAAAAGCCAACAGTGAAAATATGCAGTGGCGCTGAAAACAAAGTACAAGGTTCAACGCAGCAGCTGAGAGGAGGGAGGAGCCGTCAAGACACCAAGCAGTCATCGCTCACTTATTATTGATTTATTATCTTACAGACAAATACTTTTCTTTCATTATATAGCAGTTTAAAAGAGTTCAATTAAAACTGTGTGTGTGTGTGTGTGTGTGTGTGTGTGTGTGTGTGTGTGTGTGTGTGTGTGTGAACACATAATGACATTCATGTTTTCCTGGTGTGACTCAAAAGATGACTTCATTTTCTCCACTGACCCTCTCTGACATTTTACCTTATAAGGAGGAGAGATTGAGTGTTTCTTTTTGTAATGGTGGGTGGAGTAAATGGATAAAAGAATGAAATATTAAATTATACTGAGCTGAGCTGCCGTAAAGCATCATCTGAGGTATATTTTGACTTTCTTAGAATCCTTTATGTATTGAAATCTGCTTTTTTTTTTTTTGTACTGAATTAACTCATCAAGTTGCTGTAAATGTCAGTGAACGATGTGATTATAGTTTCTTGTGACAAACACAAGGGTAAAAAAAAATCTAAGGAACACTGAGCAACACTTTACAAAGTCCTCCTATTAAGCATTTATAAGCATTATATAAACATTCAATAAGCTATAAACACTAAGTAGTTTTAAGCAGATATAAGTGTTTATTAATGTATTCATCAACAACTCTCTCACTACAACTGTAATAATGTTTTATATATATAAACACTAAAATCTTCTTACAACTTCATTATAGTCTATTTCATTAAATGTTTTAAAAACGTGTCAAGAAGAAGACAGAAACTTTAAGATTAATATATTTACATAGTAATACTCTGTACTTGTAGAGCACTTTTCATAAAACAAACTAGAAATACAAGCAGAAAATTAAAAGAAGAAACATTAACAAAAACAACTGTGGTAAATTAAGATAAAAAGAAAGCCAGGGGGGAAATAAATCATCATCTAAGATTTGAATTTAAGTTAAAAAAAAAAAGACCTTCGACCCTAAAACAGACATGAAATAAAATCAAAGAGGATGTCAATCCATGTAAAGGCTCATACGAATAAAATCAAAATTATTATACACTGAAAACATCTTGCACTTTGCCATGAAATAGAGTTAGTAATATAAAGCTAGATTAGTCAGATGAATGTCAACTTTTCCACTCAATGACTTGGGTATGAAACATCAAAATAAAACAAAGACACTTTTCATGATTTCATTTTACTTTGGAATCCAGAACAAAGTGAACTAACTTCCCCAAGAAATAACCTAAACTTCACCAAAAGCTGAATTTTTGAAAAATGGGAGGAGAGTCCCCACAATGTCACTTTGTTAACAGTGGACCCTTGTTGAAATGATCCACTCTCCAGCCACTTAACCTTTAACTCAAGCTTACTTCTAACTTCAACCCTCAAACCACAAATATTCCTCTGAACAAGTAAGAACTGAACAAAATTACCCCGCTTTACAAAAAAGTCCTCGCTGTCGAGGTCTAGGGCTTCACTTGGTCCCCACAAAGACGAAAACAACAGCACACATGCACACTTTGTCTGGCAGATGGTTAACAAACAGGCACATGATTAGAAAACAGGCATGTGGTTTGTAACAGTGTGAGTGTGTGTGTGTGTGATGTGTTTGACCTCCTCAGTTTCAACACAGAACTACCAGTCAGCTGCGGCCTCATAACCTCATGATCTGCTCAGCCCAACAGATGCTCAAAACTGACAACACTCCTCTGCCGATTGTCTCGGTTATGAAACGTGTCACCGGGCCTGTCGTGCTGATGAAATAATTTTTTTGTGTCCTTAAAATAGAGCCGGAGCCCCACATAAACATGCCGAATCATGCAGAGTAGCAGAATGGAGGCTTTGTTCCATAAAAAAAGGCCTTTATTTGCTGAGTAACTGCGTGCGGTCAGGCAGCTTTCAATTAAAACGCTGCTGGACGCAGTCACGTTCAACACTGCAAAAAAAAAAAACAGGTTCAGCTCAAATTAGCCTGCACCAGATGACTGCGAGTCACAGTTTGAACTTCTGCCGTGGTGCTGTTTGCTCTTGCTTCACAGGGAGTAATCGTCTTTGCCCGGTTTGTGGCACAGAGCTGGAATTCCCCCCCCCTCCCCACCACCACCTCCTCCTCACACACACACTGTTGTTGAGCTGAAAATCTGCTGCTGGTTTTTTCAAACGGTGTCTGGCTACATGACAGTGTGCACGTCTGAGCCACTGACCCACATCACAAAAGTGGAAATATATAACAGACAGGAACAGGCACTGTACTTCCTGACTGTCAGACAGAGTGTTTGGAAACAGGCTGTGCTGCAGTTATGTTGAAATTCAGCTTAAATCCCAGAAATAAAGCATCTTTCTGATCAACAGGAGACAACTGATTCCAGAACAAGGCATGTTTCTAGTTAAAGCAGAATCTGACAACAAATAAACATTATAGTCACATTGGACCGCAAGCCAATTTGTACATCAGACTGTTATTCCAAAAATCAAGCAATTACTTCTCTACAGGCCTGTTAACCTCAAAAATACACTCTTGTATCACCAATTTATGGAATTAACCGATGTAACTTACAAACATTTTCAGGCTGACAAATGGACTTTTGGTCTAATGGGACTGTTTTTTAATATCCCATGGGAGCACTGTATTGTGTGGACATGTCGTGTCACCACACAGGAAATAAATATAAAGACAACATGTTTTAATATTTTTGCTTAGTTTGCTTTAAGTTAGCAGCACTTAACTGTTAAAACTAACTTTTTTTTTTGCGTGCGGATACATTGAAACGTATAAATCTACAGGATCTGACAGCCAACCTCGCTCACGAGAGAGAGGGGAGGTTAAAAGGAGAAGAAGAGATTAAGGATACACAGTGTAAACAAGGTTTGGAGGCCTTTCCAGTCAGGTATTAACTATAATTTCATAGATTTTGTGTTTATTTTAAATGCTTAACTTGTAGTCGTCTACAGTATTATAGGTTACAGGTTATAAAACAGATTTTATTAGCCTTTTTACAAAATTGCGTAGCAGGAATACATGTGTACTTTTGATCCTGAAAAACCAGTATGTGAATCAACACGGTTTTCTACAAAACTCCAACCACGAGGGCCATAACAGCTGCTATATTTAAGATTGTCTCTCTTTAGATCTTATTTGAAGAAATCTCCCCACCCCCTCACATTTTCAGCCGCTTAGTGAGGCAGGAAGTTTCTCCAAGTGGGCGACAAAAACAACAAAAACTAATTTTCACATTTAAAAATATGTTATTGTTTTTTTCCTGTACTGAAGGATTCAGCTCTTTACTGGGAGTGGTAGTCTGGATCTGAACTGTGTGTGGGAGAAAATTCTCATTATTGTCATACATCAGATGAAGTCATTCCTGTTAGATCACTTAAATATCAATATTTAGAGTTTCCCTATGATTCTTACTTATCTTACCTGGTGTTGGGGCAAACCTGTGATTTACAGACTTACAACAGGCTTACGCAAGGTGTGCATGTTGTGTCTGAAATGACAGCAGGGATCTTGTGTAAGGATTTTATATTTTGTATACTCGTCTTGATGTGTCATTAATCATGTTTCATTTTATTTTGTCATATAGAAACTGGTGTCTCAGGCTTTCGCGTGGCCTAAGGTCATGTTCAGACCTCATGTTAGTGAGGAGGTCATGTTCACGACCTCACTGTTGCAAAACTCTGGCAACTTGTGTTGCATTGCAATGCAATATCACCCAGAAACGCACTGTTGGGCAAACAAACATGCTAAGGTACATTCCTGGTAGATTATGTTTAACTCATGAGTTTCAATGCTCTCAAGTATCTGTTTGTCTTCTGATAAGTCAGTCCAAATTAAACAAAGTATGTTCTCAGTCTGTGATCTCTGTTGCGACAGATGAATGTGCCATTTGTTTATACCTTCAGGTGTTTTCACCATAAAAGGTTGGTTAGATTTAGGGATGAAAACCTGTTTCGGGAAAGATCATGGTTTGGTTGGAGATACTTTGTAACACTTAGGGGATCTTTATCACGTTGGGACGTTGACTCGTGACTTGAAACAGGAAACAATCCAGTCAACGGTGTTTCATGTTTCGTTGACCCATCCATCCACGCCTTATTATGAATCCCACTGGCTGACTGGCTCGTAGTCATCGCTTCCGTTGGTTAGGTCGGTTAAGGTAAGAGGGTAAGGTAAAAGAAACAACAGTGGGATTTTTTTCTTCCATGGATCATTTTGTCATAATTAGTCCAGTCACTAGAGGGCTTTGTCACTTGACCTTTAACATAGTCCATTCTATACTCATTCCTTTCACACTGCTGTCCAATAAATGCACGGGTTTCTCCCTGTCCCGTTGTTGAGTCCTCTCTGTCACCATTTAGGCTGGAAAACAGAGCGGGACAATAAGACAGAAACAAAACTTGAATTCCTCTCTGTGAAACCTGCTGAGTGACACGATGACTCAGGTCATGTGATCTCTGAGCTGGCATCATGTTTTTACATAATCACCGTGGTACACGGCCAAAATCAGCGTTTGAAATTTTCCCTTCTGTGGGACATTTCCTATGGAAAGACTGGACTGTTCCACAGGTTTCTACCATCACACAGTGACTCAGCAGGTTTGGACAAGTTAATGAAGCGTGATGAGGAGTTTATAGACAAACAAATAGGATTTTACCACAAGGGATCATGGGATTATCGGAGGTGTAGTAATACTTCTACCGTAGTATTTTTATTTATTTATCGCTTTTATCTCTACAATTAAACTATTGCTATTACTACTAGTACTGATTCTACAACTACTACAACTACTGCTACACAAACTCTTATGACTACTGCAACAACAACACCAAAAACACACTGTTCACTACTACTACTACTACTACTACTACTTGTACTTTTATTATTAATACTTTTATTATTAATATGACATGAAAAACAATAAAATACTCCAACTCCATATTTCTACAACTCCAGCTACTACTGCTAAAGCTACTTCTGCTGTATTATTACTTACACTACTGCTGTTATGGGACTACAATATCCAGAGTACCACTTCTAGTACTACTTGAAATGGTACTACGAGTTTTACTATAAACAATGTCACTGTTACTGTCACTACATTTAATAAAGCAACTAACACTATATTTGTTATTGCTATTGGTTTTACTCGCAAACTTCAACTACTACACCAGGTACTATAACTTCTACCATTACTACTGCTACTGTACACTTCATTTTACATCAAGTGCTACTATCATTGGAAAGAAATACTACAAAAAAGCAGTAGTCACAAACTAAACTACTACTACCACAACCACTACTACTGTAACTACTACTACGATCTGTACTCATACTAACACTTCAGTTACTGTATCTGCTTCTGTGACCACTTCAGTGTCCATATGTATGACTCATAATATCACTGCCGCTACTTTTATTATTGCTCCTACTGCTATAACCACTACTACTATTAATACATCTAGTACTGCTTTTAATGGAGTGCTTCTACCACATTGCTTCCTCTTCTACAGAGAATACTGCTGTTTGATTAGTATAACAGTGACAACTACTACTTTTGTTTACATTACTACAAGGCCTGCTACCACTACTACTACTACAAGTGTTACCTTTAATACCATTACTGTCTTATTGCAGTGATTATCACTAATATTACGAGTACTTCATTGCTTCTTTTGCCTGTATAAGTGATACTATGAGCAGTATTGATAGAGCATGTACATAGTATAATAATAAGTATATATAAAAGTATAATAAAGACTTAAACTATTACTATTATTACTAATTCTCTTTGTACAACTAGAGTTACTTCTGCTACTCTTTCTGTAACTGCAAGCTGAATCAAATCCTTGTAAGTATGTGAAAACCTATTTGCCCTCGTGATTTGTCCCGACCGGAAAAAAAAAACCCAGAAAACTCCTGCTGAAACTTAATAATCAGTGTGAGAAGGGTGTCGATTAGCTCATTGGTAGAGCATCCACCTCATGTACGAAGGCTTCCTGTCACTCTGCAGCTGTCTCTGTCAAAAGTAAAGCTTGAAAAGGGCCAAAATATATATATATATATAGAAAGAAAGAAAAAATCAGCATGAGAGCTGAGGCAGCGGTTCAGATTGTAGTATCTACAAAGCCGACACGGCGAGCAACAATAAGTATCAGGTGAACAGTAGCGGTGTATTAATCTATCTCTGGACACTCTGGTTTTAAATTGCTGTTACAGAGGTGACTCACTACTACTGGCAATGAATCATACACAAAACGCTGAGATCATCCTGTTCTTTGAATTTTCATGCTACTCTCACTTTTCTCTCTTTTCTCACTCGTGTGTAAGTGTGTGTCTTTCTCTGGTACTCTAACTGCCTCTGAGCTTCGTCATTTACTGTAATGGTAGTAAGCATAGGCTGAGGGCAGGCGTGTGTGTGTGTGTGTGTGTGTGTGTCTACATTATTGATTCCCTCTGTGCTCCACCAGGCAATAATCTGTGTCCTGAGATGTGATTGGCTGCACGCTGTCAGGCTTCATTACCTGATAATCCAGCCCTCTGCTGATTGGATGCCGTCCGATCCCTCGTTAGGAATTCATGGTGATGCAGACTGAGGTCACACTACTGATGAAGGGGGTGATGTCATCTCACCTGAGCCCTTTGATTGGCCCAAAGTGACCCACAAACACACAGATATGTACTATATGTATATATGTACTGTTTCAGTACTCTAAACTTAATATCATGATGATCCTAGATGATTTTAGATTTCTGCACTGCTGTGATACATAAAATAAAATAAAATAATATTTATATTTATTAATAAAATAGCTTTTATTATTTGGTGAGTTAGTACAGTCACTCATTTAAGACAACGTCCCCTTTGGTCTCCTCTTCTCTGTCATTATGTCCACAGAGGCTGCTGAGCCTGGTTACATTGCCCAGCTCCTGTTCTGGCATGACACTGCCTCTTCTCCCCTGTGTATCTCCCTGCACCCCAGGCCTGAAAACCTCCTCCTCTTCTTCTCCCCGGTGGTCCAAAACACCCGTGGTACAAACACTAACACTCCCCCCAGTGCTCTGAGCTCACAGCCTGGCTAACAAACTGAGCTAACATCAGCTAACAGCAGCTACAGTTGGCAGCAGTTTACTTCACTGTCCATCAGGAAACTCTGTAGATCACAGAGCTGAGGCGGAGCAGCCGGAGGACATTTCGTTAAAAAACTGGAAGTTATTTCAATGTCAGTGTTGTTATAACAACATTTCAGTGACTATATTTCAATGTGTTGAATAAACGCCACTCTTTACGTTGGCTACTTGCTCAGCTCCTGTTCTGGCACGACAGCAGCTCCTGAACGCCCCAAGCCCAGGCCATGTGGGGTTAAAAACGCCTGTGGTACAAACACTAACACTCTCCCCGGTGCTCTGAGCTCACAGTCCAGGCAGCCTGGCTAACCAACTCAGCTAACAGCAGTTACAGCTGGCAGCAGTTTGCTTCACTGTCCATCATAAACTCTGTAAATCACAGAGTTGAGGCGGAGCAGCTGGAGGAAAAAAACATTTTCTCCATAAAATATGATCCAGTTTCACCAAAATCAGTGAAATAGTTGGTGGTGTGTGACTTAGTGCCGTAAAGCGCTATGTACTTCTTGCAGGTGGAGTTACACAGTTCAAGAACAGACGTACGGGGCGCAATGTGGGAATGACAGAGACACCATTCAACCATTCACAATGTTGCTTTACCTGAGACTTATCATCTTTAACTCAGATTCTTCAGTTGTCTGTGCCTGACATGCTGAAATTACATGAAGCAAGGTAAGATTTCATAAGCAATGACACACAATAAACTTGGTGAAACAACACGTCAGTGCAAGCTGGGAAGTGATGAAATGACTCACAGTTGAACGAAACAAACTGAGATTAAAAAACGATACGATCAAACAAGGCAGGTCACATGAGTCCTTTTCTCTCTGCGGCCCGAAATCTGCTGTGTCATGCAGCCTCAGAACATGTGAAAGAAAAGAGGAAACAGGGCGACCAACAACAACAAGGTGACACTGCTGGGAAGGAATCAGCGAGAGTCAACTGGAAAACAAGCCGAGTCATGATTGGCAGAGCGAAACGGGGCGGGTTTCAAACACACACACACAGACGGTTTCAAGTGAAAACTTGTGTTTGTTTGATACCGGGGGCTGGAATCAGGAACCAACATTAGTGGAAGTTTGCAGTTAAACTTTAACTTTAATGATGGTACAGCGGCGTCACAGGGAAGAGAAGCGATTCCTCTTTGAGTTTGTTGTTCTAAGGGCTCGAATTTGACGTCACTGCGGTGTAAAAGATTCAAATTCATGTCGAATATAAACTTTTAATAGGAATGTTGCCCAGGAATTTAATATCTTTTGCCTCAAAGCTGACCTTTGATGTCATTTGTACATATTAATCTTCAGTTTTGGAGTCCTTTCTGTCTGCTAGAATCAAATATAACTGTAGAAATCTAAAATATAGACGCTAATATTAGCTAGTAGCTCAGAAATGTCACCTACAGTATGACTACGAGTCTATTTACACAGTGACATATCTCCCTACTTATTAATATCAGCGCAGTGATGTAATGTCTTTTTACATCACTGCTTTGCACCTCTCGAATGAACACAAATGTCAAATAAAGACCAGTAGTGTTTCAACGTCACTGATACCTAGAACAGGGTGTGTGTGTGTGTGCGCACATTGTGTGTTTGTGTTTGTGTGTCGCAGCTGCCAAGGCCATATAACCCAGTTTACACATGATCTAAAAATAACAGCACAGAGCAGCCCGAGGATGTGACGCCACGTCGAGCCCAAACGGCCCGAGGCCTCAGGAGCCTGGGAATCCTGGGATACGTCCCATTTCAAAACAGTGTTTCCTTTTTATGATTCCTTTGTCTTTTCTTTATTTCTCTCGTTAAGTTTTATTGTGGAAACAGACGGAGAAGAACTCTTGAAAGTAAAAGTGTTTGGCTTCATGCAGTTTGATAAACAAACTTATCAGGATATTTATCTGCAAGGCACTCGGGAGAAACTTAGACTTTGGTTTAACGGTTTTGATTTCAGTTTGACAAAAGGATCTGAGCTCAAAGTCCACTTTTTCTGGAGCTGTCAAATCCTGGTCTTACCCAGAGGAAGGAGTGTGTTCAGTTCTCTTTTAAAATATAGATTTAAATTTAGACTTCAAACTCTCTTACACAGTAAATATTATGGATATATTTCCCCTTTTTTAAAGCTTTTTGTAGCTGCAACTTTAGTTCCTTATTCTTTACCTTAGCAAAGGCTTATCTTCCTGGGATCCATATTAGAATTATACAGAATTATAACCAAATATTCTCTAATAATAAAGTTAAAATATTACCTTTAAATGCAAAACAACAAAACTAAACACATACATACAATAAAATCAGTTTATACTTCTTTTTTTTTTTTTGCCATTTTCTGCTCATTTTATCGCCCACTCAGGTGTCTGAATTCTGCAGCAACACTGCTTGTCACCGTGAGAAAATAACAAAAAAAAGGAAAAGCAAACAAAAGACACCAAATGGAATGCGGCCACGGCTGAGGTTTCCCTTCCCCTCCCTCTTTCTCTCTCTCTCTCTCTCTCTTTGTCACACCCTCTGTGTCTCTACCTCGCTCGCTCACTCACTGCCCGCCCGCCCGCCGGTCTGTCTACATGCCACAGGTGGAAGTCCGCACGCAGGGTGTTGTCGCCGTGGTAACAGCCATGTAAACACAAACAGACGGGTTAGTAGAGCAGAGCGAGCGGTATGGAGCTGCAGCTTAAAGCCTCAGTCAGAGATCCACTTACACATGATTAATAATGAATGAGCGGGTTCAGCTGGCAGGGGGTTCATGGGAAATCAATCTGAACACAACTGAAGAGATTCTCCTTGAGTAATGTGCTCTAATCGCCGTGCTATATATATTAACTTTTGAGGGACGTTTGCCGCTCAGATGTCACGATTTAGTGTTTGAGGAGTGAATAAATCAATCCTGGTTTCTCCTTTAAAGTATCTACACATGTCCGCTAATTTAAAACTTCTTTTATTAGTTTGTCTTCATCTTTTAAGGTCACTGAGGTCACCGAGGTCACATCTTCTGAGAATTTCAGGGGTTTTAGCAACTTTGGGGAGTTTACACTCAACTTCTTTATCCTGATTCCTGATTTTGTGGAATGTGTTAAGCAAATAAATACATATATTGTTATTTATATATATATATATATATATAATAAATCCTGGCATCATGAAGACAGCTTAGAAACAGAAGGAACGCTTTATTTTACTGGTCAGCAATTTTCCTGATAATTTTCTAGCAAAGAGCTAAATAATTTGGTAATAATCAGAGATGTGTCTAAATCAAACACTCCCTGTGTACACGCCACTTTACACTTACTATCAGCATTTCAGTAGACTGTAGTATTTATTTTAATCATCGTCGCTTGTACAGTGTATAGAACACTTATACATATTTCTCATATTCTATTTCACTATATTTTATAATTTGTATTTTATTTCATTATATTTTTTCTACATTTTTATTGTTTTATCATCTTATTTTCGATCCTCAGTGCGCTTCATGCTGAGCTGAGCGGCTCCTCTTGTCCATCACATTTCACTGCATTCTTAACCTGCATACGGCACATGATAAACCTCAAACTTGAAACATAAATGAAAGATTTAAAATATATGCTAACAGGAATAAAATTTCTTCATGAGGCAGTAATGCACTTTTATGCCTCTTGACATTATTTCTTTTTCTGTGTTTAGGTAACACAAAAAAACAACAATGGAAGACCCCTCGCAGCGTCCTCCAAAAGCCTGAGTAAGGGTTCCCTGGTAAGTAAACTTGATTTCTATAACATGTTTTAACAACAGGCTGCTTCACAGGCACTCATAAAATAGCCTACAACATACAGATTTTATAATTATTATTATAATTTGATAGGAGAGTTCATGAAAAAACTAACTAAATAAATAGAACATAAAACTTTTGAGTAATAAGTCATAAAAATGCTCGCCCATGGATGAACTTCAGCAGGTCTGATGTCTCTAAAAGAGGAAGGGGAAGTTTGTTTGTCCAACAGTGTTGAGAGACTGCTGAGTGTTGTTGTTGTGCGCCACTTAATCCTAATATACACTGAAATGTTTTGGGCCTTAATGCAGTGATTATATTCTAATGTTGTGCTCCTGTGTTGCACCTGTGTCAAAATATAATAATCCACAATATTTGTTTTCTTTTTGTTTCTGTTTTTGCATAATTCCCCTTTGGTTGCTAAACCCATGAAATTCCCAGACAGTGCAGAGGACATGAACTCTCTCTGTGGTAACTGTGCCTGTTTGGTATTCAGGGCTCGTCGGCATATATAATTAAACTGCCATACATGCATTCATACAAGTAAGATGAAAGTGGTTATTAACAGCATCATGGAGCATTTGAATAATGTGTTTTGGTTGTTGCATGGAGTGACTGAAGGCTTGAAAATAATTAATGGTTTAACTTATGACTCATCTTCATGCCTTTCCTTACTTAATGCCTTGCCGTCATCTTTTGTAGCGCTGACATCTACAGTAGCTCAAACACAAACACACAAATGAAACATGACTCGTGTAAGACATTCACGGTATGTAAACCTGCCCGGTTTCATTCTCGGCAGCAACAATGACTTGCGCAAAAAAAAAAAAAAGTTGCCATGTCAGGGCAAACCGGGAGGGAAGTTTTGACGTGGAAATGCCCGATCTTCACGCTGAAACCGAGAGTTAATTGTAAGCTTCCTTCCCTTTTGCCTCGCTGTGGCAGGAAGCAAACACACGATGATTTAATGGACTTTTCTTACATTTTCCCCACTGAGCCTCAGGTGGATGTTGAACCTGCGACAAGACGCGAGTACGAGATCTGAACCAAAACCTAAACCACCAAGTCAGTATACTGTCAGACAGACAGTATTTCTGCCCTGTGATCTTCCAAAGAAATACACAATTTTGTATGAAAATGTTTCACAAAAACGAGCCTAAAATGAACCAACTTTACAAAATGTTGTTATGTTTTTCTCAAATAACGCCCTAAATTCTGTTCCACGTGCGGTATATGACATTTTCTGTGGTTTTAGTTCAGTTACTTTTACTATATTACTTTGGTAAATTTATTTATCATTTATAATCACATGATTTTATAAAATGTAGATATAATCCAGACATTTTAACTTCACTCATGAAGACATATTTTATAATATTACTACACTCTTATCCTCCGCTTATGAATGGTTGACAGAAGGAGACAAACTTCTGCACCAACAAACACTTGAAAAATGACGTTATATCTCCTTACAGTCACATTATATATATATATATATTGTTATAAACTTTTTCTCTGAACACTCAAAGGATTTATTAGTTAAAAAAAATAAGATTTAAAGTGAATTCTCAGAAAAAGAAGGATTCAAAACAACATCTATAGTGTCACTGCTCTGCTTCAACAACAGTATGAGCTCATAAAATCAAATGAAAAATCATTAGATTAATCATTATTAGATTAACAACATGAAAACTTGATTCTGATTGGTTTATTACGGCATTCTACAGACCAATAAAATGATTTTCAAATCAATATTTTGCCATTTTTTTTATTTCTTTAGTAAAAAGTCGTCTAATAACAGATTATAATGGATCATGTACAGCTACTTCATCCTGTCAGTGTTTATTTCACTACAATAAATTATCCCTTACGTAGAAACTATGAAATGCACCTTTAACTGAAGTAGCTAAGGCATTATAAATAACTATGACTGGAGCAGCTGGAGTATGTTGGTACTGTACTGTACAAGAAGGAGGGGTGCCGAGGGGGGAAAGAGAGGGAGGAAGACTGAGGAGGGAGGAAAGATGGAAGAGAGAAAAAAGGAAGAGCGGGAGAAGGAAGGCAAAGTAAGGAAGGACTGAGGAAACAATGAGGAATTTAGGAAGGAAGGAAATGGGAATAGGTTCAATAAGAAAGGGAAGGAAATGAGGAAGAACCAGAGTAGTGAAGGAAGAAAGGAAGCAAAAAAGGAAGTGGTGAGGAAATGAGAGTGGCATGTAAGCATAGGCAGCTCTAAACTATTTTTTCGGCGCTGCGTTCTCACGCTGTGAGGTCGACCGGCCGAGTTTAGAGCCCCGAACCACAACGTCACTGACAGCGTCACCGGCAGACTATATTTACACCGCTGTGCTAATGTTTGACTTGTGTTGTACAAAGAGCGCGCATACCTTCACCGAGGTGACACAATCCTGTCAAAGTGTTGGAAACCCGATCTGGATCAAAACACAGATGATGACAAACATGAGTGCATGTGGCCTTTACACCAAATCACATTGGAAGCTATTAAACGGAACAAAAACTCCCTTTAATGTTAAATATTAAACTAATAACTGAACTGTTTTCATCATGTTTTGAGACATTTTGAGACGAACTGTGAAATAGACAACGTAATTTATCTTCCATCTCGCAGACCGCAGCAGGAAGTGTTTTATTTTTGTTTATCTGTTGATTTCTGACTGTCAGGAGGAAACAATGTGCCCACAGATTACATACTATTGGCTGAGAGGCTTTTATTTTGGAAAACATTCATATAAAATCTAAATTAAAGGCTCCCCACAATGACATATCCGACTATATCCATCACACTATTTCAATACCGACAAAAACAACCCGTTTGTTAATGACTTAAAGGAAATTTAACCTTTAATCTTCTCAAATTCAACATGTGCAGCCTAACTTGGTAACAACACATACGCACGGGTAGGATCATTTACACTTCCCAACAGCAACTTTGCTTTGATAATTATTTCTGCAACGTCTTCCTCTTCCTCCGTTGCTTCATATCAGATTTTACATCCCTAATCTGGGACAGATAATAAATCACAATAACCATGGACGGTAAATATATCCGTCTCTTCTCATCAGTGACCCAATGCCAGAAAATACCAGAAGCTGTTTCCTCACTCACAGGTTGTGTCAGCATACCTGTGGCTGAATGTGTGTTTGTGTCTTCCTGTTTGTTCATAGTGGTGTCAAGAAGTGCTTAAATGAATTACACGGACTTTTAAACAGCCTCGGTTAATTACAGATGACTCCAAATGACCTACATTAACAAACAGGACACTCAGTGAGACGTTTGGCTGTTTCTAAATAGGTCAGATTTTATTATGGAGGAGAAAAATGGATCAGTATCATATCGTTCTAAAAGTTTATTGTTGTAGTATGATGCTTTTTGAAACATTTCATTTTGCCACGTAACAACTTGTTGTTATAACATACATTGTTCTGATGTGTCATTATAACCATAAAAGATATAACAATAAGCTATCACATTAAAACATGAAACATTTCCCATCATAACAAGATAAATAGTGTGTAGTCAAAAAAATGTTGCACTATTAATCTTGTTTTAACGTGAAACATTAACAAGACAAGTTACTTGTTATACCACAATAAGAATATTTAGTTATCACACTATAACATAATTTATATTGTTATAATTTACTTAACAATTTTATTGTGTTAAATGTTTTATGTTATTACAATAAGGTGCCGTATTATAGTGAAACACGTTTTTCGTGATGAGTCTGTATGTTGTAACAATGTAAAAATATCTTATGACGTGAAAAACAGTAAACGTTTCATGTTTTAACACGACACTCTGATCTGTTTTTCTTTTTCTGTCACGGCAGCAACATTCTTCCGTAGGAGTCAGTCGGATTCCCTTTCAAAGGCGGAAACGTGATCGAAACAGTGTCGGATTTGTCCACATTTGAATCAACGCGAAATAAAAGTTCCCTGTAGCTGCTTTAAGTGAAAAGTAGCACCACACCACAGCTGGTAAAGTAGTCTCAGGTGAAAGTACAAAAAAGGATAAACAGCAAAAAGTACGTGAAGTATTGAGGTGAAAGTACTGTTTGGGTAGAAAGACGGTTATGTTGTTATGTATCACATTACTGGATGCTTTAACATGTAAGGAGTAACAGCGGCGGCACAGCTGCTGGAGGTGAAGCACATTTGAACTTCTCTGCTGGATGTTTAATCTTACAGCACAGTGACATATTTCATAAACTGGTGTTCTGTTTGTAAAATATAAAAAAGTACAACATTTCCCCCGAGTATAAAGTAGTACTTTTGATGGAAATATTACTGTCAAGTAATAGTTCAGCCTTACTTAAACCACTCTGAGGTAATTTGTTAAATTTGCTGATGTAACAGCCACAAACCTCACACACGAAATGATGACTCTGACATTAAACCACCAGAACTATGAAATTCAGCCGTATGCCCATGTGATGCTGGTTCCCGTCTCAGCTACTGCCCACACACACACATGCACACACGCACACACACACACACACACACTTGACAGTAGCATTTACGTTACGAAACTTCATGAATTTACTCCGTTGCACAATTATATGTGTTAACATGTAAGCGTGGTGTTCTCGCTGTTGAGAAATCAAACCCGACAAACAGATTTAATTCTGACAACGAGTCTCAGCCACGCACTTCAAATACAGACACGTGAAATCTGATGGTTCAAGCCGCAGATTTAAACTCCAGTTTCATTTAAAATGCAGAAAACTTCTGCAGACCCTCCTGCTCTTTCTATGAAAGATACAATGAAACTTTAATCATCCCTGCAGGGGGAAAACAAGAGGCTGCAGCAGAGAAGAGACAGAACAGAAGAACGAGTAAAGAGTTCAACAAAGTGGGCGTATTTGTTGCACTGCAGCTTTATGGGAAATTAACACATTGTTGCGCAATAATAAATCCTGTTTCTGGCATAAAAACGATGTGAACATGTTGAGCACATGAATGTCAGCAGGCTTTTTAAGACTGCACAATAATCCGAAGCTATCAACAAGACAAAATCAACAAGTATTTTGAACCAGATGTCCACCAAACCGAACCTCATATTACACTAACATCTTTAAGTTTTTAAAAGAAGTTTTTAAAATATCTGTAACCAGTAAAACAAATAGGACACATGAAGGACTGTGTGAGATAATAGCAGGAAAACACCCCTGGGTGAAGAGCTTCATTAATTTTACCTGTTGGCTTAAATTCTGACATGCAAAAGCAGGAACAAGTCAAACGAGAAGTTTTCAGCCTTGAGGCGATTGCAACATGGTTTCCACGAAAGCTTCTGCATCTGGATAGCAGGAAGGTAATTCATGTGAAGTTTCCTTTCTTTGAAATGTCATGGACATAATGGACTTCCTGTTCGGGTTTTGTTTAGTTTCAAAGAACGCTACGTGAAGCAGCGGCCGGGCCGTGCAGTGAGGAAAGCGGTGGAGAAAATGTGAGAGATAAAACTTTAATCAAAGTTTAATGAGACCTGAGGGGGGGAAACTGGGCCACTGCAGCAGAATATGATTCAATCTACAACAAAGAGAACATCAGATTCAAGCTTCAGCAGCTTCATCACGCTAACAGAGAACTTAAAAACAAGATAGAGATAACACATTTAAAGATATGTTGTAATATTATACCTATACCCGAGAAGGTGAACAACAGTGGGCTAAATTTAGTCAAAAACTGGAAGGTATTTCAACGTTTCAGTGACTATATAACTCCACTCTTTAGCACAACATGTCCATAGAGGCTGCTGAACCCGGTTACGTTGCCCACTTGCCCAGCTCCGGTTCTGGCACGACACCGGCTCCGGCTGTTCAAAACGCCTGTGGTACCAACACTAACACTCCCTAGCCTAAAGCCTAAAGCCTGTCACCTTCCACCCAAAGTCCAGTTTTAACGTTGACCTCTAGACATTCTGTCTTTTGACCTACAAGTTACCACATCAGTGCTCACATGGAAGTCACCACAACATCTCCGTGTTGTTCCTGTCACGACTCTTTGATTTCCACAATAAGAACAGGAGAGTGAAGTCAGAAACACATCTGAAAATAAGTGTATAAAAATGGTAATTACCATACTATATTGTTTATATTCAAGTAAATACTGTACAAATGTTTAATGATGTGACCTATTGAAAGACATGCTATAGTTTCTGTGTATTAACACAAATCCAGGCTGGAAAATACTAAAACACCCGTTTCTGTTCAATTTTATGGTAATATGAGATTAAAGCAAACATCAAGAGGCAAACCCAGATGTACCTTTTGTTAATATCAAGTTATTTCTTGGTTATTACATTGGTAATTATATGTTATTACATAGTAATTACCTCTTTATCATCAAACTATTAGCTAACTGCCAAAAATAAAGTTGACATGGCATGCATATCTTTTGCTTGGGGGGGGTTGCAATCTGAAAATACACATCTAGATGCCATTGAATCCTACAAGCTGCTTCTTTAAGTACATTTTTATAGGCAAAAATTACATTTTTTTTTTTTTTTTTTACAGCAAAACACGCTCTATCCTCTGAATTCAGATAAACTTCACAAAAGCAGTCATGTCATAAATGCCATATTTACTGAATACCGAAGAGCAAAATTGCTGACAGGGTGATAAAATGTGCTTCTTAATAAACCCACAAAGTGATCTGTGACTGCTGAGATTAATACAAATGAGGAACAAAGAAAGTGTGAACTGGGGGAAAGAGGTGGGAGGACTAGAGGAAAGAGAACGAAAAGGAGAAGTTGGGGGGTGACAAGAGACGTTTAAAAAGGAAGAAATACAAAGAGGGAGTTGATGATGAAAGGAAAGGAGGAATGAAGTGAGGAATGTAGGGAAGGAGGTAAGGAAAGGATACATGCATATTTTATGAGAATGCACAGAAAGTACTGTCACCTGTAACCAAGCGCTGGCCTTTTTTTCTGCTGCTCATCATCCTCATGACATCATCCTCACTTAAAAAAACAGGTTGGTATCAGCCACACGAAGCTGCTGTATCAGCTGCTTTTAAACCAGTTCAGGTCCTGTACTGAATTAAACAGTGGAACCAGTTTGGTCAGTGAACTGGTGCAAAGGCGAAAAACACTGAATCACACTGTTTATTGTCCTCTATGACCTTTAGCTCGCTTTAGTTAGCTCAGCGTGGTTCCTTTATGAAAGATCACAGTCTGTACACGGTCCACCTCTGTTACACTGTTACACCAAGCAGCCCACAAATGACACCTACGCAGCCACAACCACCCACTGTTTGAGGTTCAGGAGCAGGATAATCAGCTTTAACATGAAAAGCTTATTTTTACTCCTGTTTTTTTAGGC
Source organism: Miichthys miiuy (assembly GCA_036365135.1). Lineage (NCBI taxonomy): Eukaryota > Metazoa > Chordata > Actinopteri > Sciaenidae > Miichthys > Miichthys miiuy. The sequence continues at coordinate 20,691,609 of CM071620.1, forward strand.
AGCGGGAGTTTATTTACCGGATGAAAAAAAAAAACCTCGAGGGAGGAAAAATTGTTTTTCAAGGACGAGAAACAAAGAAATTCATCACAAAGATCAAACGCATGCTGGAAGCAGAGAATACTGCAGAAGAGTTCATGTGATACAAGGAAACTTGTTAGTATCATGGATGAATCCGGCCTGCATGGTGGTGCAGGCTCAGGAGCACCTGGACCAGAACCTCTGTATCAAGTCAAAGTCAATCAAGCACAAAATGATCCCAAAGAGACACAAAATGACTACAAAGAGACACAACCCCCCTACAAGGATAGGCAAACAACTACAAAGAGACACAAATCAACCACAAGGATAGGGAAAACAACTGCACAGAGACACCAAACAACTACAAGGATAGGCAAAACAACTGCATAGAGACACCAAACAGCTACAAAGAGACACAAAACCACCACAGGAAGGCCCAGGATGGCTACAAAGATACAAAAAGAGGCAAAAAACAGCTACAAAGAGACACAAAACAACTAAATAAAGGCTCAAAATGACTACAAAAGACCCAAATCAACCACAGGGATAGGCAAAAAAACTGCATAGACACCAAACAACTACAAAGAGACACAAAACCACCACAAAGATGGCTACAAAGATACAAAAAGAGGCAAAAAACAGCTACAAAGAGACACAAAACAACTAAATAAAGGCTCAAAATGACTACAAAAGACCCAAATCAACCACAAGGATAGGCAAAACAACTGCATAGACACCAAACAACTACAAAGAGACACAAAACCACCACAAAGATGGCTACAAAGATACAAAAAGAGGCAAAAAACAGCTACAAAGAGACACAAAACAACTAAATAAAGGCTCAAAATGACTACAAAAGACCCAAATCAACCACAGGGATAGGCAAAAAAACTGCATAGACACCAAACAACTACAAAGAGACACAAAACCACCACAAAGATGGCTACAAAGATACAAAAAGAGGCAAAAAAACAGCTACAAAGAGACACAAAACAACTAAATAAAGGCTCAAAATGACTACAAAATACCCAAATCAACCACAGGGATAGGCAAAACAACTGCATAGACACCAAACAACTACAAAGAGACACAAAACCACCACAAAGATGGCTACAAAGATACAAAAAGAGGCAAAAAAACAACTACAAGGAGACACAAAACAACTAAATAAAGGCTCAAAATGACTACAAAAGACCCAAATCAACCACAAGGATAGGCAAAACAACTGCATAGACACCAAACAACTACAAAGAGACACAAAACCACCACAAAGATGGCTACAAAGATACAAAAAGAGGCAAAAAAACAGCTACAAAGAGACACAAAACAACTAAATAAAGGCTCAAAATGACTACAAAAGACCCAAATCAACCACAAGGATAGGCAAAACAACTGCATAGACACCAAACAACTACAAAGAGACACAAAACCACCACAAAGATGGCTACAAAGATACAAAAAGAGGCAAAAAAACAGCTACAAAGAGACACAAAACAACTAAATAAAGGCTCAAAATGACTACAAAAGACCCAAATCAACCACAGGGATAGGCAAAACAACTGCAGAGAGACCCCAAACAAGGCTACACTACAAAGAGACACAAAAGAACTAAAAAAAAATGCTCAAAATGACTACAAAGACACAAAAACAGGCAAAGACCATCCATAAAGAGACACCAAACAACGCTACACTACAAAGAGACTCAAAAGCACCACAAAAAGGCCCAGAATTATTGCAAAGACACAAAAAGAGGCAAAAAGAGATTCAGACACCGCAGAGACCGACCCGACTAGACAGCAAACCTTTCAGCCCGGGGTCCATTTCATTTATTTCAGTGAATAGACAACATTACTATTAATATTGTACTGTTTGCTGTTGCCAAGAGACAGCACTTTAAGTCTTAACACATCTTTAGAACTGGACAAAAAACAAAACATGTATTCAGAGTCAAAAACAAGTCCTCAAACCGATCAAGGTCAAAGTTCACGCAGTCCTGTTTCTCATATCTCACACTGTGTCACATGATGCCGCTGACTTCATTAGCTCCTAACCTTCAAGCCTGTTGTAAACACTGAATCATCGCTCTGTATTCAGCATTAAACTGGTGCAATTATGATGAATCATAATAACATCAATCTTGTTTCACATCGATCCTCA